>JAZDUH010000182.1:1222500-2422500 GCA_036419115.1 Scarus forsteni
TAATAATTAACAGTCCATGTAGTGAGCCACTTCTTTTGATCATTGTGCTGTAGCCTACAGTCTGATGGCTGTGGGATCTCCTCTTTCTGTGATTGAGTCTCCAACTGCTGCATCTCTGTCTCTCCAGGATGTCGTGGAGAGGATATTGTACAGGATGGCCTGGACTATGCTGTTTGTACATCTCTTCTGCAAAGTCCCCAGTAAGTCCAAATTCCTGCTGAGCACAGATCCAGCCTCCTGGTGTTCCTTTCAGTTGTGCTGCCACCCCAGGTGGCTGCAGGGTAGAACAGAACCACTGACTAACAGAACATATACAGCATTTCACAGCAAACACCAAAACACCTGAGCCCCATAAGGAAGAAGAGCCAGCTCTGCCTCTTCCAGTGCAGGGCAGTCATACACCAGCCCAGCTTCTTGTCAAGGTGCACACCTGAGTACGTACTGGACTTATATGACTCATTACTATTATCACACAAGATGGAGTAGTCAGTGAGGCTTTCACTGACCGAGGCTAGTCTACACAGCACTCTGTTTGAAGTAAGATATACACGGAATAGACACGCTGCGATCATTAGACACAGTGGACATTTGAAGAAGTAAAAAAAACATGAACTACTTAAACAGGAGAAGAAACAGGCCTTCACTTTAAATACTGGAGGGTTTTATCCGTGTGTTTGGACTTGCTTTTTGTACTGTCCATGAATGAGCCATTCTTGATTTGATCCACAATTGTAGTGTTTTCATATGCTAATTTTGTTCCACACAGATGGCAAAAGTAATTTCAAGGACCATGGCCCTGTGCCCAGTGTAACAACTGAAAGGAGAAAACAAAGAGGACTTGCTTTTGAACAAGAAAAGACAAATGACAAAATTATAGGTACTTGCTATCATTGAAAAAACTGACATGTTTTCACTGCTTACAGGTATTTTTCATATTTTCGTTCAGGAAAACTGGAATCCAATGTCTTCATTAATATCTCTGTAAAGCACTTTGACCTGCTAAATATGAATGCAGTTTAAAAATCAAAGCTTTAATTTTGTTTGCTCTGTTAGTTTTAATGGAAAATGTTGCATAAAATGTTTTATAACTGCACATTAAATTAAAATTTATGGATAACAATTTGTGAAGAGAACATACAGAATGTGTTTTCAGGGATCAGACCCCATGTGAGGATATAGAGTATGTAGAGGACATGTTTTGTGAACAGATTCACTCTAAGCAGACATTAATGAGAGGTTGTTCGTGAGACTCATTACCAAAATCATTAAGACACTGATAGTGGGATGAATGCTTGAATGTGCAGATAAAGGAAAGAGCCTCTTTTTTTCTCACAGAGTTATGTCTGAGCCAAGTACACCATAACTCTGTGAACCAGATCTGAGTGAAATGTTAAAGGGGAAAGGAAATCACTAGTCACCTCCATCAATGTCTAATAAACTTTAACTCCAGCAATAACTGCAACAACAAATTTAAATTAATGACACTGTTTACTGCAGCCATTAAGATGCTTCGTTTAGAGTAGTTTATTTTCCTCCATAAAGATGATACAACAAAACCTGAGAAGAATTCCCTTACCAAAAACAACCAAAACACCATAAATGCTTCATTTTCATCAAATCCTGAGTTCAGTCATTTAAAAAGACAACACTTCTCTTATTTACTGTGTTTTTGTGTGTGAACATAATCTATGAATGCTGTCATTTACAAGCCTTCACAAACTATAGTTTCAATAATCCGGCTGTTCCTTGACGTGATATTATGTCTGGTTTGTTTACGGCAGTTAAAGGTGCACTTACTAGTGGGAGCTGATCATTGTATTGGCACAAGAAATATGACTGACTGATCTGAATAAATGCACACAGTTATCAGTCCAATTAGTTCTAGTTTACAGTCTATTCAGTACCCTCAGGTTGCTCAATAAACTTCACTAATCTGCTGATTGTACTGCTCTGTCTCCACAGAGACTGTGATAAATTGCCAAAGCTTTGTTTTTAGTCCTTTTGTTTTACGATATGATTGATGTGATAGTCAGAACAAAGACTTTTGGGGTCAATTAATATGTTTTATGTCATGGTCCTGCATTTTGTTAAGTTACCCATTTAATTTCCATGTTTTATGTTTTGTCTCGTACTTCCTGTTTTGTTTCGAAAATTCATCCGTCTTTGTCCTTGAAGATGTTACTTCCTGTCTAGGTCTATCACAACTGATCTCTGATTATTCTTCCCATGCTGTTTCTCATCAACCTATGAAATATAAAACTACTTAAAAAATGGCCTCTTTAATATTATTTTTCTGACTATTAATTGTTGTGTTAATTACAAAGTAGATCAAGTATTGAAGGGTACTTATTGCATTGCTCTTGAGATTTTTACCTCCGCCAAGGAGGTTATGATTTTGGGAGAGTCCGTCCGTCCGTCTGTCCGTCTGTCTGACCGTCCGTCCGTCCGTCTGTCTTTGAACAAAATAACTCAAAAAGTAATGGATAGATTTTGATGAAATTTTCAGGAAATGTTCACCATGGGAAAAGGAAGAACTGATTCAGTTTTGGTGTTGATCTGGATCAGCGTCTGGCCGCCATGACGAAAAATGTGATTTTTGTGAATAACTACTTAACTAAAATAGATATTATGAATCCAATTGCCAATGGTATGTTTTCATGGTCAAGGAATCTAAATATATCAATGAAATAAAGGTAGGACTAATATTTATGGTGAAAATCACAATATGGGTGAAGACTGTGGCGCTGGCGGAGGTCTGCGCTCTCCGAGTGCTTTTCTAGTTTGCACTGCTGACATACTGTATCAGCTGTCACAACCAAGCATGAAACAGAGTGTCAATACAACTGATCTCCCAGATAAGTGTTTGGTATTTGCACAAAATAGCCTTATTCGGACAACCCAAACTGATAAAGAAAGATCTTGAAGTGCATTAGAGCAGATAGTGGAGGGATACCAGGAAGAATAAAAATAAAACATACACTAGAAGTGCTTTAAGAACCTCTGCCATGGAAAAAGGAAATATAACAAAAGGACAGTCACGGCAGGAGGAGCTACTAATTGCTTATTTATTGGTACACTTCTTCTGTAAGTCTACATAAAAAGATAAGACAACAATTACCAAACTTGGAGACAAATCCTGTTATAAAGTGCAGTGCTTGAGTTGTGCTCCTTTTTTTCTGTTTGATGAATTAGTCAAGGTTTGACACTGAACAGCCAGATGTAACCTGGAATAAATCACATCCCAACTCACTCCATCATTTCTTGTATGATCTTACTTTCCTTGTCTCAGTACCAATATTAAAGTGGAGAACACAAAATATTCAATGCAAAAAACACAAAATATTCAATGCAAATGATTTGGTGAGCTAGTTTAATTAGTGAGCTGGTCAAATTAATGATTAGCCTGATCTTAATGAACTGTGAAAAGAGCTGTTGAGACTCATGCAGAGTAAAAAGCTCTTAAATTCAGTCCCTGGCCTTTAGTTATCTGCGAGAATCTGGAATATGCAAGCGTGAAAAGAGTCATCCAGCCTTTGGCACATCATTTAACTTGCTTTATTCAAGCAGGACAATTTAAAGGCCATACACCAGAGGATTTCTGGTCACATCCTTACCCTTTAAGTTAAAGAGGGTGGGACTGGCACTGCTGAAATTCTATTGCACCTCTGCTTTTTAGAGGCCTTTGCTGCTCGACTCCATGAGACAAAGTCTGGTTTATTCACTTAAGAGGATTTTTGGATCGAGCTCAGATGAAGCAGATACAATACAATCAGTGTCAGAGAGAATAAAGACGTGGAGGATTGTGACAGGTATGACAGATGGTTCCAGAGAGTCTTTTGTTTGTGCATAGGTCAATCAGATCCAGACTCTGAGACAGCAGAGACCAAAGGAGATCAGGATGTGATAAAGCATGTCAAACATCTTGTCACATAAAGATGTACAGCACAGACCCAGATAACACCAACCTAGACTACAAACTTTAAAATATCCCTCATTTAACTCATGACTTATTTGCCATCCATTTAGATTAAAATGAGAACAAAGTTAGTCTGACAGTCTTTTTATTATGTTCTTCCTCTGACAGTTTGACAGCTGAGGTTTCAGTCTGTCCCAGCCTCTGTGCAGCTCAGTCAGATTCTGAAGTCACAGTAATTCTCCTCACATGGTGCAATCAGACTGAAGCCACTTCTGTTACCTTCACTGCTTATCATTATCATCAAAAGTTTCCATGTTTGCTCCACTTTGCTCTCTTAATGTCCAGCACCTCCTAAAGCCCCAGTCATACATTCCCGTTGCTCATGGCGATTGTGCACGATTGTCATAACCCTGATGAAATGTGCTTTGGTCGTGGTGCATGCACTACTTGGTCTGGATCAGCCTTGTATAGTAGTGGATGAACGGCGGGGAACATGGAAGGGTCCCAACAGTTTTGAAATGTCCAAAACTGTCGTGGAGAATCACCGCTCTCAGTGTAGCGGGGTGGAAGCCTAATGTAGTCCTAAAGTGAACGGTATTAACGTGGCATGTAGGGAGCACAGTTGGGCTGATCGTGGCTCAATCCTGAAAGCTTTATGAGGATGACTGACAAGGATGTATCCGTTTGTGCCCCGACTGTGTCCCGTTCAAGACGGCACAAGTGACGGGGCTCGGTTGGGGCTTACGTGACGTGAACTGAGCTCGAGCGGGGCTGACGTCATGTCAGCGGGATGGAAATTCAAGGAGTCCTCGTCATATCTCTGTATTAACCTAACTGGAGCGGGACGAACGTCCCCGAAGCGCTGTAGAAGCGCTACTGACGGTGTATTTACGGGGTGTGTCCAGGGTAAGACAGTCATTTCATCCCGTATCATAGCGATCGCACCAGCCTCGTTAATCGTGTACAGTCATGCACAATCGCAATGAGAAACGGGAATGTGTGACTTAGGCATAAAGCCTCTGTTGTTCACAGCTAATCTGTTTAACCACAAACATTCTGATGATGTTTGTGTTTATGGTTAAGGCCATGGGAAATTATATTATAAAGTGGGTGATAGCAGGCAAACAGACAGGGAAATCAAATGGGACAGTTCTTACAATATCAGATGTAAGGATTCATCCAAACAAGTGTAGGCTGTAACTCTGATCCCCAGTTACATCAGCAATGAAAAACTATCAGAGGTAACATGACTGCCAATAGTAAACCAGAATTTCAGAAATTCCTCAAATCTCTTGGTGGAGGTCTGTTTTTTCTAGTTATTAATTAAAACCTTCTTAATTTTATTAGTTTTAAATGATCTTTAGTGTGTTTTACATATCTTCTCAGTAATGGAACCCTTCTATGAACAAGACAAAAACAATTGATCATGAACATACTCTAATCTTCATCAAACATTAATTTTATCACTGTCAGGCACAAACCTATCTCCTTTATTTACGATTTTCATTTTATCACAGTCAGAGGGTTATGTTTAACTATTGTTTCAGATACTGTGAACATAATTACTCAAACATTAAAGAACAGATTTGGATGATATTTTCTGGGGGGAATATCATCCCCCAGTAATCTGAGTCCTCATGTGGACAAAGAAATGTCTTTCTCTTAAGGAATTGTCGAACTCAAGCTCAGTGTTCCGCATTTTGATAATCACTCACTAAGCTCTCAACTGAATGTGGTTTCATTTTCAAGGAATGCTGTTCACGGCACAAGAAAGAAGTGTTTAGATTTTCGTGGTGAACCAAATCCAGATGCAGATCCAGGACATTCTGAAAGGATTTGTAAACATTGTTAACATTTTCCACATTTTCACTTTATAACTAAATAACTTTGTAAGATTTGAAAGGTTTTTTTAGATAATGCTGGTCATGGCACAAGTGATTAGTGATTTTGGCGGTGATCTGAATTCTGGATGTGGACCTTGGAATGTCTTGAAGTATTTCTTAATATCGCAAGATGGCAGTTTTTCCACACCTGCTAATTACTTAAAAGTTGGTCATGGCACAAGGGAGAAGTAATTAGATTATGGTAGTGATGTGGATCCAGTGTCTTTTTTCAAAGATTTGTTAACAGTAAAAGATTGGTCAGTATTTCACATTTTAGACACCAACACACTTGACAATGCTTGAAATGCCTTGGCACATTTTTGCACTCTTAGAGCACTTATAGTTTATCATAAAACAAATCATTAAACAATGTTATGTGAAAGTTGTGTGCTGGTGAGATTGATTTTTTTTAAAAATTAACAAAATCAAAGTACAAAGAACGTATTTACATGCAGGACAATGCAGCTTTCATTCAGTAGAGAGTGTTTTGGGGTGGGGGTGGGGGGGGATGGAGAGGGAACCGGATTTTGTTCATCCTTGCAAGTAGGCCTCTAACTCTCTCTTTTTCTCTCTGTTAGTGTGTGCTTGGTTACAGAGGTGGGATCAGGTGTGCAGGAGTTGATCTGCAGCTGCTAAAATTCTGCAAACAACTTGGCTACAAGAACGTAGGTTCAAATCCACCACTCTGCTGGATCATAGACTCTGTTGACACATACATCAGTTCAACTAATGCCATGGTTCCACTCCTCTCCACTTCAGAAATCAACTAGACAAAGCACACCTCATCAAAAACCTGGACCTCAGACAACACAGCCCTTTAGTCCGCTGCAAATCCCAGAGTCATTGAATCATCAGCTCACAGCTCAAGCTCAAATATCAGGATATATTGGGCCTCATTTATAAAACATTGCATAGGATCCATTCTAAAACGGTACTCACAGGCACGATTTATAAAATGTGCACACCTGCAAGCACTTTTCCCTTTATAAATCCCAGTCTACCTAGAAGGTTGGACAAGTGGATTTACCTTGCGTCTCACCCTCTACGCACCCACATGTGACCATGAACAGTCAATGCAAAATACCTCATGAATGTTTTTGCATTACCTGCCTGCAAACTGCTGTGTGTCAGAGGGGGCAGCAATACGCCTTGGATGTGTATTGTCTGCTGATACCAAGAAGATGAAGAAGCTGTGCATCATGAATCAGCCATGTGATGACCCTGGGTACCTTGCCACTAAATTTGTCAAAACCACATTTGAGGAACAAATAATATGTACACTGATTGTATGCACATCTTTTCACATTGATCATTTATTTTCACTCAGAGCTTTTATAGCAATGTGAGTGCAGACTGTCATTTGTGCCGATACATTTGAGAAACCGGACATTGCTGCAAATTGTCTTTTATTGTTCGCCTCGTCACCCACAGCGGAAGAAACCCTGATTTATCAACTGGTCATTTTAATAATGGCATACAAAACGACTTGTATTATTGTTTTGAGGAATGGCTGGGATATACCAGTGCTACATCATACCAAAAAGAGGTTTAGACAGAAATGCAACATTGATGTCATGTGTTAATCATACCAAACACATACCTGTGGGCTAATTTCTGCTGGTTGCCAGAAACCTGAGTGGTCTAAATCAGCTAATTAGCCAGTCATCATCATGGGCCAGGAAATGATCGTGGTCCCTGAAGACTCTCCATCCTGATCCTAACATTTGAGTTATCAGTGCCAGAGCATCCATTGTGCAGCATTATGCACAAGTGTCACAGGACTACTTATATGCTTACTCTGCAATTGGATTGTTAGTTATACTCCTTTTCACAACTAAAGCCTATCAATTAGTGCCGTCCACCACTCTACATCATTTGAAGGTGGAAGTATGATATATGAACATTGCATGCAGTAGTAAATTTAATGGCCCACTAGGAACACATCTGTAACACTACGTACAAGAGTGTACGATTACACATCTAGAAGTCTAATGTATGAAGTATGATGACATTAAATTTTATGAAATTAATATGGCTTCAATTCACCACCTCAACATCTGGCTGCCAGTTTCCCTCGTCTCCAAAATGTCTGCAGCTGCATCAAAGTTGACAAACCAGTGCGCACTTTCTCCTGCTAAGTTGGATTTTTTTAATCACAACCTTTGCATGGGAAGTCCTATACACCACTTTCAAGCCTGTTTTGTGCATGAGCAAGCCTTATAAATGAGGCCCCTGGACACAAGCCATCAAGCTTACTGACTCCCCCTTCTTGGAATCTCAACTGTCTCACCTGACTCAATGCGCCCAGGTGTTAAGACACATGCAGAGAGTGAACCATCTTCTCATCCAGTCTTTTTGGTAGAGAGAGAGGAAGAAAACAAATACGCATGCATGTGTCAATTTATCGAGGCAGGCAAACTTACTGAGTACATTTTCATTTATCGTGCAGTTAACGGATTTATTACCTCCGACAAGGAGGTTATGTTTTTGGGTGAGTTTGTTTGACTGTCTGTCTGTCTGTCTGTACGTCCATCTGTCTGTCCGCCTGTGAACAAAATAACTCAAAAAGTAATGGATGGATTTTGAGGAAATTTTCGGGAAATGTTCAGCATAGGAAAAGGAAGAACTGATTCAGTTTTGGTGTTGATCCGGATCAGCGTCTGGCCGCCATGGCCAAAAAATGTGATTTCTGTGAATAACTACTGAAATAAAATAGATATCATTATGAATCCAGTTGCTAATGGTATGTTTTCATGGTCAATTAATCTAAATATTTTGATGAAATAAAGGTAGAACTAATATTTATGGTCAAAATGACAATATGGCTGAGGACTGTGGAGCTGGCGGAGGTCTGCGCTCTCCGAGTGCTTTTCTAGTTGATTACTGTGACAGGCCTGGTTGTTCATTCTTTTCACAGAAAGAGCGCCAAAGAAAGGAGTTGACTGACTAACAATGTCCAAACATAAGACAGGCCCCAGAGACCCAAACGCCAAAAAAGCATTGAAACATGACAGTCTGAACACTGAACGTCAGAAAGACTCTTAACACACCTACAAAAAGGCTCTGTTTTGTTTTTTTTGTTTTGTTTTATGTGCATGATCTTCATATAAAAATCCAATAGCATTTTTTCAGTGGATGCAAATGTTACACAGTGGAAATGTGACAGGATGAAAACACATTCAGTGAAGTTCAATAAATCAAATTCTGACAGCAGAGTGCGATGGAGGTGCAAAGTTCTGTTTACCATTCACTTCACAATAAGTTAAAATTACAAAATAAATACACAATGTCCTCTGACAGTTTTGTTTCCCCACAAGCTTTTCTGTTGTTTTAGAATAAATCCTCTTTACCATCAGACTGAATGCCAATAAGCCAGTCTTTCTCTAAAAGCAGTAATCTCAATGAATGACTTTGTTCCAAGCTACAACTAAATCCTGTTTCTTGGGACATTTTTATTTTGCACAGCTTTTTTCGTCATGCAGAAACATTTTTATGAAACGAAACATATAATGAAATTGCCATCTTGTGTTTTTTTGTTACTAAAATAAAAAGTTTTCTTTCCCATTTCTCAGCTCTGTAATTATATAGGTCTCAACTTCTAGCACATTTCCCTTTCCTAACTATGTTCCGTCTCCTTCTTTCAAATTCCCCACCGAGAGTCTTCTCAAACTATAACCACCTCATTTTAAAGGCATTTCACAGCAGTTCATCTCAGAGTTATGCAGATTTTTTACCCCCCTAGACCCAGCCTCTGATTTTTTAGGATCTCCTTCCACTCTGTTCATTACTGAACTTTGCTGTACACAGGGGCACTGTCTCCACTTGATTAACAGAATCATGAATTAAAACAAGCCACAAAAACAGCATGGGGTCATCACTGCCTGTAAACAGTTTATTTAAAACAACAAACTTTTCCACCACCAAGCAGATTAGATACTTCTTCATGACAAAGCACAGCCTACAGTTGCAGGAAAAAGTATGTGAACCCTTTGAGACTACTTGGATTTCTGAATAAATTGGTCATAAAATATGCTCTGATCTTCATATAAGTCAGCAATATTCCTGGGATGTCTGGTGTGGATCCCTCTTTTGAGGTCATGCCACAGCATTTCAATTAGGTTGAGGTCAGGACTCTGACTGGGCCACTCCAGAAGCCATATTTTCTCCTGTTGAAGCCATTCCTTTGTTGATTTACCTCTGCTTTTGGCCATTGTCCTGTTGCATCACCCATCCTCTGTTGTGCTCAGTTGGTGGACAGATGGTCTTACGTTTTCCTGCAAAATGTCTTGATAAACTTGGGAATTCATTTTTCCATTGATGACAGCAATCCGTCCAGGCCCTTAGGCAAGAAAGCAGCCCCAAACCATAATGATCCCTCCACTATATTTCACAGTTGGAATGAGATTTTGATGTTGGTATGCTGTGCATTTTTTCTCCATACATAGCGTTGTGTGTTCCTTCCAAACAACTCAATTTTGGTTTCATCTGTCCACAGAATATTTTGCCAGTAGTTCTGTGGAACATCCTGGTGCTCTTTTGCAAACTTCGAAAGTGCAGCAATGATTTTTAGAACAGCAAAGGCTTCCTCCCGTGAAATCCATTCTTGTGTAATGTTTTACATATTGTAGATTTGTTAACAACAATGTTAGCATGTGCATGTGTGTGATATCTGTAGTCTTGAGCTGACACTCCAGGATTCTTCTTCCCCTCATTGAGCATTCTGCGCTGTGCTCTCACAGTCATCCTTACAGGAGGACCACACCTTGGCAGAGTAGCAACAGTGCTGAACTTTCTCCATTTGTAGACAGTCTGTCTTTCTGTGGACACATGGACATCAGGGCTTTTAGAGATACTTTTGTAACCCTTTCCAGCTTCATGCAAGTCAACAATTATTGATTGTAGATCTTCTGAGAGCTCTTCTGTGCAAGGCATGGTTCATATCAGGCAATGCCTCTTTAGAACAGCAAACACAAAACTGGCGTGTGTTTTTATAGGGCAAGACAACTTTAACCAACACATCCTATCTAATCTCATTGATTGGACCCCAGGTTGGCTGACTCCTGGCTCCAGTTAGCTCTTGGAGAAGTAATTAGCCTACGGGTTCACATACTTTTTCCACCCTGCACTGTTACTGTTAACATTTTGTGTTGTATTAGTTTAAGCAGACTGTGTTTGTCTAGTGATAGGACTTAGATGAAGATCAGAACATATTTTATGACCAATTTAAGCAGAAATCCAAGTTATCCCAGAGGGTTCACATACTTTTTCATGCAGCTGTAAATGTTCTTCCACCAGTAGCACCAATCAGTTTGTTTCACAACAGGAAACAACTTGCTACCACTTTGGATGCATTGATGACTATTAGCTGCAAATATGAAAGAGGTTTATTTGGAGACTTGACTAATACTTGTATGACCTGGAGTATACAACAAAATCTATTGTGGATGGAGACTCAACAGGTTTAAACTGCAAATGGAGGAAACTACAATGAGAACAGGAGGATCAGAGAAATCCACAGTATCTGTTGATTCAGGTAAATAAATCATGAGCTCATGTTGTCAAACTGCATGAAAAAAATGTGACTAGGAAAAATCACTTCAGAATCTTTCAGTTTGTTCACGGATCAACAAATGTTTTTTATTGCAGTGGGCAGTTGTCATGCAGAACCTGAGCACTGTAATGGACATTTAGAAATGTCAGACTAGATATAGCGTTTTACTTAGAAAAAGGACAAAGCAAAGGAGCTAAATGGATGTTAATTTAAGTTAATTAATATTAAGTTAATATTCAACTTATACTATTGTTTACTTGTAAAGTCAGAAGCCATGGTTTCATCCGTCATGAACCATAAAACCACAAATGAAGGTAAGACTCAATTGCTTGACACAAGAGACAAATTGTCCAACAGGCAAATAAGGCTGGTATATTTTCAGTCCAGATTGGTACACAAAAAACAAAAAAGGTGAATCCCAATTCTACCACTCAGCCCTTTATTTTGAGGGTCAAAAGGGGTGAAGACACACTCTTAAGAAAGGAGACGCCACTCGATTCCCATTATATCATCACCCTATGTCATCACCAACTGACATAGGCAGTTGCGACAATACCTGTCACTACAGCTGCTAAAACGAGCTCGTAATAATAAGAAATTGTGAGATACAACTAACAATTCAAAACTTGATAAATATTTACTCTATGATTTAATAATTACTGACAATTATGCACTTCGTTCGGTCTTCACTCTGCCTTTGTGTAGTGGGTGCGGTGTATTGTGGGAAATTCTCATATCCCTTTTGTTTCAAGGGAGGTCTCGGTCTGTCTTGGTTTCAAGGGCTGTGTAGCCCTTTGTCATAGCCCTTCACCTTACCCCTATAGACATGAGGGGCGGAGCAGGACTGGAGGTGAACCTAAACAGAGAGACAAAGATTAATGCATGCAACATGAACATAGGACCTGCACTTCTGATTATGCAGAGACAGTGGCACATACAGAGTGTATCTATGTGTCGCATTAGCTTGCATGCAGACTTTTTCTAAACAAAGAGAGAACTGAGCTTTAGGACTGTTGCTTATAGGTTTATGCCATGTACCTGATAAGACCCCACTTCCAAAATGCTGAACAATCCCTTTAAGTTGTCCTGACATTTATTTTTAAAGTTTTCTTAGCTGTCAAAAACATATTTTGGCTTTTAATGTATGCATTTAAAATATTTATTTAACTTACTGATTCATTAATCAATTAAAGTGTTGTTTATGTATTTATTCATTTATATATTCTTTTATTTATTCATTTTTTGGGGGGTACAGTCAAAGTGTGGCACAGATTCTGGTGTTTTTCTTTCTTTGTTCATTTTAACTCATGCTGTGCTGATCATGCTAAAGCTTAGCAAGATCCAACAGCTGAATCCATTTCTGTTCAAGCAGACATTCTAAAAGAAATATTTGTTCACTTAAATTGTGAAATCTAGATTCTGAAATCACAAACCTTCAATATGTCTTTTGAGCATTTTACAATAAGCTCGGGTAGAATAGAGACACAGAGCAGTGAGAAACAAAGAGATGCATCCATCCGTCAGATTATTTGTGACACTGAACAGCTTTGATAAAATATGAAAGAGAGAGAGGGAGAGAGAGCAAGGAAGACATTGGCAAGCAAAAACAGAAAGGCATACTCCATGATGTAAAGCTTTATGACTCTTATCTGGTCCATAATCCAAGCAGAGCACAACTTTATTTGCCAACCTTTTAAAATGCCATGCTTCTTCTTAACTGCCCACATATACACTTGCCTATTATGCCTTAACATACAGACAATGATCCTAATTACTGTGGCAGCTATTGAAAGATAACAATGACCACAGTGGGAGTTGGTAGGACTTTGCTGGAGAGTGTGCAATTACTCAGGAGCCCAAAGAGAGAGGGCTTGATAGAGCAGATTTACAGCTTCTATGGTCAGTACATTCAGCAGGGTGTCTGATGATCAGCACTTGCAGGATAAATGAACAGAGCATAGAATGTCCTTAAAAAATTCAAAGTCCAATGAAACTGGGATGTTGTATAAATGTAAGTAAATAAGAACACAATCATTTGCAAATCAATTTCAGCCCATTTCAATTGGATACACTGCAAATACAAAATAATTCATCGTGTGATGCCTGCAACACCTTCTAACATAAAGCTGAGACAGGAGAAGAAAAGGACTGGAAAAGTTAAGGAATGCTCTAAAAATGACTGTGTATAAAAGGAGCATACCCAAAAGGCTCAGTCATTCATAAGCAGCAAAAAGGCAAGTTTGACTACATTGACTACATTGCATGAGCAAATAATCCACCAACTATGAAAAATGTTTCCCAATGAGAAAGAATTTAGGGATTTTTGTCATCTACAGTCCATAATGTCATCAAAATATTCAGAGAATCTGGAGAAATCTCTGTATGAAAGGTGCAAGGCTGAATGCCAACATTAAATTCATGTAGCCTTTCATCCCTCAGGCAGCACTGCATTAAAAACCAACATCATTATGTTTAGGATATTACCATGTGGGCTCAGGAACACTTTAGAAAATCTATAGCAGTTAACACAATTCTTAACTACATCTACAAGTGCAAGTTAAAATTCTACTTTACAAAGCAGAAGCCAGATATTCACAGTATCTCAAACTACAATGGCTTCTTCAAGCCTGAGCTCTTATGAGATGACCTGACACAAAGAGAAAAGTTTATGTTTATACATTCTTTTATGCTTACCTTTGTCTTGTCAACAAAAACGCAATAAAGTATATTATAAAATAAAGTAGAATTTTTTGCTGTGGTCTGATATGTCCACATTTCAAATTGTTTTTGAAAATCATGGTGTTTAAGCCTGAGAGCTTTGATTGAATGACATGCTTGCTAAATAAGAAAACTGGAACAAAATCACAGTCTTCACATAAGTAAAATGTACCCAGCCTTGTTGCCCCATCTTCTGATGTGGTGTAAATGGACAAGTTCTTAAGACTCAGCTGGAGAGGAAAAAGTCCAGTTGGCGATCTTGGAATCTCACCTCTTCTTTTACATATGATGGAGTGCTGTTGACTTCCTCATACCTGCAGCAAGCATTGGGGCAGCTCAGTGGGAAGTGGCTAGAATAGGGGTCAGCATCACCACCCCGTAGCCCAGTGGTTCTCAATTATGTTCTGTCATGCCCCCCCTCCAGGGGATGGGATTTTTTTTCTTTTTGATCATTCTGAACACACCAGTCTTGGTCCTGAGTCTCGAGGAGGACCAATTAGAAAGCAGTACTTCCTGAAGTCATATTGCATTCCAGTCGGCACCATAGATCAGGGTGTGTGTGACTTAGTGGGAGTACATATTGGTTTCAACTCTCTAACTCCTTCAGATCAAGAGCTATTCTATTCTCTGTCAGAAACAATGGATTTTTCCCTCAAGGTGTTAGGAGATCTTGGGGCAAACCCATAACTCACTGGAGGGAAATATACATGTACCATCTGCCCTGTGAACTCTTTGGAATCTCCCAGGAAGAGATGGAAAATACTGCTGGAAAAAGGGACATATGGGCCGACCTGCTGCCCCTGTTATCCAGCCCCAATAATGGAAGAGGACAGATGGATGGGTATATAGATGGAAGGATTAAATAAATAACTTTTATCTTTCAACTCCAGGCTATATCCCCTAGGTTTCTTTAATAATGACGTCCATTTTGTTTAATATGCTTGTTAGAGTACAGCGTCACATCTCTAACCATCACTTCTGAAGGAAGCAGCCTTCTGTGACACCATCAGAGGTCATTTACATAATAAAAGGAGAAAACGACTAAAAAGGAAATGACAGGACGAGTCTGACATTTGGCATAGAAGGAAATGAAGATGAAGGGACATGGTTTGGCAAGACAGAGAAAGCAGAGAGCGAGAGAGCAGCAGGAGTGAGGATTAAGGCTGAGGCAGCAGAGAGAGCCAGAGGGGCTTGAGGAGCACGAGCAGTCGAACCATGAAGACGGTGTCTTTAAGTTGGACTTTACAAAAACTTGTGAGAGAGTAAAAGAGGAGGAGGGTGAAGGCTTGAATGCCTCTGAGAAACTTGGCAATCATGCCCAGTGGAGAAATTTTTGTAAATGTTAAATTCCGAGCAGCAGGAGAGGGTTTGAGCCACCAGTCTTACTGCTGTTGTGCCTTGCTTGTCACTGCTTGAGGTTGAAACAGAAGCTGTTACTGATATAACAAGGAGACAGGGATGACCAAGAGAAGGAGTCCGGGACAGTTGTTTCCAGTGACAATGGCAATCACATACCTGTGTCTGGATCCTCCATTTTGAAGGCCTGAAGGAGGATGATCTCTCATACAGGTGCAACGATAATCCTCCTCAAAGCAGTGGAGAAGTGGGGTAACAGCCCCCCACCCATCCACCTGAAAGAGAAATAAGAAGATGCATGCAGGAAATAGAAATAGAGTTAAGGCCAGGTTGCAGTTACTTCTTTATAAGTATATAAATTCAGGTTAAAGGATAAGTTCGGTTAAGACAGCTTTCACATTGTTTATAGAATGAAGTAGAACAATATACTCACTCAGAAGGCTTTCCTGATGCAAACAGTGCTTCAGGAGATATTTAGACCCAAAATCGAGCAGCGGACATCCGTATAGCACATAGGGCATACAGCGCCGCTCCTAAAACTGCATTAATCGTCCAAAAACTCATTCGTTTCTTCAATATTTCATCATGGTCTGCTCGCGCTATTCCTCCATTACAGTCTGGGGTCGCTCCACCCATGTTTTTCTGACTGTGCTGACCTCTGAACTGGAAACTTTCTTCACGCCTGCCACGCATGCGCATTGCTGGTCATTTTAAAAGTGGAATTGTCCGTCATAGCAGAAGCGTGTGAGTGTGAGTGTAAAAATCAACTCCCAAAGTCCACAAAGAGCGACCATGCACCGAAGCGCAGTGGCTTTGCACCAACTGACTGGCTGGCGACCCTCTCAATGGAGTCATTGAGAGGGTCTCTTAATTTGGGTTTAGAAACAAACAAATGACTGCTTTGCTCCTGCATAATGGTGAGTTATGCAATCCACAACATGTGTGATTGTTTTTCATCATTGTTGATCCCTGCAAGGGCTGGTCTGTAAAAATGTTACATAATATAAAACAGGGCAACAGCAAAATCCCCGGTATAATTTTTGTACATTTACTCTGTTTTTTTTACATTAGTAAATATATTTTATAACAGAAACAAAACATTTATCCTGACAAATATAATTATCAATTATATTTTGTTTATAGACCTAAAATCTAGAGTTACATAAAATGAAAGACATAACAGACATTGTTTACTACAAATATCAAAAGGAACTGAACTTCATTTTTTCTTTATGCAGACTATTTATGTATTCATGCTTAAACTAATTAAGCAGCTCAAACTTAGGAAAACAAGTCTAAATGACAGAGTTGTCTGTGCCCATCATCTAGATCTTTCACTCATCTACAGTAAATCTTTCATATCCCAACTGCCAATTAAGATCTCCTCTCAGGTTTGAGAGAATGAATTTGAGAGATGACACCTTTTAAATTAATCTGACACCTTGATGGATGAGGATGGTATTTTTAGCTGCTTGACATGCACACACAACCTCCCTCTATCAAAGAAAAACACTTACTGATTATTTTCTCTGTGATAAGGCAGTTCAGTTAAGATAAAACATTCAAAGGTGATTAAGAAGAAGACAAAATGTACAGACAAAAGAGAGCTGGCCCAGAGGGACAAGAGTGGCCACAGTGTTAAGAAATGCTATGAATGAGTGTCATCATTACAGACAGGATCATTGTTCTGACAAGGCTGAGTGAACAGACGCTACCAGCACATTGCACACTGCCTGTATCAGTAGATTAAAGTAAGTTCAATCAAAAAACAAAACAAAAGTGAGATTTCAAAACTGGAAGTCACATGATAAAAAATCCAAGGCAGGTGCAAACACTCTTGTCCCTTTTGCAGGACCATGGGAGTAGCTGTGTAGCTCAGTCTGTAAGGGCTTAAAGGTGTAGTCAGCGATGTGGGAGAAAACGAGGGGAGAAGTTGTTGAACGAATTTAGACCTGCCTCTCCCTTCATACCTCGCCCCTCGCTCCACCCCCGAAAGCTGATGGACGTGCATTGTCATGGAAACGGACGTAGAAACTGCGTAGCTGACCAACGTAGCTAAGGTAACCATGACTCGTCAGACGATTCAACTGACATCACTGATAACATCCCAACAACAGTACATTTAAGCAGATAGACAATAAGATGAATGCCCGATGGCTGTTACTGTTATGTGAAGCACCACAAAGCTAATTTTGCTTACCTGTCCAGCACGAAGACGGCGACATCCGTGTCCGTTTTTGGGTCTTTCAGTTCGCGGAGTTTCCTCCACCGTCAGAAAGCAACACCAATGTTTTTTTTTTTTTTTAATGTATTTTTTGGGGCATTTTGTGCCTTTATTTATAGGAGAAAGACAGTGGATAGGCTTGTGAAAGGGGATGAGAGAGTAGGGGAAGACACTCTGCAAACTGGTCACAGGCGGGATTCAAACCTGGACCGGCAGAAGCAAGTGCATGGGGTGCCTGGTTGCTAACCACTCCACCAAACCAGCACCCCAAGCAACACCAATGTTGCATGGTGATAGCCCTTCTTTTTCACTTTTCACTCCTCTGACCTTTTTCTTTTGGGCTGTTTTTCAGCCATGCTGATTGGCTGCACATATTGTATCTCTCTCTTACGCTAACTGCGCACGCTACGCAACCTACGACTCCCCCTCCACCCTCTGTCTGATCTGATGAGTATGATCACCCCCTGGATGTGGGGGGGTGTACTATGTTTTGGTAACTCGGCCCGAGCCACAGTATTTACCTGCTGAAATTCAGAGCCAAGGCTGTGTATTGAAACTGGCCTTTTTTTTCAACATGCTGTCAGTGGTGACATCTTGTGGATGGAGAGGAGAAATACAGTGAGTTTGACAAATACTGCAGTAGATTAGAAGATTAGAAGATCGCTGACTACACCTTTAACTTGAATACCTGTTTGTAACTGGTTCAAATCCTGAATGAACCATGCTTGGAACCAGAAGGAAATGCAAGCTGACTTCATGGGGCACTGCCACTGGTTATGACAGTTGGTAAAGCAGCTGAAGTGGTCCCTTACCTCCTGAGCCCTGTGGAGTAGGGTTTGCAGGGTTAAACTTCACTGTGTGAAACTTCTACTAATGTTATAGGGTTAACATTAATGGTGGGGCAGATTAATAACCCTGTAAGACCCAGCGTTGTAATATTACAACATCAGGTTTAGGGGCCTCAAAAAAACCACAGCAACATTTATTTTCTTCAAAAGACCACATTTACATGATCAGTGAGTTCTATTGTTTAACCCTCCATTGCCATTGGATGGTAAATGTGTTTATGGGTCGAGCTTTTAAGCCAAGAACTCACACAACTTGCAAGCTTTTCTTTGCACTCACCTCTTCATTTTACTGGACTCAATTTCTCAAGATTCAAGTAAGTGAAATGCCTTAAATATTTTTTTTCTAAGTTTATTACAATGACTTCAACATGACAATTTTTTTGTTTTTGTGAAGTAACTTTGTCCAACTTCAAGGAGTTGGACAAAGGAGGCTGGCAAGATAGAAATGCATGATTTCAGAATCAGGCAGGTCTGCCTGCTCTGCAAGGCTAGGTGCAGATGAGTTATTATCAGGGCTAAGTGCTTCCAAGCCAAACTTGACCTGACATTTCCAAGTGCCAATCATATTGTGTGTGCCCTTAATAACAATGGCCATTGGCAGCTGTTGTTCGTTCACTATTCTGGAGTTTTAAGTGAATCACTGTCCTTTAAACAAAAGAAGTAGCACCAAAATAAAGGAACACAATATATTTTACACCCCTGAAACATGGGTGCTTAAATTTGTCAATGTGCATATGTGTAAGATTGTGGGTGCAGCCCAACTGCGATGACAGGACACGAGCAAAGATCCAGAGTAGTGTGTTAATTATCTAAATGGCTGCTGCTGAGAGATTACTGGGGACAGTTAACATCCATCTTTTTAACAACACCAGCAGCTCAGAGAGCACGTCTAAAGCTGGAGGAGAGATCAGGAGAAATCAATAACCGAGACAGAGCAGCAAAGAGAGGGAGAGAACAGGAGAATTAAATGAGAGCAAGAGAGGCTACACAATGTGAAGGATAGAGAGAAAGGACAGAATACAAAGACAGAGGTTTAGGGTGTAATAGGGATGAGGCTATTGATACTGCAGTATCAAAGATCAGTACTTTTACAAGTGCATACTTGGTATTAACTACTCCCCTTAAATATCACAACCAATTGAGTACTCTGACACAGCATTCATCTGCCTCATCTAAAGGCTGTTGTCAGTGTTTCCCTCTGGTCCAAGGCAGAACAACTTAAATTTCATTTGACTTTGAAACATTTTTTTCCCAAGACACATCTAAAATAAAGTATAAATCTCAGGGCACACCATTTTAATACCCTTGAAATATCTTTCTAAAAATGTGTTACAGTATTTTGTCTGTCAAATTCTGAGAGACTATTATGAGCAAATAAATATACACAAACAGCTGTTGTGTAGAAAAAAATTGAAAGTAGTTTCTCTTATAAAGGTCCCATGTCCTGAAAAATGATTTTTCCCCCTTTAATGTTGTTGAGATGCAGAAGAATATGACATCTTTCTCTAAACTCTCTGTTCAAAGAGAAATATCCGATGCCTCTTCAAAGAAAATGCACCTTTAATTTTTACTTCAAATGATTTATTATGCGATAGCTATACAGCTCTCACCTCCATCAGTCAGTATTTGGGCAGCCAATCAGCACAGAGCTCCTTATCATAGCATCCTGTCACCTCCCCAGCCCGGCAAATCAGTGTGTTTCCAAATGGGTGGGAAAAGAGCTGCATCTAATCCTCTACAGAGAGAAAATATTTTTTTTAATACATGTTAAATCAAATCATTTTTTCATAAACATCCAAGCCAAGATGCAAAGAGTCAAATACACTGGGACATCTAGATGCAGCAACAACCATTTCAAAATATTAAAAATTAAACAGTTACAATGTAACAAGTACAATGACAATAAAGGCTTTCAATTCAAATTAATTCAATTCCATGGATCCATAACTTAGGCTAAATTTTAAAGATGGTGTTTAATCTTTCAGAAGTTTTAGAAAAGAAATTGCTGCTGTATTTAGAAATGCATTCATATGATAATAGATTGATTTCAAAATTCAATGCTGTCTTTTGGTTAGTTACCATAATGGCTTTTGGTTGCTCAAATTCTGAAGGCACATCTAGTCTTAGAGGCAAACCAGTGTTTGCCTTAGAATTTTGAACTACTATGTACTTTTCATCTTTGGAAAATGGTAAATACATAAACATAATGTAAGTAGGCACCAGTATCAGTATAAAAAATACAGCTTATCATTTCGGTACCAATTTTGAATTGAACAGTATTGCCTAGATTCTAACAGAGAAATTTGTGCTGAAAGCTCTTTAATATAAAAGCTGCACTAGCATGTTTCTCTTCACCAATCATAGGCACAGCATAACTTTCGTTGCCAAGGAGATGACCTGCAGGACCTTGATTTTGCTCCTCTGGTCATAAACATAGAGACGCTCTGAGGTTGAGTTGTGTCTTAACCCTCCCTGCTTTGAAAAAAATGTGGGGGCGTATTTTCTCCTGGAGGGCTTTAACTCTGCTCTCCTGTCTTTACATAAAGCTCCAAGAACATTTGGACAGGATATTTAACACTGGATCTGCTGTCCAGGCCCAAGTCCTGCTGGGTGACCCTACAAAGCAGGAGCATAATTTACATCCAGTAAATATGGAAGTAAAAAAAAATAAAAAAGATTTATGTCAGCAGCCATCAAGGAGATGTATAACACAGAGCTAAAGCAGAAGTAAATCTCAGTAAACAGATGGAGAGGCTTACATTTTTGGAGTGGGGAAATGTCTGATAGATTGGGCTCATTATTACGCAGATTCATCTGAATTGATTTCAGCAGCTCTCATTTCTCCTCCTGACTCACTGTATTAAAAGTCCTCACTTTATTAAAGATACACAAAAGAAACAAGGATTATGAAAATTTTAAACAAACAGAGGAATAATGGTCAGAGACAGTTTATGATTTATGTGTACAAGAATCACTTACAGATGTTAGTCTAAATGACACAGTACAATAAATATGTCAAATCAATCAATAACTTATGTTTATTTACAGGAGAAGCAATAATGTAAAACCAAGAACCAAGATCTGTGGCTGCTGGCAGCCCTGTCAGCCACTTCACAGACTATCATCAAGTACGTATATGTTTGTCAAACATTTGAATAAAAATTTCCAACACTGAAGTCATTGAAGGATATGCCATCTTCCCCCGGATGGGGAATATCTTTTAGGTCAGGTGTGAGCCTACAAGGGATCCCTTGGAGAAAACATGTTGAGATATTTTTGCAGCCACAGTAAATACTACAGCAGAGCTCTGGAAAGCTAGAGGGCATCCGGTTTTTGAGTATGGTCGAACGCAGCTCATGAATGTTCACATTAAAACAGTCTGTTCTGAGCAGTGCAGAAACAGAGAGATCTAAACATGTGAGAGGCTTTTTAGGGAAGAAGGTTCAAAAGCTGTTCTGGGGACATCTTGGATCACTGTAAACTTCTTTAAAAAGAATAAAATATTAAACCTGTAAACTCATCTTGGTAAACCATACTGTTTGTTATGAGTAACAGATGGAATCACTGCTGAATTTTACTGTTTAAAAGACAATGCTGTTTTCAACTCATGTTTTTTTTTGCATTCTCTGACAGTGTTACTACTTTAGTACATGCAGTGCATTACAAAGCTGCTACAGTCCATTCAATCAATTGTTCATTATTAAGCAACCACAATAGTATTAATCCTAACAAGTACGAGAAGTGTCACTCTGTTGAGGTGAAAGACCTTGCAAATGCGATGGGATACCTCAAAAATTTTGATTCTCTGACTTTGGTGACTCAGCCATTAACATTCAAGTCTAAAATGACTACAATTTTGGGGTCATAGGCAAAAGCCAAGGTTATGGAGTCTTGTGCTTATCCTTTGCTTGTGAACATTATATTAGAAAGAGGATTTTTGGTTGGAAGGAGGTAAAGTAGTTTTTTGGGGATCAAAGGTCAAAACTTAGAGATACAAAGCCTTAACGATCTGCTATTAGCAGACACCATGCCAAATTTCAGCCATGACTCAGGCATGAAATGATTCAATTTTGAAGGTCTCTGGTTGAATGTCAAGGTTTTTTTAGCCTCTTGATCCCCTGTGCAATATGATCGCTACAAAATGCTTTTGCTCGAACTAGTGCAATAATTCAATCTTGTCAAGAAAGACACAAGTGTGGTTGTTTGAAATATGATTAATTTTTAATTTGGCGATATGGCTCCAGTGCAGGCTTTCCCAGCCTTTATCACAGTAACAGCAGAAGCCCTAAACAGGAAGAAACGCACATTCCTGCCCTTCTTGCAGTACACAAAAGAAGTGAGAGGTCATTTACTTTTACAAAGCTGCATACCTGTGAACATTTTAGACCACTGCCTGCTTTTTGTTCACATTTCAATTCTTCAATTCAATTCAATGACAGTGTCCTCGCCTGACAATTGTTTAGGAGACTCAAGAGACATTTGGAGAGGTAGACCACTATATTGTCAAACTACCGCAACTCCTCCTTTATGCTTACAAAGGACACTTGATATATCATCCCTTCTCTAAAGCAGACACACAAAACTTCTAATCCCCATACAGAGCCACTTATCTGTGATATAACCATGTAATGAGGATAATAGAGGGGTGTGTGTGTGCATATATGTGTGTAAAATGCCAAAGCAACAGTAAAGTTTAAAACCAATCATGGTTAGGGTAACGAGTCTATAGGCCCTGTCAACCTTTGAGGTTAATGAAGCACCTGTATGCACACAGTGTAGGAGGAAAAAGACTCAGTAGAAGTCAATGCATGTTTTTTACTGTCGAATATGTTTAATGCATGTGCATGTGTTCATTATTCAGGAGTTCCTCAGTTAGCCACAAGGCACGGCGGGTCAAAGTATGACACTGAGTTAATATGCGTCAGCAGGAAAAGCGACCAAGTCACCCACATTGCATCCGTAAAAATGTTAGGGCAATTAAATATGAAAACTGTCAATTTAGTGTGTCAGAGAAAGAATGAGCAACATCTCATGCTTCTGTAACACTGAAGGTCTGTAGCCTGAATCTATCTTCACTGCAATGAAAGGAATGCAATGAAGGGAAAGAGAGAGACATGAGACATATGGGTATGGAGACAAATGTGCTTAGAAACAGACCTCCACAGAGAGTTTTATTGAAACCAAATATCAAATTAGCCAAATGAATGGGGCAAGATGTCTGGCAGAGGAGGAAGAAGAGAGAGCAAGGTGGAAGAACAAATAAAAAATGCAGTGAGCATAAAAAAGAGGAGGGGATCAAGAGAGAGGCGGCAAGGTCTTCATGAAAATAGAGGGAATCAGTGAGTCGTGATCAATAGTAAGAGTCGAAGGAGACAGAAGAAAGAGATATCACTACTAACGAATCCTTCATGTCACGATCATGTCATGAGTGTAAACCAAAGAAATGCTGTTTATTTCAGCAGCTTCCTCGTGTCTTTTGTTTGCCTCTGATGGTGTTAACCAGTATATTGTGCTATTTCAACACAAGCTCAGTTCACAACTGAAAGCAAATAAATAGTCCACTGTGGGCAGACCATTGAAAGTTTTCATTTATACTATGCTGTTTGTTGACTCTGAGGAAGACGCCTGAGGTGTCAAAATGTCAGTGTGTTTGCACCATTTTAAAATTGCTTTATTGATCAAGTGCTCCAGAAGTGTTTCTTTAGCTCTGATAGGCTCTCCCTGCTCTGAGACACACAGATCTGCATTGTTCTGCTCTGCCTTCTGTGTTAAACAGTTTGTTTTGTGTTGTTTCTATCCTGGAACCAGTCATCTGTTAGCAAAAGGGATAATCCCTGATGGACCAGGCTGGTTGTAGGTCCGGGAGGGCCAGGGTACAGTATCATCAAAATCATACCCCAAGCTGCAACTGCTGTGGATGAATAGAAATCATAGATATGTTAACTGTTACTAGTGCATTATGCCAATATGCATGCTATATTTGAGATGGGTTGTTACTACTGTAGGATATGAATGAAAGTCTGTGTGCAACTACTACTTGCCTGCTCTAAATTGGTATATGTTAGAGGTTCGAAAGTGACATCTATGTGATATATCTCTGAAGTATCTCATGCAGGCACAGACAGCCAGCTTCGGCAGGTTCTGTGTGTGTGCCACTGAAAACAAAAGTGTTTCCTGGTTTGTTCAGTATTATCGGTTCATCGTATGCTCTTGAGGGAATAGATTTAGAGCAAAGATTGATAATAAGAGAGCAAGGACAGTGTACAGAAAGTTATTAGGCATTTCTGCTTAATGCTTAAAACATACTTACAAGCTACAAGCAAATGTGGATACCATCAAACTCTAGGGCTTAACCAGAGTTCCCCTGTCAGGATTTTTCCCTTTACAGTCCAAAGATTGCTCAGTTGGTTCGTATTAACACCTGACATTTATTCAGCATAAAGATGACAAGAAGCAGCTGGATGCAATCAAATGGAGCTTAACTTGTACTTGCTGGCAAGGAGTTACAACCATACAGAGTGTCAAGCAGTCTGAGAGTTGAACTGAAAACTAGTACAGTGTCTTCTCCCTTTTATAACATTGTACGTGGGGTTGAGTTTGGTGAGGCAGATGACCTTGCAGGTGCAGTAAGTTCAGCAAGTTCATGGGAATAACTAGAGCTTCTGGGAAGAAAGGGCAATGAGAGGGCTATGTACGGTCATGTAGTGTGTGTGTATGTGTGGGAAAAGCAGTCTCCAGCAAGGAGAGAGCCGTGTAAGGTCATGTCAGGTTATGTAAGGTCATGTCACTAAGCAATGATTTTACAGGAATTCAGGATAGTTCAAATACATAAGATAAAACTATAAACAATATATACAAGAGTCAAATTGTTCTTCACATCCCCCCTTGCATTAAGGACTTTGTTGAAAAGCAAAAGACTTACACATTCAAGAATTAATGCACTGCTGCACAGATGCAATTAAATAGAATTTTGGTTGGTTGTCTTCTTCTTCAATAAGTCCAACCTGTTTTTTTTTTTTCTTTTACAGGGTCTCCTTGTTTTATATTTACAGCTAAATCTTTTCAGTCAGTCAGCTTAGTAGCTGCCAGCCTTTTACACCTAAAGCTTGTCCTGCCTGTGTGGCGGGAGCTGGTTATGGTATCTTAAGGGTAACAATTTACACCCTTTTTCATGAAGTTTATAGCCTACTGGTCCTAGCTATCCCTTGAACACGTTTCTTAAGTTTTTCTCTCAAAAAAACAACTCAAATCCTTTTTTTTTTTTACATAGTGTGAAGGTCCTGTGTTTCAGCCCTGTTCAGGACAGTCTGTGTTAGCGTAAATCAAAATGAGCTGTGTGCATGCCACCTCAACATGCAAAAAAGGCAAAAAAAATGTTTTCTCTCTACCCCATAGTGTAACACTGTTGTACATTAAAACAGCAATTTTATACACAAATACAAAACAGAGATTAAAGTAAAGATATATAGAAAAATAATGTGCAAAAGACATAAAATACAGATAAAAATGCACTATACACTTTCATTGGCTGGGATGAGTTTAAAAAATGGCACTGTTGAATTTAGTAGGAGAAACAAAAGATATAAAAGCTGCCAAAGGGTTTTCTGTGCCTTTAATAAAAGTGCAGGCTTTACCTCAATTATGCTTTCCTTCAGTGTTAAAGCCCCAGTCACACATTCCCGTTTATCATGGCACGATTGCCAAAACACGATTGTGCACGATTGTCATAATCCTGATGAAACGTGCTTTGGTCGTGGTGCAAGCGCTACTTGGTCTGGATCCCCGTTGTATAGTATGAACGGCGGGGAACGTGGAAGGGTCCCAACAGTTTTGAACTGTTCAAAACTGTCATGGAGAATCGCCGCTCTCAGTTTAGCGGGGTGGAAGCCTAATGCAGTCCTAAGGTTAATGGTATTAGCGTGGCATGTACGGAGCTCAATCGGGCCAATCGTGGCTCAATCCAGAAAGCTTTATGAGGACGACTGACTAGGACGTATTGGTTTGTGCCCCAACTGTGTCCCGTTCAAGACGGCACAAGGGACGGGTCTCAGTCAGGGCTTACGTGACGCGAACTGAGCTCCAGTGGGACTGACATGAAGCTGTAGAAGCGCTACTGACAATTTATCTACGGGGTGTGTCCAGAGGTGAGACAGTCATTTCATCCCGTATCATAGCGATCACACCAGCCTAGCCAGTCGTGTACAGTTGTGCACAATTGCTATGAGAAACAGGAATGTGTGACCGAGGCATGACTATGGCTGACATATACGTGCTGGATCTCATGGTTTAGGAGGAGTTTTCCATGTGGGAATCAAGCAGCTTGTTTAAGCACACATTTGAAAGGAAGAGTAAGCAGCAAAGAGAAGGTTTGGGGGCAAATAATAAGTGACACAAAAAAACAAAGTGTTTTTGCATAATATGTGACCTCTTGAAATGAGCATGAAGAAACAAAAAACAGTCCTCGTAAATAGAGATGCTGTAATGCTTTAAAATCCTTTCATGTTTCAATAAAAATTAAGAAGGAAGGGTCACCAGGGGTCACTTTTGTGTCAAAGCACCATTAAGCGGTAGCTGAAACTGACTAAGGTGAAAGGGAAAATGAAAGAAACTTGTAATTTTTCCCTTAGTTAAGAAAACAATCATATTTCAGACTCTAGCAATAATATGCTCACTGTCTCATGATGCATCTGTCTCAACCACGCAAACTCAGAGGCACAGCACTCCAGTCAAAGTGCACAGCAGCTTGAGACACATGTTTCTATGTTTCTATTCTGGAAGTGGCCATGAAATAGTCATGGGTCCCTGTGCTGAGCTGTCACAAGCCAGGTGGGACAGCGTCAGTCTCAGCAGTCATGCTATCCTCCTTACTGTACGGGTCAGCTGGAGTTCACTGCTGCTCCTCAGACCAGCTTAATGTCACCACATGCAACTTTCAACACAACACTTAACTCGCACACAAACACACACGTGTGTCTTCACCCCACATTCACCCTTGCGTGGTTGTCCGCTTGAAGTGAGTTCACATCGCGGTCATTGAGCAGTTTGACACATCACTGAAGGTGGGCGAAGGTCTCTGTATTTGTTGATGACATGTAATTGTTGTTTCTTTTGTTTAGTTTTTGGGAGAATGTGTGTCTTCAGATTAAATTGTGATAGCCACAGATAGACTTAGCCATTTTAAATGTATGGGCTCAGAGAAAAATAGTTGATCAACTAATCTAAGGACACTGATGCGATTACAATTAATATTTTGTATTTTGTGCTTCTCAGATTCATGCATACAGTAAACCTCATTTAAGGAGATAGTCTTTAACATCAATACATATAAACTTTTTCTTTGACAATAACAAGAGTCATCCGACTTTTTAAAAAGTTAAAGCAGCAGTGTTCAAACTAGAAAGCAACCTCTATGTGCTGTTACTTTGAGCAGGTCAAGCACATTAATATCTGACATCGATGACTAATATTTAATACCTGCAGAAAACATTATATTGTATTCCTATTTAATTTGTGTACAAACATTTATATGTACCCCTCAAAAATGTTTGGAAATGGCAATTTGGTCAGTTACTTAACCCCTTTAGTAGTATATATCTATATATATATATATATATCTATATCTATATATATATATATATATATATATATATATATATATATATATATATATATATATAGATATAGATATATAGATATATATATATATATATAGAGAGAGAGAGATATATAGTAAACACACACACACACACATATATATATGTGTGTGTGTGTGTGTATATATATATATATATATATATATATGTATATAAATATATATATATATATATATACATATGGAAAGATAGAGAGAGAGAAAGACTTTCTTCATATGTACTTATATATACTCATCAAAAATATATCCCCTATAATATTACTTATTAGTATTTTCTGTCATAAAAAGCTTGATTAGTTGCCTTTACAGGGAGGTTCAACTTGTAAGGATCGTGTATTCATGAAATGAACATGAAAACTAAACGTGGGTTGTGTCCAAATAAAATGTATCAAAATCCCCTGCAACTGGAAGTTACTGTTCCCGTACAAAGAGTGGCTGCATTATTTTGCATCAGCACAGGTACCATCTCGACACATGGGACCAAGTTCTGTGAGTCTGGTGATGTCAAAGACAGACCGCAAAGTGGGTGTCTCGGAAACACAACACCCCAAGTTCCTCATCCTTGCTTCACTAAGGAACTTGGGATTCCTACCAGAGAAAAGGGGAATTTTGGCACATTTTTTGTGTGCAACTACGTGTTGTTTATTCCATGAAAGCAGGATCCCTACAAGTTGCACCTTGCCATAAATGTAACTATTAAGACTTTCAAACAATTTTAAATACAACACCAATTTGTACTACTACTGCCACCGCAACTCACACAGTCATCTTCTTCATGAGACTACATAGTGATACATACATGTGCTACTCATGCTGTTCTGTTTCTCTCCTTCCTGTTTTATGATGCGTGCCGCTATCCCTTCTGCCAACCAAACAATCCCACTGGTTCCCCAGACCCCACAACTCAACATAAACTTTCACTCCTGAACTCCTGCGTTTTTATTTCATTTTAATCGGTTTTATGTCTTTTAACTTGTTCCTTGTCTTTGAAAATTCTTTTACCTATGTTTTATGTCTATTCTTTTATCTCGTATTTTATTTATTCTCCTGTACAGCACTTTGTTTCAACTATGGTTGTTTTTTAAAGCGCTTAACAAAGAAAGTTGGATTGGATTGGACTCCTATTTTAAATTTGAAGACTAGATTAGTGGCCTGCACTGGCACAGCCCACCCCCCAAATCTGACTGTCCAGCTATTATCCCAGCCAGAGTCAGAAGGTAAAAGCTAAATCCAGTCAAAAAAATGTCTGCACCAGCCCATGAGCCGCCAGCATTTTTCTACATACTGGACTTTTAAATTTGTCAGCAAGGACACATAAAACTATTGAGATTGACTCACCCCAGCTCTATTTTGTTGCAACAGATTAGTAAAACCTGACTTTAACTCCTCTCAGCCTCTAATGTACTATTTGCTACAGCTGCATCAAAAATGAATTTAAATCTGTGTAAACCCTGAAGGAAAAATAAAATCAAAGTTGTTTCCCTGAGACTTCATGGTAGAAATTGTGTGCAATAATATAATGAACGAGAGCTGAATCAGTGAAGTGACAAATGACTCAGCAAATGTTAAATGTTCTCATTTGTTGGTTCAGAGATCATAAACACTCCTGCAGTGCTGATACAGCCAGCTCTAAGAGCCTGCAGCTGTTCAGCACAACCCCTAATACTCCTCTGTTTCATTTTCCATCACCTCTTTTCCATCATGTCCATCAGCTGCACTGGGCAGTAGCATCTGTGCTGTTACACATAGTTATTTCACCTCCTATAAACTGATAGGGAATAAGTGATTTCTAGCTCAGCTTCCTGCAGTATAAAGCTGCCAGCGATGTCTTTGTGTAGGAGGGGGGCATATGTTAGAGAGCTGAGAGAAACAGAAGAGCAGGACCGAGGGCTTTTGGACATCCATCTCTGATTTCAGGATTTGCAGAGTGCTGACAGATCCAGGTCCCCCTGCACAGACCTCCGGACTGTAACCACAGATACCCAGACAAACCAAGAGCTGTCACTCAAGAAGGTTGGAGAAGTCACAGGAGACGGAAAAACAGGGTTATGTGTTAGTGCTCTACCTAAATGTGTGCAAGTGATAGAATATGAGACAGAAAAGGCAGGAAGTCGGCCATCTAGCTAGATATCAACTCACTAAATTTTGCACATGTATTTTTGTTTTCCAATGGATAATATTCTTATCCCTTATGAAGGACAGGGCTGTCTCCGAGCCACAAGAAGGGCACTTCCTGGAGAAAGTCAAACGCATGAAAAAGCTGGCCAATAAAGAAAAAAATCAAGCAAAGGAAGTACCAAACACACAAATAAACTAACAAAAGCAAACAGAGACAGACAGACAATAAACAAATGCAAACAGAGACAGAGAGACATACAGACAGACAATAAAAAAGAAAATGTTTGGAAAGAAAAAGAACCAATCTGAGAAATTGAAAATGAAATCCACACCAAGAGGCATTCATTAACAGAGCCAGACAGCCAGGAAAACAAGACAAACACAGAAAGAAGGTTAAAACGAAGTAAACTTCTTTTAAATTTCTTCAAAAAACAATTTTTTAATAGTCTTGTGATTTCTGTATTACACTCTCTTTCGTTAGCCTTTTATTTTCCTCTGAAGCAGGACATAAACTGTGTGATTTCAACACAATTTTGACCCAAATTTCGAGTCATTTGAGTGCCTATGGAATAGAGGCAGGTTTTGGTCTGATCGTGCTCCACCAGTCGTTAAGTTTGACTGACAGACAACCATGCATCGATGAACTGCTCTCAACCAGTCTGGCAGATTTCTGATGGAACAAATTCAGAACAAAATGGCCATGTGCCCACGGACATATTTGAGGCTTCATTTGACAGTGACAGTACTGTACCGACAGCACAATGGAAGCACAGCAGGTGGTTTAGACTGCAAAAAAAAAAAAAAAAAAGACCTGGTTGGCTGAATTCACCCTCAATACCATTCAGCCATGTACACCACTACTCTTCTCTGTGGCCAACTATAGATAACATTAAGTATTTATATATTTCAAATGTTAACAACAGCTTGGAATGTAGAGGCATCATAAAAAGATAAAAAATAAAATAAAATAACATATGACCTGCATTTTTAATTTTGTCAGGTACCGTATTTCCCACCGGTCATGGCTGACTGGTGTGATCTGTTATTACAGAAAAATGTTGTTATTATAGTCTGAGTCAAGGCCCAAAAATGTCAGTTTTTTTAGTACATCAAAAGAGTATCTTCACTGAAAACCCAGTATGGGAAGCTCATGAAGTCCAAAGCCAACAGTCGCTCCCAGAAGCTGCAGACGCCAAAGAAGAGATGAATTCTGGCCAACCTGAAACTTTTAAAGTCCCATGTCACCCACAGGCCCACTGAGTCAACTTTGAAAGCAAATAACCTGAAGTCTAATCTTAAACAATCATAATGTTCCTGTTAAAACCAGCAGTATGGCATCTATATTCCATCTGTGAATTTCCACCTGTGCTTTTATGCAGCTTGACATTCAGGACGAAGAGTTCATTGGAAAGGGCAAAATGAAGATGAAGACGAGGCCCTGGACAATTCAACAATTTATAAAAATGTAAAAAATATACTGTCCCAGATGTTATAATCATCATCCTCTGTTTCCACCCCTTCCCCTCACAGTTTTACATCAGGATATTTAGGTGAGAGAAACATCTGCAAAATAGACAAACCACACTGTCCTCGTCTCCCTCGCCAGCTTTGCTTCCTTACTCGCTGGTGTGTTTTTTTTTCTTTTAAGTTTTAGAATGCAGGAAGGCACAGATTATTGAGGAAATGCAATTTTGCAACATTGTAGTTGCCATCTTTCTGCAAGAAAAAAAACACATTTTTTCTGTTTTTTTATTTAACTACCATGAGTTTCACTTAAAACAGATGAAATTTAGCTATTGTGCTAATTCCGGCATATTTACAATGACGTGTATTACAAAATTGTTGATTGATGTGCACTGTCCTAATCTAATAAAATTAAAAAAAATTAAAATAAATTATATCTATTAGATAACATACTGGGGTGGCACGGTGGCGCAGCAGGTAGTGCGCGTGCTTCACAGCAAGAAGGTTCGCAGTTCGATTCCTGGGTCGGACAGGGGCCCTTCCATGTGAAGTTTGCATGTTCTTCCTGTGCATGCGTGGGTTCTCTCCGGGCACTCCGGCTTCCTCCCACAGACCAAAAAGATGCTCATTAGGTTAACTGGTCACTCTAAATTGCCCTTAGGTATGAGTGTGAGCATTGAATGGTTGTCTGTCTCTCTATGTGGCCCTGCCATCGACTGGAGACCAGTTCAGGGTGTACCCCGCCTCTCGCCCAATGACAGCTGGGACAGGCTCCAGTTGTCCAGGGTTAAAAAATGAGCCAGGACACAAAAAAAAAATTATAATGAAGGACATTTTTCTTAATTCAACGGACACCAACATAACTTCTGAACTTGTACATGCAAACTTGAATCGATTTCCTTTTCTTTTTCAAATACAATCAAATTCCTTCTGTCTTTAAAATAGGTTGGTGTAAAGAGAGAACTGATTAACCACCATGAATACTCTTGTGGTTGGCACAGTACTTGCCACTAAAGTTTTAGGATGTTGCCCTGTCACCAAAACGGTCCAGCCAAAAAGTTTTATTTCATGGAATACTCCTCTTATCAGGTCATTTCCATTTCATGGTACACTTGATAGACCAAAAAGCTGCATATAAGAAAACCATAGGCTACTATAATATGAACTAGAAAAGCACTCTGCCAAGCAGCTCAGCTTGGTGGCTTTTCTGCTCTGATTTGACAGCCGAGTGTCCACTCATATCTCTCCATGTGGAGAATGCTGCGTTCCATTTACATCGGAAGTGGGAAGAGGGGAGTGTAAATGACATGATCTTCACGTTGTCACCATTCCAGTTACACAGTCAGAAAAAAATGTGCCAATCTACCAGGCTATTGTTAGCTGTTATGTTAGCAGAAGTCCTCCTGGCATTGCAAGGGAAGCTAGGAAATGTCGTGTCTTGAAAAACATTCATGTCAGTTTGCAAATAAACTACAGTTTCCATGACGATGTAAATGAATGGGATTTGCCATTATAAACTTCTGTGCTTTGTGTCATCAACCTGGATCTGATCAGCACCGTAATGTAATGCTTTCTTCCTCCACACCTAGTCATTTTTTTAATGCTACTACTATTCAGTAGTTTTTGCGTAATCTTGCTAACAGACAAACAGACAGACCCCGGCGAAAAACATAACCTCCTTGGCTGAGGTCAGAATTTGGCAGGCCACAAGTGGGCCCTGGATCACAGGTTGGTAACCACTGGTCTATATATAGACTAAGAAGCTCTCAAGAACACACAAAACTAGTACATGCTTACATTACAGTATGAGAATAAGGATTGCTACTGTTGAAAATTAGCAGATGAGATTTCAGCAAATGTGGAATTTGATGTTTCCAGTCATCTTTTTTTTTTTTTTTTTTTTTTTTTTACTAGGGGGCATCTCTAAAATATTTTCTGAGTCACTCCCAGAGCTAGATAAACCTTCTTCCAAGCACCAAGAGGCATTACTCTCTGAACCTGCTCTGGTTCTTCCTTGTCAAGGCTGTGGAGCAAGACTAAAGCCTCCTTATTTGTAATTCACCTTATCACTTTTGCCTCTCTTGTTAGCTAGATTTCAGCATCACTATAAATTCTGCAGAAGGAGAGCCACCCAGCAGCTTCAAATAGTATAAAAAACAAACAAACAATCAATAGAGCAGGAGAAAGAGCAGCTAAATTGCATGCAGTCATTTTGACTGCCATGGTAGTTTGAGGTAGTAATACTCACAACTCTTTTGTGTTTTGAAATTTTAAAGCAAAAACGATTTCAGGAGAAAATATACCCACATTTAGGAAAAGTCAGGGCCCTATGGGTACATAGATATTAATCAATTAAAGTTATGACATTGCAAATTTTGAAAGCAGTCAAAATGACTGCCTTGGTTGTTCAAGTGCTGATGTATTTTCTCTTCAATATCTTTAACTTATTTATCATCAACTATTATCAGCTTTCTCTGTCATGTTTATACCTGGTTTATCTTTCTTTAATGTTTTAGTTTTGACTGTTAAATTGCTCTTTTCATTCTGCTTTGCTTTTCCCCCTTTACAATTTGTTTTATATTTCATTTTCTTGAGCTATTTTCATCATTGATCCTCTTGGTCTCATTTTACAATATAGAGGCATATAAGAAATGCAAACTGGCCCACCAATAGAAAGACAGACAGACAGACAGATACACAGTCTAAAAAGAGAGACAGACAAATGGACAGACAGAAAAAGAGATGGAACGAAAGACAAATATGGGAGAAAAGGAGACAAAAAAATACATGCTGGCAGAAAGACAGACAGACAGACACAGACAATATATCAACTGGTAAGGGGACCCACTGCTAGACAGACAGACAGGCTGGCAGAAACAAAGAATGACAGACAGACAACAGAACAAGGGCCAACAGGCAAGATGCTGGCTGAAAGAAAAAAACATAGAAGAGAAAATAAGACCCAGAAAGACTGACAGACAACCAGACAAGGAAGCTGATAGAAAGACAGGAAGACAAAGACTGACAGACAAGTCAACAATCATGGACAGAGAAAGACAGAAAAGAAATATATTAAAAAGAAAGAACAAAAAAAGGGCTATTGTGACCTCATCTAGCAACAGAAAAAGAAAAAAACAAATTATTTACATGTCTACCTTTGTTATGTCACTGGGATCTTTCTCCTTGTTTTACACCCTGCCACTGATTTATCCCATGGAGCGAGAACAAAAGAGATGTCTGAGGGTTCAACACATAAATAATGTAGATAAATAGCTGTCGTGGGTCTGAGTTTGATCCAGAAAAAAAGAAAAAGAGTGATGCAGTTTACTGGCCTGTACTAAAGGGAAGAAAGTGCTGCAGTAAAAAATGAGTTTGAACGTGTATGTGTTTGGGTAAATAAAAAAAACAAGAAACACACAGTTTTGTTAAAATATATATGTGACAGCATGATACTCTGCAGTTAATGTGCATTGACTCTATATATTTTCCCTTCTTGGATTTCAGTCTGGCTATCATGTGTTCCTCTGTTCGTCTGTAATAAAAATATGTAATACTAAAATGATGTTTTCCGTTGCTTTGATTCTAAACCTCTGTGGTGATCCTGACAGTGCAGCTAATCAAAAGTTGGCCCTTGCAGCAAACAAACATTCTTCCCTTACAAATGAGTCAAATCCATAACATCTGAGCTGAGGGAGCAGTTCTCCATATGAAGATGAGCTGATTCAGCAGTATGAGCTGCCTGAGAGGAGAGACAGGGGATGCTGGGATGGATATGATTGATTCACAGCAAGTAAAAGCAATGTTGTTTGAATGAGGAGAATGCTCCATGGACATTGGACTGTATCCCAAACTTCAGTGGAGAACTGGAGCAAGAAGAAGAGATTATATGATATTACACTTTATTTATAAGAACCTTTCTTCCCAAACTCTCCAGACATGATGAAAAATCTCTGGTAAAAGACAGGTTACTGTTATCCATGTGTATATTAAAGTTCCCAAACAACAATATATCTGGTGAGAGTAGATAACTGGGTAAGTAGAGTGGGAAAATCATTTAAAAAGTCACTGTGTGGCTCAGGGCAGCAGTCGACTGTATCAACAATAGTGGGAATTGTTCCAGGCACATTTAGCACAGCAGGCTACATTCAAATGGACTGAAGGCAGGGACAGATACTGTCAGGACTTTCCTCTTCTCTTCTAATGTGGGAGCAATGTGTGATGATAAAGATGAACATACATGTTTTACATATTATGACTCACCAAAATGCTGATCAGAGTGAGCAGATTAAAACTCGTGTCTCATGTGGCCCATCTGTGTCTGGATCTGACCTCAGGCCCATTTGCCACATGTCTTACCCAGCTCTAAATCCCTCTTTCCAAGTCTATCCACTGTGTCTCCATGACCAATAAATGCCTTAATCTGTGGGAAGTATTGTTTGTTCCCCTTTGTCCTGGTTTCTTTATTCAGCTGTCATTCACCTAGTTCATGTTTTTTAAACACTGTAAACCCACTTTTACAGTGTGATGATTTTATTTTTATTTTTGCAAATAAAAATCATGTTGAACTCTTTAAGTTTATAAAAGTATCCAGAAGATCTCTTAAATCTAAATAATTCCCAATCGTTCTTAAGATCCGAGGGCTGTATTTAATCAAAATAACCGAAATATGACACAACTTCAGTCAAGTGTCACTGATTTCTCTTTGTTTAGCTGGCCATCTAAAAAGTGCATCTTTGTAAGTGTCACGATGATGTTAAAATGCTCAGGCCCAGTTGCGGCTGGAGCCATAAGAGTGCAGGGCAGAGAGGCTGGTAGGTGGCCTTGCTTAGGCTTTAATGGGCCCTGGTTAGTTCAGCCTTGCTATTTAAAATCATATCCTGTGTTGCAAAGATGACTTGACATAAGGGACATATCAGCTCTAATGCAGTAAATTCAAAATGAAAACTCATTGATGTAGGAAGATTTGTTTATAGCTGAATGCTGGCATAGGTGGGGGCATTATAAAGCAGACCAGATACTACAGTTAAGAGAGATCTGCATTCACTTTCAGTAAGGGGACTGGCAGCTAAAGGATCTCAGAATTTAGACTGATAGGACAATAAAATGAAGCAAGTAAATCTCTGAAGGACCAGCTTCCTGTAGGAATATCTTTGAGGGAGTAATAAATGAAGAAATAGGGCAGAGGGAATAAAGCTGTTACTTTGATTTAAAAAAGTGATGAAATATTCTCTCTGAATGACAACTCTTAAAGAAAAGTTAGTCTAACAGAGGTTTCTCCCTAAAAAATCAGCGCGAGCTGAAACCAATTGCTCCCCTGGAGAAAACCCAATGCAGAGACACAAGTGCAGGAGGATTTTGTACAACTGCAGAGTGAATACTGCTATACATGTGAGCGATCATTGAGTAATGTGTTCTTGAAAGCTGAGTCGTGGCAGTAAAAGTTAAAAACATCACCAAGACTGAAGCTGAGCGTCTCTTTTCTCTCAAACACATGGCACTGGCATAACAATTGACATCCTAAATTACAGAACATCACTAGGAAGAATCAAAACTAGCAATGATTGGGAGACAGTTACTCTTTTAATGTCTTGTATCAAAAAATTGTAAGATGCTCATTTCAGGGCTAAAGAGGGTTTTGTAAGATCTAGTTTTGCATTTTACAAAGACCAAATATTGGTGTTGTTTGGAGTTGGCAATACTTCCAACAGGTTTTATTGTTTCTTTTACATAGTGCTATTTTGTCATAGCACTGGAGAACAAACACACAGCCCATCTAAACTTACAGGGGCAACATAAACTCTGAGCACATCAGCATTGTACATTAAACTGAACTAAACATTGTAACTTGGAATACAAACCTAAACTTTAAAGTATGTCACACTGGTGCAAAGTTGTAATTCACTGCTTAAAGTTCCCATGTTGTAGCATATTTGAAAATTTACGTCATGTCCAATGAGCAACGATTATACTTAATTTGTATACTTAAATTGTACTTTTGCTCTTTCTGCGAAGAGCAAAAAGTACATGTAGGTAGAGGCTGTATAACTATGATATAATAAACCCCAGGAAGATAAATATAAAGCATTTTAAGGGGTATTTTCTGAAAAGAGGAAAAGCACATTTCTCCATGAACTCAGAGTTAGTTAAAGGTGTCATGCTTTTCAGATGTCCAAGCCCGTTCTACTAACACTAAAAGCAAAGCACTTATTAACCAAAAGGTTATTTGTTAATTAAGCAGCTTAATAACATTTTAAAAATAACAATATGTTCTTAAGACACATTTATATAATTACATTTTTTGTCTGTTTTTTCCACGTATATATGAGGGGCAATGATAACCTTGTGTGTAGTCCAGCACCATTCAGTGAAAAGGCACAAGGAAGTGCTACACAATAAATCGGAACACAATAACAAAGAGAAAGAACACATACAAATAAAACTTTTATCAACATAATTAGTAACACCACAAAAGACAATAACAAAATAACTAAAAATGAGATAATAAAACAGCTTATTAACCCCCTTTTAATATGAAAATGTAATTGTGATTAAGAACTTAGTGATTTGTAATTAATCATTTCACCTGCTTGTAGTGTTAAAATTTTTACTACAGAAAAATTATTATTTCAAAGGTATTAGAGCTGTATTAACATCAAGCAAGAAAGAGATGGTAATAATACTTGACATGAGCACCCTTTGTAACAAAATAATCTTTGATTGAAAATTGTGAATCAAAAACCTATGACAAGGACTTGGAGTTGTGATAGAAATATCAATATTGATATATATTAATATTTATGACAAGCTGAATGCAATCAAGAGAGAGAGAGGGAGAGATATAGAGAGAGAGGATTCAGTGAGTCATACCTGAATGAATTTTAGGCAGTTTTTCAGTATTTTCTGTGTAAATAATGTATAACTGTTGTAAATAACAGGATTTGTATCATTCTGGAGTGTGTTCTTGCCGTTTATTCTCCACGTTTCGCAGTATAGTAGATCGTCTTTTTCGGTCATAGTTTGTGTTTTATGGATTTAGTCAATCCTAATGCTGCAGGCAAACAAAATGTGTGAGTGTATGTAAAATAGGTTAAGATTATTTTTGGCCACCTCAGAACTTCGAACAGGTTCATTTACAACTGTTTATAAAGAGAATCCTATTTAAAGTTCAAGTCTGTTTTTGTTTTTCTTTTCTTGTAATTACACACTGTTTAAGCATTTATGACATTATAATGACAAATACTTGCCAGAGTTGTTTACTTGTATTTCTCATGAAAAAAGTTTACAAATTTACTTATAGGAAATTTCCTGACACAAAGGACAAAAAAGACAAAAGGCTTGTTTTAATTATAATATTAAAGGGGTTAAATGATTTCAAGACTGTGTTAAAGTACTTTTTTAACATTTTGAGCACACTGCAATAATACCGCGATAATAATGATAACTGTGATAATTTTGGTCACCAAAACCGTGATATGAAATTTTCATACCGTTACATCCCTAAAGATGCGTTCACACCGGACGCTACTTGTACTACCTCGATGATCACTCTCCATTCAAAGTCAATGTACAGCCGCGATGGGGCGGGGCTAACCCTCCCATGATGCGACAGCCGCGTACAAGAGGATCACTTCACTCGTGGCGCGACTTCAAAGTTAAATAAAAGTTGATCTATTCAGGCGATATCGTGTGTGGCTGTGCAGCATCAGCCAATCAGCGGTGTGTGTATGTGTGACGGTACCCTAGACAGACAGTTATTCATCCGGACAACAGAGTAACAATCCATGTCTGTGTGGGAAACATTAATCAGTGAGGACATTAGTTCTGCCTAGACAGACCGTGGTAAGCTCACAGATAATGCTGCTGCAGGGCATCAGCTGCAGTGTTTTGTGTTTGATAAGTGAATGAAAAGGATACAGCTGGAATAATGTCCACTTATACATCCTATTATATGATATATGATATGTCACCGAGCGACGGCCGACGGCAACGGTGACCGAAATTAGGTATTTATGGACGCGCGACGCTGCGTCAGTGGGCGACGCGATTTTGGTAGCTGGGTAGCTTGAGGTGTGAACGCAGCATAATGCAGGTTGTCATTGGTGTAAACCAAAGATACTGTCTTGGTGTTCACCAAAAAATTTAAAACAAACAACTTCTCTAAATAAAGCCTGAGCTCTGAATCTCCAGCCTCCTCTCCCCTGAGGTGAAATAACAGATAAAGATGGCTGACAGTGTGAGAGCTCTCTCTGCACACAGAACTTATGGCAGCTGTCTGCTCTGCTGAGGGTCGAGATGAGCCAACTGTGTTGAAAGTATAACTCACTCGGTGATTGTCACAAATGTTTCAAACAGCTGTACGTCACAGAGACTGGGCTGACATCTAACTCCTCAGAGCAACATGATGTGTATGTTCCTGCTCTAAACAGCTCCCTTGATTCTAAATATCAAACTGACATCACACATGTTAAAACCACCACTGTGATTTTATGCCTCTGCAAGACATGCTTCTCCACAGAGTGAAAGTACAGTGAGTCGCCTGGCCTCTGACGTTATACCCACCAAATTTTATCAGTTCCTCAGTAAGTAAGAGAGAGCATTAATGCTAAGTTTCCATCAAAGTAATTTTGACATGTCAAGGTTAGGTCAAACTATCAGGTTCCTCAGGTGACCTTGTGGTTCCACTAAGAGTAGAGGGGTCTGTAACAGAGAGAGAAGCTAATGGAGACTGTGATTGACCCTTTTATTAATCATCGCCCAGTTGCTTTCTGTGTCAAAGGAACCTGCAGAACTTAAACTGGAATCAGACTGACACCATTTTAGACACAACATGAAACAGCGTTAAAGAAGATTCAAATTTGCAGCCGTGAATGAAGACATACTTTCTCTTTTTTTCCATATAAAAGCTTTATTTGGTTCTTTAAGTGTTAAAGGTGCTATGAGGAGAATCTGTTACCGGGGAAATAAAGACTCTGCTACCCATGAGCATGAGCGGCGACTGTCGTAATGCTGCGTTCCAGTAACCTCAGAAATGGGAGTGACATAATCTCTGACTTATCGGCGTTTAAGTTGAAGTCGGAAAAAAACATCCCAATCTACCAGGCTATTGTTAGCTGTTGTTAGCACGCCCTGCTTTGTTGTTCACAAATACCACATGAAGAATTTGATTATCGCTATGGCAGCATTTTTGTAAATATAAGTCTAGCTATACTATGTATACAGCTGATCTAAAGCGACACACCCCAGTCAGAAGTGCAAATAAATTGATTATTACAGGAGCTAAATAACTGTTCATACTGGGGGCATCCATCTTCATGTTGTCAACCTGGGGGTGGCGAGGTTTCACCGAGTTCTCAGTAGGAAATTCAGACTTTGGGGGGCAATCCAGTTGCAGTTTCCTACTCGGAACCCGGAAATTCCTACTTCTGACTACAACTGGAACGCACCAAAGACGTGACCCAAGCCAAAGCGTACTTTGTTGTGAAATGCAGCTCGGACCTTCCTCAGAACTCTACGTTGCTTTATAACTTCCTTTTTCAACAACTTACAGGTGTGAACGAGGTAATGTATCTCTTTCTAGTTACGTAGCGGTAGTTTTTGATGTGTGACAACAAGCAATTTTTGGAAAACTTAGTATCGTAGTTGTAGCCAGCTATATATCGCTACTTACAGTCCAGTGCTCTGAGACGTGTCCGAATAACATAAATTTGCTCTAGTTTTAATTGTCTTGTTCCCAAAGTTGAGTATCCAGGCCAGTCCAGCGCTGTCCAACCCGACCAGAAGGCTAAGCAATAGCATTTATAGATAACCTATTTTGATGCTATAAAACTCATCTTAAAGTGTGTATTTCGATCAGGCATTTATCTAAAAGTGAGACTTTTTTGTAATAACTTAGAAACTCCTCACAGTCTCTTTAAGTTAGTTGTTTTTACAGTATTCAGTACTGTGCTTTAGTACATTGCTAAGTAGCTCTGACTATAAATGCTGCTGTTTGTCGCATCAGTCTCTTGCTACATACTCTCCCATTACAAATAATGATAACAACAAAAGTGCTTTGATTCTACTCAAAGTGCTTCACACAGCAGGTCATATCTATTTACCCCCCCTCCCCTCCCCCCAGCAACTTTAGTTGCTGATGGTTCAGATTTTACTGGCTAATATATGTCCACTCACACTCATTTCCACACCACGGATAAAGCAACGAGGGCAACTTGGGGTTCATTTTTTGCCGATGGACACATAGGCATGTGATAGTAGGAGCTGGGCTTGAACTCTCACTCTTCCAATTTATAATAAAGGGTACAACCAGGGTGGCTGTGTTAAAGAATTTATGTTCACAGAATTGCATGCAAAGCAAAGGACAACCAAGATGCTGTATGACCTTGATTTTTCAACATTAGACCTCCAAAATCTAATCAGTTGGAGCAATTAGATATTCAATGGAGACATTTGTGCAAATTTTAAAGAAAATCCTTCTTGGCTTTGTTATGATTTCTCATTTAAAAAATGGTGTCCGAAAGAAAAGAATGATAATGACACTTAAACTTTAATTTTTGCCCATGCCAAATAACTACTAGTTGATTTTACCAACAAAGAGGAGATGTTCACTGAAATGTTAGAAAATCCCTATTTTTTTAATTACTTTTATTGCAATCATTTTAGTTCTTCTTAAGGTTGTTGTTGTTTCTTTTTCTTTTTTCTTTTTTTTGAGATATCAGTTTACAAGGCTACAGCCCATGTTCTCACACATATGAGTGGAAAAATTAAACATTAAGATGCCTCTGGCCTTGGATGTTTCTGATGTTTATCATTGAAAGCACGTCTGTATCACACGCCTTTGCCTCAGTGAGGCTCCTTGTTTGCGCAGTCTTCATCAAATGTGATGTTGATTATTCTTAACATCTTCAGATATGAATGTTAAGGCCAAGGTCATTCTCATGTAGCATTCAGACAAAAATGCTGTGATTCATGTCTAGATCTATCTGTCATTTCCACAATACAGCTCCAGATGGAATAGGAAGATGCAGAGGCACTAATGGGACTGGTGTGCCAAAACTGTGCTTTTATCATTGAGAGTTTATTCAATAGAGGTGATAAGAAGATAATTTAAACATATTAATGCTGAAAGAGAGAGTGAGCCTCAAGTACAATCATCTTTGTTTATTTGGATTCAAGATTGAATTAATTATCCCCTCAATGGAGACCTCCTTTCTTATTATTGACTTTTATCGCATCTAAATCATCTGAATAATTAACTCAAGCTTCTGTAAAGGAGTGTAAATATCACCATTTGTATCTCCTTACACAAATTAAACTCTTTAACACATCAATTACAAACAATAATTGGGTGTTGAAATAAATAGTTTCTTCAAGGTCTAGAAATATTACACTTGTGATAAAGTAGTCAGTGATGAACAAACTCTGCAGCTGTTTGTGTTTATTTAAAGACACTAAACCACAAACACCAATTATAAATGTTCTTTCATAGGGCCTGAAGATCATGCACATAAAAGACTTGCAACTTCAACTACTTAAACCTTTGTCTGTTTTTACCCCGAACACAGCATCAGTGTGCTCACCAAATCATTTTTTGCCATCTCTATGTTATGTGCATCCAGCAACAAGAAAAACAGGGCACTGCAATCCGGGTAGGAAAGAGGTCACTACATCTACCAGCATGGGTGACAGACAAAAAAAAAAACGCAGTAACTGCTTCTGTCAAACAGAGAAAATTGGTTCAAAATGCAGAATATAAAGAAAGGGACAGCAGAGTGCCCAAAAAAACAGCCAAAGACAAAAGAAACATCCATCTCTAAGGTGTTTGCACTGATGAAGTTCTAAGGCAGACACAGATCATCGGAGGCATCCACACGCATAACTATAATGATGTCAGACTCGTCAGCCCCTGAACTGTTATATAAAGGATGCGCAGGGCAGTAAAGGGGGTTATTGATCTTAGTGCTTGCAAAGAAGACAACAGCAAATGCACACAGCATTAATAACAAATTGACATTTTAGGATCACACTGGTGTTGGAGGATATGAACCAAATGTATATCTCAACATTATTTTGCTGAATCTTGATGTTTGACATATACTATGGAGTAGTGAGAGTGCCAAATTACAAAAATAAATCTATAAAAGAATAAATAAATAAATTAATTAATAAATAAATTATATAAGAATCTATAAATGAATAAATAAAAAATGAATTAATAAATAAATTATATAAGACTCTATAAAAGAATAAATGAATTAATAAAAATATATAAGAATCTATAAAAGAATAAATAAAAAATGAATTAATAAATAAATTAAGAATCTAAAAAAGAATAAATAAAAAATCAATACATTATATAACAATCCAGACAAGAAAAAGCTAATAAAAGCAGAAATATAAAGACAAATTTAAAAAAATAAATATCAAAGTGCTTAATAAATAAATAAATGAATAAATAAATAAATAAAGTAGCTATATAAAGTTATATTAATCAAAGAATAAACCCTTAAAAGAAAAAGGCTAATAAAAGTATAAATATAAAGACAAATAAATAAAAGCATTTAAATATTTAATGTCACTTTAAAAGTGAAGGAAATATGCACAGAAAAATATCTTGATAGGAATGTGCTTGCGTCACATGCACAGGAGGAATCCCAATCGAGAAGAAACATGGCGGCAGAAAACTTGTCAGAAGAACTCGTTGTGGTTGGGGAACAACATAATTATGACGAAGTACATGTTTTAGGGGCGGTAGAGGACGTTATGTGAAGTGTTCTGAGGAGGTACTATGTTTACTTTGACCCACACAGACATCGATGAGCTCGTGTGGCGAGACGGCCTGATGCTGTGGACCTGCTCGACTCCAGCTTCTCTCTCCAGCTCTCCCCTCCTCACTCTCCCTGTCCCCCTCTTTATCTCCCTCTCTCTCTCTCTGTCTCCCCCTCTGTCTCATTCTCTCTCTCTGTGTCTCTCTTTTAGTCTCCCTCCTTTCTCTCTCTCTGTCTGTCTCTCTTTCTTTCTGTGTCTGTGAATGTAAACAAAGCACAACAGAACACAACAATTGACATATTTGTCCTTCTTCCTCGATTGGTATTCCTTCTGCGCCTGACTCACACGGACATTCCTACTGCGCATTTTTCTGCAATATTTTTTGGAGGAAATAGGCGCAGAAAAATGTGCGCAGTAGGAATGTAGTTAGAGAGGGCGCGAAACCTATTGAGGAAGAAGGATGGCGAGCTGAGAAACTTGACAGCAGAACTTTTTCCACAGCATCAGGCCGTCTTGCCACACGAGCTCATCGATGTCTGTGTGGGTCAAAAATAAACATAGTACCTCCTCAGAACACTTCCCATAACGTCCTCTACCGCCCTAAAACATGTACTTCGTCATAATTATGTTGTTCTCTAACCACGGCGAGTTCTTCTGAATTTTATTTATTTATTTATTTTTTTATTTATTAAGCACTTTTATATTTATTTTTTTTAATTTGTCTTTATATTTCTGCTTTTATTAGCCTATTCTTTTAAGGGTTCATTCTTTGATTAATATCACTCTATATAGCTACTTTATTTATTTATTTATTCATTTATTTATTTATTAAGCACTTTTATATTTATTTTTTTAAATTTGTCTTTATATTTCTGCTTTTATTAGCCTTTTCTTTTATGGATTGTTATATAATGTATTCTTTTTTTATTTATTCTTTTTTAGATTCTTAAATAATTTATTTATTAATTCATTTTTTATTTATTCTTTTATAGATTCTTATATATTTTTATTAATTCATTTATTCTTTTATAGAGTCTTATATAATTTATTTATTAATTCATTTTTTTATTTATTCATTTATAGATTCTTATATAATTTATTTATTAATTCATTTATTTATTTATTCTTTTATAGATTCTTATATAATTTATTTATTAATTCATTTATTTATTTATTCTTTTATAGATTTATTTTTGTAATTTGGCACTCTCACTACTCCATAATATACCACACTTTATTCTTCAATAATAAAATGATGAAAACATTGTTTAAGCAACCCAGGAAACATCCACCTGTCCCATCTCCAGGTTGAAATCAGGGGGTTGTCCAAAAGGAGTGTCCCCAACAGATGAGTGTTTCATCCACAAGGAACAAACATTTTGGGAGCCTTAAAACACACCATTTTGAAAATGGGTCTCAGAGTGAATAAATCTAAAAATAAAATCCATGTGTACTGATGATAATTATAATAATAATGAGAAGAAGAATTTATTTATAAAGCACTTCTCAAACTCAAGTTCCAAAGTGCTTCACAGGGACAGCAATATTTTTTAAAACTTAATGAAACATACAACACAAAAGGCAGTTTATACAATTATAAGCAATCAAAGAGAGTACCCAAACACTTCCAAACAGAAAAAAAGTCATTTAAATGAACTCTAAAAGAAAAACAGTTATTTTGAACCTGAACTTGTGTAAAACAAATAAAATAATCAGAAAGTAATGTGAAATCAGGACAGGCCTACTGATTAAAGTATGTCTTCAGAGGAAATTTGAAAGAGATCACTGACTAACCTGACCTGATCTGCTCAGCAGGTCTGTTCAGTTTGGAGCTATCACTCCCTGATCTCAGTGTTCAAATTCTATGAATATGCACATTTTCAAAAATGCCTCTCTGTTAAACCCCATGGGCCCTAATTTCTTGGGGCAGCCCAGGCTGGTGGAGCCTGGGGCACCCCACGAAGTGGTAATTACGTCTGGCACACCACCGTGCACTGCCAATTTGGCAATTTGGTAGACCAACTGTGCCGAGATGACTGTGGGGAGAGGTGCTGACAGATTCAGGTTGGCGCAGTGACAATTTGCTGCCAAAAAACTGCACAGAAGTCACGTTGAAAGCTCACCAGCTCCAAACTGGTCTATTCCCGGTGCAGGCAAAGCACACCCGGTGCAGTGGTAATTTGGCTGACAGGCGTACAGTGCGCACACGTCACCAAAACCTCAGAGGCAGGTATCTAGAGAGTCGGTGCATCCTTTTTCAAATGTTGTGGCACGCAACATAGCCACATGTTGTGTCTATATTGCAAGGAGTGGAGACTCGGGATGTGCCTGGCTGGGCCATGCATAAAAATTGCAAAGTGCCCTGGACACACCCCACTGATGTGGTCCTGGTCTAGGAAATTAGAGCCCCATGTGAAGACATTTTATACTGTTAAGGTGATTAGTGCAATGCTCGATAGATAATTCATCAGCTCCCTGTGTTTTTGGATTGAACCTCAGTAAAAGCCAACACCTCCAGTTAACCAGATGTGCACTGGTAAACAGGTGTCTTTAAAAGTTAAGCTAAAAAGATTTATCGACTACACAGAGCTATCTGATGTCCTGTCCATGTGTCTTTTTTTTTCTTGTTAAAAAGGTGTTAGGCTGAGTTCATGAAGAAATTTAATGTCTGATGTGATTAAAAGACAATTCAAGGAAAGAAAGTGTCGAGCAGCTTGCTCTGGAGCACGCTACCCTCTATAATCTATCAGTGGAGAGTGGGTTTTGAGCTGGGGAGCATTTTTCCCACCGGCACATCACAGACGTCTGCACAGATCAAGGATCATCACACTGTGTTGAGTCCAGACCTCAGAAAATACCAGAGAAGAAACTGATGTGAACAGTTCTGAATCAGGGGTCAGGAGAAGTTTCTGTAAAGTGCTGCTCACATTACTTGAACTTCTCTGGTGAACACTCCAGCTTCTAACACAGCTTCTAACACTCTCTGCAATGATTCAAAGGAATTGGTTAATCTGATCAGGGAATACCTGGGCACAGCAGTAATAAACTGGAAACTGCCTTATGGTTTTCGATTAAATCACAACCAAGGGAAAAATAAACAACACAGCTCCACAAAGTAAGAACAGACAGGTTTATGAACTGCTTATATCAGGGAAAGTTATAATGTAATGAGGCTAATTAATGATGCAATAAACATATATTACTGGAAACACTAATTAAATCTAACAGCAAGAACCACTTACTAATCATTTACGTGTCCTCATCTGGTAATTATACTGGACTCTGTGAAAATAGATACAAACACCAAATCTTTTAAAGAGCAATAAATGTCATTGCTTTTGATTCTACAGTCAGATTTATCATGCACAGTAACGGAAAGCACTAACATTATCCACCATCTCTGCCTCTTTCTTTGAGAAAATTGCTGTTCAAGGTATTAAATGCAGAAAATTGTATCATGGCAAGGATGTAATGAAAAAAGATGCTGGTCCTTCCTCAACAAAAAGAGCCATCTTTTGTAGACAAAAAAACAACTTATCACTACATTTAGTCCTTTCTAATATGGGACTGGTTCCTCAATATGAATTGAAGGCTTTAAGAAAAGAATTGTCCACAAGTTCTTTCATAAAAAATTACATACAAAGCAAAACTGGTGTGGCCTGGATTCAGGCCAAACTAAGGTGGCCCAGGAACAGCAATGAATAACGGTTCTTAGGTGGCCCAGATCCGGTTGTTTAATCCCAAACATGTGGGCCAGGTATGAGTGGCCCACTTACAGCAAAGAATTGCAGTTCTTTAGTGGCCCAGATCTAGATGCCCATTGCACCTCAAGACCGTAATTTGTTGCTGTACCCGTCCCAAGAGTTCTGCAACTGGATTGGTGCCACTTAAGAATCTTAATTCATGGAAGGACCCGTGAAGGTTAAAAACATGATCCATCCTAAATTTATGCCATGATTTCTATATTTCAAACCAAAATACTTACTGTTTCCTACTAAAGCAGAAAAAAGGGTAACACTTTACTTTAGAGGTCCGCAAATTTCATCGCATTTCGGTAATAATTAGACAAAGTTTTTTCTAGTTTCTTTGCAATTACTCCCGAAATTTAATGAGAATTTGCTGAAAATTAGCACATAGCTTCTTTGAAATAATGTCCAAATTTATTGTTGCAAGTCAGAATTGTTAGTTTACCATTTTTTTTCCAGTTTCTTTAAAATGTACTCCAAATTGCAAGGTAAGAAGGTGACGATTAGCAAATAATTTATTTGAAATTAAATCACAACCCACCACAAAATGTTTTTAGAAGTATCTCAACATTTCTGCTATTTCCAGAGAAGCAGGTGATAAAAAGCTGCTTAGTTCTTGAATACAGAAGTTAGGTTCATTGTTTCATGTGATAAAAAGCTTTAAAATGTTAAGTGAATAATTCAATTTCCCAATAAGCAGTTGATAGTTGGCTATTTCTTATTAAATCTCACCAAGTTCTTAAGTCTTGAGTTTGTTGAAATGCATAATTGAGATCACATGCAAAATAGAGATGAATGATCTACCTTTATGATTAGGCCTATAATCATAGGCCCACCACAAAACATTTTGTGGTGGGTTGTGATTTAATTTCAAATAAATTATTTGCCAATTGTCACCTACTTACCTTGCAATTTGGAGTAAATTTCAAAGAAACTGGAAAAAACAGTAACCTACCAATTCTGACTTGCAACAATACATTTGGACATTATTTTAAAGAAGTTATGTGCCAATTTTCAACAAATTCTCATGAAATTCCGGGAGTAATTTCAAAGAAATACGAAAAAGCTTTGTCTAATTATTACCTAAGTGCAATGAAATTTGCAGACCATTAAAGTAAAGTGTTACCAAAATAAGTTTTGTAATATTCAAGTTGTAGATGGGATTACTTAAGAAAAAAACAGGTAGCAAAATAATGTTTATTCAGCCCTACTATGACCTGGAACTTTTCTTTTCCTTCAGTAATAACACTGTCCAGAGGGTGAATGTTCCCAGCACTCATGTTACATATCCAGAATGCAGATGGTTATTAGTCTTTTTCATTTATCTAATTTTAATTTACATTCAGGCCTTGATTTGAGTGACAGAATAGTGGGTAAAGTTAAAAGTAGGCAGAGAGGGTGGGAGGTAACGTGGGGTAAATAGCCACAGGCAAAATTTAAACCAGGCCACCCACTTTAAGGGTTACAGCCTTTACCTGGAAAGTGCAAATTAAATGCAAGTTCACAGGCATTTCCTTCACATTGACATTATGGAACAGCACCATAAAAGGGCCCATTTACTAGTCCTTTCAGGGGCCCCACAATATCTGCGGGCAGGCCTGCATATACGACTCTCAGATCAATTTGTGTTGAAGCATGAATACAGCCATTTCAGAGCAGTAGGAAAATACTGAAAATACAGCCCAGTCATCATTTTCAGTCTCAGATATAGCTGTCTATTCAGTGAAGCTTCTGACTGTGAATTGGGAAGCAGATGCCTTACAAGCATCTTCATCTTCAAAATGTATTTACCTGGACACAGGGGGGCAAATAGTGGAAATCTGACTCACAGATTCAACCTTAGACTCATCATATAACTGTCTTCATATCTTTTTGTTTTGGCAATCACATCTGAAACAGGAGCCTGAGGAAAACACCAAAGCTGCAGGTAGTGCCTCTGTGAGAGAGGGCTGCCACCAGACTTCTTTGGCTCATGATCATTAGGGGCACAGCTGAGCCAAGCTGAACCAACGTCAGACACGACTCATGCTCTGACTTACTAAAAGTGTTATCACAGTTCAGCATATTCAAGCAGAAAATTAATTCAGTGTTTGCAGAGAGGACTAAACTCTGGGGGAAGTGGGGCATGTGGTGAACAATAATAAAATTCAGTAAGAGGAAACAGGTTTGACACAAAACGCAGGGGCAGAGGAAGCACAGAAACTCAAAATGAGAAAAGTATTGTTGTAAGTTTACAGCTCATTAGCATCAAATTTGGAATAAATTTGAGCTTTGACAACACAGAGCAGTGAAATCTGGGCTTTGTTCCCACCAATACATGCATCTAAAGTAGCAGGCCCTGTGCTGCTCAGATGGTTTGATTCTATTTGCCTCCAAGGATCATCCAAAAGCAGTTTGGGTAACAGCTGAGGTTTAGTTTTCAGAAAAACTTCATTTCTACTTTGAACATCTGTGACTGGTAGCCAGCAGATACCAAAACAATGTTCACCAGGAGAGAGGTCCCCAACCAACAGGCCTTGGACTCATACTGCGCTGTGGCTCATTTGGTACCAGGCAATACAAAAAAATAATGACAAATCTTTCACTTTTTTGACAAATAGGAAAACCTGATTCTTGCACATCTGTCTGTGTGGCCTGGCCAAAGACTTAGCATATAGACACCCCATGTTTTTGTCATAGATCTGATGGCAGAAAATTTAAGTCCTGAGATAAACTATCTATGCAAACTGGTACTTGCTCACTTGTTCATCCCTCTTGCCATAGGTGTACTGCACAACATATCTTACCAGAGGATACATGTGGCACATGAGAGCAAAATAACATCTTCAATAATAATAATAATAATGACAAGAATAAAATATCTTGAACTTGTACAGCACCTTTCATGAAAACCAAGGATGCTTTACAGCAGAGGTGTCCAAACTGTGGCCCGGGGGCCAAATGCGGCCCGCTGCCCATTTTGAACTGGCCCCTGAAACAGTTGAGGAATCAAGACATTATAATTACAGCAGCAAATATCACATATCATGCACATTTTCTGCTGTATTTACTTTGCCACAAGGTCTCATTTACAAAGTATACTGCAATATTCATCTTCAAGCACCAACATTCTTGCAGTTTACTCTTGTTTTGTGTCTGAAAGTGAAGATAAGATGTCAGTGTCTCCCATATTCACTGTTCAAAAGGTCTCGTCCATACTAGGTGTGAATCAAGTAACAGCCCTGGGTTACAAAGGCCCCTTGACAGGGGATAACCCACCCATAAACCTTGAAACTTTAACTTCAATACACTGAAAGTGAGGCGAGGAAAGTGGCTCAGTTGTCCATGCATTCCTCTTTATGTGGCCCTCGATGTAAAAAGTTTGGACACCCCTGCTTTACAGGGACACACGGACACTGGACAAACTGTGGGGGTTTTGATGAGTGTGAGATTATAAACTAGAGAGGAATGATGTTGATTAATAGGGCCTCATCTAGTTGAGCTGCCATTAAATTGGGTTTAACTGGTCCAGGAGAATGAATGTATGTTGAATGTAAGTTATGTAATTTCTGTTGATGCAAGATAAAGCACATAGAGTCAAGCGGGTCCACAGCAGCAGGTCATTCATGTTTTTTTCAAGGTCATACTAATGTGTGTGTGCCGCTTGCAGGAACTACCACGTTAATGTTGCTGAGCTCTCTGAATGAAATATCAGGAACTATAATGAGAAAGGAATGGGGCTAAAGGAAATTTAAATATTTGTAATTCTAGTAACTAAAGTTTTATGGGTCCACAGCAGCAGGCTGTCCACACCAATGATTCTACCTATAAAACAAGAACCACTGATGAGTACAGGGGCAAAGTGATATGAAGAGAGAGGATGGAGAGAGAGTGCTAGAGAGACAGCGAGGGGGAAGCTTAGTGTGCCAGATTCCCCAGCAGTCTGAGACGATTGCAGCTTAACTATGAGCTATGAGCTGGTCCAGGCCTGAGCCAACCCTAACTGAAAGATTTATCAAACAGGAATATTTTAAGTCTGACCTTAAAGGTAGAGAGTGTATTTGCCCCCCAAACTGTGGTCGGTAAATGGTTTTAGAGCAGACAAGCCTGATTACTGAAAGCTCTGCCTACTACATTTATGAACTTATAGTGCAAATAGTGTGCAGCAGTTTTCCTCACTGATGCCTGTTTCAGTACACATTTTAAAGAAAGGGTATGTGACTTGAATGAGACTGCAATGGAAGCATTTTTACTTCCTCCTCCCTTCCATGGTTGTGCTTCTAGCAATGCCCCTTCTATTTTGAAAAAGTAATTCACTATGTTGGCTGCCATTGGAATTATACCAATATAATGTATCTGCAGTTACAAAAGAGACACCAACTACATAGAAAGAAAGACATCTGTTATTAGTCCCTCATGGGGAAATTCCATTCTTTACACTGTGTTGAGAACATGCTACACAAACACAGGCTGAAATACACATTCACATGCAAACAGGTCCTACGCTCAAGCATTGATGGCTAGATGACAGAGAGATGGCTTGCTGCTCCTACCGAGCAGTTTTTGTGGTGAGGGGTTCAGTGCCTTGCTCAAGGGCACTTAGGCAGTGCCCAAGAAGTTAGCTGGCTCTCCAGCTACCAAAGCAACTTGGGTTCGACTTGAATCAGCCACCCTTCATTTCCAAGCCCTTACAGACTGAGCCACCACCAACCCCAAACTACAACTGGTTTTAGGGTTTTAAGATCATACCAGGAGTGGGGTTCGAACCCACGTGGACACATGTCCATTGGATCTTAAGTCCAACACCTTAACCACTCGGCCATCCTGGTGCTGCTGAGATCGACGTTACCTGTAGAATGTTAACACCAGTTAATGTTCATATAGATGTAAGTAGCACATATACTTTGTTAAAGGGTCCAATAAGAGCATTGTCCTGAACTGAGCCCTGATGAGCCCTGATTTTCTAAAGGGGGCATAGAAGTCTTGTGATCCCTCATGTGGCTTCAGTAATAAGATGGTGACAGGTAATCATATTTTTTGGGCCATTGACTCAAAAAATGTACTGCATTCAGTAGCTATAATATCACATTTACTGATCAGATGTGTATTTAATGAATAACTGAACTGATAAAAACACAGTCACAGATTCAGCTTGATATGCATGACACGCTTCCAGTTTGAATTGTCATTGTTCATTTTAAGGGAAACACATGTTTATTTGTGAGTTTAAAAAACATTACAGGATTGCATTTTGTGTCCTACAAGTATATAAGGTTAACTCTGGAACATCTATGACATCGCTTTATCATCTGCAATATATGTGTCTCAACCATGGAAAAACTGAAAGCTAAAGGAAACCAAGGAAAAATCTTGGTCTTCAAGAGCTTGACTAAATGTACAGTAAATTACTTGAACCATACCAGTAATAATTTAGCTACTTGAAGTCTGAAAGGGCTTCCTTATCTATGTTAAACGGCTTCTGAAATGACCATTCACAGAAATAACAGCAGCCTTTCAGGGTCTGTTTGATTAGAAAATGCACATCAAGGTTTTCTTTGCCTTTTAACGGAACATCATCAGTTATGGTTTTAATACTGCTGTGTAGAACCATAAACTGTAAAAAACATGGACGTCATGTCGCTGGGCTCGAATTGAAGTTGCCACAAAAACTGCTCCCCCTGGTGACTGGCTGCAGTATAGGTCAACTCTCCGTCTCCCCCATTCAGCTGAACGGGCCATAGTGAAACTTCAAAAAATGAATACACCTCGTAGAAATATTTCTCCCATCCGTAAGCTGTGGTGATATGAAAGTATTATTGGGCTGTGTTTTTTCCAAGTGCTCTTCTTTCTGAAAAGTTTCTTTTTCATCAGTTATTAGAGTTTAAAAAATAACCACGGTTTACGGCAGTTTCATAATGATTGAGTACGCTGTATGCTGTGGAGTTTTGCGACCGTTTACGACAGCTGCGTCCAGATATGGTCCAGATTCTCCACTGGCTGCAATATGGCAGCGCCCTGACGGGGGATATTATGCCTTCAAAACCGTTACATGGTAGAAGGCGGAGCCACGCTATCCAGTTCTTATAATACATCTATGTGTAGAACACCTTGAAATATCCTAGTTATCCATACAAATACAGACAGCTATGTATCATATAAGCTACTAATGTGTTAACACAAAGTTTGGCTGTCAAGATTCGGGCAAAAAGTACAGAAGCAAGCAACTGCTCATGCAAAGGTTAGCATAGATGCTAACAAATTCAGTAGGAGCAACAATACAGACTAATCAATATAAAGGATATTTTCAGTTTATGTGTTTCTGAGTTTGTTTTTCTAAGTGGTTCATGTTTTACCCCTTTGACAGCGGCAGTAGTGCCCTACTACTGCATTATTTGGTTGGTCTGTAATGACTGTGACTGGTGGAAAAATTGTCCACTCACATGTCATATATCCTTTAAAAAGGCTCTGCTAATTCCCAAACAAATTATTTTTTCTCTTTCCCAGATGAACTCATGAAACATACTGAGCAGTTTATCTAGAGTGTCAGTCATCAGTGAAAGCTCATCGTTCATAAGCGACTGCTGAATTCAAGCCTCTTTAGTTTGACATACACTTAGCTGGAGTGTACAGGAAAGTACTGCGAGCTTTAAAGGGACCTTTTACAGCAGACTTTGAAATGGCTTTATTTCTATGTATTTTTTATCTAAAGTAGACAGAAAAGATAGACTGCTTCCAATCTATGAAACAACTCATCTCAGTCAGAAAGCAAAGAAAACATGGACAAAATACCAGTAATTTGAGTAAGGTTGAAGTTCATTTCAGTCTGCTGTTTCTTTAAGTGTTGGGCACACACTTTTCTGGGCAGGAGAAAAATCAAATTGGATCCTTGGAATTTTGATTGGCTAACCCAGGTGCCAATGCAATTTTTTGTTCCTTTGTTAGATCTCAAACTTGACACTTTTCTCTAAGTTGTCAAAGAAAAAAAAGCAGCAGAGATTAAAAACTTTCTTGTTGTTGCTCTTATAGATACAGCCATTTCAAATTTTCCTTCCAAGTTACATGCCTGCTGAGTGCGAGCCAATTGCCAGCCAACTTCCAGTCACTGGAAGTCACCACCACCTCTCTGGGTGCGCAGAAGTCATGGTGACATTTAAAGAGACTTAAAAAAAATATCTCTCAAAAGAAAAAATGTCAATTTCATATCCTCTTTTTGAATTTTCTATCCCAACATCTAAATTAAGGTCATAAAATGTCTTTGTGTCCAACCTATTAAGGCACAATGACGAGTTACAGAAAGAAAAAAACAACAGATCCTGCCCATGACAGGGAAAAAGTTTCATAAAATGAAATGTCACATTTAAGTAATGTTAAGGATGTTAATAGTATCTAAGATTGCAACCACGCTAAAAACATTTTATAAAATATCTTATTGTGTTGTTGTTGTTTGTTAAAAGGCTAAAAAAATCATGATTTAAAAAAACAATATTTGGTAGCTCAGTGCAGATATGAAGTGATTTAATACATTTATCCAGAAAAAGCAAAGAAATATTAATATCTGGCAAACATTTTCTGTGTGTACACATCTGTCAAGAGGGTCCCCAAAGGGTGCAAACATTCCAGCAAAGTATAAATGACTATTCTGTACGAGTAATTGATATCATACACAAAAAAATGATTGGAGAGCAAAGACCAGCAAAAAACAAAAGCTACTTAAAAAGTATGTTCTTATATCCCTGCTGCATCATTGTGAAAAATGAAATAAATGAACATGCCTATAGTTTATGCAAAATAAAAAGACTCAGTCTATGAAAAATATGTTTTCGTAGCCTATCCAAGTTTAAACATTCCTATTGATACTGCCAAATAAAACTCAAACTAGTTTTTTGAACACCACTTCAAACAAAGGATTATTTCCCATAGCTGATGGGGCAGTGCTTATGCTTTAAACTGAAATCCACTGAGGTCCATCAGTTGAATTAAAAAAATGCTGACAGTGCTGATATAACTTCATTCAGAAACAGCAGAACTTTGTTTTACTTTATTTAGTACCCTACAGTGTGGAATCAGAACATGAGGAAGGTCTTTCCTCCCAAAAACTTATGAGCTTTTTCTTTCCCTGAGGACACTTATAAAGAAAATAATCAAAGATATGAAGCACCTAAGTGCTGATGCTTACTTCATACATTAGCCTCAATGAGACGCAACACCAATCCCTGATGTGTTTGGATATGTGTGTGTTCTAGCCTTTACAACTTTAGGTACCTTTAATCAGGGGCCTCTTCTCTAATGCTTATGTCAGACGACACAATCAATGAACAATCTTGATGGTCTTGTGGTGAAAGGAACCATTGGTCATGAAAAACAGTCCTTTTATGTCATGCAGCTGGTCATCATGAACAACGGTAAAAGAGGATCTAGGATGTCACACATCTCCATGACAAAAAGCCTGTCATCTTTGTATCTCTGATTATCTTGAATGCAGAGTTTAAGGTTCTCTCACTGAACAGTACCTCTGAACAAACAAAATTCAAACACACCAAGTGCCTCAAGATGGAGCTGACAGATAGAGAAAAAGTTTCTCAAGTTCTGAAAACAACACCCCTGTCTCCATGATGTGTTGAAGAGTTATTTAAAGAGCGAACAGAGAAAACATAAGTGTGGAGAGAAATAGCTTATTAGCACCTCCATGAGTCAATGATATCAGTTGGCATCTAGCTAACATCAGTCATAATTACTTTTGGAAAGACAAGGCATAAAACTCTGTATCAGTCGTAATGTGAGGCTGGGTACAACAATGTAGACAATCATGCCCACCCAAGTCAAAGTGTGATTGTACGACTCTGGGATCATCTAATCCAGGCCAGGCTGGGGGCCACATACAGTACAGTACAGTCTTTTCAAATGTTCTAATGAATGATATCTTGATGACAAGCAGTCACTCCTAAGGTACTGAGATTCCTCTGCTGTTTCTCTCCAACATCTCTCTTTTTACAGTCTGGTTGTTGCAACTCTACACCATATCTCAAAGGCAGGCATGTTGTTTTGAGGGCCTTCCTTTAACCTTTTACCATCTTGTATCTCTCAAGGCATGAACTGTCGTGTGTTTACTAGAGCCCGACCGATTTATTGGCCGGCCGATTAAATCGGCCGATTATAGCCCTTCTGAAAGTATTCAACATCGGACAGAGTTTTGCCGATGTTACGCCGATATATTCTTAATTTCTCATAAAACAGTAAACGCTGTTCGGTGTCCAAGCTGTGCAGAATGATGACGCGGAAGACGACTGCAACGCTTCTTGGTGGCGGCTCTTGTTAGCTCTCTGCTGATGCTGTGTGTGTGTGGATGACTCGCCCACACTCACTCGGAGTTGCTCTTTTAAGCCTGAAAGTCCGACATGACGAGCCACTTTCAGCTGTGCTGCGTGTACAATGTCCCGTTGCTGCTGGACACAGAGAGATCACCAGTCCCTCTGCTATTTCAGCTATCAAAGCAGCTTCACAGACAGACCGGGCACCGCCAAACAGTTTTCTGACCGACGCCACCTCTGTCGTTGTCAGTACTGATGAATTGGACCTTCTGGTGGCAGGGGATCAGTTTAGCCGTGACTGTGTTATTGTGATTATGATGGAAATCATGGCTTTATCCGCTTGTTCCTGACACGGCAGCTAAGCTAACTAGCTAGCGAGCTATCTGTGCTAGCGTTTGCTAGCTGACGTCACAGACGTCATAGACGTCATCAGCAGACTCATCTAAAGGGAGACTTCATCGTAGCTGGGGACTTTAATCAGGCTGTTTAAATAAGTTTGTGAAATATGTGCGGTGTCCCACAAAATATGTTGACTTCCTCAAGCACATTACCTCATGTTGATAATAAAAAAGTGGTTTTACCTGAACTAAAACCTGCTTCTGATACACTAATGAGGACTAAAAGGCAGATGTGACAAATAGTTCATGAACAATCTCTATATTTACATTTTTAAAAAGGTAATTTGTTTTATTTTGCAGGAATTTGTCTCAGTTTAACACACTCTTTTATATTGTACCTGAAAGCTGCAGAGAAGGAAAATAAAAGATGCCTATGAAAAGAATGTTACCTTAAGTGTTTTTGTTTCTTTCCTGTTTACAACTTTTTAAAAAGTTGTTCTATCTTTACTATAATCTTCATCTAATTTTCATCAACAAGAAGTACAAGATACAGAATGACTATTATATATATATATATATAAATATATATATATATATACATATATATATATATAGATAGATAGATAGATAGATATGTATATATATATATATATACATATATATATATGTATATGTATATATATATATATATAGATAGATAGATAGATAGATAGATAGATATAGATATATAGATATATATATAGCTATATAAAGCTTCCAGTGCACTCATTGGTCACTTTGTCTGATATGAGGGAAGAAAATGTAGGAGGCAGGACAAAGATGAAAGCTGTAGACTATCTTTTGCACACCATAAGGTGTCCCATACTGGTCTTTTGTAGTTGGTCATTCAGACACACTATATGAGATAAAATTATCAATTCTGATTGATCTGAAGTCCCAAAACCTATGACAGTCAGGCTGTAACCGTGCATAAATCATATGGTCTGACCTCAGCATTTGAAGACAATTTCAGACATGAATCTCAAAGAAGCCATTTCAAACATTACATCTTTAGTGACAAGACTTTCCTTATGACTTGCAACAATCAGTCTCCCTACAGCAGTCTTCCTACCCCTTCCTACACATAACACAAATAAGAGTTTACTCTGCCACAAGAGTGGCCGATGAAATGTGCAAAAACACAGCAAAATTGCTATTGAGCAGAGCTGCTGCGCATGTTTCTGTAACGTTGATGGGCTCACAGTAATTTTGGGTGTGTCTGCTGCCTTAATTAATCTTAGAAACCAAGGCTCCAGGAACAGTGCTGGGCTTTCTCCATTGGCAATTTCTTCCTCCTCTCCACTAATGTGAGCATAAGTGCATGCAGAGCTTTCAGTGCTCATTGGCTGTTTGGCATGCTCTTACTCCAGAGTGTGTGACCAATCAAATGGTGCTGTGGGTGGGACAATGCTGGAGACAGAGTGGAGACAGAAGATGGAGCAGTGTGGAGAACTCTGTTGGCATTGCAAGGGAAGCTGGGAAATGGGACATAGGCTTGAAAAACTTGATGTTAGTTTGCAAATAAAGTACAATTCCCACAGTGCTGCAAATGATTGAGATTTGCTGTTATAAACTCCAATGTTTTTTTGTGTCCATCGGGGTGCTGGTTTGAGGAGTGGTTAACAACAAGGCATGTCCCATGTCCATACTTCTGCCGGCCCGGGTCCAAATCCAGCCTGTGGCCAGTTTGCAGAGTGCCTACCCCTACTCTCTCAGGTCCGGGTATCATCGTATAATTCCTAATTCATTTGTGATCCAAAAACGAAAAACGATTATTTTGATATTTGTTCCAAAATGAAAAACGGAAAAACCGTTTTCTTTTCAGGATGCAAAAAACGAAAAACCACAACAAACGAATATAAAACGAGCCGTTTTATTATTTTTCAATATTCCTTTTCTCCCTCCTCAACTTGGAACGAAGAACGAATCAACCAATGACGTCACGTGTTTTTTGGCTTCTCGATTCCAAAACCAAAAACGAAAAACCAAGTCACATGGTCTGTTCCTTTTTCCGTTTCCAAACGAGAAACCCAAATTCAAATAACGGCCCGATTTTCCTTTTTGCAGTCTCATTTTTTTCATTTCTTATTAAGGACGAAAAATAAACTGATTTCCGGTCCACAGGTAGCTGAAAAGCGCAGCTCCTGTGGCTCTGCAGCTCTGCAGCAGGTTTCATCGGACTCAAACAACCAGTTTGTTTATGAATATGTAACTATGTTTATTTGTGATTGATAGACTCCTGTATGTCTACTTGCCTTGTATCGCTGTTCAATGACTAGTTAGTGATTTTAATCTGGCGTGTACTAGCGCTAATAAAGATATGTGTCACTGACGGAGCTACTTTTTTCTGCACAAAAATTATATTAGATCACTCAACAGAGTAATTGGCCTCACACAGTGATTTGTACAGTGTGGAAATGAGTAAGAACACATTACTATGACTCCAACCAGTGCTTTTTACCTCTTAAAAATGAGTAAAAGCACATCACAATGTAAAAATCAGCTTATTTTGCTTGCCAAAAACTGATTCATGCCTCTGATACAGTACAAAGACGGATATATTGCCCCAAAATAACTAAATATAACACAGCAGAGTAATATTTACAACATTTGACTCCAACGAGTACTTTTTACCACTTAAAAATAGTAAAAGCACATTACAATGACAAAATCGGATTCATTGCTTGCCAAAAACTGATTCATGCCTCTGATATAGTACATAGATGAATATTTAGTCCAAAAATACTAAATATAACACAGCAGAGTAATATTTACAAGATTTATCTCCAACCAGTAGCCTACTTGCATGTACTGTACAATACCAGAGGCATGAATCAGTTTTGGGCAAGCAAAATAAGCTGATTTTAACATTGTAATGTCATTTTTCTCATACTTCAAACCGTACAAAGCACTTTGTGGGGTCAGTAACTCTGTTGAGGGATCTAATGTAATTTTGGTGCAGAAAAAAGAAGCTCCGTCAGTTTATTAGAGCAAATACCGCCAGATTAAAATCACTAACTTGCCTATTGAACAGCTATATAAGGCAAGCAGACGTACAGGAGGCTATCAAATGCAAAAACAAATAAACATTGTTAGATGATCATAACAAACTGGTTGTTTGAGCTCGATGAAGCCGAAGAGCCACAGAAGCTGCTCTTTTCAACTATGACGACTGTGCGCGCTCCTGCGTACCGGAAATCAAATTTTGGCACAACACCGGCTCTCCAGTCATTCCTGATGGGCTGTGGTCAAACTTTAGAAAATTAATACACCTCGTAGAAATGTTTCTCACGTTTGATTGTTGTGGTGATTTGAAGATATCATTCGGCTGCCTTGTATTCAAGTCCTCTTTTTTTCTGAAAAGTTTTGTTGGCGAACCACGCTGTCACTCTATAGTCTATGGTCCTACACAGCAGCACCGCCCTGGCAGGTGCTCTTACTTTGAAAAAAACTTCCGGTCTCACAGTATGAAAAACGGCCGTTTTTTGTTTCTGTCTTCTAAAATTTTATTCACTGTTTTTAGAAAGCGGAAAATGAAAATCAGCTGGTTTTTCAAAAATAAGAAGGAACAAAATGGAAACAATTTAGTAAAAATATACACACAATGTGAGAAAGGTATTAGCAAATGAAAAGAAGTGTACAAATGAATAAAGGTTATATAGAACACAATTCTACATGTAGCCCACAAAATGCTGCATGTGAGGGTAGAGCACTGAAAATCTGTAGGCTACTCAAGTAAAAGTACAATTACTGAAGTAGAAGTAAAATGACTATTTAAGAAACCTATTTAAGTAAAAAGTAAAATGTTACCTGCTTAATAATTTACTCAAGTATAAGTTACTTTCCGTTTGAATATTTTATAGGGTGTGCGGACCAGTGCAAATAATGAAAAAACAGCACTTGTTGATAAAATATCTGGTTTACTCAGACTACCAGCTCAAAACTCGAAGATATTCATGTCATCAGCATGTTTCATAAAGAAAAGCAATTCATCACATCTGAGAAGCCAACAGCTAAGACTAAAACAATTATTCCTTTATCAAAATAGTTGCTGAGTAATATTCTAATGACTTACCTGGCAGTGCTGCAAAGACTTATTTCGTTTTCTTTGAATAACTTTTAGAGGCTTGAGAAGGTAAGACATAAAGCAAAAATGAGACAAAAGCTTGGGAAATAAAGTCTGTGCAAAATGTGTATTATACCTGTATTCTATCCTGTCCTATTATCTCTTGAACCCTTTTCATTAATCCAGTCACCCCTTGTGAGGGTCCTGACCTCCAGGTTGGGAACCACACTGCCTTTAAGACAAAATCATCTGAATTAGGGGTCCATGGCCTAGTGTGCATCTATTGTGGGTGTCCTTGACACTGAAAAAGTTTGGGAACCCCTGTCCCAAGAGATAATATGTTTAAATGAAAACATTAATTACCAACATGGTCTTATGGACATGACAGTCAAATCGGAGATGTGGAATATAAGTACACATTTCTTGTATAGAATTGAAGACGTCATGTTGCAAACAAACAAACAAACAAACAAACACTTTTATGTGTTTAGGGAATTTATAAGGTCCAGTTAACATCATTAAAAGTAACTTCCAAACACATTCAAGAAAAGAAAAAAGCAAAAGCCAAGAGAAATTTTGCAGTGGAAGCAAGCTTTTGCTTGAACATTATTAACTCAGACTCCCTCTCTCTCTCTCACACACACACACACACACACACACACACACACACACTAATTCCTCGACACACACATGCACACCACACTATGACATCCCTAAAACACACCCAAATAATTTTAGTTCAACATATTTACAGAATTGTTGGGCAGTGTGTAACAATATACAGTATATATTGTAAACAGAAGCTTGTTGGTGTTTGACAGATACTATAGATGGTACATGGGAAGATGGCACAATCTGCTAGAAACAATAAAACAACAAAAAGTACAAATTCGAAGGGATGTAAACACCAAGCCAAAAAAAAGAAAAGAAATCAAAATCAAACTGCAATGGCAGTGCATTCAAAAAAATGTGTTTTTAATGTGAGTGAATGACACAAAAAAAATCCATAGCAAACTCAGTGTAGCTATTTTGTGTAGACAGTGCATTAAAGACATAGAAATGTTTTTCCCCCTGAATTATCCAAATCCAAATACACATCCTTGGCAAAATTCATGCCAATATATCAACAGAGCCTGTTATTCACAAAGATAAAGTCAAATATGTACAAAAAATGCCCAGTTGTCAAAACAATGCATTAGCAACGCAACATTAAAACATCAAGACATTTAGGTGCATGCATGTCTACCTACACCCGACCCTGCATACTCTGTCTTTACACATGCCGTCTTGCAATATGAATTAGGTCTTTAATTCCGTTTTGAAAACAGGTTGGCTCATTGTTGACAGTATGGTCAAAGAGTTCAGAAATGTCAGAGTACTGCTGTGCAAATTCGTGTTCAGCTGCTGTCTGGTGCTCAACTGTGGAGAATGGGTTTCTCCCGAAGAGTGACACCTGTGTCAGCGGGACCTCACTTCCTGGTGAGAGTGTGCAGCTTCTGCAGCCTCTGGCAAACACTCTGCCGGTCGCTTCTTTGGGCATCCACCCAGACTCAGTTGATTTGGGACACCCTTGCCTAAAATAAGCAAATCAAAACACAAATCAGGGGCGAAGGTTTGGGTAATTAACTTATCACCATCATGCATATCAATCCACCTTGTCCTGTAATCCTCAGGAGTCCTTGGAATCTTTTTCAAGTGAGCTGTTAGTACACATCAAAAAAATATATATTAAAGTATTCAGTTAACTTTTATGTTATTCTTATATATTACACTTAATTATACTTAGTTATACAGAAAAGTATAAAGTCTAAGTATGTTTGGCTTCAATGTTCAGTACATGGAAAAAACTTAATTAGTTTAATATATCTAGGTCAAAATATTTCAAATGATTGATCGCTACTACTTGGCTTGTAGTTGTGCTAACTCTTTTATAGAGTAGCCTATAAATTACTGTTCATATATTTGCTTCTTTGAGATAGTACTCCATCATGTTTAACATAGCATCTTGTGGATAAGATGGACTATATTGGACCTTACATCTTTACCAAATATTAGGTTATGTCTGCTCTTCTTAATAATGGCAAGGTATGGTTTAAAAATAAGGCCTAGGGGTGTCAAACATGACTACCAAACTTGTATGGTCGCATGCCACTGTTGGAGCGAGATAGATCAATTAATATATCAGAGACATCAATGTAAATGTGCAAGAGTTAGCTGCTGAGCTCATTCTCATCCTGGTGATACATTGCAAGCTCTGCCATAATAGTTACCGTATGTGAAGCATGACAGTGCAACACAGGTTTTATTGTAGTGTCATATCAACAGCAATATGATAATGTACATCTCTGCCTTGTAACTTCACACAATAATCTGGAGGCATCTATCTGAACATACCACATTTAAACATTTCAATCTACCCTGTGTTGAAAAAAGTGGATAAAATTAGCAACAGACATTCACAATGAAAAACACAATGCATAGAGGTACATAGCAGGCTCAAAGAGAATTTTAAAAGTGGTATGCTAACCTTGGATCCTGTGTGCATTCAGGACTGCACCATCCGGTCAAGTGCAATCTCAGCTACCTGCCAAGTTGTCCTCCATGTGAATTTGCTCCTGGTCAACAAGGTGGATGAGAGCCCTTTTCAGAGGTACACTGTAAAAAATTTCACTCTAAAATTACGGTAAGTTACTGGTTAATAATAGCATTACTTTCACAGCAAGTCTGTAAAAGTATAATATTTTCACAGCAATTTACTGTAATTAATTCTGATAATTTACTGTGATAGTTTCACAGTAGTTTACATTGAAACAACAGCACTTTATGGTAAATTCACAGTTGTTGCCATGCCCAAGGAATTACTGTAATACAGCAGTGTTTAGCTGTGGACTTGCTGTAAATTACTGTGAAATAAACACAGTAAATTGCTGTGAAGATATTCACGATGAATTACTGTAAAAAGTAATGCAATTAACCAATAATTTACTGCAAATTTACAATTTAACTCACACTGTAAGATATTGTAAAAATCAGTCGTGGGGGCAGGACCCTAAGGCCACACTTCTCTCTGCCCGGCCAGCTTGTCCAGCTCTTCTCGGGGGATGCCGAGGCTTTCCCAGGACATGCTGGTGAGACATAGTCTCTGGGTCTGCCAAGGAGCTGCCCACTGGTGGGGCCTACCGGGAACATCTCACCAGGGAAGCGTCCAGGAGGCATCCTTACCTGATGCCTGAGCCACCTCTTCTGGGTCCTCTCAATGCGTAGGAGCAGTACTGCAGCAGTGCTCTACTCCGAGCCCCTCCCGAATGACCAAACTTCTCACCCCTATCTCTAAGGAGAGCCCAGCCACCCTGTGAAGGAAGCCCATTTCGGCCGGGTGCAATACTCCTGAGCCAAGTTCCTCACAGGGGCCGTCTTAAATAGGGGAGTCGATGAGATGATGGGAGGCAGGTGTGCAGGTTGCAGAACAGAGAAACTCCGCCCCTGCAGCAGGAGCAGAGAGAGAGTCCGGGAGGGAGGGGGAGAGCAGACTGCTGAGGATTCACTGAATTCCACAAACATGGCAGACATGCCCTTTTTTGGTCAATCCAGTATGAATAAAAATGTGAACAACAGAATACCTTTTACTGCATTATATTGAATTAAATAAACTCCTACAGAGTTATAAACATTTTTACAGGGTTCTCAAAGCTTGAATGGCTGAGGGCCAGTTTAGGGACCCAACATTAGATCGAGAGCCATCAAAGAAAAAACTCATATGTCACTTTGTTATAGTAAGTCCATGAAAAAGTTAGTTCTTATATTACACAAATTTTGTTTAAAAAAGAGGCAAAATTGTGCCTAACTTTGTATGAAATATGAAGACCAAGTTTTCAGTGAAGAAGTCTGTTGGGAAGTTAGTCCTTAAAAAAGGCTAAAATGTGCTATAGTAGCATCTAATTTTGTATTAAAATAATAATAGAAATCATAAAATACTCGAGAATTTGCATTTCCATGAAGGAAATGCGTTGAAATGCTGAGTGTGCCTGCTGAAACTGTGAAATGAAATTGCTAAAAGTAATGCAAAGAAAGTTGAAAATGTGACATGAATAGTTGTGAGCGGTAAATCACGGCTGAAAATGTGTGAAACGTGCAATAAAAATGTTTGCAGAACATTAGAGATACTGGAGCTCAGGTGTGCAGGCTCACGTGACCACACTGTAACTTCACAGAAATGTGCAAAAGTTGATGCTGCTTCAACAGTCATATCTCAGAAACTGTAGCAGGTAGTGAACAGTGCACTAAAACTGTTTGCCGTTGTGAAAGAAAGCAGAAAATGAATGACTGTTTTGTAACATGGTTAAATGTCTTGATATTTGTAGATGTACCTAATAAAGTGGCCAGTCAGTGTAATATGTCCAAGGTAAGGTTGAGAGTGTAAAGACAAGCATGATTACGCCATAGTAGAGAAAAATCTGTACTAGATGGAGAAGAAAAGTACCTCTGCCTAACCTGGACTTGAACTCGGGTCTCCAGGTGAGCAGTTCATTGTGCTAACTACTTGACCACGGGGCTAAATATGCTGAGTCATGGAAAGCATGATATTTGTCCTCATAGGAGCACTGATAACGCTCGGTACTTCCAGGTAATCGAACGCTCGCTGTGTCCAAATCGGATTAGATATCAGGAAAGGGATTTTACCTTGAGCATCCCAAGAACCTGCTGAAACGTTTAATAAAATTCTCATGTCTGTACTGCTAAACATGTTAACACAGTGGCGAGTTAAAAAGCGCTTCAAGGTGAAGCACTCGGCTGTCCAGAGCGTCGGTCTAAGGTCACGTGACGTGCTCTAGCAAGAAGGATGTCCTCAAAAGTTGGTGTTGCTTAAAAAATCATATTTAAAAAACTGTGGAAGCCAGCAAACAGCTGAAGATATGTAAAAATAGCCGAGAAGTCAGTGCAGCTTTTAAAGCATGAATGGAGTCTGTAGGTGAAAGCATGCCCAATCTGTGGAGATTCAAAGTTACTGAAGTTTTCAGCAGAGCTGCGAAATGTCCTTTGATTTCAATGTAAAATACATGCAAAAGTTATTTTTTGCTGTAAAAAGTATAACTGTTAAACCTGTGAAAAATACAAGCGCACTTCTCATGAACATGCTGCATATGACATTTTTTTTCTGTGAAAATCTGCGCAAATTTGAAGCCTGTGAAAAGTGCCAAAATCTGGAGGAATAAGAAGAAGAAGAAAAAACAAAATGGAGTTTAGGGAGACTAATATGTTGAAATGCTGACTCAGCACTCAGCAGGGTTGCGCTGTTATGCAAAAGGCCTCAACGTTTTACTGGTGGGTTGCTCCAAAATGCGGCAAACACAGGAACACAATGGAAACAAAACCGAGTAAAACGGTTGACCACATTCTGTGGAGTAGTCCACACAAGTGTCTGGGCTTCATATCCATATACTTGTTTTTTCTCCATAATCCCCAGACTGGGATTAAGAAACTACAGATAATATGTACAGCAGCATATCATAACCTACATGCACTTCATGATAATTCCATTTCTCCCATAATGGTTCTCAGATGATTTTCAACATCCCTATTTGAACGGCTCCCTGACTCGTGGTTGGCTTTGTTTAGTAATTTCAGTCCAAACAGACTTCGTGTCATATCGTGAATTAGGCTAAGACATACTGCTCTGCTATATTCAATTGAACCAACCCCGAAAATGTCTCCAGCTTTCTTCTGCATAGACGATGGACTTCTATGACAGCCTGACCACTGTATTCATGAATAGGAGGACTGAGGAAGTGCAGACCTGAGGGCGGGTGTGACTTGGCCATGATTGATAGCCAAAGTTTGACTGTTGACCCAAAATGGCAGATTACTGAATATTTCAACAACATGTTGAGAATCAGACTTGTGCACAAAATTTCAGATTTTTCACACAAGAACTGGGGAGGGTTAGTATTTCCAAAAAAACAAAGGGTTGTGCTGTTATGCAAAAGTCCTCAACATGTTACTGGTGGATTGCTCCAAAATGCGGCAAACACAGGAACACAATGGAAACATAACTGAGTAAAACTGTTGACTACATCCTATGGAGTAGTCCACACAGGTGTGTGGGCTTCATATTCATGTACTTGACTGTGCGGTTCAGTTGAAACAATCTCAAAGTATCCACAGCTTTCTTTTGCATAGACAGGGTAGTTCTTAGACAGCCAGACCAGTGATTGCAGGATTTGGAGACAATAGGAATTGTAAACCTATAGGCAGAGTTTTCTAGTGTTGGGGGTGTGGCTTGGCCATGGTAAACAGGAAATGGAGTCAGGATCTGCACCATAGGTGAGGAAAGGAGGAAGATTCACACATCACAAACGACCAAGACTGCTCTCTCAGCCAAGAACACAGCCAGCCTCTAATGGCTGTGTTGTAATTCACAATGTAACACAAAATCTGTTAGATTAAAAATACCAAACAAAGTCAACCATGAGTCAGGGAGCCGTTCAAATACAGATGTTGAAAAAATTCTGGGAAACACTTTGAGTCCAATGGAAGTATCAAGAAACAGATATTACATTCTACTGTGGAGCCTGTCTCTACTTTCCTAATCTCGCAGAGTCTTCTGCTGATATCAAGAATATGGATATGAAGCCCACACCCTTGTGTGGACTACTCCATAGGATGTAGTCAGCAGTTTTACTCAGTTTTGTTTCCATTGTGTTCCTGTGCTTGTTGCATTTTGAAGCAGCCCACCAGTAACATGTTGAGGACTTTTGCATAACTGCAACCCTTTGTTTTTTGGAAATACTGACCCTCCCCAGTTCTTGTGTGAAAAATCTGAAACTTTGTGCACAAGTCTGATTCTCAACATGTTGTTGAAATATTCGGTAATCTGCCATTTTGGGTCAACAGTCAAACTTTGGCTATCAATCATGGCCAAGTCACACCCGCCCTCAGGTCTGCACTTCCTCAGTCCTCCTATTCATGAATACAGTGGTCAGGCTGTCATAGAAGTCCATCGTCTATGCAGAAGAAAGCTGGAGACATTTTCGGGGTTGGTTCAATTGAATATAGCAGAGCAGTATGTCTTAGCCTAATTCACGATATGACACGAAGTCTGTTTGGACTGAAATTACTAAACAAAGCCAACCACGAGTCAGGGAGCCGTTCAAATAGGGATGTTGAAAATCATCTGAGAACCATTATGGGAGAAATGGAATTATCATGAAGTGCATGTAGGTTATGATATGCTGCTGTACATATTATCTGTAGTTTCTTAATCCCAAAAAGGCTGCTGCCAATGTCTGGGGATTATGGAGAAAAAACAAGTATATGGATATGAAGCCCAGACACTTGTGTGGACTACTCCATAGAATGTGGTCAACCGTTTTACTCGGTTTTGTTTCCATTGTGTTCCTGTGTTTGCCGCATTTTGGAGCAACCCACCAGTAAAACGTTGAGGCCTTTTGCATAACAGCGCAACCCTGCTGAGTGCTGAGTCAGCATTTCAACATATTAGTCTCCCTAAACTCCATTTTGTTTTTTCTTCTTCTTCTTATTCCTCCAGATTTTGGCACTTTTCACAGGCTTCAAATTTGCACAGATTTTCACAGAAAAAAATGTCATATGCAGCATGTTCATGAGAAGTGCGCTTGTATTTTTCACAGGTTTAACAGTTATACTTTTTACAGCAAAAAATAACTTTTGCATGTATTTTACATTGAAATCAAAGGACATTTCCGCAGCTCTGCTGAAAACTTCAGTAACTTTGAATCTCCACAGATTGGGCATGCTTTCACCTACAGACTCCATTCATGCTTTAAAAGCTGCACTGACTTCTCGGCTATTTTTACATATCTTCAGCTGTTTGCTGGCTTCCACAGTTTTTAAATATGATTTTTAAGCAACACCAACTTTTGAGGACATCCTTCTTGCTAGAGCACGTCACGTGACCTTAGACCGACGCTCTGGACAGCCGAGTGCTTCACCTTGAAGCGCTTTTTTAACTCGCCACTGTGTTAACATGTTTAGCAGTACAGACATGAGAATTTTATTAAACGTTTCAGCAGGTTCTTGGGATGCTCAAGGTAAAATCCCTTTCCTGATATCTAATCCGATTTGGACACAGCGAGCGTTCGATTACCTGGAAGTACCGAGCGTTATCAGTGCTCCTATGAGGACAAATATCATGCTTTCCATGACTCAGCATATTTAGCCCCGTGGTCAAGTAGTTAGCACAATGAACTGCTCACCTGGAGACCCGAGTTCAAGTCCAGGTTGAGGCAGAGGTACTTTTCTTCTCCATCTAGTACAGATTTTTCTCTACTATGGCGTAATCATGCTTGTCTTTACACTCTCAACCTTACCTTGGACATATTACACTGACTGGCCACTTTATTAGGTACATCTACAAATATCAAGACATTTAACCATGTTACAAAACAGTCATTCATTTTCTGCTTTCTTTCACAACGGCAAACAGTTTTAGTGCACTGTTCACTACCTGCTACAGTTTCTGAGATATGACTGTTGAAGCAGCATCAACTTTTGCACATTTCTGTGAAGTTACAGTGTGGTCACGTGAGCCTGCACACCTGAGCTCCAGTATCTCTAATGTTCTGCAAACATTTTTATTGCACGTTTCACACATTTTCCGCCGTGATTTACCGCCACAACTATTCATGTCACATTTTCAACTTTCTTTGCATTACTTTTAGCAATTTTCAGTTTCAGCAGTCACACTCAGCATTTCAACGCATTTCCTTCATGGAAATGCAAATTCTCGAGTATTTTATGATTTCTATTATTATTTTAATACAAAATTAGATGCTACTATAGCACATTTTAGCCTTTTTTAAGGACTAACTTCCCCACAGACTTCTTCACTGAAAACTTGGTCTTCATATTTCATACAAAGTTAGGCACAATTTTGCCTCTTTTTTAAACAAAATTTGTGTAATATAAGAACTAACTTTTTCATGGACTTACTATAACAAAGTGACATATGAGTTTTTTCTTTGATGGCTCTCGATCTAATGTTGGGTCCCTAAACTGGCCCTCAGTCATTCAAGCTTTGAGAACCCTGTAAAAATGTTTATAACTCTGTAGGAGTTTATTTAATTCAATATAATGCAGTAAAAGGTATTCTGTTGTTCACATTTTTATTCATACTGGAATTGACCAAAAAAAGGGCATGTCTGCCATGTTTGTGGAATTCAGTGAATCCTCAGCAGTCTGCTCTCCCCCTCCCTCCCGGACTCTCTCTCTCTGCTCCTGCTGCAGGGGCGGAGTTTCTCTGTTCTGCAACCTGCACACCTGCCTCCCATCATCTCATCAACTCCCCTATTTAAGACGGCCCCTGTGAGGAACTTGGCTCAGGAGTATTGCACCCGGCCGAAATGGGCTTCCTTCACAGGGTGGCTGGGCTCTCCCTTAGAGATAGGGTGAGAAGTTTGGTCATTCGGGAGGGGCTCGGAGTAGAGCACTGCTGCAGTACTGCTCCTACGCATTGAGAGGAGCCAGATGAGGTGGCTCGGGCATCTGGTCAGGATGCCTCCTGGACGCTTCCCTGGTGAGGTGTTCCGGGCACGGCCCACCAGTAGGCAGCCCCTGCGGAAGACCCAGAGACTATGTCTCTCCAGCATGTCCTGGGAAAGCCTCGGGATCCCCCGGGAAGAGCTGGACAAGGTGGCCGGGGAGAGGGAAGTCTGGGCTTAGGCTGCTGCCCCCACGACTGAATTTTACAATATCTTACAGTGTGAGTTAAATTGTAAATTTACAGTAAATTATTGGTTAATTGCATTACTTTTACAGTAATTCATCGTGAATATCTTCACAGCAATTTACTGTGTTTATTTCACAGTAATTTACAGCAAGTCCACAGCTAAACACTGCTGTATTACAGTAATTCCTTGGGCATGGCAACTGTGAATTTACCATAAAGTGCTGTTGTTTCAATGTAAACTACTGTGAAACTATCACAGTAAATTACTGTGAATTAATTACAGTAAATTGCTGTGAAAATATTATACTTTTACAGACTTGCTGTGAAAGTAATGCTATTATTAACCAGTAACTTACCGTAATTTTAGAGTGAAATTTTTTACAGTGTACCCTCTGAAAAGGGCTCTCATCCACCTTGTTGACCAGGAGCAAATTCACATGGAGGACAACTTGGCAGGTAGCTGAGATTGCACTTGACCGGATGGTGCAGTCCTGGAATGCACACAGGATCCAAGGTTAGCATACCACTTTTTAAAATTCTCTTTGAGCCTGCTATGTACCTCTATGCATTGTGTTTTTCATTGTGAATATGTCTGTTGCTAATTTTATCCACTTTTTTCAACACAGGGTAGATTGAAATGTTTAAATGTGGTATGTTCAGATAGATGCCTCCAGATTATTGTGTGAAGTTACAAGGCAGAGATGTACGGTATCATATTGCTGTTGATATGACACTACAATAAAACCTGTGTTGCACTGTCATGCTTCACATACGGTAACTATTATGGCAGAGCTTGCAATGTATCACCAGGATGAGAATGAGCTCAGCAGCTAACTCTTGCACATTTACATTGATGTCTCTGATATATTAATTGATCTATCTCGCTCCAACAGTGGCATGTGACCATACAAGTTTGGTAGTCATGTTTGACACCCCTAGGCCTTATTTTTAAACCATACCTTGCCATTATTAAGAAGAGCAGACATAACCTAATATTTGGTAAAGATGTAAGGTCCAATATAGTCCATCTTATCCACAAGATGCTATGTTAAACATGATGGAGTACTATCTCAAAGAAGCAAATATATGAACAGTAATTTATAGGCTACTCTATAAAAGAGTTAGCACAACTACAAGCCAAGTAGTAGCGATCAATCATTTGAAATATTTTGACCTAGATATATTAAACTAATTAAGGTTTTTCCATGTACTGAACATTGAAGCCAAACATACTTAGACTTTATACGTTTCTGTATAACTAAGTATAATTAAGTGTAATATATAAGAATAACATAAAAGTTAACTGAATACTTTAATATATATATTTTTTGATGTGTACTAACAGCTCACTTGAAAAAGATTCCAAGGACTCCTGAGGATTACAGGACAAGGTGGATTGATATGCATGATGGTGATAAGTTAATTACCCAAACCTTCGCCCCTGATTTGTGTTTTGATTTGCTTATTTTAGGCAAGGGTGTCCCAAATCAACTGAGTCTGGGTGGATGCCCAAAGAAGCGACCGGCAGAGTGTTTGCCAGAGGCTGCAGAAGCTGCACACTCTTACCACCAGGAAGTGAGGTCCCCGCTGACACAGGTGTCACTCTTCGGGAGAAACCCATTCTCCACAGTTGAGCACCAGACAGCAGCTGAACACGAATTTGCACAGCAGTACTCTGACATTTCTGAACTCTTTGACCATACTGTCAACAATGAGCCAACCTGTTTTCAAAACGGAATTAAAGACCTAATTCATATTGCAAGACGGCATGTGTAAAGACAGAGTATGCAGGGTCGGGTGTAGGTAGACATGCATGCACCTAAATGTCTTGATGTTTTAATGTTGCGTTGCTAATGCATTGTTTTGACAACTGGGCATTTTTTGTACATATTTGACTTTATCTTTGTGAATAACAGGCTCTGTTGATATATTGGCATGAATTTTGCCAAGGATGTGTATTTGGATTTGGATATTTCAGGGGGAAAAACATTTCTATGTCTTTAATGCACTGTCTACACAAAATAGCTACACTGAGTTTGCTATGGATTTTTTGTGTCATTCACTCACATTAAAAACACATTTTTTTGAATGCACTGCCATTGCAGTTTGATTTTGATTTCTTTTTCTCTTTTTTTGGCTTGGTGTTTACATCCCTTTGAATTTGTACTTTTTGTTGTTTTATTGTTTCTAGCAGATTGTGCCATCTTCCCATGTACCATCTATAGTATCTGTCAAACACCAACAAGCTTCTGTTTACAATATATACTGTATATTGTTACACACTGCCCAACAATTCTGTAAATATGTTGAACTAAAATTATTTGGGTGTGTTTTAGGGATGTCGTAGTGTGGTGTGCATGTGTGTGTCGAGGAATTAGTGTGTGTGTGTGTGTGTGTGTGTGTGTGTGTGTGTGTGTGAGAGAGAGGGAGTCTGAGTTAATAATGTTCAAGCAAAAGCTTGCTTCCACTGCAAAATTTCTCTTGGCTTTTGCTTTTTTCTTTTCTTGAATGTGTTTGGAAGTTACTTTTAATGATGTTAACTGGACCTTATAAATTCCCTAAACACATAAAAGTGTTTGTTTGTTTGTTTGTTTGTTTGTTTGCAACATGACGTCTTCAATTCTATACAAGAAATGTGTACTTATATTCCACATCTCCGATTTGACTGTCATGTCCATAAGACCATGTTGGTAATTAATGTTTTCATTTAAACATATTATCTCTTGGGACAGGGGTTCCCAAACTTTTTCATGTCAAGGACACCCACAATAGATGCACACTAGGCCATGGACCCCTAATTCAGATGATTTTGTCTTAAAGGCAGTGTGGTTCCCAACCTGGAGGTCAGGACCCTCACAAGGGGTGACTGGATTAATGAAAAGGGTTCAAGAGATATTAGGACAGGATAGAATACAGGTATAATACACATTTTGCACAGACTTTATTTCCCAAGCTTTTGTCTCATTTTTGCTTTATGTCTTACCTTCTCAAGCCTCTAAAAGTTATTCAAAGAAAACGAAATAAGTCTTTGCAGCACTGCCAGGTAAGTCATTAGAATATTACTCAGCAACTATTTTGATAAAGGAATAATTGTTTTAGTCTTAGCTGTTGGCTTCTCAGATGTGATGAATTGCTTTTCTTTATGAAACATGCTGATGACATGAATATCTTCGAGTTTTGAGCTGGTAGTCTGAGTAAACCAGATATTTTATCAACAAGTGCTGTTTTTTCATTATTTGCACTGGTCCGCACACCCTATAAAATATTCAAACGGAAAGTAACTTATACTTGAGTAAATTATTAAGCAGGTAACATTTTACTTTTACTTAAATAGGTTTCTTAAATAGTCATTTTACTTCTACTTCAGTAATTGTACTTTTACTTGAGTAGCCTACAGATTTTCAGTGCTCTACCCTCACATGCAGCATTTTGTGGGCTACATGTAGAATTGTGTTCTATATAACCTTTATTCATTTGTACACTTCTTTTCATTTGCTAATACCTTTCTCACATTGTGTGTATATTTTTACTAAATTGTTTCCATTTTGTTCCTCTCTTATTTTTGAAAAACCAGCTGATTTTCATTTTCCGTTTCTAAAAACAGTGAATAAAATTTTAGAAGACAGAAACAAAAAAACGGCCGTTTTTCATACTGTGAGACCGGAAATTTCCTTTTCAAAGTAAGAGCACCTGCCAGGGCGGTGCTGCTGTGTAGGACCATAGACTATAGAGTGGACAGCGTGGCTCCGCCAACAAAACTTTTCAGAAAAAAAGAGGACTTGAATACAAGGCAGCCGAATGATCTTCAAATCACCACAACAATCAAACGTGAGAAACATCTCTACGAGGTGTATTAATTTTCTAAAGTTTGACCACAGCCCATCAGGAATGACTGGAGAGCCGGTGTTGTGCCAAAATTTGATTTCCGGTACGGGTGCGCGCACAGCCGTCATAGTTGAAAAGAGCAGCTTCTGTGGCTCTTCGGCTTCATCGAGCTCAAACAACCAGTTTGTTATGATCATCTAACAATGTTTATTTGTTTTTGCATTTGATAGCCTCCTGTACGTCTGCTTGCCTTATATAGCTGTTCAATAGGCAAGTTAGTGATTTTAATCTGGCGTGTATTTGCTCTAATAAACTGACGGAGCTTCTTTTTTCTGCACCAAAATTACATTAGATCCCTCAACAGAGTAACTGACCCCACAAAGTGCTTTTGTACGGTTTGAAGTATGAGAAATATGACATTACAATGTTAAAATCAGCTTATTTTGCTTGCCCAAAACTGATTCATGCCTCTGGTATTGTACAGTACATGCAAGTAGGCTACTGGTTGGAGATAAATCTTGTAAATATTACTCTTATGTGTTATATTTAGTTATTTTTGGACTAAATATTCATCTATTTTACTATATCAGAGGCATGAATCAGTTTTTGGCAAGCAATGAATCTGATTTTGTCATTGTAATGTGCTTTTACTATTTTTAAGTGGTAAAAAGTACTGGTTGAGTCAAATGTTGTAAATATTACTCTGCTGTGTTATATTTAGTTATTTTGGGGCAATATATCCATCTTTGTACTGTATCAGAGGCCTGAATCAGTTTTTGGCAAGCAAAATAAGCTGATTTTTACATTGTAATGTGCTTTTACTCATTTTTAAGAGGTAAAAAGTACTGGTTGGAGTCATAGTAATGTGTTTTTACTCATTTCCACACTGTACAAATCACTGTGTGTGGCCAATTACTCTGTTGAGTGATCTAATATAATTTTGGTGCAGAAAAAAGTAGCTCCGTCAGTGACTCATATCTTTATTAGCGTTAGTACACGCCAGATTAAAATCACTAACTAGTCATTGAACAGCGATACAAGGCAAGTAGACATACAGGAGTCTATCAATCACAAATAAACATAGTTAGATATTCATAAACAAACTGGTTGTTTGAGTCCGATGAAACCTGCTGCAGAGCTGCAGAGCCACAGGAGCTGTGCTTTTCAGCTGTGCGCTCCCCGTGAACCGAAATCGCTTATTTTTCGCCCCTTAATAAGAAATGAAAAATGAGACTGCAAAAAGGAATATCGGGCCGTTATTTGAATTTGGGTTTTCGCTTTGGAAACGGAAAAAGGAACAGACCATGTGACTTGGTTTTTCGTTTTGGTTTTGGAATCGAGAAGCCAAAAAACACGTGGACGCCATTGGTTGATTCGTTCTTCGCTCCAAGTTGAGGAGGAGAAAAGGAATATTGAGAAATAATAAAACGGCTCGTTTTATATTCGTTTGTTGTGGTTTTTCGTTTTTTGCATCCTGAAAAGAAAACGGTTTTTCCGTTTTTCGTTTTGGAACAAATATCAAAATAATCGTTTTTCGTTTTTGGATCACAAATGAATTAGGAATTATACGATGATACCCGGACCCTCTCACCCCATTCATGATTCATCAACTGCCTCTCTCCTATCAATTAGGGCATAAAAATGTTTCTTATGTCAATCTAGATCGGATCAGCACCAAAATGTGTTTGTTTCTTCCTTGGACCAAACCACATCCCTGTAAATTCATCCATTGCTTTGTTGTGTAATCTTGCTAACAGACACGCAAACAAACAGACAGCCCCTGACAAAACCAAAACCTCCTTGATGGAGGTCACAAGACCAAAGAAACCCAAACCTCTTTCACAGACAGTCACTTCTCTGACAGATCACATACTGTGTACATTTTCTTACCATGGGTAACTGCTAAGATTTGTATTAAATTCACACTGTGTAGACCACCTCAGGGGTTTATTCACTTAAGGGGTCCTGAGGTCTAGCAATAATCCTCTCTGTCACTGACCTGAGATCAGTTTTAACTCAGAAACTGACCTAACTGACAGGTCTGTGAGGTTTTTAAAGAAGGACAAACAAAACCATTGGGTAGACACAGCCGGGAGGTGAGGCGGAGTTATTAACATCAAGTATCAAATAATTCAGACCACCATCTCCCCCCGGAAAGCAGTGTTGATATTCACACAGTGAGCACAGCGTGACAGAGGATCATGTACTGAACACAGGGAGGCCATAAATGGGTAGCAGTTAGGAAGATTCAAAGGGCTGTCCACATTGAAGAAAGGGTTAGGAGTATCCACAAACGTTTTTTTTTAACATGTAGGCTTTTTGCTCACATGAAACTGGTGTTTTTTAGGCTGGAAAACACTCGTTTTGAAAATGGATCCTTGAGTGGATGAATCCTAAATCACTGCACCTGCGTTTCCGTTTGTAAATTAAATACACACATTCAGAAAGTATGATTTCATTGCCCAAACAGCTTCTTACCCCATGCGCGAAACCCAAAAAACAATGGAGACAATGGCTGAATACAATGTCATGCTTGTGATGCAGAAGCTGCCGAGCTGTCATGTTTTTATAGCAAACTCTTCTGCTCCTCTACCACCATCAGGAACAACAGGTGGACATGGAGAACACAGATGCCACATCATGTTTTGTTTGTTTACATTGCACATGTTTGATGCCCATGCTCCATGCTTTCATTAGTTTTGGCGTATGTCTGTGGCAGCATTAGAGCACACTTATAGGTCTGGCATGTATGTTATGGTTTTTTCAGTGTTTTCATGTTGACAGGCACATTTCCAGGAACAATGCTGTGTTTAAAAAATATATTTTTGTCTTAGAGTAGACTGGGTCTAATAAATATATTTAAATATATAAATATAAATATATTTTGGTAAAAGTATTTTATACACATCAGTTCCTTAACTTTGGCCTTAGGTCAGAAAATATTTGTTTTCTCTTTACATTCAAATACCAGGCTTGCCTTGTTTTAAATTTCAAAAAGTATTATTATGGCATTTTTTTCATGGACAGACTCCTGTAAAATAACATTTATTCATAATAGACCCCTTTAAACAAATACTCTATTAGGGTATGTGAAGTTTCATTTCTGTCCTTGATGTACATAAGATGCTAAAATATGTGTCTTTTGTTTAAATTCAGCTTAAGGGAAAAAAATATGTATAATTATCAAAAGTTTAAAATCTCTTGCAGGGTAATATGATATGGTCCAATTGCCAGAGATACATTTTCAAAACATGTGTTTAATTGACCATTTATTAAAAAATTCTAGCTGAACAGTTTTTTTTTCCCAAATTTGATGCTGACATGAGTCTGTAAAGCCCGTCTCACGTTCCTGTTCCTCTTGCCGATTGAGCACGACTGTCTTAATCCTGATCAAAAGGGCTTTTTGTCATGGTGCATGCCCTACTTCCTGAAGGGTTCCTGACTGCTCTGAACCGTTCAAAACTGTTGTGGAAAATTGCAACTCTCAGTATAGCGGGCTGGAAGCCTAATGCAGTCAGCTAAGGCGAACTGTATAAGCGCTGCATGTACGGAGCTCAATTCAGTTGTTTGTGGCTCAGTTCTGAAACCTTTCTGATGATTACTGACAAGGACATATCCGTTTGTGCCCTGATTTTGTCCCAATCAAGGCAACACAAGCAACGGGGCTCAATCGGGCCTCACATGAACAGGTCTGACGTCAACGAGGTATTGACCTACGTGACAAACATCCCTGAAGCGATGTAGAAGCACTGTAGAAGTATTACTGATGGTGTATTTACTAGGGGTGCAACAATATATATATCTGTATTGAACTGTTCGATACAGTGGCCTCGGTACGGTACACCCTATGAACCGAACAATACGCAATTTTGTATTTATTTATTTGATCAACTTCTGACGAGGTGCTATTCGCTGAAAGTTCAGTGAATCTGCGTTAGACTACTCTGGGCAGCATTGTCGAGCACAGATCCGCTGAGCTGTGCGCGCAGCACCTCCCCTTTCATTCAGACAAGCTGCTGAGACAGAAGAAGCTACATACGCTAGTGCGCTGCAACATGGCGAGTGCTTGACCTTCAGCTGAAATTGAAGACCCTCCACTATCGTTCAGATCTGGCGTTCAGGACTACTTTGGCTTCCGTGTTAAGTATGACCCTGGTGGTAAGCGTGTCATGGACAAAAGCACAACAGTATGCCGGAAGTGCAGCACAATGTTAAACCACGTTGTGGCAAATACAACGCAGACATCATCCCAGTGTTAAAACAAGTGGAACCAGACAGAAACAACAAGCAGCACACATGCTACAGACTTTACCTGGGTCATTTGGACAGCCATTAGCACATGATTCAAAGAGGGCAAAGGAAATGGACCGGGCAATTGCTACTTTTATTGCTGTCGACATGAGACCCTTTTCTGTTGTGGATAACGCTGGGTTTCAGGACGTGGTACGGACACTTGATACACTTATAGCTAGTTCTTTGTAATATTTACTCTGCTGCTAAGAATGCACCAGATAAGATGGGTGAGTTCTCTATTAGATACATTTGTTTTTTTACTTATTCTTATTTTTACATGGTGATGTTTTTGTTTTTTATGATTCTAAGTATGCACCAAAGAATGTGCCTGGTTTAGCTGCAAGAGTTACATTTAATTCAATTTAATGAAAATGTACTCTGAGTTAAAACAAATGTTAGTTATTTTAATAAACCACAAGTAAAAAAAGCATTGAAATTCCTTATATTTTGTATCGAAAAAGTATCGAACCAAACCGAACCGAACCGAACCGTGAATTACGTGCATCATTGCACCCCTAGTATTTACGGGGTGTGTCAGGGGGATAGACAGTCATTTCTTCCCATATCATGCCGATCACACCAGTCTTGCCAGTTCTGTACAGCTGTGCACATTTGCTCTGAGAAACAGGAATGTGAGACTGGGGCATAAAGTAAATAACTTGAGTGTAATAAAGTAATCCATAAATTGCTACAGAGATGTATTGTTTTAGAATCTGGGCAGAGCTGGTTTAGGACAGGGCCCAACATGACACATTGCAATGGTGGTGCAGTTGGATAGTGCGCTTGGTCATTGATCAGGAGGTTGCAGGTTCAAGCCCAGCACTGGGTGACACCTGGCGATGTGTCCTTGAGTGTTGTGTAAATGGGCATGAAAGGGCGTGAACGTATTAGGGGTACTGAGTTTCTAACTAACATAGAAACTCTGAACCATGAAATGAATGTGAGAGAGAATGGGTGTGAATGGGTAGGTGTGACCTGTGGTGTAAAGCAGCTTTGAGTAGTCAAAAGACCAGAAAAGCTCAAGTCCATTTACATTTCCAAGGAGCCCACAAAGTCCAGCTAATTCTGACCTTCATCTGTAAAAACGAAAACATTGTTAGCGCCATTACCAATATTGTAATCCCAAATAATTTCAATAGGAAAGCATGAGAGAAATAATGCAGCCTATGACTCTCAAATTGTATCCCATTTCTGTTTCACTCGATGAGGTTTATGTGCCGCACAATTACAAAACATTTATTATTACAAAGCATAATGAGGTTTTCATGTCTTCCTGTACCTTTGGTCTCTGGTGGATGGGGATGCTCATCACAGATGAATGAGATTTTTAGAGTATTTCCATTTGCACCTGCAAAGACTATAACATTTTAATATGATGAGGCTCTGAAGCAGAAAAATCTAAAAAGATATTCATAAATCTGGATCCAATATTCTTTCGCTCAACACCTGTTCATTAGCCTGCAAGTAAAATACACACTTTCTCCCAAATGACAACCATTTATGTGTGGAACTATTGTCATTTAGAGATTGAACAACGTAATCTTTAATGTGAAGAACAGATGAATGACTCAACGGAGAGTAACATTTCACAACAGCTGTCCTGAGAGAACAATACAGGTGCATGGAGAATAATTCAGTTTTGGAGAAAAGTCAAAATAAAGGTATGTGTTTATGTTTAATGAAGTTTGCAGGAACTGGTGGTGAATACATTAATAAGAAGACATAAAATGGATCACAATAAAAGGTAAAACTGAAAGCACTGTTTTTCATGTGAAGAACAACACTCACTGTGTGACTGATGAACACACAATTACACTGATGTTACTGAAAAGGATAAAAAACAGCAGTCACGTATTTCTTTTGCAGTGGCAAACATAAAAGAGTCAGATTCTTTTAGTTCCATTGCACAAAGGCACTTTTAGTGTAAGGCAGCAAAAAATACTCATAATCCTGGCAGACCTCCTTTACTAAGATAAGACTGGATCACAGAAATGAGGAATCTGACAAATAAAAGACAGAATATTTTTGTTACAAACAGCAGTTTGTGTCATTGGGCTGTTGGGATTTAATTTCTGGTTCAGAAATGTACACACTGCAGTACATAAAGCTCAGATCATTTGTTTGTGGGATTGTTTGAGATACACGATATGAGCCTGAATGTGTGCCACAGCGTAACAGCTCAGTTCTCTCTCTGTTGAGAAAGATTCCAGTGCTATTCATTGCTGTCCATGGTGCCAACCCCTCCGAATAACTAAACATATGTGAGATAAAAAAAACCCACAAAAACAGGCTGGGGTCATCATACACTAAAAACATTTACTTATTTATTTACATCAATTCAATGTTCCACTACAGAGCAGCTTTGATTAGGCACTGTTTTGAGACACAGCACGGCCTATCTGTCCTTCCACAAGCAGCACTTACTAGTTTGCTTCACAAGAGGAAACACCTGCCACCAAAATGGCTAAATTACTGTTTTTGTTGCACATATGACTGCTGTTTCCTTTGAATAGTTTGGAATACTTATATGAACTGGAGCACACACAGGAAAAACTTCTTCATTGTTGTACAAACTCCATGGACAAGACAAAGGAGCTAAATGAAAGTTTATCTTCAGACAAAGTTTTCGGCTTATATTGATTGTTTAGTTTTTGAAGACAAAAGTCATTGTTTTAATGAGGTGTACTTCATTATAGGACACAGAATGCTTGCTGTAAGTCAGTTGGCCCTGACCTGACTCATGGATTCACCCAGCAGCCTGCAACAATAACTTTGTCAAAATTACTGTGCTTGGTCAGCAGGATAATCCTTTAACAGGCATACACTTGACTAATCTTTATTTGGGAATAAGTATTGTTTGTGTATTTGGCTAAATTCAGACAATGTTTGATCCTTATGCTGCTGACAGAAGGACACATAGGCTGTCTCAAAATAGTTCCTTATCAAAGCAGCCTCTTGGTTGTGGGAAATTAAGCAGATCTAAACAAACTGTAGCATGTGATAACCCCACTCTGTTTTGTGGTTTCTTGTCTCCCACTATTCTTTTAATTATTCAGAGGGTTTGACACCATGAACAGTACTGTATATAGCATTAGCATCTTTCCAAAGATTTCTGAACAGAGAGAAAACTGAGCTGTAACACTGTGGCACACATTGAGGCTAAGGTAATATACACAACCCCACTTTAAACAAGAGCAAACAAAAACTATCCCTTTAAACGGAGCAGTTTAAGGAATCTACCATCCTTGTTAAGAGTTTTAAGTTGTTGCACAAATGCAGCTTCTCTACATTAAAATTGAATCTTGCCATCCTAGTCTTTTAAAAATGTGAGTTTTGACTTCTAATTAGTAAGTGTATTCCTAACAATCCTTCAATCAAACTGCTGTATAAAATTCAAAGTACAGAGCATTATTGGCCTTACCTCAGTGGATGTTTTAATTTTTAATGACTAAAAGAATGTGTTCACAATCACTCATGTTCATAAAGCTTTGAGTTTGCATGTACTGAATAACCCTGATCAAACAAAAGCAGCAGAGAAAACAGAAGGAACCACTAACAGAGATAACAGGTCTGAAAGTATCTCACATTTTTGTGTAATTCTGCTGAGGCTGCAGTGTCACCCAGAGTCTGCCTACTCTTAAAATGTTGAGACAGTTCTCCATAAGACACAGCAGATGAACTAAATGGGCTCCTGTTTAATGGCTTGGCTGTGAATCAAGTGAATTAATTGTTTTAGCTCACTGAGGGCAGAGCTGCCTGTCCACAGGGAGAACAACAGCTAAAGCCCTTAATCCTCACCTTGATTTATGAGAGCCTGCAGGTTTTTATATGCCAGTGGAAATGTGTTCTGCTCCTGTCACACAGGCTTGGTCAGTTATTACAACAACCAAGAGTACATTGGTTTGGAGTCAAGTCTATTTCCATTAAAGCCCTGAGACTGATTTGTAATAAAACATCCCAACTGTGAAGCCGCATTCACACTGAATCCAACTTGTGCGACCACTCTCCATGCAGTCAATGTGCAGCTGCGATGGGGCGAGGCCAATACTTCTGTGATGCTATGGACATGATCTGCTTGCATCAGTCAGATGCCAAAGTTGAAAAATTTGACAATCCATGTCAGTGGGAACATTACTAAGTGAGTACATTAGTACTAGAAGAGACCACAGATAATTCCTACCCCTACTGCTGCAGGGCCATCAGCTGCAATGTATTGTGGTTGGTAGAGAAATGGATATAGTTAGATGTATTATATGATATGATGTGATCACAGGGTGAAACTCGAGAAGGCATGATGTCGCTAAGCGCCAGCAGCGGTAACTGTTGTGGCGCACTGTCTGGAAGTGCAGGTGTGTGCCTACTAAAATCAATCAGCATGCTCCCCTGCCCCTCTGCTCCTCTGCTCCAGGCGCGCTCTGCAGCACACGGCTGCGCGCTCCATAACTGCACGCTCCTCGGCTGCTGCGCGCTACTCGGCTGCACTCTCACCTGCAGCACAGGTGAATGGAGTTTGTGAAATCAGCAGCGCGCGCCGAGTTCTGGAGACAATAGATGCCGAGTATCCGTCATTTGGCTTGAGAGGAGCGAAGCAGGGGACGCAAAAGTTTGAAAGCACGTGGAAAGAGGACGTTTCAAACCAAAAGGGGCTACGGTAAGAAGCCATCTCTCTGGTTTCTCTGCTGAAAAGGGAACTTTTGTGTTGGATTTCAGGCATTGGGTTTTGTGATCTCGATGTGTTTTTTAGAAGGTTAAAGTTGGCTTTCTTCTGAGTTAATCAAATGTAAAAAAGTATTGATTTAAAATATCGAATTTTGCTTTATCAAAATGCAATTTAAAGTATTTAATGTACAAAAATAGTGTTTCTGTTAAATAGAAGTATTAAAACCTACGTTAAATCTGGTTTAATAACTTGATGTCATGGTATTTAAAAAAACATTTCATGTTAGTTAAAAATTTGTTAATTGTTAAAAGCTTTAAATAAGGTTGGTGTTTTAAGTTTAAAATCAGTATAAAATCCTGACTAAAATATAAAGTAAATGTTTTTTTTGAAACAAATGGTTCAAAAATGAAGAATATTTAATACTCTGTAAGGCAATAGTTTATTTAAAGCAGCACTACAGAAGATTCTCGCTTGACCGGAACGAGAACACAACTACCCATGAGCGCTAGCGCGTGCATACTGCCGTAAGGGTACAGATCTGCCGGTCGCGTGTAGGCAAATCACAGAAGCCAGGACTTCAGCGGCTGTTTTCAGGATGGATAGCGACGAGGTAATGTATTTATTTTTGACTAAATGACTATGCACAAAAGTGCTGTATACAGAAACAGTCTCCTCCCCTCCCTCCCCATTCAAGCTCAACCCCAGCACACACATACTCACACACACACACACACACACGAAATAGGTCTAAACAAAACTACATACTGGTACGTTCTCAAGAATACTGTAAACGGATGGTAAACAATCAACAAGTACTTACAAGTCCAGCAATAACAGGGCCAAGGCGGCATCGGTCGGACGTTCCTCCTCGTCTTTTATTTCACGCCAGCGAGTGTGAAATAAACCGAACCAATGTTTATTCTGGTCCGAGCATTCAGCTTATTTTTCTCTCGCTTTCTTTGTTTGGTATCCTCAAAATAAACTTTTGTCTTTCTTGCGTTCTTTGCTGCCTCCGCCATGACTACAGCTCCACGTTTGGCTTTCGCCGACACTTCCGTGTTTTAAACAAATCGGGAATCGGAGGAAGTGACGTAGCCTATGCCGTAAAGCAGTCCAAACTTGTAGTTTTTAGTGTGGCAGGGTTCCCACCATCCACCCCGAAGTTACATAGCGCCAGTGAGAGCAATACAGACCACTTCAGAACACGACAGAGGTGTCATTCAACTTATTGTAAAGTGGTGGACCATGGCGATGAATATCTAAGGACTATATTATGTTTGAAAAACTACATAGTGTTGGTTTAAATGTTCTTCCGCTTGTTTAAAAAATTGCTGAAATATTTAACATTGATTTGTTTTGTGATTGTAGGTTTTTCACCTGCTTGATTACCTGCTTGATTCCTGATGAAAAATAAAAAAGGGATTGAGTGAAAACCTGAAGTCTGGTTCAGTCCTTCCTTTATCAAGTTTGGGAAGCCATGTCACAGTAAAAACACTTGACAGTAACCAAATGAGCTATTTATTGACAGACTTGGGTGGGCGACACAATCTTGATTATAGTTAAATGTAGCTTAACAGGGAGCAGTGCCAAGACCTGCAGATCGACATGTTTGGTGTGAAACATTACAACTATACCAACCCCATTCCAACATAAGCACCTTAAACATTTTAGAGGGAAACCTAAGTGTCAGCTGTAACATATGCTAATTCTGCATCCACATCTGCATCCTAAACAAAACTATACTGTCTTAACCCTTGAAAATTGGATTGAAATGATCATGAGAGAAAGTGCAATATTTCCCGTAAGATGGAAAGAGTGAAGAGTGTTATATTATTCATGAGTTTATGTTAACATTTATCCAAATAAATCAGTCTATGCCAACACTTATTCAAAAGATATCATGCAGGGCAGTTAAAAGGTGCCATATTATCTGTAAAATGTAGCATCTGTCAGTTAACACCAGGCCTGCTTCTCGTTTTCTGTTCATGTTGTTTACATCAACTAGGCTGAGCTGTAAGAACTTTCAGTTAACCCTCTGCCTTGAATTTGACCCTTTTCTAACAGTAACAGCTTACCTTTTCCTGGCAGAAGTAGCTTATGAATCCAGTAATGACGCAAGATCTCAGCATGTGATGTGAAGACACCTGTAAAGCCTAAAGTGTATAAGATTTTGTATATTCCTTTGTTCAGAGCTTGAGCAGGTCAGAGATGAGGGATTTCTTGTATTGCTTTACATATTGTCAATAAATGGTTGGCTAACTGATCCAATGAGGACTTGTGCCTCCTTCCAAATGGCCTCCTTCCTAACAAAAGTATGATCTTGTAGATGTGTGAGATCTCTCTAGTGGGTCCACAAAATTTCAGAGGACTCTGTGCCAAAGACTTTACACTTCAGTACAAGGAGTGTAAATCCTTGAGTTTGGAACACACTGTCTTTTTGCTGGACCTATTCTCATTTTTAGACAAGGACGCCAAGCATTTAACAGCTGTTTTAACAGCTTGAGATTAGACTTTGTATAAATGACACATGTGTCAGAAGGAAATTTAGGGAAGACTAATTAACATTTTGTTCTGGGAATATGATGGGACCCCAAGGCACTTGGTTTGGAAATCATAATTTGGGATTTGGGCAAAAAGCCCCCCAAAAATCTTTAAAAAAAAGGCTCCTACACTCGTGTTTTTTTTCTTGTGTTTCTTTTAGCAAATTGCACCTTGATAGGACACATTTGTTTTCAAATCAAATCAAACTTAATTTATAAAGCACTTTTCATACATTAAAATGCAGCACAAAGTGCGATACAGAAACAGTCTCCCTCCCCCCTCCTCCCCCATTCAAGCTCAACCCCAGCACACACATACACTCTCACACACACACACACACACACACACACACACACACACACACACGTACACAGATAACATGATTTAAAAAGCGTGTGGTTGAGTACAGAGGAGCCAGGTCAGGAAACTCCAGGAGGCTGACTGCACTGGGCACCGCCCACGGCCCAGAGCCAGGATGCCTCCACCCAGGCGCGCCTCGCTACAGGGCCAGCGAGGGGCCCTCCTCAGCAAAGCAGTGCTGCAGACCCCCCACCTGGCCAAGACGATGCCCACCACAAGACAGAGACATCCTAGTCAGAGCCAACCACAGCCCCCAGTGCAGGCGGCCCCCTGCTGAGGAAACACTGGAGATATGAGATAAAAAAATAAAACTACATAGGCTAAGAATCATAAAATAAATAAAATTAAATAAATAAAATATTAATAAATAGTATAAAAAGCAATAGAATAAGAAGAACAAGCAAAAAGAGGGACAGAATATATCAATAAAATAAATAAAAAAATGATAAATATAACAAATAAAAATATGACATTAGTTAAAAGCTAAATTAAATAGGTGGGTCTTGAACCTACTTTTAAAAATATGAACATTCTCTTCAGCCCTAAGTCCTCTTCCAACACAGATGCTCATCACTGCTTTACTCTACAGAAAGCATTGTCAATTCAAATCTGACATCTTGATGGTCCAGGCAGCTGCTTGGTCAGTCACAGGGTGGAGGATGGGAGTCACCCCTTCTGTTTCGAGTAAACAGGATGAAGGATGTACACTGTCATGATTTCTCAGCTCCCTGTCTTTCACTGTCGTCCTCCATTCCCTTGTCCATCCTTCTAACCACTTCCTGTAGAAAGCAGAACACTCAAGGCCCATTACCTTCACCACCACTCTGGGTTCATTCAGAGGGCATCAAGCCATGGATCTGGTTCATGTAGAGTGTCACTATATATAATTAAGACCTTCATTTTTTATCTTTATCTTTACCAGAATAACAAAATCATGTTCTTTCATCTGTCAGTATATAAATGGATGTGTTGTATAACTGCTTATTGATGATTCTCTTACTTTTCTTTAACATCACATTCATACATAACAGGAAGAATAGTGAGCTACATTTCAATTATCTTTACGTCCTAAATATTGACTTTTCCTGTGTGTTGACAAGATTATGCAAGAGAGGAATAATGATGTCTGTGTCATATAATGTACAGTATACCCTTTGTCAAAAAATGTAATGCTCAAGGCTGCAGCATGAGGCTTCATTCATGTGGCTGAGCATTTCTGTTTCCCACCTCTTCAGCTGATTTGTATCTCACATCATTGTTTCAGATAGCACTCCTCCAAGTGTGTTTGTCATTATCACACCTTGATGAGATACTTAAAGTCATGATAAACCCTCCAGTTTGCTGTACCACAGGCTGAATTGGTAACAAAGGTTGGCCTGGATTTTTGCTCAGGACTGAAAAAGACATCAGGCCTGCAGTGTTCATGCTGGTGTTGTCACAGTGTGTGTGGAAAGGGGTAAATAGAGAGGTGCTTCATCATGTGGAAACATAAAGTCAGCCTACTTTTATAGACATTTATCATACAAGTGGCCTTCGAATGAGGTGTGGTTGGGAGTATTGTTTGCACCTTGTTATCTGGAGGCAGCAGAGAGCAATTTCAGCACTGTAAACAAAACCTGGGATGAAGTCAATGATGCTGTATCTTCCTGCAATTTGAGGGATATTATGGTAATGCTTGAAAATATGGGCATATTTACAGCAGCTTTCTTCATCTCCTGTCTCGTTTCAGAGAGCAACAGTGGATTGCATTGGATTGATGCAGTAAGGAGTCCTATAACAGAGAGGGGAGTTAGAGTGTTAGCACTCACACTTCCTTAAACTTTGAGTTTGTAATTTAGAATCACAAGTTAAGCTAAAAGTGTTTTTTTCTGACCTGTGGGAGGATATAGAGGCTTTTGGACGGATCCTTCTTCAGCTTGCTCCGGAATAGAATATAAAAAGTATCACCAATCAATATTTACTTGAATAGTGCCAAATCATAACAAATGTTTTCTCAAGACACCTCAGAAAAGATTCTTAATTTAAGATATAGGACTCTTAATTTTTTTCTTATCTTAAAAATTCAGACCCAATAGAAACCACCATGAGTACAGCACTTTGCCACATTTAGCAGAACTTGACTCAAGCTAAAAGGCCATCCACTGCAGCGGGTGTGAGTGGGCTGAGGTAGGGAGGTGGGCGGAGACAAAATGACTGATGTAAGAATTCATGACAGCAACAAATCCATGGACTATGAATCAGTCCACTTTAGAATTGTCTCTACTGAGCTGAAATTATTTTAAGTTAACCTCTTGAGATGCAGCATCTCATTTTGAAGAGGGTCCTCGTGCCTTCATGGTTGTCAGGGTGGTCATATGGAGGTAGAATCAATGACAACCAGTCATACAGAGATTGTTCTTTTTAAATGTATTTTGTTTGGCATTTATTGATAGGAGAGAGACAGTGGATAGGCTTGTGAAAGGGGGTGAGAGAGTAAGGGAAGACACTCCACAAACTGGTCACAGGCGTGATTCGAACCTGGACCGGCAGAAGCAAGTACATGGGGTGCTAACCACTCCGCCAAACCAGCACCCCGATACAGAGATTGTTCTAATATTAACATCAACAGCTGTAATTTTATAAACTGTAGAGGACTAATGTTGATTAATAAAGCACCATTTAGTTTATCTGCATCTAAATTGGGTTAAATCATTTGTAATATGAGAATTTTTCTTAAAATATATAATTTCTGTTATTAATACACATCATAAAACAAAGTATCTTACATGAAAAAATGTCCTTCATTATTATTTATAATTAGACTTGGATAATAATATCCTGTTAGATATAAAATGGAACTGAATCAAGCTAGATAGCAATATGTGAGCTACCTGGAGGTTTGTGCTCTTTAAGTGCTGTTACATCTGTAAGCAATAGCTCCATAATAAAGTTACCATCCAGTGGTGGCTGGCCAATAGAGGGCGCTAGGGCGCCGCCCCCCCAGTGGAGAGTGTGATATTAAATGTATTTACTTTATTTTGAAAAAATGAATATTACCAAAAATTACTTATCTAAATATGTAATATAACATAAAGATAACATAAATATATATCCATTAAGATATAAAGTAATTAATTTTCATTAATGTAGAACAAAAGTAAGCCTTCTCGTCTCTGTCTCCGTGTCTCAGGGGCGCTGAAAATATCGCCCCTGAGACAGTGACGACTAGCCAATAAGGGACTGTTACTAGGGCAAGATAAGCGCCTATCAACGTGAATTTGACCAATCAGCGTGGTTGAAAATAATCTCCGAAGGGCGATTCTTATTTCGCCCCTCGGGTTTATTCGGCTTGTGTCGGCCATGCCCGGAGTGACTAATCGGGAGGACCGGGACAATTTCCGGTGGGCCGGCCTGACGTTTGGGCCGTGAGGGCCAGTGTTAATATACATTTTTTAATATTATTATAATTTTTTGGTTTGGTGTTCATTCATGGCACTGAGGGGCCGCTCCTCGGCAGCCTTTTTTTGTTTAAGAGGCATCCTGACGTAACAACACGTCGCAAGAGGCTAAAACAATTAGCTCCGCCAGTCAGAGTCTGTGAGATGAGCCAGATAGTAGCGGGTGCTGGACTGCCGACAAGATGGACAAAAAGCGCAAGGGTGGCGCGGAAAAGAGAAGAATTAAAAAGAGGAAAGCGCTTGAAAATGATGCAGCAAAATGTGCAAAATAGTGACTTTTTTAACAAAACGAGCTCGCGGTCTGAAACGAAAGAGGATGACGATGAAACTGGTACGGGAAGGTGTTGAATAAAATGACACTTGCACCGTGTGATGACGCCACATAACTGGGTAAACTTTGTCTTGTAGCCCCTCAGAAGAGATGCAGCAGCACCAAGCAGCAGCCATGAGCCCATCACAGGTGCAGAGTGGGCAGGTAGGATTGTTCACTGTGTGAATGTCAGAATTAATGTCAGAGTAGGGGAGAGTGGGGTAAACTGAGCCAGTGGGTAAGTTGACCCAGCCCCCGTTTCTGGGAAACAGTAAATAATACTTGTCATGAGGCCCTAAATTCAGAAAGCCCTGATCATTTCACCCTGCCTCTGTTGAAGAGAAGCACCTGGTACAAACAGTTGGTACTTTTAACACAAAAAACTCTTTTGGTTTGTCAGAGTAAATTTACAGCATGTCTTTGAGCTTTTTTTTATCAGTTCCTATTTGGTCTAAAATGGTGTAATTTACATATTTGTTATTTACCAATGTATAAAACTATATGACTCATTTGGCTACGGATGAGCCTGTAGTTTGCGTCGAATCGTAGCGGGATGGTTGTTAAAAACTGAGTGTTGCACAGTACTGCCCCACCAAGAATATTTTTCACCAGCCGCCACTGTTACCATCATAATATGATTCCTTGACCCTGGAAACTCAGACCTAGCATTCAGAATCATGTTCATATTATTATTAGTAAAACAGCTATTTAGCATTTTTATGTTGGGCCATTACCAACATTTCATAAAACTTTCAGCAAAATCTGTCCAGAAGTTTTTGCGTAATCTTGCTAACAAACAAACAGGCAAACAAGCATACAACTGTAAAAACCAAACCTCCTTGGAGGAGTTACTAAAAATAACAATGTTAGGTTGGACTCTGAAACTCACAGTATTCAGTAATAAAAAAATAAAAAGATATCAAAATAAATGCTCAGAGTAAATAAGCTCTGAGCTTAAGCTGTCATTTTCTGGGCACAGATGCTTTTTGGATCCTTGTGGCACCAAGCATGAAATGATTGTAAAATCAGCCATGATGCCTCTTTGCTCAATTTATTGCTTGAGGGTTCAGATGAGCTGATGTCAGCTTTGGCATCTCTGGAGACTCAGGCTTAGTTTCTTGGTCTCTTTCCACACAGCATATTATACTATGCTATACAGCTTATTGTTATTAAAACGAATAAGCCTTAAGATTTGCCCTGGAATGATAAAGAAGATAAGAATGTGCTGCTCTTTGAATCTGTGTATGTCTAGTACATGGATCTTTTCAAAAAACAATGTGCATGATAAATATTTTTCACTATAACACAGAATCAGTGTGGACCAAGTCTAAAGTCTTAATCCTTCAGTCAGAATGAACGTTTGCTGATTGAAATCCTCTCAAGCGTTCTTGAGATGTCACATTCATGAGGAAAGGATGACCAAAAGAGCTCTAAAAATATATATGTTAACTTCATCCTTGAATGTAGACTTACGGTCAAAGTTTATTGGAAGAAGGCCCCGATCTGTTACAGCAAAAGTACACATAGACCCAGTATGTCTGTAGCTTAGCACTGGTCAATGGCCTGATGATTGGAGACCTCCATGACAGACCATGCAAGGTTGGAGAAAGCCTTATCTAAAAAATATGCCAAATAAAATGTTGGCTTTCTTTTCATCCCTTTTTGTCAGACCTTGTGTACTGCTTTTCTGCTTTGTACAAGCCCTGCTGAAAATTCTGCAAATTGATGGAGGGGTTGATCCTCTATTTAAACATTGATTGTTTTAAAGTTGTGCTTTCTCTCCTAGAAAATTGGTTTGTTTCAAATTACATTCAGGGTCTTTTCACACTGGATCAGTCAGCCTGACATTTCAATTTATGTGGTTCTTTGTTTTCAGCAGTGAAGGATCTGTGGCTCACACTTGGGCCTTTCTTACTTCCAAGTGAGAAAATGATAGAAAAACTCTTGGGCTTCTACCTCAATGTATCTTTTGCTTCTCCTTTTCCTCTTTATAAACTTTTCTCTGGACAGGGTACCTTAATGTGATACAGAAGTAAGTAGGTATAAAATGTTGCCTCTTATATTCCTTCAACAGCCTCAACTTTATTTCTTCATCAAAACGTGAAAATCATTCCTCCAGTTTGAGAGTTGTTTACTGTGAACATGAAATGTAATGCACTGACTGCATAATCAAAGAAGCGCTGGTGCACAGCCTGCCTGTAAAATATTATTATGGAGGAAAAAAAGATCCAAAGGCTATTGAGCTCATATTCCACTTTCCCTCAATGTAATTTTGAATTCTTGATTGAATTTATGGCCTGCATGTGGAATTATGTTATCTATAGAAGATATGAAAAAGTTTTTAAATCTAGTTTTAAGATATGTGTGGAAAAATTGGACATATGAAATCCTCTCACCCCAAAGAATCTCTGAAAGTACAGCTCCACAAAGCTACTTGAAAGTGAGGGATGTGTGAACGCTTTGGAGTGCAAAGTATCCACTGATTATAAAATCAATTGTCTTTTGTAATCAGTCAGATAATTAAATCTGAACTAGTTCATCACACATTTTAATGCATAAAAATCTAAATATAAGCTCAGTCAGTCATCTTAATTCAACCCAGTTGGAGATTTAAATTAAGTTTAAATTTAATGTGTTTGTATTGGTTGTATCATGGTGAAAATAAGAACGGCAGATTTCCTTTTTGTTTGTCTCCCCTTGATTAATCAATTCCTGTATCACAGAAAATCTTGTACAGGTAGGATTGTGTAGAGTTAGAGCAGACGTAATAGAGAATGCTCTCTCGAGGTTAAATGATGGAAAGTTTTGAAGACAAATTGAAAAACCAAGTTCATGACTCTCCACATCTAAAGAATCTGGTACCAAGAGTAATTAAATCAGTGGCTTCTCCCATATGCATTTGCCAAGTACTCCACTTTTTTTTTTTATCTGGAAAGAACTTAGCAGTATATGACAAGACCAAATTAAGCCCTATCATTGAGGCATTCAAGAAGACACTCCATTAGCTCCATAACTTAGAAGGAATAAGTCTTTTTCTCAAATAGTGTTGCATCAAGCACTTGAAAATGGTCAGTGAAGTGGCTAAAATGGCTCCCAGCTGGCTGCACCTTCAAGGCGAGAGAGCTCAGATGATTGGTAAGGTCCCAGGCGAAAAAAGCACACTACATTTAAGTATAAGTATATTTAGTAGATTTCAAATGCACATACTTAGTGTACTCAAAGTGTGTTATTTTCGAGTACTAAAAAGTATACTTAGTATACTAAGTGCAACTTGAAATATACTAAAATACAACTTAGTGTACTTTAGTGTACTATTTTGAGACACCATTAAACTCAACTTAAATGTACTCAAGTACAACTTTTTGATAGTTGGAAAAAAGTATACTTTAGCACACTAAATGTAAGTACATTTAGTTTATTTCACATGTACATACTTATCGTACTCAAAGTGTGTTTTTCTCATGTACTAAAAATATATTTAGTATACTAATAATATGACATTACTTCAACTTAAAATATACTAAAATACAACTTAGTGTACTTCAGTATACTACTTTGAGACACCAAGTTAAATTTAAATACACTTAAGTACAACTTTTGAAGGTTTAAAAAAGTAATCTTAAAATACTAAATATAAGTACATTTTGTATATTTTACATGCACATACTTTGTGTACTAAAGTGTGTTATTCTCAAGTACTAAAAAATATACTTAGTAAACTAACGATATATCATTAGTGCAACTTGAAATATACTAAAATACAACTTAGTGTACTTTAGCATGCTGTTTTGAGACACCTTTATGTTCAACTTAAATATACTTAAGTACAACTGTCTCTACTGATATACATATTTAAAATTCAACTTAAATTATACTTCAGTCTAATTTTCAGATTAATGTTAACACATTTAGAATACAAAGAAAAGCACATGAAGTACATCGTTAACACATCGAAAATGTCACACTGTGAGTACACTAATTATGTGCACATGAAGTATATCAGATGTACTTCATTAAAATACACTTAAATAGTACATAGAAATTATCTGTTCAAACATGTAAAATAATTACAACGTACTTGACAGGACATATTGCAGAAGCAACCAGAAGACAATGTGTTTGCTACTGCACCTGATGAGCAAGAGACACCAAACAAACAGGTTATTGGCATTTATTATTGTACAATATGTTTTCTCTGTACATCTAAGCGATCTGTCTTAATGCAGATGCATGTAACAGTTTTCTTTCTTTTCTTTTTTTATGTCACAGGTTTTTTTGTTGGATGGAGACGATCCAGTGTATCCTGGAGCTCCACTGACAAAGGGACAAAGTTTAATCTTACTGATGTCTTGTTGTTGTCTTGTTAACACACAGACTTTAAATACACTTTAAGACTGCTATGCTTACAATGTTATGAAAACAAGTGTTATAAAAGTAGACTTCTCATAAGGGTCCAAAAAGAGCACTTGATAAAAATAAATGTAAATCCACTAAAATTGAACTTATATTTAAAGCATACAAAGAACTCTATCAATAAATGTACCAATCCACTCATGTATATTTTAGTGGTTGTATGTGTTATGTAAATATACTTTATGTAAATTTAAGTATTACACTATAGTGTACTTAATATAAGTTAACTAAATTACTACCAAGGTAATAATATACTTGTAATTAGTACACTTAAGTACATTTCATGAATAATAAATTTTATATAAATATACTTGATATAAATTTAAATATTAGTACTAATTAGTGTACTTAATCTAAGTAAACTTAAGCACTACTCAGGGAAAAATATACTTGTAATTAGTACACTTAAGTATATTTCATTAATAATATATTTTAGATAAATATACTTGATATAAATTCAGTAATAGTACTAACTAGTGTATTTAATCTAAGTATACTTAAGTACTACTCGAGGAATAATATACTTGTGATTAGTACATATGTAGTATATTTTTGGTTTATTTTATTTTAGCACAAAATTATAATTAACAATGTACTTTCTGAAAATGATACCTTTTTAATACATTCAAATATATTACTTTTTTACCTGGGGTACACTGTTGTGGGTGGGAACACTATTGTGGGTGGGTACACTTATTTCATATAATTATGTGAGTTTTAGGTAAAAATGAGCAATTAAACTAACCTTAAGTTAGTTGGATCCTCCTGATTTCATGTCTATAATCAGACGGATCATCATCATCAAGCCTTTCTCTAAAGGAAGTATTTAAAGTATTTTTGCTTCTCGTCCGACATGTTTTGGTGAGAGTTTGTTCTGCAAAGTGCCCTAAATGTTTCTGAGTAGCCCATGATTAATGTGATTGATGGAATGATTGCCAAATCACCTGCTGGACATTAGGGGTGGGGGAAAAAATTGATTCACAAAAGTATCAGGATTTTTCTTTCGACGATTTTTAGATAAATTTTTTTGTGTTCACAAATCGACTTTTTTCCAAATTTAGATGCTTCATTTTAGTCTGTGTGAATAAGTCTTATTGATGTGTATTTTTCCTGATATAGTCTGTGGGCATAATCATTGTCCATCTTTTTCACTGGTGTTAAAAAAAGCTAACTAATGATTGCATAAATTTGTAATATCGTAGTATCGCAATTTAAATCGAATCAGCACCTAAAAAAATGTGAAAAGTCAAATCGGGAGAAAAGTTTATCCCCCCAGCCCTACTGGACATGTTTTTAAAACACTTTTTATTGGCTGTTGTTCAGATGGACTGTATTGAACAGTTCATCTGGTGTTTCAGGTTACTACAAAACTTAAACTGGGTGGAATGTATGATCATGTGAAAATTTCAGAGTGTTTATTTTTCTTCCAGGAAGTCTCTGTGTTTGGCACTATCGTATGACGCAGCAAAAGACAGCGTGTTCCTTTGCCTGTTCACCATGGTTCTTCAGGGTTGCTGTTTAGGATTTGACTCCATACAGAGTGTAATTGACTTTGGTCTTGCTGAGTTGCTGCCAACACCATCATTTTAAGTCTTCATAATTTGCTAGTATATCAAGTACTTTGATAGTATGTATTTAAGGTATACAGCTTTTTCATGGTGTGCACAAAATGTCATCACATCTTTGCAACTATAACGGAGGAAATAAAAGTGACAGAGTAGCCAGTCAACCTCACTTTGTCACAGTCAGTAGACTAGTTTTGCTTCATAGACAGTTGCAAGCAGTTAAACAGTCTCGTGTTTGAGGCAGAGAAAGATGTGGAGGTAAAACAGCATTTTAAAGCAAACAAAAGGACTTGATTCATTTTCATGTAAGAAACTCCATCACCTTGTGGGAATACTCTAACCTTTAAGTGGTCTCCACACCACAATTAAGTTTGGGCCCAGCTTGCTTGAACTTCTTTAGACGTAATACAAACAAATTGTGCCAAGAACTAGTTATGATCTTTTATGGGAAAACAAAATAACCAAGCAGTTCAAAGACAAGTTGGGCCTCATAGCAGAAAAACCTCATTATAAGTATTGTAGGCTGTCTGTGCATGTGCTTGAGATTGAAGGGGAAAGCTGAAGGAGGGTGACGGATCTTCATTTACAGAATCAATGTTTGGATCAGTCATTGATTTGGACACTTCATTTAGTGTTAGAGTGAAATGTCACGCTAACTGAAGAATGGTCATGTTCCTTTCATTACTCAGCGACCTCGAGGCCCAGTATCATTATATTAGGATTTCTGTCTCTCTTTGTTATCTGCAATGTCCCTTTTAGTGCTTAAATTGCTTTCCAAGGCCTTGTCGACATGGAGGCAAACATTTTAGATCAAACTGTTTTTTCTTTGCATTCTGGCTCTTTGTACACATTAAAAAAAGTCTGAAAGCTTTTATGTAGACCCTCAAAAGAGCAAGGGCATTTAATGGAGATCCTAACATTTACATGGAATCATTTACTCTAATTTGAACTTTTCAAGATTTCCTTCTCTTTACTTGTGTTTGAAAAGTCCAAGTTTAATTATTGTTTGCTTTTTTTAATCAGGAAACATTACGATGGAGTCTGTTGAATGTTCATGGTAAGGTATTTGCAGATTTTATGTGATAAATATAGCAAAAGGAAGTAAGACAGTGTGGTTAAAGAGGCTGTTCTGATGCTTATATCGATACTGACAGTCATAAGACTGAACAGATTTGCATCCAGCATTGGATTCTTCTGACCTTTTATGACTTATATTCCTATAGTTGTATAAAAGAAGCAGAGTTGCAAATACAGCACTGTTTATTTTTATTTTAATTAGATATTTATTGAATGTCTTCGACTGGTGATAAGCAAGGTCAAAGCACCCTCTTCAAAAAGTGTTTAAAACAAATGAACAGTGTTGCTCCTCTTTTAAAATCAAAACTGCTCAGATTTGAAGACAATAAAACTGTTATTCTCATTTATATATAACTGAGCACCGGGTAAAGCTGCTATCCATTGTCCTTGTCACTGTGAAAATAGGAACTCCAGATCTCTTTTTTGTTTGCCTCCCCTTCTGTAAGATAAGCAGCTTTAGTTCATTTCTGTCATCTGTGTCATGGATGTTTCTTTTTGACTGCCAAATTGGGTTTTCTGTGGAAAAATTGGTGTAAGACCAAAGGTGCAGAGAGAAACACTTTTTTTACATCATTCAGCTAGAATAATGTAAAAAAAATTACAACATCCATCCCTTTGAAAGCTGACCATTCACGTTATCTTTAGTGAGACAGAATGGTATAGCCACATCCATTCATCCATTTTCCTGCTGGCTGCTGCTGTCACATGCTCTGTACACTGCTCATCTAACAGCCTCTTTTTGGCATTATTCCCCAGCTTTGTCCTTCAGCCTCTATACCAATTGTTTCTGCATAATGACACGTCTAGTGTCAGAAGAACAGCACCTAAGAAGACAGCAAATACAGTTATTATTATCACAAGTTAATCCAACCTGTCAACAAACTAAGTCGTCTTTTGGCCTATGTTCACTTAAAGAGTACAAAGATAAGTGATTTCGTGTCTCGAAAGCCAAAGCTTGTTTGTTCTTAAGTAATTCTATTGTTCACTAACATTTACATCAAAATATGACACACAATGTGGTTTATCTGCTACATGAAGTGCCTAACAATTCTTTAGACCACCTGTCACAAAAACAAGAAAACATGAATATCTTAGAATCTTTCAAAAAAGTTGTGTAAAACTTATAATGTTTTTGTTATTAGACTTGCATTTTTAATAGTAATGAGAAATTTAAAACTGAGTTCCCCTTTATAAGTTTAATTTAAGCTGTTTCAATGGGCTTTTCGAAAAAGTAAGAGGTCAATCAGGCATTATATTTAACCACTAATACTATTTGTTTTGTTTTTTTGTGTATGCGACTAGATAGGAATAATTTCACATCTCGATCAATAAATTAAATTATACTTTACCATTTCCTAAGTTTTTTTTATTTTGTAAAATGGTAAATTATGTATATTCATAGGTACGAATTATAATTATATTCTAGCATTAAACATAATTTCAGTTGAAAAGAATATATACCTATATCTATGTATCTATCTATGTATCTATCTATCTATAAATATGTGTGTGTGTGGGTGCATGTGTGTGTGTGTGTGTGTGTGCATTTATTAAAAAATTCAAACAGATGTCTCCATTGATTCGACCTCTGCTGTGTGAAGGTAAATGGAGCTAACCAGGAGAAAATATGATGTCAGCATCAAAAACACCAACGGCAACCACCTCAATCTGCCCTCTTCATTATTGATTGATACAAGTGTCAATCAAAAGATTTGTTCTCTCCTACTGTTCAGAGAGGGGAGCTAATCAAGCTAATCAATTAAAAACACCTGTGCCAGCTAAGTCGACCTCTCAGTCTAAACAATGGAACAACAAAGAAACTGATGGGTTTTATGCGTAGGCTACATCTAAAACGGCTAAAGGTAGGCAAAAGCATCTCTGTTGAGCAATAACAGAAAAAGATTTAGTAATGTAATTTAGTATGTAACTATTTTAAGGTCAAAAACAGGATATGATGGCTCTGTTTTTGAGTTAACAGGAAGTAGCTTTTGTCCATGCATAATGAGAGCTGGATATGACTGATACCAGGGCTGCAACAGTAATGTTCATTTCCATATTTTTCACTGGTAACTTGCTATAGCCTATTATTTATGTTTATTATAGACTTCAGAACATTTTTCTTTCTTAAGCTGAGAAAAGGAGGAAGAGAAATAGGGAGCATCCATTTTAAAGCTGGTATGGCCAGAACAATCCCTCAGAGCTGTAAAGTTGATGTTGATATAATGAAAATGTGAGCATCACAATAAAAGGAAAAAGAGGCTGTGATAGGCTTCTTTGTATTTCTTTTACATCTGGTCTTCTCTAAAAAAAAATGAAGGATTGCACACTGCCTGTTTCCGAAGCATTTAATAAATGCAACAGTAACTATTATGATTTAATTTTTCCATCAGTCTAGACCAAGGGTGGGCAACGTTCATTACCAAGAGGGCCACATAAAACCATTTTTCCCAGCTTGAGGGCCGCATTGTCACAGATTTTTAATAAATTCTCCAGGGGAAAAAGGATGTTGGATAAATACCATTAGAGAATATTAATTAATCCTAAAATTAGCATACCAATATTCATGTGTTACATGACAAAAGTTATTACACATAATTAAATGAACTTGACACAGATCAATTCAATTTAATGGTTTATACAGTCAGTTCAACAATTCAAGCAAATTTAGCCAAAATATATGGAATTAAAGCCGACAAAGCTATTTTCAAATCAATGAAATGATGAGTGTTCACAATTTTTTAAAGCTCAAAGATTTTGCTGATGCCATGTTTGTATGTAGTCTTGAGTAAAACTTGATATAGTGCTTCATGAAAGAGATTTAGAGACACGATAATAGCAAAGTAACTTACAAAAGCCAATAACAATATCAGTCAAGATTATAGGGATTATTTAGATTACATATTTGAGTTTTCTTCATAATTACAATTGCTAATTCGAAAATGACTGGTGGACCACATTTAATGAGGCGGAGGGCCATACGGGGCCCCCAGGCCGCCAGTTGCCCACCCCCTGGTCTAGACCATTTTGGCAATTGAGAGGGCCACATTAAAGTTAAGAAGAGTCACAATGCAAACTGCAAGATAGTCATTTATATGTTAGTGACAAGTCTTTCTAAATATGGAAATAGAGTTCATCATAGCAATTAGCAAACTATATCCCAAAAACCTAAGATATATTTATTTTTTGCGAGTTTTACCTCTTTTTTTCTCCATGTTTACAATGTATTAATGTTGAAATTAACTTGTGGACCCTATGCAGTAAGAGGGAATCATGTATGTGGCCCCCTGGGCGCTTTTTGCTCGTCCCTGCTCTGGACCTACAAAAAATTGGGACATCGACCCTTTGACAGCCCCAAAACCTCCATGTCTGACCGATGTTTCCTCTCCATCCATGCGCTCGACCTCGAAGGAGGCGTAAAACATAGTGATGGGTGGCGCTGTAGTAGCCTATTTGTAGGAACCAATCACAGAGTGAGGGAGGCGGAGCAGCATCGTTTGGAGAATTGTTTGCATGGTGTGCCAGCCTGAACCACCAGCCACACATTTTTCTCATCCATCCTGGCAGGGAGTACAACAAGAGACGCCCTTTAAATCCAGGACCCTCCATTTGGATACAAACAAGGCGGTGCACAGACAGACAGGACACTACATGAGCGCACAGCCGACACCAGCTGCAGCCCACGAAGCTTGCCTTTCGGCTGCAGATGCAACAGCAGTTTTTATGGGATAAAACCAGCTCACACCCATGAGCAGGGTCGCCGCGAGGCACGGACGTTCACCGGGGGGACTGGAGCGGAGAGCGGCTGAGGAGGTGAGAGCTTAGTCCGTGTAGGTGGAGGCTGACAACACACTGACTCTCATGTCCGTCCAGGTGAAAGTCGTCTGCTTTTTGACAGGCAGAGGAGATCAGGCATATGGGTACCTGTCCTCTTTCCCAAACAGTGCGCGTAACGCTCACCACGCGCACAAAGGCAGAGAGAGAAGTGGGAGAAAGAATAAAACATTATTGACGTTTATCAGCTTCAGCTCAGTGTAGTTTATCTAAGGCACTTAATGTATGAAAGAAAGCCTTATATGATGATTTGAATAAGCAAACTGTGTAGAACTTTTGTATCCGGATGTTATTGTGCACCAAAGCTTATTTTTGGTAACCTGTATACCCCACCCCCCCACAAAAGGAAAAAAGGCCTACATTCAAACCCAAGTACAAAGATTAAATGTAAAATAAAATGGTCATTTTAAAATCCATATGACTGTCAAGTGTTTTTACAGTATTTTAGAAGCCTCTTATAATGAGCAGCACATAGGAGTGCCCTAAAAGGATGAAACGTTAGTAAGATTCAATGGATAGGACCCCAAAAATATTTTAACTTCCGACACAATTTTGTGTTTTGAGATTTCTCTTCACTCCACTCACAAACATACAACTTATTTCATGTTTTTCATTAATATAACATTCAGATATTGCTTAATTCCCACAAAATAATATTTTTTCAAAAAAAGAACCCCTCCAGAACCCTTTATAGACTGTTGGTTATGTTTAAGCATTTTGCTGTGTCCCCAAGTGTATGGATGACATTTTAAAAATATTTGGATGTTTAAAATGACAGATGCACAACCTGTTTTACAAATCTAACAGTTTTAAAAGACAATTATTCACAAGAACTGACTATGCCCCTTATGTTAACAGGTTAAATGCTTAAAATTGTCCAAGTGGCACAGAAATATATAAAGTTTATTGCCAATTTGATATTACTTCCAGCTGAGCAGTGTTTTGAAGTCTTAACAAAACAACTAAAATATACATTGTAAAAGTGGTCCATGAAAAGAGGAAATTCCCGTATAATACCTTCTTTTGTTTGCGTGACAGTTGTTTGGTTTGAGAATTGTGTAGAGCTATATGGGATGTGCTATCTGTTCTCTAGGCCCAACTCCTTCCTGCAGATTTATAAAAAGAAGGCCAATAGTGGAAAGTTGCAATTACATTTACACACATCACTGTAATATCTCACATCACATCACTGCTTTTAAATACTTGTATATTTTAATGGCTTTATATCATTACTTTTAATGTTGCATTTTTGTGAGGAGTTGCTTGTTGTACTTAATTTTATTTAATTACTCAATGAAACACCATATTATTTCCATAGGAGCATTTTAAACTCAAGCAGTTGTTGTTTGAAATCAAATGAAGCAGAAACCTGATATCAACATTCTGGTTAGGGATGGGATGAAATATTGTTTGGCAAAATATCACGATACAGAATGTGACGAAACGCATGGAGTTTGAAAAAAATAGATCGAGAAATAAAGATGTCACGTTCGGTAATAGCGCGTGTGACCAGAAGTGACGACAACAAACTTTAGCACCAACTACCTTGCCTCCAAAAAGCTGAAAATGGAGTCGAATGAGGTCAAAATTGAGGACACTCCACCTGGATACAAGTCATCTGTCTGGCAGTATTTTGGCTTTCTCATTAAGAAAGATGAAGACGACAATAGAGTAACTGACAAGAGTAAGACTTTGTGTAAACTTTGCTATGCTGTCATCCCGTACACCGCCTCCAACACAACAAACATGAACCACCACCTTCAGCATCACCATAAAAATGTGAAGACGACCCCGGCGAAAACGAGCCTACCGCTCTTTAGCATACACTCTCTCTAACCTCTCTAGGGTTAGAGAGAGTGTTATTTTTTGTGGTTGGCCTGTTTGGCCTGTTTGGCCTTGTGTTTTCCTGTGTGCAACTCAAACAAAAATAGATAAGTTGTAATTACACAGCAATATATTTTCTTTTTTACTTTTTTGATATTGTATCGTGATGTATCGTATCGCGACCCGGGCTTATCGAGGTGCAGCGTATCATGAGTTTAAGTGTATCGTCCCATTCCTGATTCTGGTACTGACAGTTCACATAAAAGAGTAAAAATATATTTACTGTCAAGTTTAGTGTTTTGGACTTTAATGAATTCTGCATTTTATAATCATCTTGTCAAATTTCTTACATTTTTGACAACAACTTGCACATCTCTTTTTCAATCAAATATGTTTAACTTATGCTTGAGTAGATTCCAACCCTGCCTATAGCCCACATTTGCCCCTCAGGCAGCAAAAACGTACTCCTCACAATCCCACTGTAAACAGAAGGGACCAAATTTGAGAAGACAATTATTGAAAATACAATTTGGATGACTGAAATGTGTGACGCAGACTCCATCCTGATATCTTGGTGTACTTTAGGGTAACTCAGAGCCACCGCCAGATAGAATTTACCCTCAAGAATGATGTTTGTGAGGAATACAGGACAATCTGAGCAACATGCTGGGGCCCTGACTAAGGTGAAGATGAGGCCTACAGGATGAGATGAGATGTGGAGTTGAACCTGGACACGGCTGAGATGATTGGAGGTGCTTGGGGTGGAGGACATCACACAGCACAATTGATTGGCTGGACAGGTCGTTGCAGAATCTGGTTGGCTTAGAGCTTAAGTGAGCGTACGGCCCTGGTCAGGTGATGATTTAAATCATCTGTTGAGGCAGGGTGAGGAAATAGGAGGTGAGCAGATGGGTGAGTGAATATGCTTTCACTGTATCTTCATGTGTTGTTACAGTGAAGTGTTGATCCTAGGATGTGAAGAAGAGCTCTCACTGTAATTATCTCTGTGTCTTTTCCTGACACACAGTCACGGCTGAGAGCACAATCATCCATTTAATACGCTGACACTTGTTCATTACCAAGGTTCTCTTTGTATCTCTTGTCCCTTTATCTGATAATTTGGCATGTGATACATCACCTTACAGCAGGATGAATGACACCTCTGTCATGGTCTGAGGGGGTCTGTATCACCTTTACTAGCACTATTTAACTTCAGTGTGGATGGTAGGAACACTTCCACACTAAAATACTACAAATTATTACTGCTTTAGAGCATTCGTCACTTCCCCTTCGAGGCAAAGCTAAACGTCAGGAAAAAGAGAATATAAAGCAGTTTTTAATTTTAAAACAGATTGAATTAACAGAATTTAGTTTCAAGTAAATATGCTCTAATTTTCCCAATGGAAAATATTAGTTAAAATTGTTTATTTGTCCCTTGCAAAGTCCTGTTGGTCCCTTCTCCTCCCTCTGTATGTCAACAAATGCATGTTGGTGTTAAGGTGCGTTCACACCGGACGCTACCTGTACTACCTCGGCGATCAGTCTCCATTCAAAGTCAATGTACAGCCGCGATGGGGCGGGGCTAACCCTCCCGCAATGCGACAGCCGGCGACAAGACCACTTCACTCCGTAGCGATGTCAAAGTTAAAAAAAGTTGATCTATTCAGGCGATGTCGTGTGGCTGTGTGGCATCAGCCAATCAGCGTGTGTGTGTACGCAGGACGGTGCAGTTATTCATCCGGACTACAGGGCGCATGACTTCCTTCTAGGCGGAACTAATCTCAGTGAGGACATTTGCAGACGGACCGCGGTAAACTCACAGATAATGCTGCTGCATCATCAGCTGCAGAGTTTTGTGTCTCATAAGTGAGTGAAAAGGATACAGCTGGAATAATGTCCGCTTATACATCCTATTATGTGATATATGATATGATCGCGGTAAAACTCGAGCGGATGTGACGTCACCGACCGACGGCCGACGCCAACGGCGACCAAACAGGTATTTATGGACGAGCGAAGCTACATCTGTGGGCGATGCGACTTTGGTAGCTGGGTCGCTTGCGGTGTGAACGCACCTTGAGGCGCTGTTTTACAACAGTGCAGTTACACTCAATGAGAGCTGAAAGCCAGAATCTTACCTAGTGCTGCTTTGATTGGTCTTTGCACTTATTCGTCTTATTAATGTGTTGCAATAATTAAGCAAATGCTCAACTAGGAGCCTTGACTGCTTACAGTCCTGACTACTGTTGCACTTAATGTTATTTTATCAACTGTCCAACCATGTGAGCAGAAAATACTTGCCACTAAAAGACATTTAAAAATCCGGCAGGCTGTCATGAATTGAGTCGAGGATTAAGGGCTTTAGGTCTCGTCCTTCCTGCACTGTTAGTCAGCTCTGCGCTCAGTGAGGTAACACAGTTTATTAGCCTAAGAGCCAGGATGTTAAGCAGGAGTCCTCTCAGCTCACCTGCTTTTATCTGTTGGAGAATGGTTACCAGAGATCCTCAGTGCTGGTGTACTATAGCTTATACTTTATGACGGCTGATTTTAAAATAAAGTTTGTCAAATTATGCCTGGGTGATGTTGGCCCCAGAACAATATTTTCCTGAGAATTGTTTTTTGCAATAGCCTTGGTGCATTTTTTTTTTTTTTGCAGAGATCAGTGAACTATGAATGTCGGCCTCTCTAAAGCTGATCTCCTGTCCACAGTCACTGAAGGACCAAGCCTTCACTCTTAAGTTGAACACAGCAGCATTGATGCCAGCAGTATACTTTCAATGACATTTTGATGATTACTCAACAGTGGTCAGCTTCTATTCAGTGGTGTGTGAATGAAAGTGTTTTTAGCCTCTCAAGTAGGATATTTTACTGGAGAAAAAAAGTCAGTGTTGGATATTTTTTCCAATGACTCAGCATATACTGCAGTCCCTACAAATTGACAGTTTTTGTGTGGACACCGAGGTAAACTGACAACCACCCATGAATATCTGCAAACCTTTTTTCTTCATATGTAATACCAACCTGAATGAGATAAAATGGTATACATTAATATTGAATCTTATGATTATTGTATACAGCTGGATGCTACTGTTGCTATTCTGCACCCTCAGCCTGGGTTGTTTTCAAGCATGTCAACAATCAGAGTTAGCTGAAACATTTTGGAACATAACATCGCATGATTCTGAGCATTCTCAAGCAATACATCACCTGTGTTTATCGTTGAAGCAACAGAAGTGCTTTGAAAAGTAGATCATAAAATAAGGTAAGGTGTGCTGCTGTGTGTACTGAGTGAGGAGAGATGCAAGTGGGCACTTGTCATTACAAATCAGAGGGGAATAAAGCCTGAATGACAATTGTCGTTTAAAAACAGAAAAGAAAAATAAATCAGTAAGAGGGAGGGCTGCATGTGGCCCCAACCATCTCTCCATTGAGTCGTTTTAAGACTTCCAATTTTACTTTTAGAGAAAGTGACAACTTCCTGTCGGGCCATTTACCAATCAACTACAGCCAATGTCTTATCACCAGCAGCCAGAGGTCCACATGAAACTAATGATGCCCCCTATCCCCCAAAAGAATCAGAACAGAATTTGGAGTAATGTATTCTGGCCCTTTGTAACATTCAAGACAACATAATTTTTCCAGAAGTGGTCAAAATTATTAAATGGTGCAACAAACATCTGGGGAAATGAGAGTTGAGTTGTAAGAGCTTTTGCTGTGTTTCTTTGCATTCTTACATTTTGTTTTCAATGTTGCCATGGCTTGACTGTACTATGTTCAGATGTGAAAGGACTCCATCATAGATACTGTATGTGTTTGATTTGTTTTAAGGTTACATGAGATTTAAATTTCATATTGATTTTTTGTTTTGTCTCGAAGGTCATACAACTTTTAATGTATCAGTCTGTCAGCAATACAGCCCAAATAGATAGCCCAGGTTATTCTGAAAAAAAGGTGTTTTTAATTTGATCCTGCTACAGAGGGTTAAAGTTTTATGTGCATTATTACAATGAAAATCTAGGTGGACTGAAAGTACCAAAGAAATTGCCTGGAGCTAGAAGGAATGCACTATGAATATGTGAAGGGGAGTAAAATGTTTTATTAAAGTTCCATAGTCTTGAGGAATATATTTTAGATTTGTATTGCTAGGCTGAGAGACTTAATCAGATTTACCTAAAATACTAATTCATTATTCTCTCAAAGATGAATAAGAGGAATCTGACCGTGATAACAGACACTGTGAAGCATCTTTGGCCCATTCAAGTTCTTCAGGATTTAATTGCAGACCAGATTTTATAGTGAAGGCTATGTATGTCATGCTAAGAGTTATTTTAGCCTCAATTTTTCATGCTGTGCATTCGTTTTGCTTTCGAGAATGCAAAGCAAATCAAAGCTGCCCAACAAAATGCAGAATCTGCTTGTGCCCTGAGCGAGCAAGCTGGCACTCACAGCCTGGGCCAAGTGCTGCAAAAATAGACGGGACGTAATTTCTAGTTCATCCATAGCTAATACCCATAGGACTTATGGGGTGTTTGAAAACACATGGCGCTCACCAAAATGAAGCCTGTCTTTCCAAAATCTTTCAACCTATTACCACAAGTCCACAACCAAATGGCTTGAATTCAGTTGGCATGATTTGAAACTTGAACTAATGATTTCTGAGACTCAGGCTTGTTAGGCTTGTCTCAGGCGCCCCTGCAGTCTGTGAAGTCGCTGTGTGCAGAGCGTCTTCTTGGGGGGCCAGTTAAGCCTGTTGGCTTCAAATGATGACATGGCTGATTTGCGGCATTGATGTTGGAGGGTGTTACGACCAGCTCATGTGGAAACAGAAAGTAACATAAAACCAGATTTGAACCAGAATGGTTAAATAAAGTTACTAACAAAAAGTAAGGTTATGTGACAATAACAAAAGGGAGACAACAAAAAACTGATGTGTGCTATAAGCCAAATGTAGAAATGAGACCAAAAAGAGACTCCAAACTAGAGCTATTACCAATATGTTTGAACAAAAAAAAAGGAACCAAAACCCAGGTTTAACTATTCTATCAAATCAAATCAGAAAATTAATGACAAAACATCACCCAAAACCCAATGTAGCTAAAACAAAATCTCTATGTGTATATGTGTGAGATTTCACTAGTGACTTGCATGTTAAGAACGTTTACGACAAGCAGTTTCTACACAAAGTTCAAAGACGGCAAGAAAGCACGTGAGCATGGCTGTCTACAGCTTGTTGAGGAGTGTCTTACTGCGCAGTCACTCCTGAATGGTAGTTTGGTGCTGGTGCTGGTGGCTACTGCGCCAATCAGGGTTTCCCAGGACAGGTTGATGGAATCTGGCAATAAGCAGCAACCTTAGAGTGCACAGTGGCACATGCACACATGCAAGAATGCTCACAAGGGAGAGACTCCTCAATATGCCAATGCCGGTACCCCTCCCCTCAAGTTGCAGCGCATTGACAGCAGTGTTTTCTGACCCCTTCCTGTGCTGGATCTCTAGGTTATAGTCCTGCATGATCAGTGGCCCCTCGATGAGTCTCTGGTTAGTACAATGGAGAGACTAAGGCCCCATCCACACGAAGCCAAACCGAGGTCTAAATGCACAAGTTTTTTTGCTGAATCTGCGTATCATCCATACGAAGACGGCGTTTTGGGGGTCTGTAAACGATCATTTTTGAAACCAGGTTCCAGAGTGGAAAGTTTTTGAAAAGCCATAAACGCAGCTCCTGATTGCTGGCTCTCCGCAAGTTTTCAGATACGCTCACGTCATAGTTTCATATCTTCATTAACACACATGCGCCACACGCAGCAACAACAATGGCGGCGTACGTGAAGCATATGTGCTGATGAAGCGAGTGACCCTACAATCCCTGTTGCAGCAAAATTTCCTTCTTCTCAATCACCACCGAGTTGAACAAACAATTATCAAGGACACATTATGGCACTTTATGATCACTTTATCACAATCTCTGTTCACAGCTTTTGCCGCAAGTGCACATGCCCACTGTTTTTTCGTCTGTTTCCGCTTGTTTCCGTCATATCGTTACAGCGGCCATGGAGGTCTGGCATGTGTTTTACAGCGTTTTCATGCGTATCGAGTGCATTCATATAGACGCACACATTTTCTGAGACGCCTTCGTCTTTATGACGATCGTTTTGGAAACTATTAAGCATTTTGTCTTCGTGTGGATGGGGCCTAGGAGGAGGACCTTAGCAGTGGTATGTTAGAAATATCGTAGGTTTTTTAGGTTACCACCTGGTTGTGACTGATTCAGGTACTCAACCACTGCCTGATGGTGGAGTGTTCATACAGGTGGACCATCTTGCCTTGATGACACTGACCGATTGCAGAGGCATTGTTGAACTGGTGGACCTTAGTGCTAATAAGTGATTTCCACTCATCCTGGTAAGTCTGAAATTCCCATCGCCATGAGCAAACCCAAATGCCCTTTCATTTGTGGTGACACAGTGACACTAGAAAGTCCAGAAACCCAAATAAAGATTTTCAAGTTGACTCTCTTTTGAAAGAGCAATCCCTTGAGTTTACTCTGATTTTCTTTTTCCACTCATGTGGTTTACTCTGGCATCACAGTTGAGATTCTTTGGCATATAGCTGAACCAGGGTTCGCATGTGTGGAGGTCGTGCAAGTTGCACTGCGGTTGGTCAGAGACAGATGGTACAGATGCTAGCTTTAGTGACTGAGCCAGACTGAAAGAAGCTGTGAAGTAAAATCTATTGGGATGTGCTTTGCTCAGTCTGCACAGGACTGTGATGGCCCACCCACACCTGCTTTAAGTGTCCTGTTAAGGAGCAGAGCAAGTAAGAAATCCTTTCCAGCCTTCTTGGGACGACCTTTAAAGTCAAATATTTTTATCAGGACCTCCAGCTGGTCCTCTACATGCCACTCTCTTCCACCCCTGCTTGGGATAATAGTGAAGGTGCTGTGGGCAAGGTCATCTGTCTAATTCAACAATACAGGAGATGGCAGGACTGGAGTTTCAGGCCATGCAATGGAGTCTAATATGAGACATTCTCCCTTAGCATCTGCAGGAGACAGTGGTTCAAAGGTGCAGAAGTCACAAGGAACAGGAGGAGTAAAGGCAGAGGCAGGGGCTATATGCTTTAGGATTATGGCAGGGTTGTCATGAAAATTAAACTTCAGAAAGTCCTGGTTTCGTAGTATGATGACAAACAATCAGAAAGAAGAAGACAGCAAAACCCTTCAGAGAGTTTAAAGGATTTCTTGACATTGTGAGATGGTGAAGTTTTCCACTTTTCACAGATAACTGTAGTTTCTAGACAGATTTTTGTGACATTTTGGTGTTGGTTATGACACAAGAACGAGTGAAGAGATTTTGTCTGTGATCCAATCCTGGATGCAGATTAAGTATTTTTTAATTATTCCCTTACATTGAGTAGTTTTCCACATTTTTGACAGTAACTTGCCCGGCAATGTTGAAAACATTTATCCTTTCAAAGCCCTTCTAGTTCTCCCTGAATTTAGGGAATCATTGTCCCACAGTGTCACTAACAAGTAATGATAATCCACCTGTCTGAGGATATTCCATGATAGTTTCTCTTTAGAGGCCCCATGTCCTAGTATGTTTGACTTTTTACACCAGATCTTAGGTGTCTATTAAGCAGACAGTTTCACACATAAATACGTTGTTTTGGTGACTTCTAAAGACTTTAACTGTAACTCTGTTCTGTTATTTTGTTTGACAATGAAGAATTTGAAGCCTCATGTCTAGTAAAAACGTCCTCCTTTGTGTTCATCCTTAGAAGAGCAGAGCTTTTTGCTCCAAGTGGAAATGAAAATATCAGTCCCTTGGAGCTTTCCTAACAGTAACCACATACATCTTCAGTTTGACCTTTTCCACAGCTGAATTATCCTCCTTTTACCTCTAATGTTCTCTCAGGACAGCTCCAGAAAATAATCATTTTTCTGCTTCTCACTCCAAAGATTATGATAATAAATCTCTTGATGCAGACTGTTCCATACAGAAACACAATTCAAGTTATTTTTATTCTTTTGAGACTAAATATGCCTGGCTTATTTCTGAAATAATCAGGTGAAAAGCTAAACATTAAGTCGACTGACAAATATTTAATGACAATAGTAACTTGAATTATGGAGCACTTTTTTGAACAGATCATTTCAAAGTCCATTGGCAGTAAAGAGCAGATAATAATAAAATCAACAATCATGTCAGTAACAGAATCACCAGAAAATTCAAACAAATGGGCAAGAGCAAAACACAAACACATTAATGACCAAGAAGAACTACAAGTACTCAGTAGCTGGCTCATAAGGGGGTGAACAATTCTGATATGTGATTTGCCACAAGACCCTATGGGCTTTAAAAGTGATCTTAAAATAAATTCTGAAAAAGGCAGGAATAAAGTGAAGAAAATTAAGGACATGAGTGCTGGGATACTGTCAGTTAAAACCAGTTTAAACCCTGGCTGCTGTGTTCTTGACCACCTGGAGGCAGGACAGGGATTTCTGGGTGAAACTTGGAGAGGAGTGAGTTGCAGTAACCTAGGGGTGAGAAGTTTGAGGTTCTTTTCTAGGTCAGCAGGAAAATTGATTTTGTAAAATTGAACTGATACGGTCAAAACAAGACTTACAGACACTCTTGATGCAATGATCTCAAGTAAGATTACAGTCACTCTAAATGTCGTGAGGTTGGTGTTGGCTTTAAAGCTTGGTGATGTTTTGGTTTTAAAAGAGTAAATAATAGCATCAAAGTAGGTTTTCTATAAATGCTATTCCTTAGCCTTCCGGTCGGGTCGGACAGGGCTGGACTGGCCTGGATACTCAACTTCGGGAACAAGACAATTGAACCTAGAGCAAATTTATATTATACGGACACGTCTTAGAGCACTGGGCTATAAGTAGGGATATATAGCCGGCTACAAAACTACGATACTAAGCTTTCCAAAAATTGCTCGTTGTCACACATCAAAAACTACTGCTACGTAACTAGAAAGAGATACATTATCTCGTGGCTTTGCATCCTGTAAGTTGTTGAAAAAAGAAGTTGTAAAGCAATGCAGAGTTCTGAGGAAAGTCAGAGCTGCATTATTATTAGCATCACGTCTGTTGATGTGTTCCAGTTGTAGTCCGAAGTAGGAATTTCCAGGTTCCGACTAGGAAACTGCAACTGGAACGTTCCCCGAAGTCGGAATTTCCTACTGGGAACTCGGTGAAACCTCGCCATCCCCGAGTTGACAATCGAAGATGGATTCCCCCAGTGTAAACAGTTATTTAGCTCCTGTAATAATCAATTTATTTGCACTTCTGACTTGGGTGTGTCGCTCTAGATCAGCTATATACATAGTATTATTGGACTTATATTAACAAAAATGCTGCCGTAGTGATAATCACATTCTTCATGTGATATTTGTGAACAACAACGCAGGGCTTGCTAACAACAGCTGACAATAGCCTGGTAGATCGGCATGTTTTTTCCGACTTCAACTGGAAAGCAGATAAGTCAGAGATGATGTCACTCCCAGTTCCAAGGTTACTGGAACGCAGCATTACGACAGTCACCGCTCATGCTCATGGGTAGCAGAGTCTTAATGTTGCCGCAAATAGATTCTCCTCATAGCAACTTTAAGGTATGTCTGTGTGTCGTCTCCATAGAATAGGTAATAAAGCTGTACAAGCATGTAGAAGGAGAATTAAAGTGGACCTAACATAGAGCCTTGTGGTACACCACACATGTTGTGAGAGGTGAAAGATCAGTGTTACCTCTGATACCTCCAAACATTCTGTCTTCAGGATAAAAATAAAACCGACAAAGGGCAGTGCCCTCGATTTTCATCACTTTCTCTGCTTCAAAGCGTCATCATATTCACATTCTGTTGTTGTCTTGACAGGTGCAGACGGAGATACTCTCAAGATCTCATTTATCTGTGATGAGCATCCCTATCCACCAGAGACCAAAGGTATAATGAGATATGAATGAGTCATTATGCTCTATCACAATAAACATTTTATAATCATGCTGTAGCCAGCCAGAATGACACAACAGATCAAATAAATAGGAGTCAACATGTTGACCTGCATGTTTTGTGTCGTACACTTCTAAGTCCTCTGTCACAGTGTGTTTTCTTTTCCTGTATGGACATGTTTTGTGCTGTTGGCCTGTTTTGGTGGGGGGTTGATGGTCTAAATTATTTGATACTTGGCATCATTAATTCTGCTTGACTTCCCTGCTGTGTGCATGAAATGAGCTCTGCCTGGCTTTGTTTCCACTGAAAGGATCTCTGAATTAGAGATAGTAGCTGGCTGGGATACCCAAATACATTTAGATTTACAAAAGTATATTTGCCAAAATGTTTTTTTTTTTGTTTGTTGTGTTTTTGTTTTTTTTTTAATACAATCAGAATCCATGTGTGCTAGTATCATCCACCAGCACCCCCCTCCTGTTAGCTCAAGACTTGTGACGCGATGTCCTTTGTCCAATGTGATGCTTTGTGTGCTGTTATATCAGATTTTTTTTCTTCAGCTTCATGTGCCAATTGTGTCCTTCAAACACACATCTCACTTGCTGTGATTGTGGAGTATTGAGTGTTTAGGAGCTCACACAGTGTTATCTAATAGAGGATGCACCGCTGTTGAACTCTGAACAAATAGACTGGCTTGGATTTCTGTTTGTACAATATGTGTTCCCGTTCTATGTCAGTGCAAATGAACAGAACTTATCAGTGATGCTCTTTTTTCCCTATTCAATCCTCACTGGGGTACTACTGGTGGCAAATTCTTTTGTGTTGTTTTTGCACATTGTGCACACAGTAGAAATAGGAGGCCAGTGTTCTTTTTTGACAGCCATTTTAAAATCATGTTTTTTTTTCCCTTTAAAAAATAAAATAAAAAATAAAAACAAAGAACACAGAAAGGACATGCACCTGCCCCTGGGGCTGGCTGATACAGAAAGATGTGATCAGGATATACTTCAAAGTGTTTAATTCTGATGCATTTACAATAATCAGCACTCAGTGTTTTTGTTAGTCAATTGCATTAATTGCCCCTCTCACTTCATTAAGAGCAATAGTGAAATGTACAGAACAAGAAAATAAAAGATATCTTTTTTCAGAATAAAATTCATCAGAATAAACAAGTGCAAACTATGTAGTCTGTTGTGGCAATATTTTGAAATCAAAAACTACATTAAAACAATTTGTTAAAATAATTAAAACTATTTACAGCCAATCACTTCTTAAACAATGATATTATATTATACCAGAAGCTCCAACATTGTGGAATAAGTAATTCTCAAAAATGTGGAAAAATGACATATTTCACACTGTTAACAATTCCTGGAAGAAAATCCTGAATCCATACCTGGATCAGATCACTATGCTTCTTTTTTTTTCTATGAGCTGAATATTGCAGACTTGACAGATATAGCTGAGTGATAAAATGAGTCAGCTGGTGCAGCCTATCTGTGGCCAAACACAGCACATGAAGCTGGAAAGTCTGTGTCACTTTGTTTATGGTCCCTGCAGGTGGCTTGGTGCTGGAGAAAGGTTCCAGTTTTTGTTTTGTTTTTTTCAGGATGGGGATAAAAGACAATATAAAGAAGACTAAAAGATTGTTTAACTATCTTTTAAAACTGTTGTTAACAGTGACACTGTATAATTGTCACATCTCTTGTTCACAATAGTTTTTTTTCCTCCCTTGTTCTCTTGTCTGTTCACCGGACACATTTAAGACCACGCAGAGAGCCGTTGTTGTCATGATTGACATTCATGGACATTCTATAACAGCAGTGTTGCCAATTTCTCAGCCAAGATGGCACCAAGCTTTTCAAGCCTAGTCTGACATGCTGCCACCCTAAAGGACAAATTAAATTCTACAGTCTGGTTCAACAATTATCCAGACCATTGGAGGGTGTGTGTGACACTCTTAGAAGTGCTATCAGTGTTACCTCAGGGACTGTAGCATGAACACATGAAAAGTCTTAAATTAATTCATCTTTAGTGTTCTTCTTGAGGTGTGGAGAAGTAGAAGAAGAACAATATTTCTGCATTTAGAATAATTTAAGTCACTGTCAGATTCACTTTACACACTGCTGGAAACCTCTATCATTCAGAGTTCAAACTAACAGAGACTATGTCACCATTATAATGAGCTAACAGCATAGGATATTTCTTCTAAAGAACAACTATTGTACCTTCTGAATAACATTTCCAGCATGAAAAGGTGCAGTTGCTAACATGCTTCTCACGGTGTAACAATCAAATGTTGAGATGCTAGAAACTTAACTCTTACCCATCCACAAACTAATTTGTAAGCTTGTATTTTTTTATGAAATAATGTTTAAAATTATTTTTATGTATTTAATAGCCTTCACCAGACTCCTAAGATTACAGTGAGTCTGTCATATTACTTGTTGACTGTCTTCTCCTCCTGATACATGACCTCCAAAGATGCCACATCAAATTTTGTCTCCCTGGCGAGAAGAAATGATGCGGTGTCTCGAGTCAGAGCAGTATAACAGCAGGTTAACTTTATTTCACTAAATACCTTCACGTCCGAAGCACAGCTTTTATTTTTTTGGATGTAAAACTGTGTTTTCAGGATTGTTATCATCTTCATGTTGATTCTGTTCTGATCTGACTTTTCAAAAAATTCTGTTTTTGCCACAATTCACCTATAAGCTTATTGAAGTCCATGAAACTGCATCCCTTTGTGGTATCACAAGATTCTGATGAAGGGTCTCCAATCACCCAATGGCTCAATTCTAATATTATTACAGAGTTATGGTGTAGCTTTGTGTAACATTTTTTTCAGATGGTAACTCAACAGGTTTGTTATGAGCCAGAAACTGTCAAGGTCTCATACTTTCCCCCTGTTTCCAGTTTAATGGAGCGTGCATGGGTCAAGGTTAGCGGCCCCAGTTGGTCTGTGCTTTGTTCAAACAGTCTCCTGTCTCACTTGGAATAGAGTTTGTTGAACAATGAGACAAAGGTTGAGCTGCTGGGAAAATCATTAGTGTAAGACTTTTACAGCAGGTTTCCATTTCACTCCCTTTGCTTCATTTTTTCTTTTTAAAGACCTTACAGCTTTTCATTACCTTTTGAGAAAAAACATCTTTTAGCACAACTTGTAAAAACTCAGCAGCAATGGTCCTTTATTCTACAAATATGAGGCATTAAGAGTTTCAGGTGAATATGGACTTTTTTAGTCTCAAACCTCCTGTGAAGGTCCAGCTGTGACCCACTGTTTGTGTTTGGGGATCTTGTGAGGCAGAGAGAAGCAGACCCTCTGAGCAGCGCTGAGCATGTTGTTTTGGATTCGTAATTGTTGGGGATGACATTTTTTGGTGTGAAGCATGTTGTTTAGTAGTGCCTGTGCATAGTGGTTTTAGACCTGTCAGTCTATATTTTGCTGTTTTTAGGGTGGATGTTCTCAGGTGCAAAGCCAAGCACATGGCACAGAGAGGCTATACTATCTACTTGGCTTTGCATGGTTGTGTTCTTGACATGACAAAGATCATACAGTAGTGTCAGCTTATTTTCCCATTGTAGACATCATACCTTAGATGAAGCTAGAGAAAATTATTTGTCAAGCCTACACTTGAATGATTTTTCAGTTGTTAATACTATAATAAAGTTGTGATATAACTTATGGTTGTGCAAAATATCCCAAGGCACACTTAGGCTGCATTCACACGGCAAGCGACCCAGCTACCAAAATCGCGTTGCCCACTGATGGAGCATTGCGCGTCCATAAATACCTTATTTTGGTTACCGTTGCCATTGGCCGTCGCTCGGTGACGTCACGTCCGCTCGAGTTTCACCACGATCATATCATATATCATATAGTAGGATGTATAAGCAGACATTATTCCAGCTGTATACTTTTCATTCACTTATCAACCACAAAACACTGCAGCTGATGACCTGCAGCAGCATTATCTGTGAGTTTACCACAGTCCGTCTAGGCGGAACTACTGTCCTCACTGACATTAGTTCCGTGTTTCCCACACGGACATGGATTGTTACTCTGCAGTCCGGATGAACAACTGTCTGTGGAGGACACCGTCACACGTGCACACACCTGCTGATTGATCAACTTTTTCCTTTCACATAGCACGACAAGCTATGTGGTAGTGTGAAAAGCGACTGTCGCATAGCGGGAAGGTTAGCCCCGCCCCATCGCCGCTGTACATTGACTTTGCATGGAGAGTGATCGCCGAGGTCGTAAAAGTAGCGTCCGGTGTGAACGCAGCATTGGACCTCTCATCCCAGTATTCCCCACCGCACCATTTGAGAAACACTAGCGGACAGCACAGTGCGTCGTGACACATGACAGATCCCTAACCACTATCTGCCAAACCAACAACAGTCTTGGTTCTGCTGTGCTTAAATAATAATCAGAAAAAAGTCAATTATCTGTGGGAGACTGACTTATTCAGTGTAGAGACAGATCGCTTCATTTGCTGAATCCTGGTAAACTCGAAACAGAGGAGATGTCTTCCCAAATTCTCCCTACTCTGTTAATAACAGTGTTGCTCCATCTGATGATGCGTGCTCTTGTCCACATTTCTGAAGCTCTGTACCCAGTCAGCAGCTCAATGTGTATTTCAAAGGTATTTCACTAGAGTTTAGAGCTCTTGTAGTGTGAGCAACACTTTACAAAAACTGCTGCTAACCACTGATCCAGGACTGCTGCCAGGACTTTTTCTCTGCGGTATTAGCTGAAGTTTGGATTGAGCACAGTGGTGTGATAATCCCTTAGCTGTGGGGTATGTGCTCTCTGCATCCAAAACCCAATTTCCACTGAAAGATTGTGGAGGATTGTATGCCTCTGTGCGAGGCACTGAACTCTTCTTGTTGTTTCTTTTAATCAAATCAGACTTGAAATCATCATTTGATTCCAGTCTCTTTTTTTCTCCTCAATCTTGTCGAAGAGTGTGCAGATAAAATGTTTTTGATTGCTTCATGGACCTACACGGTGATGCAGTAGATAATACTGCTGCCCAACAGCAAGAGGGTTGCTGATCAACTCCAAGGTCAGACTAGGTCTTTGTGTATGGAGAGTTCAAAAGGTTTTCACATGTTGTCTCCGTCCAGTCCCAACAGCGTGAAACACTTGCTGCTGGGTTGTTCATGACTTTGCAACTGGGAGACCCATAGAGCTAATTATTTAAAAGCAGGGTTGCTAATTACAGAAAACATGCATGAATTTAAATGGAACATCTCTTCAGGACTCTGACTGATAGTTAACCTTTCAGCTCCCACAATTGGACGCACAAAGGCATATAAATATCTATGGAGGTTGGCGTATTATGTATCATGCACTGGAAACCAACAAATCAATATGAAATGCATCACTTGGGTATTGATTATATATGGGAATCACACTGGGTATCACATATCTTATCCTGGCAAGTCAAAAGCTGTTGAATGCGCAGGCGCATAGGCACAATGGCCTGCGTCAATTCATTGAGTCGGTTTCAACATCATCCAGAATTAACACAACGCAGATGGGAGCTGCAGTCTACACGTTGTTGAAGGATCAGTGTAGAGGCGGAGGAGAGATGACAGATAGATCATTCCAGCAGAAACAACTGCAACAGAAAGTTTTAAAGACAAACTGATAAATCAAGACCACAATCATCTTGTGAATCATGTGAGAGATTGTAGATACACAAACACGTCTATTTACCTACCTCTTTATTGATAAATCCTCCTTTTAGAAGTTGGGAAAAGAGAAAAAAACTTCTTTGCAATATTGGTTACTGTGTACATTCCAGACTTGGAGTTGACACCATGGTTGACTTTGTCTTTAGATTTGGGTTAGTTTAGTCACCTTGGCTGTGTTTATAATATAAAATTGTAGTATTGAAGGGCAAACCCTCTGCTTTTCCAAGGCTTTGACTACATCTGACAGCACAGATGGCCACAAGTCATCAGTTATCATGTTATCTAAATACACCCATACACTGAGACTGTCATGGCAGTACTATCGTAGAAAAGAAGTTCAGATGATGCTGATGATGAGCTTTGACAACTGGTCATCAGTCACTGATTATTGGTATTCATGTTGTAACTTTTACTCTCAGAATGTGTGCCATGTTTTCAGTGTACTTCTGACACAACAAGTAGCTACAGCCTGTGGTCTTTTGCACCCTCCAGTGGTATCCTCCTGTAACACCCGTCACATACAGGCAGGTTTATATACAAATACACTCATGATGACAAGAGACACAAACACAACACAAGGACAAACTGCAACTATGCAGATAGAGCCACTTAAATTTTACCTCAACTGAGTCTGGACTGGTCCATGACTGGATCATGTGGAGACCTGCCCACTCTTGAGAGGGAAGCACTAAATCAGAGGAAAATTGTGCAATAACATGAATGGGCATGTTTATGGTTGAATTTAGATGTACCCTTAAAAGGTTGAAAGGACTCCCTGTGACTGGACATTGGTTGGTAAATGGCTGGAACTCGACAGGCATTCAGCAGGCATTGGCCAGGAGGGGGAAAAGTGGAGCGGCTGCATCTTTGTCCCAAGCAAAAGTGTTGCCTTTGAAACTGTGCAGAATCACTAGACTTCTACAATTCTTTGCACAACTTTTACCTTTAAAAAGCAAATGAGTCTTTGAAATCTCATTTGAGTTGTGTTTGTCATGTCTGCCTCTAATGATATGTTCACTAGGGCTGTCAAGATACTAAAATTTCAGATGCAAAGTTGATACCTAAGAAGGTATTCGATACTTGATATCATTACAAGGATCAAACCTGGGGGGACAGAGCCTTCTCCTTTGCCACCCCCCACCCTCTGGAACAAACTATCATTGCACATCCGAATATTCATTGAGCTGTAAGCCAAACACAGCTTGCGCAGACTACAGTAACGCGTTAGCCACAGCTGATAACAAAACAACAAACATTAATATGAGCCACCGGCCAGACTGAAATCGGTAATCAGTTTAATACAGTAAGGTAACCAATGAACTGACTGAGTTCGTCATGAAGGCCAGGGTGCTGGTCCCATTAGATTGACAAAGTGAGAGGATGAGCACATATGGACATGTGATTCTGCAAATTTAAAAGCTTGATGATGAGAAAATACAATCAAATGTGTTGGCTGTTTTAAGCTGCTTATCTGCTTCTGTATTTCATTAGAAGACCTAAGAATTTGATAGTGTTGAAGGGTTTAATGTTTCCATTGAACACAAACAGCTGCATGGTTTGCTTTTCATGGCCCACTTGTTGCAGAGCAATGACAAAGATATCTTTTACAGCTCGAAAGAATGAAGCAGTTTTAAAAGCCTGTGTTTGGTTTTGATTTCTCGGCTGTTGTGGTATATCCTCTTCATGGAAGTATTAATGGTGCAATTTATACTCTTTCATAGAATACTAAGCCAATTATGCAAGACATTTAGGTGTGTTAAAATCCCTGAATTAAAAGAGAACTTTGGAGGAAATAATATGATTTGTCTTCTAACAAATAAGATGAGTTCAAGCTAAGGTCTCATCTGTCTGATTGGTTTAAGATGATTACCACTTACATCCTTAGCTACTGCTCATTGTTAAATTGACTCCAAACAAGTGTCTCTGGGTTTTCTTACCAGATTTGAAGTTTCAAAGAGTGGGAAATTATATGTAGATGTTTATATCAATGGAAACAATTCTGTCTGGATAACTACTTGAGAATGACCTTGTACCTGAGAGCTATATCTAGAGATTTCAAGAATCATAACTATTGCATTCACTGATGACTGCATCAAACAAGCATCTCCACTCAGGCAGGAGCGTTTGATAGACCCATGTTAAGTTATTCCCTTGCTTGTACTTTTAGTGCTTGACAGACTATGGGGTGTTGTTACCTCAAGAATCCAGTCATTTAAATGGCTGCTTGTCTAGCACCAGTATGTAGAGAATATCATATAAGGATTAATCATGGAACTACATCAGTGATATGAAGAGATGGAAGTCATATTCCAATTCCTGATTCATTAACAACTCTTTTCAACAATCAATATTATTACACAACAAACTTGAGAGAGTTTGAGTTTTTGTGTTGGCAAAATTTCAGCAAGGGTAGAGTTAATTGAACTCTGGATGGCATCAATTTGCTCTCAGTTAAAAATGAGTTGTCAAAAATCAGTGTTCAGTTGATGTTTCAGCATATTAAATCCATAGGTGTTGCTGTAGGATCTTAACTCTGAATTGTTCAATCTGAACTCCATATTTAATTCTTTTTTTTTTAATTATTTCAGTTATCCATTTTATGTTATTTTATCTCTCTTCTTATGTTTTTATTATTGTTTTAGTATGATGTTTTTTAGCTCCAGTGCTTCCTCGTGGAGGCTCTCCACACCGGGAGCTGCTCCTGGTCGGCTTCTGGGGCTGCTTCCGGGGGACGGCTCCGCCTGCATGGCCAGAGGCCCTTGCACTGTGGTGTGGGGCTTCGTGTCTGCGTGGGGCGGGGAAGCCTCTGGCTGCGCTCCTCGTGGGCTGGGAGCCCTCCTCAGGGTTGATGGCCCCCAAAGGTAGTTTATTCCTTGCCTCAGTCCTCAGTGCCCAGCTATGTCTCTCTCTCTCTCTTTTATGACAGCTCGTATGAATGTGTGTGGGGATGTGTGTGTGGGCACATGTGTGTGAGTATGTTGATGTCTGCGAGTGTGTGTCTTGATATGTCTATGTATTTGTGGGAGGGGGATAGCCAGTTTTTCTGTTTTTATATTGTTTTTAGCCTCTGTGAGGCACTTTGTGTTGCTTTTAAGTATGCAAAGTGCCTTATAAATAAAGTTTGATTAGATTTGATTTGATCCTGACCTGTAGGTGACACTTGTAGAGTCAGTCAGCTTGCCTTTCCAGCATTACTGGACAAATATCATCAGATGCTACAAGCTGTGAAATCTAGTGTGCACTTTTTTTAATATATGTGCCTGAACTCAGCATGGTATTTTATGTCAGCTAATCAACCCCATTAATATACAGTAATTAAATGCAGCAATGTTCATGTTAACGTGTTAATATAGATTTAACACTTTTGTAGTAAACAGATACTCTGAGAGAGTGCAGTCCTCCATTACATAGAAGTGTTGATCAACAGTCACATTAAGTACTACAAAGTTTTAAATTTTAATTCTGAAAAGGGGTAACAATTACACACAATGAGGTTAGACCACAAACTCCCCAAAAAGTGTGACAACAGTAATCTGTGATGTGGGACCCATATAGACACTTAAAAAGTGTTAATATGACCTGTTGTGTTTTGTATACAACTCAAGTCTGTACAGATTTTGCTGTGTTGTGTTATTGCTTATAAATTCCTTACACTTTTTTTGCATGCCTTTAAATAAAGTTTGTCACCCTCCTATCAGATGTAGTCAGAAATTATCACAAAAAAGTCAAATTGTGATCATGCAGAGGCATTCATCCATGCAATAAAACAACGACTATCATGAGTGATTTGTTAGACATTAAAAAAAGAAACTTCATTAAAACCTTTTGTCGGTCAATGTTTGTCCATGCAGAAAACCAACAACGGAATTATTTACTAATCAGCGAGCATCATGCAAAATAAGTAATGGCATTGGTATCAATAAAAATTGTATCAATTCCCAGCCCTAGTTATGTTAACAAAAGCTTAGAGAAACACAGAAATGCACTGTCTCACAGACTTTAGACATTAGATTTCATATCAAGATGTTTCAAAGGCAGTAATTTTTTGCGTCCTCAAGTCAGGAACACACCAGCTTTGCGCCTGACCACTCCTAATCTACAGACAAACACTCCCGAAGTTATGGGCAGTCAGTCACTACAAGAAGAAGTTGAAGAATTACATTTTCTCCTAGCTTTGAGGTATTGCAAATATTTTATTGATTTTTTTTAAAGAAAGAAATATTTTCAACCACATTAAGGATGCTTTCTTTTATTTTCATTCTTGCTGCATCCCTCTTGTGCTTTCTTTGCATACAGGCTTTTGCACCTATATGTCATTAAGGTACAACTGATCAGTGGAAATAGTTTTATTAATTGAAGAATATCTGAGAGCTCAGGTTTGACCAACAGTCTATAAAATTAAGCATGATTTAACAGGTCTGATACATATTTATATTATCCAAAATCTAGTTGAGCATGTGGCTCTTGAGCATTTTCTGTTTGGTGTTGGTCATATAATATTTAACATTTTTAAGGCAATATGATTCATTCATTTATTGAAATTCATGCACTGGTGTTATTTTTAATGAGTAATCCTGATTATCATCTTGAATTTAGTTTGAGGATACTATTTTTTCCTGTATCCAGCAGTGTTAGTATGCAGCCTGTAATAAAAAACCTCCTGTAAGACCAGCACTTCATCCATTGACATCATAAGTGTTATTGTCTATGTACTTGCCTGTACTTGATGCATGCCACTGGAGGACACCACTAGAAGGGGCAAAGGACCACAGGCTCTGTGTAAGTACCTGCTGCATGAGAAGTAAACTGCAAACATGGCCACCATGTGAGTAAAATGAAAATAAGTAAAGTAAGTAAATACCAATGGCCACAATGATAGGGGGTTGTCCACATGTCAATACACACCCCAACATTTGACTCAACATAAACTCAAGCATTTACTGTACTTCAGCGTGGGCGTACATCAGTGTGCTCTATTTTTTGTTTCAAACTATGCCTTTTAGGGGTCATTTAATCTACACAGTGTGTGGGTCCACAATTTAGATATTCCTACATCTCATGACACCCCTGCCAGGTTGTAAATCATGGAGACAGCCCTGTCTGCAGTTTAAATCACATCATTAGTTTGAAGATAGTTTGAGGAGACTTTTTGGACTTTTTTGTCGTCGTTTTTTGATGTCCCTTGGATTTTCCTGATTATCAGTTCCCTCGGGAAACCTTGGTTAAGTTTTGGCATGGTGTAGGATGTAGATTTATAATTGCCTTTGAAAGAAATGAAACTTTATATAGTTCATGAGAAGGACTGAAAGGAAAGTTTAATGGCAGACCATTAATTTCTTAAGATTTATTGCCCTTCATTTAGTCTTGTGAAGTTGGCTTACCTAACTCTAAAACTACCCATCAATCCTCTGCAAATTGATCTTTTAAAATTGTCAGTATTTGCTTCACGCCAGTACCATTTCCATCTCTTTATTAGTCTTGCGGGAGCCTGCCAAGGGAAGACCCCTTTTGTAAAAATGTCAAGGAGATTTAAATCACCTAAGAAATCAAGAAGATGATGGTTTATTATTGTCAGCATGTACTGTATGCCTGTCTTTGCTGTTAATTTTCCCCAGAGCGTGCAAAGAGCTGGTTGATTTGTCTGTGTGCTCCAAAAAAGCAACTGCCTGACATCTTACTAGGTCACTTGCTCTGTCTGCTGTCTCATATTAATCCTTTGGAACTGTTGTGAGCATTTAAAGCACTTTTCACTCTTCATTTTTGAATCATTTTAGTCTGTGTGAATGCATACGTCATGCATTTTGGCAAGATCATATATATATTTTTATTCAGTCTTTTTACTTCCAGATTCACACGTACAATAAGTCCAAAATGCACTGTGCATAAGCAATTTTTACACTTTTACTTCCAGATTCACACGTACAATAAGTCCAAAATGCACTGTGCATAAGCAATTTTTACACTTTTACCTTTAAATACAAAAAATGGACCATTGAAATCCATTCAAACTACAATTTTTGATCTCCCTTCTGTCAAAGCATGAAACATGTTTTTATTATTTTTAGGTTGTCAATTTGGGCTGTTTGCCTTGGGATTGATCTTTTTCACTTTTTTTTCCTTTTTTTTTACCATAAAAATGATTGTGAGCATTAATGAGTAATGATTCATACATTTCAATATTTGTCTAATCACTGACATCAATCAATCAATCAACCTTTATTTATACTTGAGAGAGTATCCCAGGCTGTAAAAATTCAGCTCACAAAAACTCAATTTTGCATGTAGTAAATTATTGATAATTCTTCACTAAGTAAAAACATGGTGTCAGCATGACAACAAAACTGGAATTTTAAAGAGGACATATCATGCTTGTTTCTCCTTTTCACTATGCCAGACTAAGATGCCTGTAAAGCATTTCTGCCCTCAGTACAAGTCATTTAGTTCCTTCATTGCCCCACAATAGCGTTCTCAAAATCCTCATTTTAGGCCATTATGAAGCCCTCGTTGAAACACTCAGATCTGAGGATGACGTAAAGTTACCTCGCAACGTCACAGCCCTTTGTGCTCTGATTGGTCAATTCTATCGGGGGCTGAGCCAGCCTGTCCTTCTTCTTCTACTGTATTTTCCGGCAGGCTCAAAGCAGCGACCGCGTATTGAGTCCCCCTACAGGCCAGAGCTGGTAATGAGTGAATGTGAGCTAGGGATCTATATACTGCTGCTGGTGGATGTGTTCCTCGGTGACGGTTTTGTGGCTAACGGACATCACAGAGGAGGAAGTGTTTTATCAGATTACTCCAATAAAAAGAAAGGTACCTCGTGTCGTCACGACATTTGAAATCTCGCAGACATCTCGCAATGACCTACTTTCAGAGGCATCAAATCTCATTCTAGGATATCAGAAAAAATACAATATCTCATTCTTTGAAAATTAAGGGGGTGTAAGGTCTTGTTTTCAAATTTATTATATGATATGTAAGTATTAAATCATGCATCAGCATAATATGTCTCCTTTAAGGGTTAGAGTTTTAATATTTATAGGAGCCTTTGATGCGTATGAGTAGGGCTGATTCAAACAAAAACAGTTGTGAACTAGAAAAGCACTCAGAGAGCGCAGACCTCCGCCAGCACCACAGTCCTCTCCCATATTGTGAGTTTTTACCATAAATTTTAGTCCTACCTTTATTTCATGTAAATATTTAGATTCCTTGACCATGAAAACATACCATTAGGAATTGGTTTCATAATGACATCTAATTTAGTTCAGTAGTTATACATAAAAATAGCTTTCTTTGTCATGGCGGATCCAGATGGTGATTCGGATCAACACCAAAATTGAATCAGTTCTTCCTTTTTCCATGCTGAACATTTCCTGAATGTTTTATTCAAATCCATCTGTAACTTTTTGAGTTATTTTGTTCACAGACAGACAAACTCTCCTGAAAACATAACCTCCTTTGCGGAGGTTATTATAGTCATTGCATGATATTTTTTATAATTACCTTTTTGAAAGTGCATTTTTTTGTGCTGAGCTGTACAAGTATTAGGCCCTATGTAGAAAATAATAACGCTTAAAAATAATTGTTGTTGGTGATCAATTATATATCCCAGGATGTAATAATCCAGAACAAATAAAGTCTACTTTGCATGTTGCACATTTTAAATAGTGGTGGCTTCATGACAAAGATCTGGCACTTATAGGGTTAATATATGCAAAATTATGTTTAAAATAACAAATGTTTATGATTTGGACTGATGTTGGCTGAAAAAAATTAAAGCCAAAAGGGTTTGGAATAATATCAATATGTCATGATTTTTTTTATAACTACCTTATTAAAAGTGCTGTATGAGTGTATCTACTATCAGAATATACCCATAGGGTTAATTCACACATATGCAAATAAAGGCACGTAAAGACACATTTCCTCTCTCATTTTCCTCTCTTGTTATTCTGTCTAGCTGCTACTTTTGAGTGATAGTTCTTGTTTTCTCTGTGTGTCCATGATTAAAGCCGGAATAGATCTGCGCTGGGGGATCTGGTCCTGTCAACACTCAGTGAACCCTGAAACCAGAGATGGATGTCTTGGAGCCTCATTTGCCCTGAGCTCTGTGCTCTGCTCGCCTCTCCTGAACAGAAATACCTGCTAGATACTGCATGAGGTTGAAGTGTACAGGATTTTTACATGTTCTTGTAAGACAAAGAGTTGGTAAATTATTACCTACTTTTTTGTCTGTGTAGTTAATCCAGCCTAAGTTAGGAGAAACAGTAGTTATTTCACAGCTTTCTCCATGAACAGCTGTTAAGTTAATTTTCAAATTAATGCAGACAACCCAGATTTATCATGAAAAATTTAGAGGGTATACTGATGACGGGCCAAATGTGTTCATCTACAGTATCCTGCTGGTTCTGCTCTGGCCCATATGTATGGCAGCTTAGATGTTGGAATTGCCCGTCACCCAGTGTGTATGATGGGTGGAGGCAGAAAATGCAAATGCAGCGCATGTGTGTTGGTGTTTGTGTTGGATTGCCTAAGGCTCTCATAGTTATTGGCTGTAGCCGTGGGGCTGGAGTATGTGATCTCCCAACCAGCTAATAAGAATATTTAACATTTGCTGAGTCCACAGTGTGTTAAAGTAATTCACTGCTCCACTGATTCAGCGCCCGCTGGTTATATGATGAGGAACGTGGTTTCTACCATCTGGCCTTAGTGCAGGGTGAAGAGGCTGAAGGAACTGACATGGGTGACTTTATCTTTTGTTGTGTTGTTTAGCAGCTATTGTTTTAAAGTGTTCATAACTAAAAAATATTGTAAGCAACAACAATCCCAGTCCCTCTATTGTTGAGATTTCTCTGATCTTGCTGGGGATACATAAAGTGTTTGAATGACATTTCTAAGTGGCTATAGATCAATGTGGGCTGGAGATATATTAGCTCTTTGCCCGTTGTTCACATTCGCATCTGAGTGCTGCTATAAGTATAGGCCTTCAAATTGTTTGGAAATACTATTGCAGTTGAATAATAATATCAACTGGAATTATTAAATATTTGGAAAGCCTGATTAGACACCATAACAATAAGATACAACTTGTAAGGATTGTACATTCAGGAAAGGACCAACACAGCTAAGCATGAGGGAAGCGGCCTCAGAAAAACTGTGTTTACAATCCCTCACTGAAGCAAGGGTGAGTCACCTTTCTCCTCGGTGTGTTGTATTCCTGGGACGCCCTCTTCACGGCCTATCTTTGACTTCTCCAGCATCGTATTTTTGGGGCTGACAACAATAATGCTGCCACTCTGCATACCAGAACAGCAGCTGCAAGTTTCCAGAGGGGATTTGTCATGTTTTTTGGGCACTACCAACACAGTTATGGAATTGTCTATGTTGCTTAATCAATAAATGCAGGACACTTACAGGTTGTATCTCATTGCACAGTTAACTTATTGTTCTTTAATGATACTTACTATCACTTAAGAGGCTCAGAAATGCATCTCCACAGTAATTATTGGCTATAATGCATTATTAGGCCTGTCACGATAACACATTTTGCTGGACAATAATTGTCCCAAAAATTATTGCTGATAAACGATAATATTGTCAATATTACTTTGAAACATTTTTTTCATTGATGTAAGTATATGTAGTAATAAAGTGAGTACACCATATCAAAAGCAATGAACTTTAATTTCTTAAGAGTATTTAACTGTAATTTGAAGGTCAAGAGCTTTTAAATAAATAAAAAAAACAATATAATAAATTAAACAAACAACAAAAGAGGATAAAAAAAACCCAATGGAAATGAAATGGACTCTCATTTAGGAAAAAAAACTGCATGGAAAAAAGTCTTATAATAATCAAAACCAACAAAAAATAGACCCTGTCTCTGTACAGAAAAAAAAAACCAAAACTCCAATAAAAACACACACAGCAATAAAAACAATAAATAAAATGTAGTTCATACAGTTCCTCAATTGTTTGTGACATGTACATTCTCCCAGTCAATTTGTTCTGTCTGTCAAACATTTGTAACATTTCTGGCTTTGCAGCTGTATTGAAAGGTTGCATTTCTTTTGCATATATTTGGATTTACTCCGCCGACCAAACGCCACAGTAAGAGCTGACTGTCAAGACAACGGCTCCGCTGCACCTCCCCTTCTTCGTCGTCACTACTTTCAAACAAATACGACATATCAGCTCGTCGGTGTTCATGGGCTCACACCTTGTTTATTCTGTTTAAAACCAAAATATTCCCACACATGGACTGTGGCATTCGGCTTAGGAACCATCACTTTTTTGCCATCATTCATATTAGTGTTTGCTTCCTCGTTACTCCTCACGACTCTCGCTTCAGCTCTGTGTGTGTACGCGCGAGCTGCCTTGCCTCCCCCTCAAAGATTGAAAGACAGATGCATCACTAACCCTAACCCCGCTCATTCCGCTTTAGAACCAACCTGCCCAGGCGTTGAGAAAGATGGACGTAGTGAGCCATCTACTCATCCAGCCTGTTTGGTAGAACGAGAGGAGGGAAACAAACACGCATGCACGGAAATTTATCGAGACCGGTAAACTCACCAATATTGACAACAGCGGTACTCCTGCCATCAGCAGAACTGAGTGGCTTCATCAAGTGTCTGCAAATGTCCAACACACTGTCTTTAATCTATCTCTTATTTTTAGATTTTTTGTCCTGAAATTTTATGATTACGGCCGAACAAAACAAATTCAAGCCATATTGAATGTTTTGACTGTGTGTTCCATACAGAACAACAACAGATGCTTTTGTTGGTCAGATGTGGGCTGACTGGGTGTGAAACATTAGAAAAATACCCCCAAAAATAGAAGTTGCTATTTCACCCAGCGACATTACATCACTGGTTTGTAAGATCACATTGAGTGGTCTGATCAATTTGAAACAAAATAATTATTCACAAATTATTTTAAAATCCCTTCTGGCATTCAAAAGTCTTCAGAATAATTGAATTTTAGACAGGCCAGATGAAGGTATGTAGAAGTTTGGCTTTTCAGTCATGATTTAAATTTGATGCCAAACCCAAAACAGCAGAGATGAGGCAAGAGGGATTAACATTATGTGTGGGACTGTGATTTGAAAAACCTGTGTGTGCCTGTTTGTACCCTGTAATCTATAGAGACCCAGACAAAATCAGCATTGCTCAACATGAGCATGATTTACAGAAACATATTACACACTAACAAACCCCATGATACAAATATAAGTTCAGTTTATATGGAATGTAGATACCTCTTGAGACATGATAGTTTTTCTCTTTGCTACTTTCTTTCATTTCCTGATGTTTTTTAAGACTTACAGAAATGATGGGCAATATTAGTATTTTTCAGTCTTTATGTTAAAATAGAGTCACTCTTATTCCTTCATCTTTCCTCCCATTGTTGATAGCTTTCACATAACACATATGGAGCTTGTAAGTGTTTTTGGGGAAAACAATGGAGAGCTAGACTGTATTTTATAGAAGCTGAAAGAGTTCAGTATTCAGAAGAAACACCACTTCCTGAGCTGTGGTAGTATTTCACTATCATTTGTAGAAATGATCATGAGAAGTCAGAGCATGACGAGAGAAAGAGTAAAATAGCCTGGGGCTGTCAAAGCTGAGAACGGCCATTCACTTTCATTTTACAGTCATGCTGCCTTCTTCTGGATTCTGTTTCCTGTTCAAGTGAACATCAAAAAGTCAAATAAAGAAACCTAAAACCAGCCAGTGAGATCTTAAGATGTTTTCTTTCAATTTCATTCAACGACTTAATTGTTTGTGCTTCACCTGCTCCTTGATTTACCTAATCAGACCTAATCCAATCCACTAACTGAACAGCGGAGGCGACTTTACTGGAATATTTCTGGGTTACTATTCTTAATAACAGATGTATAACAATCATGGACTCACATTATGCAAGGGTTGATCATAAAATATCCTCATTATTGCATAATTAGCCTGAAGATGGCTTTTGAATATGGGATGTGCAATGTGAATTAGCACTCCACTAACCTCTTCCAATCTGCTCCACTCTTGTCTTTGTCTGGAACTGTCAGCACATTGGACATAATTGGTTTATTAATCTAATAGTTTTAATAGCTGACATTACAGGCTCAAGTTACTTTGTATGTGTTCTGTGTTGTAGCATCCCGAGGAATTTGAGTTAAATAGCAAAAAGACCTACCATGTTGTCAAAGGCTGTATGGATGTTAATTCTTAAACAACCAACATCATCTACAGCTTTGTGGACATCTCACCCAGTTCATTGGTACCACTTCTGCATGGAGAAAGCCTGCAGACAAATGACAAAGAAGACTTAGGCCTCATCCACACAAAGACAAAACGCTTAACAGTTTCCAAAACGATCGTCATAAAGACGAAGGCATCTCAGAAAATGTGTGTGTCTATATGAATGAATACGCATCAAAATGCTGTAAAAACACATGCCAGACCTCTAGGGGCGCTGTAACGATATGACGGAAACAAGCAGAAACAGACGAAAAAACAGTGGGCATGCGCACTTGCGGCAAAAGTTGTAAACAGACATTGTGATAAAGTGATCATAAAGTGGCGTAATGTGTCCTTGATAATTGTTTGTTCAACTCGGTGGTGATTGAGAAGAAGGAGATTTTGCTGCAACAGCGATAGTAGGGTCACTAGCTTCATGAGCATGTATGCTACACCGTACGCCGTATTGTTGTTGTTGTTGTTGCCGCATGTGGCTCATGCGTGTCAATGACAATATGAAACTATGACGTAAGCGTATCTGAAAAGTTACGGAGAGCCAGTAAACACGGATCTGCATATACGGCATTTCAAAATCTTTCCACTCTGGAACCTGGTTACAAAAATGTTCGTTTATAGACCCCCAAAACGCCGTCTTCGTATGGATGATACGCAGATTCTGCAAAAAATGTATGCGTTTAGACCTCAGTTTGGCTTCGTGTGGATGGGGCCTTAGTTCTGCTGTAAATGTGTATCTTACAACGTGAGCATTGTTAAAACCCTGAGAAAAAATACTGCTGAAGAAGAACAGAGGTGGATGTACTGAAGGAAGAGTCGAGCAAGGAACTAAATGTACCTACAAGTTACTGTTGACCAGGGATGGGTAAAATTATTTATCAAGGGGGCTTTAGTAATTTTGTCATCATGGCAAGAATGCCATATTGTTGCACTTTCTTCAAACTCTGATTTAAAATCAAAATACTAGTCAGTATTATTTTTATGCTCAAACAAATATCAGTATATCATTAATTATAGAATTTATTGAACACAGGTGGTGAAATTTAACTCAGTGAGCTAAGCACAGAATCCAGGCCAATTTTAACAATTCTAATGCAAGTTGCAGAGTAATTCTAGTTAATATGGAATATTTTACTAAGATTTTTTTCCCAAATGTTTTACAACGGTTGTATTCAACTGTTGTTGAATTACCTCTGCAGTCAATGTGCTCGACAGAATTTTGACATGAGGTTAAAATGCGTCTGACTGAAAACAGACCTGCCACATATTTCCAGCGAAACAGTGCGGAGGTGTGCGACTGGCACGCGCCTGTGTTGGATATTGGTGCAGGTTGTGGGTCAACAAGACAGGACATGGGCTAATTTTAAAGGACTATACACTTGAACTGATCATTTCTGTCATTTTTTGGAGTTATGAGTCCAATGTGAAAAGGATGTGACATTACTGTGTGTATTAATCAACCAGGTAAAATGATTGATGTTATACCATGTTATGCTTATTGTATTGAATCTAAAGCTGCTCTCTGATTTCTAGCCCAAATAGACACAGTTAAAGTATTAGTTAGTGTTTCTATAGAACCATAGGAAGCATTTTGTGTAAATATACTCAGATCAAATATTCATGTGCTACTTGGCTTTATGTACTCAGCTGAAAAAACAAGACTGTCAAACCGTGCATTTCTACTTGTATCAAGTTTTTGTATTTGTGAAGCATAAGAGTGAGACTGTTCACAGGAAGTGTTTAGTTTTCTTCCAGCTTTTCAGTTTCCTGGTGGGTTTGCTGGCAGCTTGTTTGCTGACGTAGCAGCAGGAGTAGCAGCAGGCGAGGATAGAAAGATTGTGATAAACTCCTTCAGAGGAAGACAATAGACTCTGTTATGCTGCTGAAATTAATGACTGACATTTCATCATTTCTCATCTTATTAAGATCCAGAAACAATTTTCCTGTTACAGTCTCCATTTGTCCCTAGCAGAGCTCTTTTCTCTCTTTTTTCTATTTTTTTCTGTCTCTTTCTCTCTTCTCTCCTTGCTCTTATTTATCATTGAAAACCTCTCTGATCCCTTCCATTTTTCTTTCAATCTTACACAGCTTGTTCTCTTTCTTATTCTCCCTGCACCACCCTTCCTCTTATACTATCCATTTTGGCAGTTTGATATTTGGACACGATAAAGCGCCAGATGGATTTTGCTTACATTTGCCTCCGTTTCTCATGCCTCTCCTTTGTTTTCTCATTCTTTCCCAGCTGTCATGATAAAATCAGACTGCAGTCCTTCATATGTATTATCAGCATTAATGGGTCTAACAGAGACTAACAACCTGCTAATTGTCTCCCTCTGATTCAGTAAATTGATAGGCATTTGCATAAATTAGCTCCTTACTCTTACCTTCTCGAAGGCTGTCAGCTAAAGTTTTGTTGGATTTAAATCTGTCGCATGATGGCTTGTTTGATTAGATTTGGATATTTGTTTAGAGAAATACTTCACCACCAGTCATTGATTTTCAAGTGGCTCATCATGGAGTCCTGTTTTATTCTCTTGGTCATTTGTTTGAAAGATTTTTGCACCTCTTTGGTTCCTGTCACCTTCAGCATGGAGTGAGGTGTATCACTGATGGACACAAATGCCTTTGCTTTGTGGCTTTTGTTTCACAATTTGCTGTTGACCTACGGTGACCTTCATCACTGGTATATCTGCTTTAGAAATTACTGGTGTGGAAGCATTTCCCGAATGGATGCTCTTAAAAGAAAGCGAAAAAGGTTCTGTAATGTTAACTATTATTTTGGCTCACAATAATGCTCTTTTGCCTGTTGGAAGTATTGAGGTAGCCTTGCAGAGCAGACAGACCTGCCTGATTCTGAAATCCTGCAGCTCTGTCTTGCCAGCCTCCGTTGTCCAACGATTTCACTCAGCTGAATTCTTAACGGCCCAATCAGAGAAGAGAGGCGAGAGCTGTTGAATGCGGACGTGACGACAACCGGAAGTTGAAAACCGGAAGTTGAGAACGGACATGCCGATTAGCCTATTGTCCTCCTAGATACTTAGTAAAACTTGGAGAAATCTGCCCTCCTCAGAAGTTTACTTGTAGGGATTGTCTTTGACGAGGTTCATGTCACATGTAAGTGTTAAATGAATCATCTGTGTGGTACAATTTAGTGTAAGACGATAGTAAAAGGCCGTTAGCTGTTAGCAGCTAAGTTAGCGGCTAACGGTCATTTACTGTTGTTAGCTGTTAGTGGCTAAGTTGGCCGCTAACAGCTAACAGTCATTAACTGTTGTTAGCTAGCGGCTAAGTTAGCCGCTATGTATGCTACATTTTTTTTTCATTTCTTTATTCAGCCATTTCAGGTAACAAACAGGCACATTTTGCATCATACATTCTTCAAAAATCACTGAGCAGCATCAGCGACCAATATAAACAAAATAATAAAATAAAATGTATATATAAAATAGGGGTGGGCGATATGGCAAAAGTATCACGATTTTTTAAAAATAAAATCACAATCACGATTTTATCACGATTCTTTTTTACTTCGGTTTTTTTCTGGACTAATTTGCATGTTTGACCATTTTTCCCTATGTTTAAGATATAAAACGTAAAATCCTAAAAGAAAAAAAATGACAAAGCCAAAGAAACTTTCTGAACCGGTTTTAATTTAAATAGTGCAGTTTTATAAAATGTGCAATAAATGTAAACATAAAAGGTAATGAACAACAATATCAACATTATCTCTTAAAGTGCAACAATTTAAAACAAATGTTATCTAACTGCAATGTCTATAACCTGAGTGAATAATACAGAACAGATTTTTGTTCAGACATCTTCAGGCTTTTATCTCCTTTTTCTCTTTCCACCATGGCTTCACACTTCATAACCAAACAAGAGATACTACCATGCACTGCGTGTAATGTGCTACGATTGGCTAGTCGGGTGCGCATCAAAATCTCCGGCCCACACAGACGATCTGACGATCTTTCTGCTTTATGAGATCATCCCCACGTTATAATCCTTAATGATTTAATATCATCATATCGCACACCCCTAATATAAAAGAAAAAAAATAATGACAAATTCAATGAAAACATGCTACATTATAGGAGGCAACCCTGCTTGATGTGGATTGGTCTGTGATGAATGTGACGAGCAAAACGATTGCCCAATCACAAGCTTGTGTTTTTTTTAAATGTTCTGCCCCTGAAAACAAATTTAAAGGGCTCCTACCCAGATGGACTAGTGAAGTATTTCTGTAGCAGATATATGGAGCTGTCCGTCTGGCTTGTCAGGTTAGTATTGAGTAGGGGTGTAACGAAATGGTCAACTCACGAAACGATACGAAATACGAAACAGGGCTCACGATACGAAATACTCACGATACGAAATAAAGATTAAGGAAAATCTCCAATGGTAGGAAGTTGTGTAAAAATCACATTGTCTTTAATTTCTTCTTAATGCAAACATACAAGAAAATATTGCTGCATCAGTGCAAAATAAATGTTCTTTGAAAAAAAAACAAAATTTAAGTTTTTCCCCTTATTTAGACTACAGTGCAAATACAAACATAAAATCTCAATAAAAAGTGCTCTGTTGTTGTAACAATCAGGATAAGTACATTCTTGAATGAAAAGGAAAACAAATAGCAGTCCTCAGAGCTGCAGTTTAGACCTATAAATGTCTGAACTGTGAACTATAATATTTAGCCTATAACTGCATATACTTCTGATCTTCAAGTATGATCAAATTCTGTCAACTCAACAGTAGATGCAAAAATCAAATAGTTTTTTTATGCAGACTTACACAGACATAGTGGAGCAGTTCTACTGTTTGTTATGTGATCAATGTGGATTTTAATGTTTCCTATAAATTGACGGTCAGTGAAGAGGCCAGGTAGGCGGGTCGAGCGGGTCAGAGTTCAGAGGAGAGAGTTAGTGTGTGTTAGCAAGGAGGGAGAGAGCTCTTTGCAGGAGGTTAAGAGATTACTACTCATTGTTTTGTTCGTGAATTAAAATTGTAGTTGGCGTGGGCACTGCCCACCGTGACTGTTAATTAAAAGCAGGTATTCGCGAGTCGGAGTCACCTTATTTAACGTCCGGCCAGGACGTCACAATACAACCGCTGCCTGTCTGCAGTTCAGTTCATGCGTTTAACTGTAGCAGTATATTTTGCACTTGTTGTTTGGTCTGCAATCTTCTCACTGTTCTCTCGTCTTTTACATGAGAAGCCAAAATAGGTCCACACAACTGATTTATTTGACGAAGGAGCGTCCTCCTCCGTATTGCAGCGTGTGCTTTGCTACGGGAGGCGAGGGGGGTTTATTTCGTCCTTTTATTTCAAGCGTCTCTGAATTTTATTTCGTCATTTTTTATTTCGCGAAATTTCGTGGCACGAAATTTCGTTTCACCCCTAGTATTGAGGTGTGTTGACACCGAAAGCAACTTTGCATGATTGACACCCGTAACAGAATGTTTTAATCCAGATCACAGAGTGACAGTCTAAGTCCGTGTGTGAACGTTAGTTAGTGAGTATATTAGTTCTGTCTAGACCAGGGACGTCCAAACTTTTTGCCACGAGGGCCAGATTTGGTAAGGTGAAAATGTGGGGGGGCTGATCATTCAGCTTTTGTCTCTAATTGTCGCTTACTATCTAATGAAACGTCTTCAATTCAAAAAAGCTTCCAGTTGTTTCAATTTTTCGCCACCTTCGTCCCCAGTTAGCTTGCCGTAGTTAGCATGTTTTGTCTGGTAGTGCTGCTTGACATTGAATTCCTTGAAAACACCTACAGTCTCGTGGCAAATTAGGCAGACACAGTTGTTTCGTATTTCGGTGAAAAACTAATCCAATTTCCACTTGTTCTGGAATCGGCTGCATTCGCTGTCAACTTTTCTCTTTTTAGCTACAGTCGCCATGTTTGAAATGGGATAGGCTGAAAGGATAATAAAAGGTCAGGTGTCAAGTGCCACAAGGATGTGGCCACAGTGCTACTGCCATCTTCTGGTGAAATGTAAAATAGGCTTTTTGTACACAAGTATTTTATACAGCAGTCAATGGTGCACGCTGGCCGCATACAATTGATTTTAAAACCGAGCAGTGGAAATTTTAACACGGGCTGCAATTGGCCCCCGGGCCGGACTTTGGACATGCCTGGTCTAGACGGACCCCAGAAAACTGGCAGACGATGCTGCTGCAGGATCGGTGAGGTCGGTGAGTGAAAAGGATACAGTTGGAATTATGTCAGCTAATACATCCTAGTATATGATATGATATGATCGTGGGCTGAAACTCTGTCATCCAGCCTGTTTGGTAGAGAGAGGAGACGAAAACAAACATGTCAACATATCAAGGCCGGCAAAATGCCTCGATATTTGATGCCACGAATACACTGACTAATCTAAAGCCTCATCATTTTGTTTGAAGGGATTGGATATCCTTTTAATGCAATGGATTAGGGGAAAATTTAGAGACCATTAATTAATTTGAAAGAGTTGATTACTAATGCGATTACATGCAAAACACAAGAATCTTGTTGCTGTTTAAGTCATTTTCTGTCTTGGTCAATAACTGTAAAAACCGTTGGTTATTTATTTAATTCTTCCTCTTAAATTGGAGGTTGACTTAAGATGTTGTTTTCTTCACTTTGAGTCATATATCTTGTCATCAGGGACTGACTTGTACAGACAGGGTGTTACTGTTGTCAAGAGTGTTAACTCAGCAACAGTGTAGCTGCATCCTTGAACCCAAAGGACACGGCTGCTTGTCACATTTCTGCAACACTGCCCAAAGTGCCAAAAGCTTGGTCCTGAGTAGGGGTGTCCTGATACAACTGTTTCACCTCCGATACGATACCGATATTGCAGCCTTGAGTATTGGCCGATACCGATATCAATCCGATACAATATCAGCAGGAATCATACAGACTTTTATTACCTATTTTGTAGTATGGACTGTGAGAAAAGGCTTGATCAGGTCAGATTACTCAAACAGAGAACAGTAGTCAGCAATAGTAGGTATGAGAAAAACTGACCCATTTGTTATTAACCAATGGGTTAAATAAATTTTAACCTTAAACATAAGAATATACTACAATTAAAACAACATGAATAAAAAATATTAGAAGACCCTGAAAAGGGACCTCAATAAATCAAACAAAAACATACTTCACCAATTGCAAAATAACCACTGTGTTGAACTTAAACATAAGCATATTCTACAACTGAATAAAATAAAAAATAAATATATTAGAATGGACTGCTTGTATCGGAGTGCTGATATCGGAGATTTAGGATGCAGGCCGATATAATCTGATATTTGTTTCTTTGACCGATATCAGATATCAGATATCAATATCGGATCGAGACATCTCTAGTCTTGAGCTTGTATCACATGGAGTAAACAGAGGAAACCAGGCATGCCTTGAAGAAATTGCAGCAGTACTTGTTGTTCAGCGGTGTATTGATTGTTGACAGTGTTTTTTGTACATTTTCAGTTTCCTCACTGAATCCATGGTTACAAACCAGTGATCTGTTTGGTTGTGACCACACCATCTTTACCACAGTCTTGACTGTGAGGAACCAAGCTCAAAGCTCTAAAAAGGAAAATGTTTACTGTTTGATTGTTTTCTACTCATGATAATGAACTTTATGTTGAATAAAAAATGCATTGAAGATATTTAGTGGCTCCTGCTCTCAGTTTCAGTTGGTGGAGGAATTTAGTTTGATGTCCATCTCCATGAAGTAATGTAGTTGTACTTTTTTTCACAAAAGCTCATTGAATAAATCATTTTGTTTCGAGACTGTCTAAATATATTCATTCTCTTGGCTGATGGGTAGATTTCCTGTACAACCCTTGCGACTTCCAAGCCATGTTAGCTGTTCCTTAGTCTGTCTGAATTTTTTACAATAATGCATGTAAAACCTGAACCATTTCAAACATCACCAAGTTAAAGACATCCTTTTTTTCAGGACAACCTGACTGTCAGAGTTTTTATGCTGTGAGGATGTCAGATTGGTGTTTTAAACGTTGCTTAACCATAGAGACAAGCATTTTCTTTGAACTTGATCAAAGTAACATACAAATCAATTTGAGCAAGACCTCTAAATATGGTGCCTTCAATCCTTGGCTAATGGGAAAAGTATGCCAAGAACTCACAGCATCATATATTTACACATAAACACATATCTTGCAGATGAATTTATTCTCCAAATACTGTTCCATACTAAGAAGCTGATTCTGTCCCAAATATCCAAGGTGATGTGTTTCTTTACTCGCATTTCCTTTTCAATTCTTTAAGGAACCAACTCAGCTTCTCTTGTTAACATTTGCTTCTCCTGTTCAGAAGCTAAAATGTGATTGGTCAGTAGACTAACAAGATGTTGGCAGTTTCTCTGAGAGGTTAGATTGGAGGTCTAATAATATGGCTACTATTGTTTTTATTCTTAAAATTAGATTCAATAAATCAGTAATGATGAATTCATCACAAAAATGACATTTCCATAAAATCACTGCATTTTTGACTTGATCAAAAGCTGTCTAAAGTGGACACTGCTGACGTTCTGAATATGTTGATGAAAGAGTGAAATTCCAAATACGTCATTCCTCCTAAATAGTGTTGTGCTCAAGACCACACTATCCAAGACCAAGACAATCCAAGACCAAGACAAAGACCAAGACCTTTAAAATTAATTTTAAAAACCATGACAAGGTTGAACAGTTAAGTGTTGTGTCCCTCAGTCACAACACTGGGTAGGTTGTAGTCATCAGTGGGGGAAGTAACACATGAATTTAAGTTTTTAGTTGTTTTACCAAGTGTTCTTCCTTATTCACAATAATGGAGTTGAAGAACAGCAGATCAGTGCTGATCTTGATTGATCTTGACTAAGGATGCACCGAACATTCGGTGGCCGAATATTTTCGGCCGAATAGTGCAAAAAAGCCATATTCGGCCTTCGGTGGAGTGAGGCAATAACAAGGCCGAATAGTACCCCCCCTCAGTAAGGATCAGACACTCTCTTATCCACCCTGCCGAAAACAACACAGTCACACGGGGTTAAACTCTTGACGAAGCTCCGCTGCACTCGGCCGTATAGCTTGGATGAAAAGCTGATGGCTGAGCCTGCAAATAAGTGGAGGAGGAATGACTAAACTATATTTCACATACACACAGCCTGGTCTTTGAATTTAAGTTTGCCATCAACAGTGTAGAACCAAAACTACTTCCACACAGCTCTCCTCAGAACAGTTAAAGCCCAAATTAGAGCTGTTTACGTCTGTTCCGTCCGCTCCACTCGGAGCGGAAAGTCTTTGGCTCGAGACAGCAGCGGATGTGACTGACGGTCAAGCTGCGCTCACAGCGCCCTCTGTTGGACGGAACGGCCCACTGCTCCAGGCCTGATGTGTCACCACACTCAATATTTTACATTCAAATATTTATTTACAATTCCATTACGAATATTTATTCCCATATTTGATCGGTTATTCAAATATTGAATATAAAGTGACAGCTTTAAAGCAGTATTGTTGGTATTATTGGTCTGTTGGTATATATCCATCAGTGTACATTAATATTTTTTAATGCATGTTTTGTTTTGTTTGAAGGCTTAATATGAATGAAAAACTTCGTTGGGCTGTTTTTGAAAAGCAAAGGCTACTGGAATATTAAAAAATGTCATAACATTTAATAAACAATTACTTTCTTTTAAAAACATGTCTAAAAATGTACTCTAAGCTATTAATGCACGATCAAAAAATATAGTGAACTACTTTGCCGCCGCATTGGATATTCGGTTTGGTATTCGGTATTTGGCCCAGCATTTATTTATTATTCGGCTTCGGCTTCGGCCACAAATTTTCATTTCGGTGCATCTCTAATCTTGACGCATTGCTGAGTCCGGCCAGTCCGAGACCGAGACAAGACAGAGTAAAAATGCTCTCGAGTCTGAGACATGACCAAGACCTTCAAAACGTGGTCTTGAGTAACACAACACTACTCCTAAATACCCACTGTAGATCCAGAGAGTTAAGTAAATGATGTGTGTTACTGTTTGTGGTGCTGATGAACTCATGGAGCTGTGGGGTTTAAAGATTCTTGGAGCTCTGAGGGAAATTTACAAGATCAGAGTTAAAACTCTCTGGTATGAAATACAGCCGTGTGTAACAGAGGGAACCTAAATGTAGAGGCTTAGTTTCTGAGCGGAAAGGGTCATGATACAATCCAACCCCAGAGCATCTCTGTGCTGAAAACCAGAGAAACTAAAGTCATGCAGGTCATCTCCATGACAACAGATGTGATGTTATGACCCCTGTTGCTGGAGCATTTTTTTATAGTAATGGAAGGTCAGGGCTCAGCTTACATCATGCCAACAGCTAACTTCACTGTCTTGTATCTTATCTATAACCTCTTCTCTCTCTCTCTCTTTCTCCTCCACATTATGTCCCGTCTCTTGTTTTCATTAAATTATTCTGTTCTCTTTCTCCTCTGTCATCTCTACTCTGTATCTATTACTGTCTGAAAATCCTTATCTGTCCTACAACTCTGACCATGCTGCCTGAACTGGTTATGCTTTTGATGTCCTAACTCAAAAAGTTCTGACAAAATTTAATAACATAGATCACACATGGACTAGGGACCAATAGAATAGATTTTGGTAGGATCTGAATCTGGAAGTGGACCATGTAGTTATTTCAAGATTTGTCAACATTGAGAGACAGGGTGCTTTTCCACGTCTTTGCCAATAAGGTAAGTCAGTTTGACACTATTTTATGATGCAGCAAATGGCTATGTGTTGTTCTGCCTGTGTGCAGTAATTCTGCCCACTGTATTTTGCTCTGAAGAATCTTCTCTCCTTTATACTATGGCTTATAAAGGTAATCCAAGGCATCCACAGTAAATGAAGTTCACTATCATGTGAGTGAAAATCACTAATTTTCAGTTCAGTATGTGTTTACTCTGCCATTGTTTTGTCTTCCTGTGTATAAATTGAGCAAAACTGCAGATCAGCAGATAATCTCTGTTCATTTTTTAATGTAAAGCTTTCTAGAGGAGCCATGTTTCTTCAGTTTTAGTAGAAGTTGAAAAAAAAATTAATCACTGATAGGCCTGTGCCAAAATATCGATCCGGCAAAATATCGTATCGCACTCCTTTGGGATACGTGTATCGATACGGATTCTAAAGAATCGATACGGCCTAAATATTTTGACAGTTGTTGTAAATACACTTTGGGTAATGTTAATAGTGGCATAGTTCAAGGTAGAAGACAAGCTACATAATAAAGCATATGTTCTAAATTTGAACTTAAGTCTACCACCTTTGAGGATCTGAATTTATGTCTCTCCAGTTGTAGAACCACTTAAAGCTATGGTCTACGAATTGGAAGCTTTGTACATCTTAATAACACCGTTTATAAGGCTGTTATGGTCCTATGGTCCTACCTACACAGTATAAAGACCAAAAAGAATGAAAAAAATCCATTTAGTATATCCGCTGCAAAGCTGCATACTAGCTGACCAATCAAGCCTAGAAGCCTGTAAGGTTCAATTGGTCCGTGAGTCCATCAAATCCCCCGTCTCCCTCACTACGCAGCGTCATGCCCATGGTCCCGCCTCCTCCCCTCTACCTCCGGTGAGCAGCTAGCAGCGTTAGCTACTGAACTATCATGGAGCCGGAAAAGCCTAGCGCCAAAACCGGGAAGCCGCCTCCCTCTCCCGCGGGGCCCAACGGAGCTCTGCCCGCGGGTTGAGGCCTGTTAGCGGGCTAACGGCTAACGAATGGCCTCAGTCGGCCGTCAGACCTTCAGCATCGGCCGTTTTGCCCCTGGTTGATCAGGTAATGGCTTTGTTTACTACAGTGGGAGATGTCTGCTGAATAACTATGGTTAGTCTGTGCCTGCACTGGCTAATGACTTGTAGCGGAGCGGGTTAGCCTGTTAGCCGCTAATCGTTAGCACTGTAAGCTGAGCTGGGGAGGACAGGCCGAGCAAGATAAATCCTCCCCCACAATCGGCTCCGCTCTGGCGGCGCCAGACCCGCATTGCCGCCGGTCCAATTGAAATGGCTATTGCTGAGTGTTACAAGGGGGATGTCTGTCGTGTTTGATACTTTCAGTTGAGCTGAGCTGTTTTTGATTGAGTTTGCTGCTGATATATTATGCTAGTCGCTCGTAGCTCTGTCCGAGGGGGCTTGTTGGTATATCAGGCGACACGAGCTGGGGGCGGGATCTTGGAACACGGAGGGGAGAGGTGAGGGAAGGAGGGGCAGGCTGCGGTTTCAAATCGTAGACCCCAGCTTTAAAACTCATCCTTGTTCTTTTCTTCTTATAAGAAAAAACTAAACTTGACAAGAATTTTGCTTAAAGCATAGTCAATATTCACAATTTACGTGTATCGGGATACAAATCGTATCGTGGCCTTAGTATCGGGATACGTATCGTATCGTGAAGTTGCTGGAAAAACCCAGCCCTAATCACTGAGCAGTCAAGACTCTGCAGTGAACTTACAAATGATGGCGTTCATTCACTTCATTTCAAAACATTGTTACCTCTGCCAAGGAGGTTATGTTGTTGCCGGCGTCTTTTTTATTTTTTTATTTTATTTTTTTTGTTCATCTGTTTTTTGTTTCTCTGTTAGCAACATAACTGAAAAAGGTATGGACGGATTCAATGAATTTTTTGGGAAATGTCCAGTTGTGACGAGGAAGAATTGCTTCGATTTTGGGAGTGATCCAAATCAGTGTAAACTGCCATAACGAAAAATGTGTTTTTCTTGAATTACTACTGGATTTAAATAGATATCTTGATGAATCCAATTGCTGGTGGTATGTTTTCATGGTCAAGGAATCTAAATATTTAGATGAAATAAAGGTAGGACTAATATTTTTGGTGAAAATCACAATTTGGGTGAGGACTGTGGTGATGGCGGAGGTCTATGCTCTCCAAGTGCTTTTCGAGTTTAAGTTTGTTGTGCAGTGTTTAGCTCCCTGCCCTTGATTCTGACTCTTTTGGCAATAATGCCCTTCCCATTAGTTCATGTTTTCTCCCTGTTTTCTGTGAGGAATTATTTTGAGTCTCTCTTTTTTCTCAGCTGATGTGTGGAGTCAGAGTGATCAGAATAATACCTGGCATGGATTCTGCCATTGTTCTGTTGGTCCAACTGCTTGACACGTTCTCTTCTTCATTATATAATAAGAAAATTTACAATAATGTTGTTTTTATTAAAATTAAGTTTGGTTGAATTGGTTTCAAGGGAAGTGTTTATCTTCAGTGTTAACAGAGCAGAACATAAATTAGAGCTGATGGAAGGATGTTAAGAGAGCACATTAAAACAAGGATTAAAGAATAAAGAGAGACAAAGAATAAGTGGGAGTTTCAGTGGCTCCAGAGTGCTGATGCTGTCACTCCTGCTGCATTAAGCATCACTTTCATCAAACCTTGGTAAATATCTTTTTTTGGTCCAACAATGTGCTCAGAGACCCACACTATGCTGGACTCCTGCCTAAATGTGTTTGTGTTTAACTCTGCAAGAAGATTACCTGCAAACATACTCATTCACTTGTAGCATAAGCTGCTTTTGTGGAAATCCCACACAGACCCACATAGTATTAGACATTTTAGGAAATCCTTTGAGGCATTATCACTCCGACACTCCCGGTATTCAAATAAAGACCTGAGGATTTGCATGGGGGCTGAACTTGGTTTGAATTTATTTATTTATTTCATCCATTGTCAAGGGAAAGAACATGGCTTTGGTGAGGAGGAGTGTAATGTAATGGATTTTTCTGCTCAGATCCGGCACTGTTTTGATTTATGATAAAAGACAAAGAGACGCCCTGCTAAAACTAGAAATGACTCCATACAAAGGCTGAACATTATAAAAAACGGACATTGTGATTTTCGCTTGTCGTTTTACATTTTGTTTGAATGAAAGAGGTGCTGAAGGAGATAGTACACATGCCTCACAGCAAGAAGGTTGCTGGTTTGGTCCTTGCATCAGTTAGGGCCTTTCTGTGTAGTGTTTGCATGCTCTCCAGGTGTGTTCATGGGTTCTCTCGGTCACTCCTGCTTCCTACCATAGACCATGAATATGCCAGACTCCAAACTGCCCTTAAATATGAGAGTGAGTTTAAATGGTTGCCTCTGTGTTGCCACGCAATTAGTTGGTGTCCTGTTCAGCATGTACCCTTGAACAGGTAAAACAATTCATCAGTCATCCCCAACCCAACACCACATGCTGATTTTTTTCAATTCACTGTTGCCTCTTTGTCCACCGCAGCTACCTTTTGTTGAAAAAACCCCACAAGAACCTGAATATGACCATGTGCTGTGATCTGATGGATTAAGAAGCTATTTGATGAGCTATCATAGCATAGGTCATGGTACTGCTGTGCACGTCCGTTTGATTTGCTTAGTGGGGTTTTAACTCGACCCAGAGGCCTCACTTGACTTTTTTTCTCTGAATTATTTAAACTGTGGTGGTGTTTTTATAGCACTGAAAACAATGCCTTTTTCTTTCCCGTATGTTTGTATTTATTCAACACCAGAAATAGCAACAAAGTGGGCTGCAATTCTCACGTCAGTTGGGTGCAGTGGGAGCAAATTTTATCATTTACATCTGAGCACCAACATGTTCTCTTATTAAAGCACCATGTGTGTCTCTTTTTTACAGCCTTTTTCCTGCACTTTCCTATGAATAAATTCAACTTGATCTTCTCTGTTTTCTTCCTCTGCAGCCTTGCACACATTGTTCCCTCTGAGAGAAAGAGGAAGTGATGTCACGCCACCGCCACTGCTTTGGGACAAACTATCGCGGAACCTGGGAGCGAAGAAACATCCGTCCTTTGGGCCTTCACAATGGAGGAGCTAATCACAACAGTACCTCAGCCATTGTCAATGGAAACAACCGACCAGGGTTACTCCCTTTGCCAGTCATCCCCTCCCTCCTTCCCACCCCAGTTGCAGTTGTAACGACATCAAGCAGCGACATAGCGGTGAAGAGAGGCTCCACAGCAGCAGGATCATTGGCTTCTACCTCAGTCAAGGTAAGAGCCATGTTCAATCAGAATCAGCACCTCCTTCCTCCTGAATCACCATGGAAACCTACAGTGACTACTCCTGTTAGCCAAAGCTCCTCTCATCTTTTTCCAGATTTCCAGTTTTTACCAAGCTGTTTGGACTTCTGATTTTATTGTCTTTTGGCTTCGTTAAATGAGTGGCACACTCATTTTCATACAGATGGAGACACTCAGATTTCCTCTGGTTCTGGACTGGAATGTGTAAGGATCTACCTCCATCACAGCTTAAATTTAATTCCCCCGCTTCCCCCTCAGTATGTGACATGACAAGCACATACTGGCTAAGTGCTAATGCTTCTCTAATATAGGCAAATGTTGAGGTTAGAGAAGCATTATGTCATGGGGACATGAATGGATGTGCTTAAGATGGAATTTAGACAAACCACCAGACAGATGGGAGGACTCCCAGTGACTGGAAGTTGGCTATAATTGGCTGGACTTTGGCAGGCATTAGGCTGGAAGGGGACATTTTAGGCAGATGAATCTTTATTTGATTCTGCTTATCGATCTGATTCTCCTGTCCAACTCCTGTGGATTTTCTGTAGTGATGAAAGTTGGCCTTCATAGGTTTGAAGTGCAAAGTGCTCCTGACATTTAATGGCAAGCTGTAAAGACAAATGTCAACCATGCAAAGAAGACTGAAAATTGAAGTCAGGAAAATTAAGTCATCAGGGCTTTAAATAATGGTGTTCAGAGTAATTATTGTTTACCATTATTTTTACTAAGATCTACACAGAAGTTCTATCCAGATTGGTAATAAAGTAAAGATTTATCATAATGACAGTGTAACTGCTGTAAAACTGTCAGGGGAAGTTGTGTTATTGTTTCTTTCCTAAAACTCAAGTTTAAATGTAAATCGTAAACTGAATGTTACATTAGAGAAAGAAAAGAGAGCAAACAGATTGATGAAAAGTGTTAAATTATTATTGTTTCATTCACTTTTCACTCGCTTTTGTGTAAAACACATAGATTTATTTATGAACAACTTTGCAATTTGAGATATTGGGAGCATACTGGACATTTCTGTTCTCTGTATGTGATTAAGTGACACTATCATCTGAGGATATTGTCGTGCTTAAAATTGGCTTGTTTAACACCAAACTTTGATGAACTTTACATTTTTTTCTTTTTTTCCAATCAAAAATGTACCTTCCACTAAAGTCAACCTTAAGTAATTAAGATTAAAATGCTTTTATTTAGGCGTGGGATGATATGGAAAAAGATTTTCATGTTTCATCTCTAATTCTCATTTTCAGATTTCCAACCAGAACTTAGATTCTTAGATTTTATTTCTAGTGCATAAATGTTTAACTAAGAATAAAAGTTTTGGGCAATTTGTGTAAAACTCATACTTGTCTGTATCAATGACATGCTGTTTATGGCATTGGAAAAGATTAAAAGTGACAATATTAAAAAATAAACTGGCAAATCAACACTCAGTGGACGTCCATTTACTAAGAAGTATTCAATTGTATTTTCAGAGTATTTTCCAGTCATTTCTGTGGGCAGCCCTTCATAAAGTCAATGTGCAGCTATTTTAAAGGACTAAATCTTAGGATCTGTTTCATTTTCTGTGCTACACCCCCTCCCCCTGAGCACTATAGATGTTCGTACAATCTGTCGCTTTGGCAGATTGCTGATACATTTGAGTTTTTCATGATCTATGAGCATTTTATGTCTAACTTGAGGTTATTATCCTAATGAAACAACCCATAATGCAAAAAGGGCCCACATTACCTGTGTGTCCTCGGTTTAACACAGCAATATCATAACACCTGTGATTTTGAAACGTAACATCTTAACATCCTTTCTATCATTGCAAGGTGTCCCAGCATGCACTACCTAGTCTATTTTATGAAAACTCTTATCAACAAGGACCACACCAGCTCTGTTTGTCTGTATTTCTGCTCTAATAACAAACCTGCCAGCTCTACTGCCTCTGTAATCAGATCAGAGACTTCTGGGAAATAACAGCTGATAATGTCTGAGGAGGAGGATAATATCCCTGTTCAAATTAGTCTGTACAAAATGTAATCAATCTGCTGAATTACATTACTGGTTTGCAGATTAAGAAAGGCTGTCTTGAGTGGAGCAGCACCTGTAATACCTCTCTTTAATACCTCTTTTGCTTTAAAAACTGGTGCTAGGACAATAGGTTTTATTCATCAGATCTATAAATACATTCAGCAAATTTGTTTTTAGTAAGTTCCAGTTGGATTGGAAACCTATCTTTGTGTGACATGAATGTTTTCATGCCAAATGGGACAGATTTATTGATGTGTCAGAGGATAAATGTCTGCTTTCAAGCATCACACACTATTCAAACTATCACAGATTCCCAAGCAGGAAGGCAGGAGACCTAATTTAAGGGCTTTTTACTGAATGCAGGGATTAAAACCCTCTGCTTTGACTGACAACTACACACCATGCACTGAAGCTCTTCAGTTGTTTAATCTTACAGTGCAGGCAGGGTTTAATTATACATCTGCTATCAATGGATGTTTTATGTTATTTCTATTGTGACACTTCAGCACCACAGGACCCTTTTTTGCTCTGCCTAAAGAATACACAGGTCATGCTTAACATTATGACCACTGACAGGGCAATGGACTAACACTGATTCTTTGTTCATCATGGCTCCTGGTAGTGAGTGGGACACATTAGGCAGCAAGTAAACATTTGGCCCTCACATTGATGTGAGAAGCAGGAATGGGAGACAATGAAACAAGGAACAAAGGTGAGTACTTGAAGAAACAAAAGGGGAACTTAACCGAGAGGTGTGACAATTCAGATTCTTCTTCTCACTTATAAAGCTCTCATACCCCTTTTCCACCAAGCTGGTTCCAGGGCTGGTGCTAGTGCTGGTGCTAGAGCCGGTTCACAATTGGTTCAAGAGCGAACCGGTTAAGAACCGTTTGCTTTTCCACAAACGGGTGCCGGCCAGAGAGCTACGTCAGCACGTCAATGTATACGTCTGTCCAGCTTCCCATAACAACTGGCGAACAACAATAAACAAAACAATAAACTTACCAGGCTCTGTGGGGGTTTGCTCCAGGGTTGTGTCCTCCTGCATAGACTCCAGCATGGCTGTGGCCGAATTCAATGCCCCGGTAGCGCTGCACGCTGGTCGGTCCCCGAGAACAGCATCGAGCATTTTGTAATGCGGGCTTTTAAAACGTGGCCGACCATTGCCACTATGGCCCAGCTCGGTCTTCTGGTCCTTATATTCTTTCTTTACATATTCTTTATAGATATATATTCTTTTCAATCTGTTTTTCGCTTACTCCAACCTCGTCTTTTTAAAAATGGCTCTCTTCCGTGTTTTGACTCTACTAATCCCGCCCCCACCCCCTGACGTAAGCGCATAGCCCCCGACGTAACCTGGTTCTTTCTGCTGGCCCAGCAAAGAGTTGGTGCTTGCTAAGCACCGGTTTTGAGAGCCAGCAACTGGTGCTTAGTCTGTGGAAAACCAAAGAACGGGTGCTAAGTCTGGCTCTAGCTCCGAACCAGCCCTGGAACCAGCTTGGTGGAAAAGGGGTATCAGTGGACAGGCACCACTTTATTTTAAAGGGCTTGTCATGCCTTACAACCACTCAATTGTTACGATCCCAAAATGCTGGCCTGCTTGTGGTACCATCAGTCTCTAGAAATAGTATGGTAGGTAGGGCATTCCAGTATCAGGCTCCTCTTCTCTGAAATGGTCCACCGACCATGGTTTGGGAGGCAGATACCCTCTTTACCTTAAAGGTTTGACTTAAAACATTCCTCTTTGATAAAGCTTTCAATTAGAGACCAGTTTATAGTATATAGTTAAGACACAAGATTAATATGCAGTAGGCTTAGAGTAAATCCCAATTGTACCCCTTAGCTCTTCCACTTCGTCTTACCCCTTTGTCTACCCTTTCCCCTTGGCCCTCTGTTTTAAGAGCCAAGGGGAAGGGCTGAAAACATACTCCTGAGAAACGAGATGCCATTCGATTCAATACATCATCACCCAGAGCCTTTCCTGGCTGTGTCGGCAGATGCGACAATAGCTACAGCTATGAGACCTAGCTTGTTACAGCAAACAATTCAAAACATAGTTAATATTAACTTCATGGTTTAATAATTACATATAATTATGCATTTCCTTAAATCTCCGCTCTGCCTTCTTGTCAGCGGGCGCAGTGTATTCTATTACCCCTTCTTGTCCTCTTCATTTCAAGGGCTGTGTAGCCCTTTCTCTTAGCCCTACAGAGAACTGGGACACCCCTTCACTAAACGTTAACCTGCAAAACCAAGGGGTAATGGGTAAGACCAGGGTTAAGGTGTAGAATTGGGTCAGACCATAAGACTGCTAATAGGTCTTGATTGATTGATTGATTGATTGAGGTAAAGATTGACAGTTACGTGGAAATTTGGGTTAGTTTAGTTCCAACTGTATCAAATGCAAACAGAAATATAAACATTTGTTTTATAACAGGTAGACATCCATGCCGAATAAAACATTTAAAAACATTACATTTCAACACATTTATTTGTAAGAATAACTTAAAGTTTAAATTATATTGTTAAGCAGTCAAGTTCAACTTCACGTCATGTAGTCCATTGGGTCAAAATGTGGCTTCAACAGTCCAGGGTTCAAGACACATAGGTGTGTGAGATGGAGGAATGAACAGTGCATGTATGGGGCGTGGCCTCAATACCCCTGCATTAAACTGTGAGCTTTGTTCATGTGACTAAAGGGGTCGTTTACATGGCTCCTAAAATGCTCAAATCTGGTAAGTTTTCATTGCGTTTCAGTCTCCTGTTTACATGACAATGGTACCTGTTTGTAATTCCACAAACTATTGAAAATGGGCTCTAGGGTGGAAAGTTTTCAATACGCACTCAATGCAGCGCCGTGTAAACCCATATCGGAGCGTTTCAGGGTGAGATGCTGACATCACCGCATGCACAGTACTCTTTCATATGAAGGCTGCACACCCATACCAGGAACAACAGTTTCGGCCATCTACGAACTAACATGTGAGCTGCTTACTGTGCTGGGTTTGTTATCCAGACAAAATTATCCAGACAGATTTGTTGTCCGAAGTGATTTGTTGTCCAGAAAAGGAACTCCTGCGTCTCTGTGCGTCTACTCACCATTGTTGTTTGTGAAAAGTTTTCCTTCTTCGTACATGTATTGTAGCAGCACTGCATCTCTGCAGACCTACACCACCATCTACTGAACCGGGATGCACACTACAGCAATTTCAATCGTCTCCAGCATCTCCGTCTGAACGCAGAGCGACTTTGAAAACGCAAAGGGAAAATCTTTGCGTTTTTAAGTCAGGAGTGTCCCTGTAAACGTAGCTTAAGAAATAACATAGATATTCTAAAGTATACTTGCATGAAATCAGGTTATTTTAGTCAACATTTTGCTATGATATATGTTATTATGTTATAATTCCCTGTTAGGGGCCAACTTCCAATTTTGTAAAAATTAGTTTCATTCCAGTTTATTTCCATACATTCATTTTGAATACCATGGAAAGTTTCCAACTTCAGTAATCCCCAGAATTTTGCAGCCCTATGCCTAATCGGTGTAGTCAAAATTTCATTTTACGGATGAAATATTTGTAACTAAGTGCAGGGTTATTTCCGAATATTTTCTTTTTTATCTATAATGCAGGTTGAGTACTTAAAGTTAAGCACAGATCTTCAAAAAGTCCAATCTTAACCTTTTATTAGTGTCTTGAAAGGCTAGTTGTGGACCTTGAAATTACCTTTGCCATCTGTATAGAGTAACATTAGCATTTGAATAAGTTAAGCCTGTAGATCACATCAAGAGAACCTCATTCATGGACAGTTTGAAAAGAAGCTTCAAACAAAAAAAAAACCCTCCGTTGATACAAGTGAAGGTCTGTTTATCTTCCTGTTGTGGTGTAGTTCATGGTTCACTTTTTCTATGAGTCCACTGTGTCTAATGATCCCAGCGTGGCTCTCCAGTGTTTATCTTACCTCAAACAGAGGACTGTGGACCGCACTCTGTGTTCACTGGAGTAACTTTGAACACTTCATCTTTTGAGAGGGAGCAGAGCTGGAATGCCAACACTGAAATCTCACAGAGTGGAGCTCTGAAAGAGACAACAAATGAACTTTAGTTTTTAAAGTCTCACGAAGAATATGTATCCTTAATAGGATGTTGTTGCTGGTGACAATAATACTTGATTTTGAGTATGTTGTTTAAAGGCTTAATCCCCTTTTGAATGTGTTTTTATTCACTTCACGAGGATAAAACCTGTAAAAACTACAGATTATCAGTGTACACATTGATATATTTAATCTTAAATGAGGGGGTTTGGTCAGACAAAGGTGAAATTTTGATGGTTCTTTCGTTGATACTGTGTATAGGGCTTGAATGAAATGTGGTAGGCGCTCTGTAAACGGCTATAATTAAGAAGGGTCTCTTTCATCTGGATGATCAGTTATTACTTATAAAGCACTTCTTAAACCAGGACATGCACATTGATTTTGATTTTTGGTTTTTATTTCCTGGTTTTGTAGCCTTGCATTGACAGACAAATAGACTTGAAGGCTAAAGATTCAGATTACCAAAGGTCTGATCAAATGAATGAAAACGTATTTATCCTCTTAAGTCTTACTCTGAATTTTTAAAAATCATCCAACATATTTTTTTTTAATTTGCTGGTTGCTGATGATAGTTTTTGTTGATGGCCCATTGAAGTTTCCCTTTGCTAAGATGATGAAGTGTTCTATGTAAATGAGCCCAGAGACTGTCCCCAAAGCAAATTTCCTGAGTGGACAATAAAATTGAAGTTATTCCTTAAGAAGTCACTAGTCAGTTCTTTCCAATGCACCAGGAACTTTAAGAGGAGGGCTTGCAATACCGAACGTTCTTGGTTGGTTGAGGGCTTACAGTTTTTATTTCAAACCAACTATCAGCACCACAAGGGGTTGACTTAATAGTTCACATTTGGGTACTTGGGGAGCAGGGCTGGGCAATAAGGTAATTTTTCCCAGAAAACCTGATAAATGATTTAGTATTGCCTTAAGTATGTTGATATATTACTAAATGTAGCTACATTGTCTTACAGTGAAAGCAAAGCAAAGAAAAATAATTAATATTTTTCAAGGTATATTGGCCATCCCTTGATGGAGATCGTTTGTAAAGACCCCAAAACTTGAGACAAGATCTAAATGTATCTTTGAAGGTCCAGAGTTATCTGAACAGGTTATAAATATGCTAAACAGTTGCACCAGCCAGAAAACAGTCTGTTAGCTTTCATTTTAAAGCCAGTTTAAGTACTCACAGTTGACTTCGATCAGGGGCACAAATCTGATGCTTTTAAAGCAACCTAGACTCTTAACAGTCATACTGCATTTTATCCAACTTTTAAGGTATTGAATCAGACAGATGTCACAAATCTGCACTGTAGGAGGCAGGGCACAGAAAATCATATGTCAGCAATAGACAAAACAATTGCAGATGAACTCTGTGTCAGTGAATCCCCTCACATCACATTTATCTACTCCTGGCTCAGACTCCACTGCAGCCAATGCTCCACAGCAGTCATAGTGACAATGTATGTGTCTTATCAGTCCTCTTCTTGTCCTTATCGCCTTGTCATAGTTTTGTTGACTCTGATTGCACACCAACTTCAAGACTGATACACAAGCTGATGGGTAGCATCCATATTTACCTCTGATAACAGCATGCTGCCTGTGACATCACATTGTCTTCTTCACATGTTGCTCTCAACAGGGCTGTAGTCCATGAAGTCTAAAGTCTGACATTTAAATTATAAAGTGAGAAAACAGCAAAAAAAAACAGATTTCAATAAATAATACTTAGAATAGAGTAGGGATGTGACGGTTACCGGTAAAATGGTAAACCGCAGTAAATTTTTCCCACGATGATCATTACCGTGTCCTTTTCAAATTACCGTTATACCGTGTTTGATCACCACACTGTGTCAATAACTCATGGTGATGCTGCTCTTTGCCTGGAAAAGCCAGAACGATGTGCGTCTGCCCCTCGAAGCCGTCTCTCGCAAACAAAGGCACGCATGCGCAGTTTGCAATATTTGGCCTCTGGAAGAAAGCTGGAGCCTCTATCGGACTTAAAGGTTTTACCACTCGAAACGGCTAAAGTCTGGTCAAAGTTTGGATTTTACAAGGACGTCGAGGGGAAATTGATTGACGACAGTCACCCTGTATGAAACACTAAGCTGCGGTGAAAGACAAAAATGCGTGTGATTAAAACTGCTGTAACTCCTCAAGTAAAGGAGCAGTTTATCAGTGTTTTCTGTGTAAATAATGTATAAAGATTGTAAATAACAGCATTAGCATCAATCTGGAGTGTGTTCCTGTCGTTCTTTCACCGTTTATTTGCCGTGTTTCGCCGTATTTTGTCGTAATAGATTGTCTTTTTCCGTCATAGTTTGTGTTTTATGGATTTAATCAATCGCAGTTTGGAAATATTAAAGAAGGAGATGTCGAGGACATCTGCCATGGATAGGGGAGACTAGAGGAGAGTCATAAAAGGGGCTAATTGCTTCCAGGACTATCAATAGTAAAACAAAAAATAAATAAATAAATTGGTCTGGACACGTTCTGATATAATAAGCTGTAACTTTGATACTACTGCTGGAGGCAAACAAAAATGTGCCAGTGCATGTAAAATTGGTGAAGTTTATTTTTGGCCGTCCCAGAACTTTGAACATGTTCATTTACATTTTTTTTTAAATAGAAGCCTGTTTAAAGTCCAATTTTTTTTCCTTGTAATTTCACACAGTTTAAGCATTTATAACATAATAATGACAAATACTTGCCAGAATTGTTTACTTTTATTTCTAATGAAAAAATTTAAACAAATTTACTTATAGGACATTTCCTGTCCCAGTTATTGACAAAAAAAACTGTTAAACTTATAATATTAAAGTAGTTAAATGATATCAAGACTGTGTAAAAGTACTTTTTGAAAATTTTGAGCACAGTGCAACAATACCGTGATAATAATGAAAACCGTCACAATTACCGTGATATGAAATTTTCATACCGTCACAACCCTAGATTAGAGCATTCGGACCTGCAGTGTGAAGGTAGCCATAGACTGTCTTAGCTTTTTGCTTCAAGGTTTTGTAAAAGAGTTAATTTAGACATTATCAGTTCTGTAGATGTTAACAACTCAATACAAAATGGAGCCATTTTGATTGGATTGCAACAGGCTTTGGTATTTGATTCAAGTGTGTGCTGAAAGACACTTGACTATTTTCTGCTGTTAGTCCCTTCTGACTTTAAGCAGCAGTTTTTTTATCCGTCAGTGCATCGAGAAAGTTGTCCCCAAACACCTTTGTAGAGTTGTCTAAATGTTATTTACTTGTTTATTCTGTCAGCTTCATAATTCATCATTTTAGACTCTGGTGATATGCTGACATTAATCATTTCTATTGCACAAATGGGCGAACAGATTTCATCAAAGCTCAATAATTGCAAAGTTAACACCTCTCAGGAGTAACATCTTCTATGTTGCTTCTTGTCCCATGAGCAGAGGAGGGGGTTTGGAAAAGGAAGCACTTAATATGTGTAGGTGTGAGGTTGTGGTCAGTCAAGCAGAAAGAACGGGAGAGGAAAAACTATAAAACAGGTATTCAGTGAGGTCAGATTTATGAGCCTGTGCACTGAGAATCAACAGCTTTTTTTTTATAATCCTTGGAGCTGCCATATGGTCATGTGGTTCAGTTTCTGCCAAAACAGCCCAGCATTTGGCTTCCAGATTGTCTGCATTGTAAAACTGACTTTGGAAATCCCTATGTGTTGCACGCAACCACACCTGATGTTCCATTTTCATAGTAAAATTGATACAAATGTAGTTTATTCTGCAATGGTGGATGTTTGTGTTATTAGCACACATTGAGTCCAAACTACAGACAGCAGTTCTTTAGGGTGATGCTACAACCTCATATCACTCATGGGATAATTTTAGGGGTTTTCAGCCCTTGGATTTGCATTGAAGCTTGTCAGCTTCAGCCTTGTGAACACGCTTCTGTTTCCTCGAATGTGTGTGCTTTGAGCCAGGAGCATGCTGAGCTGTCTTAGCTGGAATTTCAGTGGAAGTGAAGTCTGTTCCCCTTCAGTTGTTTGGCCTGGGGCTTGAAATTATAGTCTTTGTCCATAGCTGCTCTTATTGTGCAGCATCAACAGCATATATACACACCAGGAGCTCGTGCTGTGTTTCATTGTTTGTTTGTTGTGCTGCCGGGGGTCAGTGTTAACAGTTGGTGTCTGGAAGGATCTGTTTTGTTTGATTTTAATGAAACTGGCACTTGTGAACATTGAGCCCAGCAGTAATGTCTGGAAATGTTCCTAAACAATATTGCCTTTACAAAGATGGTGACTATGGATATGACATATTTAAAAGCAGTTCATCCTGTAACAAGTGAGGCAGCTACTGTAATGCTATCATTTTCTAATTATCCTTTTGGGTTTGCCCAGGTTGGAGCCTTTCCAATCACAGGGCTACACAGTAAGACAGAATTATTCACACTCACATTCAAACCAAAGGGCAATGTAGAGTCAACAGTTAGCATAATAAGCATTTTATTTTGTCAGTGGGAGTAAACCAAAGTGTCCAGAGATAACCCACGCATGCGCAGGGGGAACACACAGACTCCACACAGAAGGGTCCAACCAACAGAGTTCAGACCAGCAACCTGAAGCCGTGATGTGTGTCTGGTAATGATGCCACTGAAAACCTGTGTAGGCCCACACTTTTTCGCACAAAACTTAATATGTGGGTCGATAAAGAATCTGATCAGACAGAATCAAAAATTGTATCAATACAGCTTTATAAATCACCATCTCGTTTAAGTCATTAAACCGTCAAATAAGAGAGAAAAGACCATGAAAGCAGCACAACAGTCCCCCTTTCTCCTTTATACATCCCTCTATGTGAATCAGGACCTTTGCTGACACCACATTGTTCAATTCTTTAGAGCCACACTTCACTTTACCAAAGCTGCCAAAAAATAATGCAGCAGCCTCTTTGTTTACTGTGGGATGCTGTGCTGCGTTCCAGTCTAATTGTTTGGACGTAGCTGCCTGCATTGTGGGGTTCCAGCATTCAGCACATCATGACCAAAGTCCAGAACAAATCCACTTCACATTCAGTGTCAGCACATTGTCATGAAGAGGATACACTGTCCCTCTGTGCTGTAAGTGAGTCATGTTTGAGAAAAAATGTTCCTTTATGCTTGTGTTAGTGCTCTTGATCAGTTTCAGACCACACTTGTATGAAGTTTATTGCTGAGCAAAGAACAGTCTTTTGTCTCCAAATAAAAGACGGAGAACAGCTAATTAGAAAAGGTGCTGTGACAGTCTCTCCACCGTCTTTCCTTCTGCTTCTAATTTATAGAATGACGACTTCTGTTACTCTCCACATTTCAGCCAAAGTCTCTTCCTCTCTGCGCCTGACTGAAGATGTTAGAAACAGCTAAAATTAATCTCCATTCTTTCACATAATGCTTTTCCAATCATCTTCTTGTTTTGTGGATTGACAATCTGAAATGATCGTATCAAGATAGTTTTGTTATTACAGGACAAAGCTGGTGCAATGCTGTACAAAGACTTGCACAAACAAAAAGCAAAGACAAACACAAAGCCGTGAGCAGACATTTTCTGCTTCATTGAAATGTGGATGCTGTGGATGGATGACTCAGAGCAGTTAAAGCCCAAAGCTTTGGATCACCACAATGCCCCTACAGGCCCACAGCAGATGGAGGCCAGCAAATAGTAAAACATGCTCAGGGAGAGATGTCAGTGTTTGCTGTGTTTGAGGAGATGGCTGATGCGGGAGCCAGAATATGACTGCTGTCACAATCTATAAGTAGACCTAACTACAGTCAAAATGCGATGTGTGCAAAATTGTTGGTACCCTTCTGTTGAAGGAAGAAAACCCACGATGGTCTCTAAAATAACTTGAAACTGACAACAGTAAGATTAAATAATAAAAATATTGAAATTAACTGATGAAAATCAGACATTGCTTTCTATTTTTTTTTAGAACAGAATCATTAAAAAACAAATGAAGCTGTCCTGATCAACAGTTATGTTACCCTTAACTAAGTATTTTGTTGCACAGTGTTTTGAGTCAGTCACTGTAATCATCCAATTTCTGTAGCTCTCAATGAGACTTCTGCACCCGTCAACAGGTATTTTGGCCCACTCCGCATGAACAAAATGCTCTAGGTGTCTCAGGGTTGAAGATTGTCTTTTCCAGACTGCATGTTTCACAATCTTCAACAACTTTTCAATAGGATTCTGACCAGGGATCAAAGAAGGCCACTTCAGAACAGTCCAATGTTTTGTTCTGAGCCATTCTTGGGTGTTTTTAGCTGTGTGTTTTGGGTAGGGGTGTCCCGATACAACTATTTCACCTCCGATACGATACCGATATTGCAGCCTTGAGTATTGTCCGATACCGATATCAATCCGATACGATATCAGCAGGAGTCATACAGACTTTTATTACCTATTTTGTAGTATGGACTGTAAGAAAAGGCTTGATCAGGTCAGATTACTCAAACATAGAACAGTAGTCAGCAATAGTAGGTATGAGAAAAACTGACCCATTTGTTATTAACCAATGGGTTAAATACATTTTAACCTTAAACATAAGAATATACTACAATTACAACAACATGAATAAAAAATATTAGAAGACCCTGAAAAGTGACCTCAATAAATCAAACAAAAACATATTTCACCAACTGCAAAATAACCACTGTGTTGAACTTAAACATAAGCATATTCTACAACTGAATACAATAAAAAATAAATATATTAGAATGGACTGCTTGTATCGGAGTGCTGATATCAGAGATTTAGGATGCAGACCGATATAATCCGATATTTGTTTTTTTGACCGATATCCGATATCGATATCGGATCGGGACATCCCTAGTTTTGGGTCACTATCTTGTTGGAGGACCCATGACCTGCCACTGAGTCCAGGCTTTCTGACACTGGACAGCACATTTTGCTCCATAATGCCTTGATAGTCTTGAGTCATTAAACCCTGCACAGAGTCAAGATATCCTGTGCCAGTTGCAGCAAAGCAGCCCCAGAACATAACTGAGCCTCCTCCATGTTTCACTGTAGGTACAGTGTTCTTTTCTTTGTATGCTTCATTTATGCATCTGTGAACGCACCGCTGGTGTGACTTGCTATAAAGCTTCAGTTCTATCTCATCTATCATAAAGAAATACTCCTAAAAGTTTTGTAGCTTGTCAATTTATATTTTGGCAATTTCCAGTATCTCTTTTTGTGATTTTCTTTCAACAGTGATGTCCACCATTAAGTCCACTTTGATTAAAGAGTGGATATACATCAAATTTTCAAATATCAGCCTCTAAACAGACATTGAGGTTGAAATAGGTTATCCTTAAAAGAATGCTTGTCTTATATCATAAGTGTGCCCAGTTTGGATTGAAAAAGCTTCTTTTCATAACTGTTTTGCCTATGTACGCAGACATCACATTTTACAACAGAAAACTTTCACCAGCCATCTTGGTGGTAACCATAAAAAAAATTCTGCTCTGCTTTGAAATAACTGTGACCTCAGCCTGCTCCAATGTTTTTTTTTTCTTTTTTTGGTTTAAATGGAAAAACATCTGCTGACCAGTGACAATGGTCATCTAGTGAGGAGGGAACTGAAACTGTGGGGATCCAATAAAGTAGAGAGAAATTGTCAACCTTGACAAAGACTGATGAATGAGAACCTAAGTGATCATGAAGTAGGTGTAGTACTGAAGTAAAGTAGTAATTACATTGAGTTAATGAGTTAATTGGTTGTTTGTGTAAAGGAGAGGGTGAAGCATGGCTTTAGAGAGGTACATTAAGCTCAGGGAGCTGAAGAGAATACCGCAAATCAGACTACAAAAAACATTTCCTCACCTCAACAGTCTGAATGGAGAGTCTCCAGGGCCCCTTAGGTGGAATGGAGCAAATGGTTCCTCTATTTAAACCACAGGTGGACAACGAGAGACCTGGGGACCACATGCAGCCCTCCTCCTCTTTCACACTGCCTTTCAGTCAGTTTGAACTGAAAAATGCAAGTTTATCAAGACAGCACGGCAGACTTTGCCATAACAGCTTTAAATTAATTTAATGAGACTGTTTTATGACAATAAAACAATTTTAATCAAATCACAGTCCAACGAACAACAAAGCTGATTTGAGTTGTTGATGCGTCGGATCATTCATCACCACAGCAACGATAGCATCAAATTGAACAACAAGCAGCCTCTACACTATCAGATAATTTCATAACAGGTTTGTGAGGTCAGTGTCACTTAGTAAACATCAGTGCTGTTGAAGTTGTTTACAGACCACATATTTTGCTAATGGATTAATCAGATAAACAATTTAATGAAAGAGGTGGTCTGGACTATTAAGCACTCAGTACAGTTAAGTTGTTAATGTATAAAACCCTCTCTCCTGTTTTCCCCCAAGCTCTTATAAAACTGATTTGATTCTGCATAGACATCTAGTGTTGAACATGTCATTAGCTTGGAAGCTTTTCAATCTAGGGTCTAAGATACACAGGATGTTGGGTTTTAAGGCTCGATTTGTAAACAATCATGCAATTTTCTAACTTATAAATTAATTTATTTTGTTATCTTCTGCAGGTCTCAGGTGTGTCTCCTGTTGTCAAGCAGAGCTCAGGACTGCTGCTGGCTCCAGCAGTGAGGTGGGGACAGAAGCCCATTAACCAGCTCACACCTTGGGATACTGATGAGCCGCCTGCCAAGCAGCATCGAGACAGCGAGCCCAGCGGTAATGAATCTTACAGACAGTCACAGTGTCAGACACACTCATCAGTTGATTCCTCCTGATGCAAGTTTACAGTGGTGTTTGTGGTGCATCATTTCTGTGTCCTCGCAGCATATTTGATCTTGTATAACAACACAGAAACGTCAATGCTTCATCCTTGGCACCTTTGACCAGCTGGGGGAGCATCTAATATTAAAGAGGCATCTTGGTGGATTTATAGACAGAAAGATATGCCTACCTCTAGAACATCAGATTGTAAATACAGAATCTTGGGTATCTTAATTCAGTGAACAGTATTTTTACATAAATCTGTTTTATTTTGTAAAAACTACAGAGATGTTAGAGAAGCCAATTGTGTTTTTTTAAGGAGAATGTGTCCCTTCTAAAAAAAACCTAATTAAAATACACACTACAGTAAATATGACTTAAGATGTTTTTAGTACAGATGCTGTTACATACAACTTCCACATTTTCTCGACTGGTCCATGGCAGGTCCTTGATGGGGCCTAGTTTTTATAGCTATATAAGTTGAGAACGGACATGCCGATTAGCCTGTTGTCCTCATAGATACCTAGTAAAACTTGGCGAAATCTGCCCTCCTCAGAAGTTTACTTTTAGGGATTGTCTTTATACGGTTCATGTCACGTATAAGTGTTAAATGAATCATCAGTGTGATACAATTTAGTGCAAGACGATAGTAAAAAGCCATAAGCTGTTAGCAGCTAAGTTAGCAGCTAATGGCTAATGGTCATTAACTGTTGTTAGCTGTTAGCCACTAAGTTAGCCGCTATGGCTAACATCCATGAACTGTTGTTAACTGTTGTTAGCCATTAGCCGCTAAGTTATAGGAGGCAACCCTGCTTGATGTGGATTGGTCTGTGATGAATGTGACGAGCCAAACGATGGTCCAATCACAAGCTTGTGCTTTTTTTTTATGTTCTGCCCCTAAAAACAAATTCAAAGGGCTCCTACCCAGATGGACTAGTGAAATATTTCTGTGGCAGATATATTTAGCTGTCCATCTGGCTTGTCAGGTTATAGTTTTTAATCAACACTTGTGTTAATTTATGGTGTCACAATTCCTCTGTTCATTTGGCAATTACTCCAACAAATGATGAAAAGGCTGGAACTATGTAGATGCACCATTTCAGTGCAACACTCTGCAAATGCATCAATGAGTTTAAGGAACCTGGGCACTTGGTAGTTGTCTGGTAATTGGCTGGAATCTGGCTGGAAGTTGTCAGGCTACTGGCAAGGAAGGGACAATAAAGGGGCTGGATCTGTATCAATGCTAGAGCTGGGCGATATATCGAATTAATTCGATTAATTCGATTTTATTTTTTCAATCGATATTAAAAAAATTAAATCTCAACATCGAGTTTAATGTTTCCTGTCCCTCTGGTATTTTTACCCAACACGTGTAATACACACAGTCGCCATATTAGGAGGACTGGCGCTGTATCACAGACTGCAGTCAACATTCGTTTGCAAATGAGCAATAGACGAAGAACAAACAAACAGATACAACAGGGATAGGCATGAGAGATGGAGCAGGCGGAAAAAAGAGAAGACATTGAGGACAATTCTGTGCCAAAAAAGGGTTACGTGACTTCAGTGGCATGGACATGGTTTGGATATACAAGGTCGGACCCCTTAACAGACTTATGTGTTGTGCAAATTTTGTAAAAAGACGGTGAAAACAAAGGGAAGTAGCACTACAAATCTCTTTCGGCAGCTCAAGCAGAAGCACCCGGCAGAGTGGGAGCAATGTGTGAGGCGCATAGCTGTCAAGTTTCCCGTTTTGGCCGGGAAACTACCGTATTTAATCCCTCTTTCCCGCCGTCCTCCCGTATTAATATTTTCCCGTAATTCTCCCGTATTTAAAAAAAACATTCCTCTGCCTCTGCTCCTAACTGAACACTGTCACTCGTCTCGCGAGCAATGCCACCTGCAGCAGCCTGCATGTTTGTTTTCCTCCTCTTTTACTACCAAAGAGGCTGAATGAAAGATGGCTCACTACGTCTATCTTTCTTAACACCGGGGTGTATCGGTTCTATAGCGGATTTATAGCCGAGTGAGCATCTGTCAAACATGCGATCTTTTGGGTGAAGACGGGGCCGTTCGCGCGTACACACGGAGAGAGCTGAAGTGAGCGTCCTGAGGAGTAATGAGGAAACAAACGCTAATATGAATGATGGCACAAAAGATACAGTTCTTAAACTAGCTGCCACAGTGTGGGAATATTTTGGTTTTAAACAGAATGAACAAGGTGTGAGCTCTTGAACACCTACGAGCTGATATGTCGTATTTGTTTGAAAGTAGTGACGACGAAGAAGAGGGGGTGCAGCAGAGCCTTTGTCCCGACAGTCAGTGCTTACTGAGGCATTTGGTCTGTAAAGTAAATATAAATAAAACAGCGCAAAATGATGCGCTCACAGACAGTGTCGTTCGCTACATTGCAAAAGAAATGCAGGCCTTCAATATGGTTAAAAAGCCAGCAGATACATACGTTTGACAGACAGTATGGATTGACTGGGAGAAAGTACATGTCACAAACAATTCCTGAACTGTATAAACTCCATTTAATTTAGGCCAGAGTTTTTATTGTTGTGTGAGTTTTGTTTTTTCTTTACAGATACAGGGTCTATTTTTTATTGTTTTTGACTAGTATAATTATTTTTATTTTATTTTTTTGTTTATTTTATTTAAAATATCCTGACCTTCCAATTATAGTTAAATATTCTTCAGAAATTAATGAAAAAATTTGAAAAAAAAATCAAATTAATATTGACAATAATATTGTTTATCGGCAATAATTTTTTGGACTATCAGTTACATTACTTCCTGTTAGTAAGTCTGAGAGGGAAAATACGTCTCATATTGACTGACTTGTTGTGGTCTATTCTAGCACTTGGGATTTTTTCCCCCATTTGTTGTGTATTCCTACGTAAAGAGGAATACTTATTTCTTTTTTGGTAGAAATACCTGCACAGAAGCACAAAGTTAATGGTGCTGTTCTTGTTTTTCTTCTGGTATATGCTGGCACTTCCATGGAGAATAATTAACATTTTATTTTTGTTAGCTTTAATTTATAAAATGCTTTTTTTCTCCAGTTTTCATTTATATATTTCAATGCAGTGCCCGTGCAAGTGTTCTTATTAAAATTACCTCAGCAATAGCTATATTGCCTATACAGTTAAATACTGATGTTGTGGCATCCAATAAAATATAGCAAGTTTGAATAATGTTTAATTGTGTTTTTTTACACAGAAAAAAATCGATTAAAATCGTATATCGGATTTCAGTGGGAAAAAATCGAGATTTAATTTTTTGGCTATATCGCCCAGCCCTAATCAATGCCAACATTTTTTTTCCTTTTTATAAGGCTCATGGTTATGGTCATGTCAGGTGAAGTTTATGAAATTAATTTCCTTCTAAGAAGTTGACTTAACTAAGAAGTTGTAAAGTTGTGTTGTTACTATTATATCAGAGGGTAGATTATCATAAATATTATGACCCTCCTCTATTCTTCTTGAGCTTAAGCTTTTTGCACACAATGTCTTAGCCTTTGGGCCCTTGGCAAACTGGTTGGTTATTGGCAGAGCCCCACTCTGAGCATCAAACTCTTCAGAGTACAAAATTGATTGATTAAATACAAACTCCAGATAATGGTGTATGAAACACTAAAGACAGGTAGTCCCCCACCCCCAGCATCTTCTCAAATTTAGACAATGTATTTGCTTAACTTGTCCCCAAAACAAGGTCATGTATGTTGCTTTCAGTTGTATTTTATGTTTCAGATGAAATATTCGGTTGTAAAAAAACATAAAAAGAGCATGTTCAGCAGAAAACAGACTGTTTTGGTGCAAGGAGAAAGCTGAAATCTGTCTTTTCAGTTTTTGTTTTTATGTCGATATTGTATGCTTCAACCAGCTCTCTGCTTGTATTCTAGCTTTTTATTCTGCTTAGGAAATCATTACATTGTGTCATGATACAGAAACACATTTCCTGTAAGTTGTCAATATGAGTGAAGGGAATAAAAGCTTTATCATTAGCTGATTTATGTCTTCCTTATTGCCTCTCTGTCTATGTTTTCCTAGGTTCAGCCTGGTCTGCACCAGTAGCAGCAGTGAGCCAGCCCAACCTTCTGCCCCACACCTACACCCTCCCCCAGCCGCCCTCCTTCAACCACAGTGTGACTGCGCAGTCACACATCATAGGCGTAACCCCACCCATCCAGACACCTGTTCACTCACAGCACCCTCTAATGACAGCCCACTTCCAGCTGACCCCACAGTCCACCCAGCAGCCACCCTCGATGGTTCTGAGCATGCCCAGTCAGCCTCTGTACGCCTCCTCTCAGCCCACGGTTGCACCATCCGCCCTCACTGCCCGAGTCAACCAGGTGGTTCATCCAAACCCTCACAGTGTGAACAGCAACGGACACTCAACCCCTCATCCTGACCTTGCCCAGCCCCCTGCTCTACCTCTCACCAATGGACAAACTGCAGCCATAGCCAATCAGGATGGTCCTAATGGGCCACAATTGCTGCGGACAGTTGGGATGGGGAAGTACGAGTTCAGTGACCCAGGACACCCTAAAGGTAAGCACAGGAAGCCTCAATTGATGCTCCATTCACAGGTTGAAGTCTTTCTTTTCCAGACTCACTGTATTTAGATATAAAACCTGTCATGACTCCTTTTAGAGGCTGAATCAGCATGGATATGTTCAGACAACAACCAGAGCTCAGAAGAGACTCCATAGCAGGAAGCTGTTGGGTTTTAAACCACTGTACTCTGAGCTCTCTTCTCCTTTGGCTTCTCTTATGTGTGGCCATGCTGGTATGAAACAAATAGTCCCCTCCCCTGCCCTCTCTGTTTGTGTACCAGAGCATTTTCAGATGTCGACAGTCTTAAACAAGAGCACAAGCACTCAAAGAAGGAGCTGCTAAAACACGGCCAGAGCCAATTCACTTTAGAGCTGCTCCAAGGTCTCAGAGCAGAGAGGTGAACCTTGAGAGAACTTCTGATATTGTTACCTGTGAGGTGGATTCTTTGGGAAGAGGAACTTGTTTAAACTTTAAACTCACAACAGCACGGTCTTTATATTGGCTCTGAAAATGGTTAAAAACTTGCCACATTTGGTTGCAAAGCTTAGCTTAACATTGAGCAAAAATAGCTTAAATTCGGTGCCCTCTCTTTTCTCTTAATCATCTGAAGCCTTGTTGGCTTCCTCTGTGTTTGTGAGGGTGTTTGGAGCTGAGAATCATGTCTGAGTCTATGAGCTGTAAATTGGTATTTGGATTGACCTTGGGGAGTTTGTGATGCAGGGAGCCAGAAACAGATGTGGTCAATTCCCGACCAAGTCTCACATTTAATGAAGCATTTAATTTAGGTTGAGATTGTTTTATTTTTTTTCAGATCAATAAATGTGTGTAAGCTAGCCTGGGATGTTGCAGAAAAGCAATTATTTTGTGGACTGCCTGTGATACATTAAAATGAGACAGCAGCTACAAATGGAAATGGATAATTGGGCAAGATGGTCTGCCTGGTCCAGTCTGATCAAATAAAACTTATGAAAAAGGCTGTTTTTATTTGTCAACAATGAAAATGTCAAAATGTATTGAGCAGAGACTTTGAATTCCTGCAGAGTTATTAAGTCCCAGCAACTATGAGATTTGGTTTCAATACACTATAGCGGCTTCTTGGATTGAATAAGCCAGACGTAGAGTTCAAATGAGTGCTGATTTATTTTCCTCTTGTTTAGCTTTATGAGTGCTTTGAGCATCATAAGCACTGTGAAAACTACAGATAAAACAAAAAATTGAACATTTGTTTCACATATAAATCTTCCAAATATTAATAGAAATACATAAAATATGATTTTAAACAATAAGTAACAATATGAAATATAATGCATTACACATTTCCCTTGAAAAAAAATAACACAATTTTATCCTGCCATGTACAGCTTCATCTTATAAACAAATTAAACAATGACACAGACCAGGGATACAACAGATGAACCCTATTATAAATCAAGACCACATTAATTAACACTTAATTTGGATGCCATCTACATACACAACCAGTCAGTAAATGCAAGATAACACCCACACAGAGTTCATCCTGTCTTTTAAAAGAAGTTGTAGTGGTATAATTTTGGTAAAATGCGGTTTTAAAACAGACTCTACGAGACATATTTGTTTGGGGTGGGAGAAAATAAATTCTAAAAACGAACTCACAGGTGATGTGTATTTTTCCTGATATAGTCTGTAGGTATCATTGTTGTTCATCTTTTTTACTGGTGTTACAAAAGCTAACTAAACTTGCAAAAATCGGCAATATCGTAGAATCACAATTTAAATTAAAATCGAAATCGGCGCCTAAAAAATAGTAAAAATTGAATCGGGAGAAAGGCATATCGTCCCAGCCCTAATATTTACACCCCTGTTATTATTGTGTGTATTTGTCAATGTCTTACACATGCCATGTTTTATGTTGATTAAAGTTCATAGGGAGCCATTCTAATCTGATCATCCTTTGAGACAGTCCAGTCACTTGGCTCTGATCGGCCCATGTACTTTCTCCATCCACATCAGCTCTTAATCGCAGTGGACAAATCAGACCTCACACTTTCCCATCAGTTATCATCTTCTGTCACACCTCCCACTCCTCACTCATTTGTTGATTGTCTTGGTTTTGCTGAGGGAAAGGGAATTTTGTGAGCCTGTGGTCTGAGCTGGTGCAATCACAGCTGTCAGCACTTTTTGTGACAGGCAGGGATGGATGTGTTTTGTTATATATATAAAATATTATACATGATAATGAAAGCAAGACTGGGATGCAACAAGGGAGTTGATGCAGAGATGGTGAACGAGGGAGTATCTATCGAGAGAGTCGTCAGAATCAATGTCTGTCTTGATAACTGTTAGAGAAGCTCCCGCTGTGCTCAGCAGAGACTGACTAGCCCACTGCAATCATTATATCATGCACCTATTAAAGGCAGCGCAGGTCCAAAAGCACAATATTAAAATAGGAGTTATTTTATAGCTAAAGGTTACAGCTGTAAACTTTTACACAGACTAATAGATATATTTTTTGTTCTGGTAATTAGAGGAGAGTGAGGTGATTTGTGCCAGGGGGGGAAGTAGTGCCATTCCTGTCATCTTTTAAACCATATAAGAAATTGGTCATGTGAACAGTTATTTTTGAAGAGGCATTCATTTCATTCATCTTGCAAAGAGGGGAGATACATGGATTGAGAAGTAAGCACATTTAAGTTGATTTTTTTTTGCCTTCCAAATTAAAATTTCTATTATCAAAGTTTTTTTGTTGTAGTGTTTGAACAATTAGACAAGTTTGAAATCAGTTCACACATGTTTTAGTGCTTTAGTAAGCAACACTATGAGTCCATACAGTTAGCATAATACCAGCTCTAAACAGCTGAATGATGCATTGACTTTTCGAAATGGTGGGCTTGGGGTGATTTGTGCCACTGGCAATTATGATTATTTACTACATGTTTTTTTATTGTATTTTATTGTAACTGTACATTGTACTTTTATATTTGATCCCTGAAACTATGTGACATTCTTAATTTTAAAACAAAATCCAACGTAGCAAACAGTTACAATCAGAAGCCAGACAGGGCTTTACCTTGTCTTGAAAAGTTGGACTGAGCAGTGAAATGAGGTTCAAAAGGGGAAGACCATGAGTCAGGTGACGAGGGGGATAAGAGTGAAGAAACTACCCACACCACAAGAACTTGGTTGTACAGCCAGAAAGGATCATAAGTTCATCTTCCCATGCAGCATTGACGAGTGGGATGTTAAGTATTAGGACAGATCTGTGAAGAGAACTGCAGTCGATGAGGCGCTCATTTTGAATTTCACTCGTTCTTGTTAAATATGTCTTGTTGAAGAAGAAGTTATGTTTATTTTTAGCCTGGTTTGAGAATTGCTGATGGTTTTGTTCTAAACGTGCTCAGCTGGCGCTATAGGCCTTGTCATAAAAAAGTGGGTTTTGATGTCATATAGTTGAAATAAACGTTAGACGTGTAAGTATGTATTGAATTTGTCTTATGCTGCGTTCACACCGCAAGCAACCCAGCTACCAAAGTTGTGTCGCCCACTGACGTAGCGTCTATAAATACCTCATTTTGGTAACCGCTGCCGATGCTAGGTGACGTCACGCGCGCTCGAGTTTCACCATGATCATTTCATATATCATATAATAGGATGTATAAGCTGACATTATTCCAACTGTATCCTTTTCACTCACTTATCAAACACAAAACACTGCAGCTGATGCACTGCAGCAGCAGCATCTGTGAGTTTACCGCGGTCCATCTAGGTGGAACTAATGTCCTCACTGACATTAGTTCCGCCTAGACGGAACTCATCCGCCCTGTAGTCCGGATGAATAACTGTTTGTCTCGGGTACCGTCACACGTACACCCACCTCTGATTGGCTGTTGCCGCACAGCCACACACGACATCGCCTGAATAGATCAACTTTTTTTTAACTTTGACATCGCGCGGCGAGTGAAGTGATTGTCTTGTACGCGGCTGTCGCATTGCGGGAGGGTTAGCCCCATCCCATCGCGGCTGTACATTGACTTTCAATGGGGAGTGAACGCGGAGGTAGTACAAGTAGCGTCCGGTGTGAACGCACCTTTAGTGTTATAGAGAATCACTGTTTGTGAGAATAAGATGATCTGTTTTACTTCAAAAATCAATGGCACAATTTACCCCAGTGTATTTTCTTCAATGGCACAACTTACCCCACACCGGGGGCCAGTTGCACCACAAGACCTCGTTCTTTTTTCCTAAAGCTACAGTACATTTCTCAAACTGTTTATTTAAGATCCCAAGTGACTGTTCCCAGGGATGCACCACATCCTGAACTTGATGTTTATGTTTTAGTTGGAGGCATTACTGTTATTCCCTTGATTTAAAGACACTTCAAATAAAAACTGGAACAACTCATCCCTCTCTCCCCCATGACTTAGAGCAGCCCCTATCAACAGTGGTGCAGTGTTCAAACCTTCAAACTGTTTGAAGATGCAACAAAGAGTTTCACAAAATTTCTGATAAGGATATAATCCATAACAAATTCTTTGATCAGAATTTTTTTGTTTGTTTTTACATTTACATTTACAAATATGATTTGACTGGTTAAATTGATCTTAAAGACAATCAACGTGTAGTTAGAGTATAGATGAAAGAGTCAAGAGGGATAAAATACAAATTGAACCAGCTGTTAAGTTATTAAAATAGAATTAGGTAGGTAAAATCAATATAAAAAAACTAAAAAAAAAATACAATAAGAACAAAAACACAACACAAAGGTACAGGGATGTGGTGAAGGAGTTGCACAGATGTGCAGTGACTGGTTTTATTGAGCAATGAAGGTAACAGTGTCTCATATACATGTGTGTGTGCGCGTGCATGCATATGTGTGTTTGCGTGTGCATGTTTGCATATGTTTACAATGTGCAATAGAATTAGAAAAATCCTGTGTGTGTTAATGTGATGCATACAACACATAAAATAGTCTGGACTAACTTTAACATGGAGTAACTTCAACATTTTTGTGCATTTTGTCCTGAAACCATTTGATTGATAGTTGAGTTTGAAAATAATTTCCCTGCATCAATACTGACTGCAAAAACTGAACATTATCAAGTTAATTTGTTTTAAGGGTGTGGACAGTACTGTACTGTACTGTATATGCTTTTGCAGGCAGGCTGGTTTTGAAATCATTATAATTTTTAATCTGAGACATCAGCCTGTGTATTAAGTGGCATTCAGCTACTTGCTACATCATTTTATCTTCACCTGGCATAGATCATGTTTCATGCTATTATGCCTCATGAAGTAAGAGTTACTATACTAAACTATAAGTTATCTTTGTTGTATTTGAAAGGGTTAAGGTTTTAAGTTTTTTACCACTAAAAAAGCCTGGTGGACCAAAAATGGTAAAAAAGAGCTTAGAGTTAAAACAACTGAATGCAGAAATGCAGATCAGCACAGCAACATTTCTTTCTGTATTCAAAGTTTATTTTAAGTGTGATCATTAATCAGAAGCACATTCATTAAACTGTCTTATCTGCTTCCTCTGTGTCTCCTCATCTCTTATGAGAGTAGCCGGAGAGTTTACACACATATTTTAACAACAATTACAGTACATACACCCCCCCACACACACAAATATGTTTTTTTAATTCCAAAATTCAGAACTACTGAACATGGAGTGAGGCATTGTAAGTTATTCCTTCATTAACTCTTGAAAGCTTTACTGGGCGTAAGATAAAGTTCACAAGAGCTGTGCATGTTTCAAAGAATTTATGAAGTTGAACTTGATTCCAGTCACTGAGGGTTCACGGTGTTCAGAAAATTATTTTAATGAATTCACTCAGTACCTCTGTGATATCATAATGAGTATCTCTGGAAAATAAGAGGATTTGGGGGCAACAAATCAATAATATTCATGCCTACATCTCATTTAAGAAAGGCAGTATGCTGATGGAGTTCAGCACCTTCATGAAAAATGTTGCTTCCATTGAGATTTTCTCAGATTCTTGTTACAGTCACAGCTTTTGAGTGGAAAAAAGGAGAAGACGCGTGAGGCCAGCTGAAACATTGAGGAAGGCTGCCTACTCCTCTGTCTCTCTCGTTATTATTATTAAGCCTACCTACATATAAACTGAGACGGAGGATAGCTTGTTAAGACTGGTAGTCCCTCATCCACCTCCTTCTTGCAGGAAGCTGCACAGGCTCATTAATCACCAGGATGTTCCAGATAAAGTTCAGTGGGAGCACAGTGATCCGACTGGAAGTCTGGCAGCCGTGGCTCATACCATCATAATCACAGTCAGGGAGAGGCTGTCAGACCTCCTGCTACGCTGGAGCGAGCACCATATTCACGCCTTCCTCCCTTCTCTATACTCTCCTCTGTCTATACTCTCCATCTCCCTCATCTCCTCCTGCCCCCCCAACCCCCATCCCCGTTATTTTCTGTGTCCCATGCTGAGCTTCTCATGGAGACTTCTGCACTGCTTACATCCACAAGCTACTTACAGTCAGCTCTCTATTTCTTTTCATTTGTCTTTTGTCTTTGAGTATCTCCACCAAACATCCTCCCTGGATATATTTAGCTTTTGAATCCATAAAGTTCCTCTCTGGGTCTGAGATACATTAAATAAAGAGCAGCTGGACAATGAATTCAATGGCTTCATATTCTTCAAATTGGAAACTTCCATCAGAATTGACATGGATATCAATGTATAATAGGAATGGTTGACGCTAATGTCTGTATTTTTTAAGTGAATAAAAATCACATGCCAGGTTCTTATTCCATTTGAAATGTAATTTTTCAATTGAAAACCCACAACACTTGCCAGTAAATTGATATGCAGCTTTTCCACAAATATGGGCACCTTGGACAAACCAAAATGCTCAAGAAAATATCAATTGTTATTTAACTCTCAGTCCACAGAGAAATGAGCTATGCCTCTAAAGCCCCGTTTCCACCAGAGAGTTCAGTTCGGTTCATCTCGGTATGGCTCGCTTTTTGTGGCATTTCCATAGCCTAAAACCGGGACAGGACCCCTTACAAGAGAACCTCTCCGTCCTACTTTTTGGGACCCTTCTGCTGGGGTGCCAAGCATACCGATCCGACCCCAGGAGGTGGAGCTAGAAACACTGCAGTCTGTTGATTGGTTGAAGGAGACGTCACTTCCCATGCGACATCGGAATCACACATAACCCCGCCATGTTTAACTCTCCACTCATCTTCATGAAGATAACTCTCGCAGCACACAGCCTTCTCTGAAATACACATTCTGATCACAAAGAAGAAGAATTGCTCGATGTCCTCCATCGTTGCTCTTTGTTTACTGTGTCGCGTTTTCTTTTTCGTTGTACATAATAGCCGGGTACACAGTTTCATGCTGCTATGGCGTCATGCTACCGGCATCCGGCTTAGACGTCGCCTGTCAAGTAGGGTTCAGTTGGCTGTGGAAACACAAACAAGACCAGGCTTTACTGATCTGCCTGAGCCAAACCGTGCCGATCCACACCGGACCACTTAGTGGAAACGGGGCTTAATGGTCCAAAATGGAAGGGAAAAAGAGCTGTATCTGATTATCTACAGATAAAAAAAAAGTTCATTTTTTTTTACTTAGCTTAAATCAAATCCTTACTTAATTAACATCCAGGACATGATGGTCACTTATACCAATTTTTGGGACCTTTAAGGTTATTATAGTAGCTGCTTGCTCAAAACAAGAGGGTTGCTGATATTGGCCTTTCCGTGTGGAGTTTTCATGTTCTCTCTGGGCCTGTGTGGGTTCTCCACAGGCAGTCCTACAGACTGCACACATGCTTATTAGGTTGATTGGTACCTCCAAATTGCCCTTAAGTATGAGTGTGAGCATGAATGGCTGCTGACCGATTAAGAGTGCACCCTGCTTCTCGCCCAGTGCCAGCTGGGTTAGACTTCCTCCTCCCGCTATCCCAAAAGAGATAAGCAAAATAGATGATTGATTGATGAATGGAATAATATGTATTTTTGTAAGTACGATTCCTGGGGAGGAGCATGAAGTTCTGATCTGGGTCTCAAGCTGAAACTGTTTTGGAACCCTGGTTTTCACTAAAGTCATTTTTGACAGTACAATATTAGAGACTGCTCTGCTGATCCATGAGTACACGCCTAACACCTCCATTACCTGCTGATACCGTCTGTCTGATAACCATCGGCTCCACACTGCAGCTATACATCCTGTCACAGTCACACTCCTGTCCAGTCTCTGTACACTGAAGTTGTAGCCCTACGGCCTGGAGTGCTAAAAGATCCAATCAGACACTTCATCACTCAGAGTATGAGTTTTCACCTGAGTGTACAGGCTGCTTGACTGAGAGTTGCAGAGGATTTTGATAGTTGTTTTACTTTTGGTTTTGTGGCTTGAGGTCAGATGTCATTCTCAAAATGTAGTGAAGTGAAAACTGACTTGACAGAAATACAAAGTTGTTTTCAACGGGCAAATTTCTTACTGCATTTGAGTTATAGTTAAATATTTTATTCTGGCTCTTCCCTGGTCAGCACAAAAGTCCAGGCCCCTCAAAGACCCAACAGGAGACCTCGTCAGCTGTGATTTTGTTATAAAATTCCATGGTCAAAAGCTCTGGCACTTGCCTCTGGCTAACATTTACCTTCCTGGCCTTGTTTGTTTAAAGGTTATTGTGGGGATCAAATGCACAAACTGACTCTCGACTCTCTCCTTTGTTTCTGGCTTCCTAACCTTTGTGCAGATCCTTACTTGCTCTACAGCTCAGCCAGTCGGCCTCTGAATAATGTCCACAGTATGAAAAACAGTATTGGGGAAACCATGTATACATTTGCTTCACTATTTAGGAAAATAGTATAATAAAGAGCATTAGTGCTTTAATGAAAGGTGGATGACTTTTAGTCAGGGACATTCTAGTTCTTGACGGTAGTCAGAGAAGTGGCTGAAAGGGATTTGAGCAGCAGTGTAACTTTTATGTATATGTGTATATATATATATATATATATATATATATATATATGTATATATACACATACATATGTATACATATTTATTGTATATATATATGTATATATATATATATATATATATATATATATATATATATATATATATATATATATATATATATGATATATACACATATATGTATATATATATTTATATATATATATATATATATATACACATATATATAGATATAGATATATATATACACATACATATATGTATATATATATATATACAGTACAGGCCAAAAGTTTGGACACACCTTCTCATTCAATGGGTTTTCTTTATTTTCATCACGAAGTTCATAGTAGATTTTCACAGAAGCAATGACGGCCACTTGTTTCTCTTAACTTAGCTGATTGGTTCTTGCCATAATATTAATTTTAAAAGTGTTTAATAGGGCTGTGGGCTGTGCATCAGCCTGACTTCTGAACAACACAAATGATGGTCCTAACCCCATTAAAAAGGCACGAAATTCCATTAATTAACCCTGGCAAGGCACACCTGAGAAGTGAAAACCATTTCAGGTGACTACCTCTTGAAGCTCATAAAGAGATTGACAAAATTCTGCAAAGAAGTGATTAAAGCAAAAGGGTGACTACTTTGAAGAAACTAGAATATAAGACATGTTCTCATTTATTTCACACTTTTTTGTTAAGTACGTAATTCTACACATGTTCATTCATAGTTTTGATACCTTCAGTGAGAATCTACAATGTAGATAGTGATGAAAATAAAGAAAACACATCGAATGAGGAGGTGTGTCCAAACTTTTGGCCTGCACTGTATATATTTTTTATTTTTGCTCCTTGAAGTCTGTGTTTGGCACTATTTTTAGCAGCTAATGGCTGTGTTCATCTGCCTGTGCGCAATGATACTAGGTGCCGAATCTCATTCTGAATAGTTTTCTCCCCTGCATATTCCAGTTCCTAAAGGTGACATCATTCATTCATGGCAAAAGGAACATCATCTTGACCTGAGTTCAGTATTAGGCTGCGTTTAAAGGGCACCAAAAACGGTCAAATCGGATTAGTTTTCATTGCATTTTGGCCTTGCGTTTACGCTGAAACGCGTTGAAAACAGTAACTTTTGAAAACGGGCTCCCATGTAGAAAGTTTCCAAAACACTCTCCATGCAGCTCCATGTAAATCCGCATCGGAGCATCTCAGGGTGAAACGCTGACGTCACCGCATTCCCAGTACTCTTAAGATACCAGGAACAACAGCTTTGGCCGTCTGCTGAGTGACGTGTGAGCCGCTTACTATGCTCGGTTTGTTATCCAGACAAAACTAGCTTTGATTTGTTGTCCGAACTGATTTGTTGTCCAGAAAAGAAACTCCTGCGTCTCTGTGCGTCTATTCACCATTGTTGTTTTTGAAAAGTTTTTCTTTTTCGTACGTGTATTGTGACAGTGCTGCCTCTCTGCAGACCTACACCGCCATCTACTGAACCAGCATGCACACTACAGCGGATCCACTCGTCTCCAGCGTTGTCGTCTGAACGCAGAAGAATTTGAAAACGCAAAGGAAAAATCTTTGCGTCTTTAAGTCAGGAGTGTCCGTGTAAACGTAGCCTTACTCTCCTTTGCTGTTGTTGTTTCTTTCTGAGTCCATAAAACAAACAGCAGAAATCAATGTACATACGCCGATGAACACATAGCCATTTACTTCATCATAAAAAGTGCTTTTTAATTTTTCACCCAGTGGTGCATTCAACTGAAGACATAGTATTGGTCTGCTGTATGGCACTGGGTTAGTGCCAGTCCTCAGCATTTCTCATGTTTTAATATGTATACAAAAGTGTTTTTTTTTTTTCAATCATGTCTCAGTCCGTGGTCACTAATCTGACATATCACTCAATCAAATTTTCACTAGTCCATGTGTAAAAGAGCCCATAGAAAGTGTTAAGAAATGGGCAGAACCTTTTAAAACTATATCTAGCAGGTGATTGGATGATTGTGTCATCAATCACATTCATTAAAGGTCAGTTAAAGATTGTGGTAGGCAGGTGCTACTTCCACTGTATGAAGAAGTCAATGCATGTCTTCTCTCAAACATTTAGATCACTCTTATACACAGTCCAGGTGATTTATCCACTGGATTAATATGTGGTAGAACTTGGAGTAATTTCTCCAAAAACAGTAACTTTGAGCAGTTTTAATGAAGCCGGAGGATGGAGAAATGATTCACACCCGCTCAGCTGTAATCAATGTCCCTTGAAGCTTATTGTATGTTATCTGCACACACCATAAGCTTCTTATGAAAACAGCATTTTAATTTCAGGACTGCTCTTATTTGCTGTTGTTTCCCATAATATCAGATGTGTTTGTTTTGAGAGAACATTTGTGTGTGTTTGCTCCTCATGCATGGCTGCTGTTGTTTGTCTCTGCATCAGTGCTCTTGTATGTCTGCACAATGACGATGTCATCTGTTGTGTGTTGAATGAGTTACTGAACCAGAGCGGAGATTGACAATGACGTCCCCAATGATGCCTCAGCTGAGTGCTTTCTAATTTATGGCGAGTTCAAGGCTGCTTAAAATTTTTAATTCCCCAAAAGTCTACATAATCCACGTTGTTTGCCCACAAGTTTTTTTAATGAACAAATTTATGTAAGAGACAGCATGAAAAAATAAAATCATTAATTTAGCAAAGCCATGGAAATCAGGGGAAGTTTTCTGTTTGGGTTTTCGTGCTGATATATTCTTGGTAATAGAACAATATTAAAGCTTTTATTTTTCTACTTAACAATTGAAATGAAATTAAAAAACATGGGAAAAACATGGATTTGCTCTTTTTCAAAATAAAAAATATTGGCCGATGCTTGATTCATGTTTGGTGCAATTTTAAATCAATTGCTTTTTATGACATTTTCCATAATATCTGGTAATTGCCCAATAATGTGACATGTTTAATTTCAGAAACACAAAAAATAATGAAGAATATATGTTCGTGTTTCTTAACAGAAAACTAAGTAAAGGGACTGTGAGGAGTTGCTAAGTAATTACAAAAAAGTCTCACTTTTAGATATATGCCTGATCGAAATACACACTTTAAGATGAGTTTTACAGCATCTAAATAGGTTATCTATAAATGCTATTCCTTAGCCTTCCAGTCGGGTTGGACAGAGCTGGACTGGCCTGGATACTCAACTTCGGGAACAAGACAATTAAAACTAGAGCAAATTTGTATTATTCAGACACGTCTTAAAGCACCGTGCTGTAGGTAGCGATATATAGCCGGCTACAAAACTACGATACTAAGTTTTCCAAAAATTGTTTGTTGTCACACATCAAAAACTACCACTACTTAACTAGAAAGAGATACATTACCTCGTCGCTTTGCATCCTGTAAGTTGTTGAAAAAAGAAGTTGTAAAGCAATGCAGAGTTCTGAGGAAGGTCTGGGCTACAACACAACAAACACATGCTTTGGCTTTGGTAATGTCTTGTGGTGCATTCCAGTTGTAGTCAGAAGTAGGAATTTCCGGGGTCCGAGTAGGAAACTGCAACTGAAATGTCCCCTGAAGTCCAAATTTCCTACTGGGAGCTCGGTGAAACCTCGCCACCCCCGAGTTGACAATCGAAGATGGATGCCCCCAGTGTGAACAGTTATTTAGCTCCTGTAATAATCAATTTATTTGCACTTCTGACTGGGGTGTGTCACTCTAGATCAGCTGTATATATAGTAAGACTTATATTTACAAAAATGCTGCCATAGTGATAATCACATTCTTCATGTGATATTTGTGAACAACAACGCAGGGCGTGCTAACAACAGCTAACAGTAGCCTGCAGATCGGCATGTTTTTTCAGACTTCAACTGAAATGCCGATAAGTCGGAGATAATATCACTCCCAGTTCCGAGGTTACTGGAACGCAGCATTACGACAGTCACCGCACGTGCTCATGGATAGCAGAGTCTTTGTTTCGTCAGTAATAGATTCTCCTCACAGTCCCTTTAAGATATTGTTTTTACTACTATTGGATTGTAATTAACCTATAGGAAGTTGGGTGGACATTAGCTCAGTTGGTAAAGCGTCCGCCCCATGTACGGGGGCTGCCAACCCCCAGCAGCAGCTGTAGGTTCAAATCCCGGCCACAGCCCTGTGCTGCATGTCATTCCCCCTCTCTTCACCTGCTTTCCTGTCATCTTCAACTGTCCTATCAAATGAAGGCCATAAAAGCCCCCCCCCCCTAAAAAAAAAAAACCTATAGGAAGTAAATTAAAATTACCATTTCTTTTTAGAACACCTGTCATAAAAACTTGAAAACCATTCAGCATAAAGAAGTGTTTAAATGCCGACACTTTAAAGGGACAGTTCAGTTTTTTTGAAGTGGGGTTGTATGAGCTCCATATGGCCACTAAGGATTAGATACAGTAGAAAGTTCTCTCTTCTCAACCAGAAAGCCACAGCCAAAGCCACAACTTTATATTTCCGAAAGGTTAATGCTCTTTAAAAAAATCATATGTAGCGTACTCTAAAACTGTGACATTACTTTTTGATTTGAGTTCTTGTAGGCGGAGAAAATAACCCTTAAAATTCGGTACGGTACTTTCCCATTAGCGTATTTTCTTTGTCACCGACGGTCACAGACTGTGGCTTTCTGGTGGAGAGGAGAGAACTTTCTACTGTATCTAATGTACTTAGTGACCATATGGAGCTCATACAACCCCACTTCAAAAAACTAAACTGTCCCTTTAATTTTCAGCAAGTTCTTAATGTTTACCAATAGAAGACAAAGTAGGAATTTCAAACTTAATTCACCTTTATTTACTTAATTTTGAGACAGCTCACCGGACTTTTTATGAGTCAGAAATCAGTCAAGCATAACTTTCAACCACTAGAACTTCTTTTCTGTTCAGGAATGCAAGTAAATATCAGTAATTTATTATCTTAGTCAAGAAATGATCATGTATATACTAATTTTTCAGAATTTTTTTTGCAAAACAAGTTATTTGGAAAATGACTGGTAACAATAACAATTATATTTTAGAATTAAATATCCCTTTTTGTTTGAAGAGCTTCTACATACCGGTGTATTAATTATTACAGAAACATGAGCATTTTTTCTGGTAATTACTGATGCTGTTAGTTTCAGGCAACTGTGGCATAAATCTCACGTTGGGTGGTGGCAATATAAATCTGTAATGCACTGTATATGAAAAATGTTCAAACACAGTAGTCTTAACATCATGAAACTTTAAATTAAATGCAATTTTAATATAATTTCTTATTCCATTGTGTAAAGAAGATATATTATGGTAGGACATCTTAAAAGTTTTTTTTTTGTTTGTTTGTTTGTTTTGTTCTTTTTGTTTTGTTTTCCTTTTATGAAGCATCATCAATTTCATGTTTGGAGTAATAAACTATATGAAATTTGCAAAGAACTTTTTAAAGTTTTTATCCAAGCTAAAGCAAAATCAAATATGTCTTTTTTAGCTATTGATCAGGTTAATTATGAGTAAAGAAATTGTGAGCAGTGGTGAAAAGTGTCTGCAGATAGTGAAAAAAAAGATCAAACAGGACTGAAAGCAACAGTGCCCTCCCAGCTGAAAAACACGGAATTTTATTCACCTGTCGTTGAAAGTGTGAAAAATTCAATCTCAGTTGTGCTGGAGAAACAATGCAAGATTTTAAAAAGTGACAGTGGAAGCATTTGCTCTTTTTGTTTGTTTGTTTGTTTGTTTTCCATCCCCTTCCTATGTCTTCTTATTTGACTCTTCTGTCAAATCCACACAAACAATGCCCTGCAGAGACAAACAAAATGTCACTATATGATGTAAACACAACGTAAATGCAAAAAAAATCTGTTATGTTTAAAAACTCATTGTCACCGATCAAGTTCTATGATTGTAGAATCTTAATGAACATCAATAACCAACTAATTATTTCTCCTTATGTGTCTAAAATGGATTGTTGTTTTCACATTGTCACCATATTACTAAGGTTGTATTCATATAAGTCATCTCAAAATTTTTGTTTAATGTATAAAAAAAATCTTTAAAATGCATCGTTATCTGAACTACATGTAATTTTTAACTTTTGGTTTGATTATTGTTTGTTTTTGTATTAATTATTAGCTATTCATTTATGTCAGTATTTCACAATTCTATCCTATAGGTGAAGATAGTGCAGAAGCCATGACATTGTGACAACATGACAACATGACAGCTCATTAGGATTTTTTTTTCAAAATTTTCTTTGCTGTTGTCACAAAATGTGGTTCCATTGAATTGTACATAGAGGCCTGACCTGTCCTTGTGTACAGCGCACAATGCTGTGCTGCCTCAGCCTTTAACAGCAGCAAATCACAACTCAGACTACTAACTGCTTTATACAGTAGGGGAGATATGACACACCTTGATAGGTAATGAGAAACCACAGAGATAACCCCACTGGTTTAAGCAATCAGAGTCAGCCATGTTTTCATTCCTCCTGTGAGCTGCTTCAGCAAATCAGGAAGCCCCAGCACAAGACCTGACCACATCAGCCCATTTTGCTGCTTGTAAATTTCTCCAAAATAAGTTCACCTTCTAGATAATATGAGTTTGTGTTTACCTCACACTGTTTCTCCCGTGTGGGTTTCCCTTAAGGAGTTCTTCTGTTGGACTATTAAGACGACTGCTGATTCAAGCCACTGTGGTCCCATTTAACTCGTCTCTGCAGAAAAAAACACTCCATAGCAAAAGTGAAAAGTTGAACACCATGTGCAGTTTTATGGTGAGATGTTCTGGGGGTCACAGTTCTTTTTTACATCAGACATTCAGGTGTATATGCATGGCTCTGAGGGAGGCAGTGTTGATTAGCTGGAATCTCAGGCTCCTTTTCTCACTTACTCTAGTCTCAGAGAAAATAGATAGAGCGAGTTGTGACTGATTGGATAAGAGCATGTCTGGGAGATTCAAACTCAAACATATTTTGAGTTTAAATTTTCCAGTGTGTAAAATGACAAGAGGAGAGGAAAATGAACGTTGAGGTCTCTGAGTTGGAAACAAATCCTGGTATGTTTTCCTCATGCTTACAATTTGTTGATTTCTGAAAATGACTGGCTGCTCACTTTAGGTGGGTAGGAGAGTTGTGTGTGGCCCCAAAGCCGCCAGTTTTCCATTCGTGATCCACAGCATTATGTTGGTATCTCTCATCCATGACATTTTTGTGTTCTCCTCTAGTGGCTTTCAGATTAACCCTTCCATGCATGAATTGTTAAATCACAAAGTAACAGTATTTTCAATGTTGTTACTTTCAAACAAGTTAAAAATCATGTTCATTTTTTCAGTTATATTTTCAGGGAGTTATGCATCTGTCCACTTCACCATGCATCAGCGGTATAAATAGTAAGTTAGTGAAATTAACTATTGATCCACAAACATCTTTGACAAATTTTTAAGAGTAATAAAGGTAAAAGAGTGGTCTGAAGTATGTGTTTGTGTATGTACGTGTAATTTAAAATAAAAAAATACAGAATTATTTAAAATCTGAATACAGGTGTAATGCCAAATTTGGCCTTCGTCGCAGTTTTGGATTTATGATACTATATCTGAATATGTTAAAAAAAAAAAAAGAGTACAATGTTAATATTTGTATGAATCTTGAGACAAGTGTTTGGGAGTTCCCCACCTGATAGTTGGGCATTATAGTGCAACCTAAAGGGTATAAAATTTATTTCAAATATCTGCCTACTGCAGCGGACATCATGCATTAAAGGGTTAACAGAGTTATAGTGTTGATTCTCACGCTTAGGTCTTCAGAACATGTTGAATTTCCCTCTCTGCTGCCCCTTGTGGTGCCTCATTAAGACAGAGGGCTCTAATTTCGTGGTGCAGCGCAGGGAGCGCAAGCCTGGCGCACCCTGCGCAGTGTTAATTTCGTCCAGCGCACCGCCGTGTGCTGCCAGTTTGACAGTTTGGTAGACCGTCTGCGCAGAAATGGGTGTGACGGCGCACCAAGGGGAGGTGACTGCACACCAGGGGGAGGTGTCGACAGATTCGAGTGGCGCAGTGACAATTTCGTGCCAAAAAACTGACAAGCGCACATGTGCGCACGCCTCAGAGGCAGGTTTCCACAGTGTCAGGCACATTTTAATGCAATAAACAATCACAGCAATCACTATTTAATGTAACCGTCTGAACCAGCAGATACATTTATATCTATATTAACTGTCCCGTCACATCTGATGTTGGATTAAAGCCATTTGTCATCATGGAAACTTAACCTGACCGCAGCTGGAAGTTTGATGCACATCTTACAAGTTAACAATAAACAGCCTTAACATCTGATACTGAGTAAATATCTGGCTTCTCTCATTTCATTAAATTCAAAGAAAAGAGGGAGAAAAAAGATGAAGAAAAAGGAGAGAAAATAAATGTCTGTCACTCAGGATTTACCTGTTATTTCCCATATTCCTCTATTTTAGTCTTTATTTTTAACGTGATCTAAAAAGATGGAGTACATCATTGCAAGGAGGATGAGGAGGAGACACCGGGAGAGTATACAGTTTATCACTAAAGGCTCTGCTATTTGGCGATGACAAATCAGGAGTGCAGGTGGATCACAAGTATTATGAATGGATAAGCCAGCGGGTGTGAAACTGTCTCTTATTTTTTTTACTCCTATTAATGACAAAGGAACAGATTACATCTGTCCCGGGAGCTGGCCCACATGGTGATGCGCCCCGCTGTCCATTCTCCTGCTGAAGGGACAGCGGCTCTGACCGTCTCCACTGCTGGGTCTTTCCAGCACACTGTTTCCGCGGTGGCGGGGATAATTCAGACCAATCAGATGCTGCGCCTTGGCCGCAGCGCATTTAAAGGCAAGGAGAGGCGCTAATTTGATTGGTGAAGACAGCGATCGGCTGTGTTAAACCCACTCACGTCTATTCTCCTCCTACTCTGACATTTGCGCAGAGAGGCAGAGACGTGGGCGTGGACGCGCTCCTCTGCGCCTAGAGTGTGCCTTGAGTGCGCCTCTCTTGGCACTGCAGGAAACTTGCAAAGTGCGCAGGTCACACCCTGTCCGCGCGGCGAAGGCCGGCGCAGGGCAGGTGCGCCTGCACTTGTGCCTGGTCTACGAAATTAGAGCCCAGAGAGAAAAGAGCCCCCAACCCAGTACTATTGTAAGACCAGGCCTATTGCTGATCTTTTATATTAAGTTATTCAAGTCTTACCATGCTACTCTGCACAAAGCTTGTTTCCATATCAGTTTTTTATCTCCTGAGAGTGAGACAAGAGTGGGTGTGGAATCATATTTTCAGGTTTAGTGTTGGGATCTGGATAAAAGCTGATGTTTTCTCATTCTGCAGCGTTTGAAGGTCAGCTTTTTTCTCTGTATTCTTCCCGTGAGAAGTCAAAAGAGTTTTTTTTTCATAAATATGAATAATGCATCAACAGTGTCTGGGTTTTCAGCCCACTTCTCTTTAAGATGCCTTGACTCTAATGAAGCTTACCTCATTGAAGCTGTACCTAGAAAGCCATTTATTTCACTGCATCTTAACATGAAAATGTTTTGTTTTGTTCTTGTCTTAAGTTGCTCTTATGTGCTGCATATTTCTCAGTACCGTATCAAATGCAAGAAATTGTTGCTTATATTTTTTTCATGCCCACCAAATCTGCACTTATGATCTCTTCTTTGTTGTATTTTTTGTGTACTACAATTTGCACTTTACTTTTTTGTTGCTGTTGTTCAATTGGTACTTATGTACTTGCTGATAATCAGTAATTAATTCTTAACTTAAAATGTGATTGTCTTTGTTTTTCTTGTTCTCCAGAGATGTTAAAGGAGTTGAACCAGCAGCGCAGAGCGAAAGAGTTTACAGACCTGAAAATAATAGTTGAAGGCAAAGAGTTTGAAGTCCACCAAAATGTTCTAGCTTCCTGCAGCTTGTATTTCAAGGACCTGGTGAAAAGGTTTGCCTTCTCCTCCCCTCTCCCACCAGCTCGTGATCCAGTCAGTTCTTTTCATAGGGAGCATGTGTGTCGCTTTTTTCCCCTCCACCCCCCTCTCACTTGCAGGTGTGTGGAGACTTTGGTTCCCTGCACAGGGCCAGCAGCCATTCCTTCATCTTCCCACTCAATTGAATGTATCAGAATGAAGACAATAAAAGTCAAACCTCATCATTACTTTTTCCTCACATGATGGGTAATTTAACCACATTTCCATTTTAATAACCAGATGAAGTGTTTTATGATTGAGCCAAAGAGCCAAAACACACAAATCAAACAGTTTACACTTATGGTTGTAATTCACCTAAGCCTCATCATCTTCTGTGAGCTCAGGGATATTTTCTTTAGAAGTGCTTAATTTTTATAGATAAATCTTGACTTTTTTCCCAACAAAAGACTAAAAGAAAATTATTTATTCCTTGTTTTTATTTCGGACGTTTCAAGGTCAGTAATAGGGGCATAAAGCACAAATTTTTAATGTTTTTTTTTTTTTTTTTTTTTTTTAAATTAATGTTTTTACTTTTTTTTGCTCTACATGGTCTAGCTTATTTGTGTAAGCTGTGTATTTGTCAGCCAAATGTTCGTAGGTTTGTGTGCACACTTGTGAGTACAGATGTGTGAAATTGTTTCAGCCGCATTCACACACTGATGTTAAGGCCAACTTTTACCAACATTGAGGGAACATCATGCTGCCTTTAGCATTGGCAGGTCTTGTAGAACTAAGCTCATTTAGGAAATGCTGATGATCATCGAATCAAAAATTAAATGCATTATTACATTTTTTTTACCTTGCACAGCAGCTGGGTCCACCTGATTCAGTGCCAGTAAATCAGCTTCAATCTGCAAGGATAATGAGTGGCTCAAAGCAGCACTGCCCAATCAGGGTTCTTTAAAGCAGGAAGAGGTGCAAGCTACAAGTGAGATGACAGCAGGACATGACTACTTGTAAAGGGTTTAGCATAAACTCTAACAGCTTCAGTTACAGTTCAATCACATTCCTTTTTCAAATGTTGACAAAACAACACTGACAGCACTTCTGACATGTTTGATGATGTCATTTTTCTACATAGTGTCTAGTGTTATATTATATATATTATATATATTATATATATAATATATATATATTATATATATATATATTACATATATAGTGTTAATAGTAAAATATATTGAATGGTTCATCTAATGTGTGAGGTCAAACATTTTCTGGCACACTTAAATGCCAGCTGGAGGTGACCTCTTCTTGTTTTTGCCACCCTCAGTTACAGCTGCATACATCTCTATTGGCACTAACTGCTTCCTCCTCAGGCTTGGACTCCTGGTGCATGCCCTGAAGCGCCCTTTTGTGGACTGTGTATTCTAGCATCTAGGAATATTGTCACACTACTAAAACCTACTGCAGATTCATGTGATGAAATGGTATATTTGTCCACTCTGTATTGCATTCATTAAGTGAGGTCACAACACGTTTGCACAACAGTCAGCAGCACCAAGCTACATTAGACCAAAGTTCCCCTATACACTATGCATGAAGCCCCCTTCACACCGCCGCGCGGTAACCGCCTCGAAAACCGCTTCTCTGCCGGCGGAGGCCCCTGAAATGCAGAGCGTTTTTCAAAGCGGCTCCTACCGCCGCGGCAGGAGCATGGGGTAACAGGCGGCAGTGACGTAGAGCTGATTCGGCGAATGTCACGCAGAGCCTGCCCAAAAGTCCTTCACAACACTCCCTTCTCAAAAACACGTACCCCCGAGTAGTACCTGTTTACTGTATACTATGTGGGACATGATTCTGTCAGCAAGAGAATCCCTCCTATTCAGATAATTAGCTCCTCCATTGCTCGTTTTGCCCCGCGAAGCCTGCTATTTCCGGGTTTTCTACTTCCTTCGATGTGATTGGTTGTTCCCACGCGGCTGCCGCCCTAAAGTTCAACATGCTGGACTCCGGGCGGCAGGGGAAAATCTGTGCGCGTTCACGTGGGCGGCAACCGCTTCTGGGTCCTACCGCCGCGGCCAAACCTGCTTGCCGTCTGCCGCCCATCCCTCATTAAAATGACTGGAGGCGGCGCGTTGCCGCGCGGCGGTGTGAAGCCCCCTTGAGCTACATTTATAAAGTTTATGCTAAACTTTTACAGTCTATCTCATATCCACTATTAGTGAGGGGCTGTCAGGAAACATTATACTCCACCAGCAACATTCCTCCACTTCTGCTTCATTCAACTGCATTAAACACAAAATGTAATATATATTTTTGCTGAAATTTTGATGATTTTTCCACCTTTTCAGTGTAAGCTAATATACGTACAATGATGGAAAGTTAAAGCTTATTGTAGTGTCCATCCTGTGAGACAATGCAGCTAAATCCTGAGTGCATCATTCAATACTCAACTCTCATTTCTATTAGGCTAAGCATTGCTTGGACTCTGTAATTAAAGTACAGTTTTTCTCCTAGTCACCATCCACTCTCTCTTCCTGACCCCCCGTTCTTCTTCTTCTTTTATTATTAAAACCTGAATCAGGATTCAAACTCAGCATACATTTTCACATCAGGAAAAAACACTTTCAGGGTAAACACTAAACCATTCAAGCTGCTTGTCTTTAACCCCTGCTCACTGTTATCTTAACATGCCATTCTAGACCTTTCATATTCTCTGCCTATCTTCTAACAACAACTGGTGTTTTTTGCTCTGCAGGTGGAATTTGACTAACTCTTTTGTTTGTTTTCCAGCCAGAGTCTATCCAGAGAAAACTGCCTTTATCCATATCTTATTCTGAGAGGCCTTCTTTCTCCTGCTGAGTTTTCCTTTAAAATGTCCACTAACGTCTCAGTTCATACACAGGCATACACACATACAGGCTGATGAGTGTAACAGCGGGGTCAATGGTTCTTTTAAGGTGTGGTGGTGATTTTTATTTTCTGGTGGGAGAGGATAATCATATTCATGGAACAACCCCCCACCCCCCTCAGAAGGATGGCTGCTGGCTCCCTGTGGAAGAACCGTCTCACCCTGCCTCCTTTTTCTTTTGCTCTTACCTCATTCTTCCTCTCCATTCCACAACCTCTCCTCTCATCTTCACTCTGACCATTTCATCCACATGACTGGTATTGTCTGCTTTGCTGACTGTCTGTCATGACTTTTAATCCAACAGACAGCAGATATAAAAAACAGACATATTCTCCCTGCACTACCATGAGTGACAGAAGCAAACAGCAGCCATCTGTCTCACTGAAGGTTACCTTTCATATTGAGTTCACAGTCCCAGGAAATCAGACATAGTTGAGCTCAAGTTTTTGCAGAGCTGTGATTTCATTTATTTAACCTTTTAGCTGATTATCGTTTCTCATGGAACATTAAACACTGCAACACACTCTTTAGGTGATGATGGGAACTTATCTCCTCTTTTTATCCTCTGAAGTCACATCATTTCCAAATCCTAAAAGCCGACCTCACACCTTTTCCATCACTTCTCAGTGTCTGCATTAAAAGAGGTAATGTTCTTTATTTGCTAATACAAGCACTTTAGCACCTCACAGAGACTGGGACTAGAGTTATGACTTGAGTCGCACATAAAACTGCTGCGTGTAGTTTATTTTTGTACCATTGGTAGAGGATCCAATAAGAGCAATGTCCCTAAACTGAGCCCTTAGATGCCTAGAAGTGTGTGTCCCTTCAGGATTTTGTTTAAAGGCTTAATACAAAACTAGTAGGGGGCAAAGATGTCGGAGGATCTTTGATGTGAATTAGGTACTAAGATCTATAGGTAATCAGCTTTTTGGGTGCCAGTGACACAAAACCCCTGCATACTGCAGCTTTTTCTTGGCACAAAATATTCTATGAAGACAGGGAGGATGCCCAAGACAAGGAACGGCCTGGATGCCCATGCACAACGAGAACATTTCACAAATTTAACAAATTGTTGGAAGAGATTGACAGCACATTATAAGAATGATAGCAGAAATGGGCTCCATTGATAAAGAAGCAGATTCTCAAATGTACATGCCATTGTTGTCCCAAGAGTCTTTGTAATCACCTCCTTTAAAGAATTTTCATTTCTTTCTGTTTGTTCTTCCCAATTATTATTATTTTTTTTTTTAATGTATTTTTTGGGGGATTTTGTGCCTTTATTGACAGGAGAGAGATAGTGGATAGGCTTGTGAAAGGGGGAGAGAGAGTTGGGGAAGACACTCTGCAAACTGGTCACAGACGGGACCCGAACCCAGACCGGCAGAATCAAGTACATGGGGTGCCTGGTTGCTAACAGCTCCACCAAACCAGCACCCCGCAAATTTTCTTTTTGATCAAGTGAAATATTGGGACAACTTTGGCACACACTTTTCTTATTTCCAATGCCCTGGCAAGTCATGCACATCAGTTAGAGGCTAGTGGGGAATTGACGATGTCACTTATTGAAAATTTACAGTAGTTATTCACAAATACCAAACCTGTACAATATAAGTTTGGTATTTGTAAAAAAAAAATCTCTCGACAGAAATCTGTAGGAATCGATAAAGCATTGAAGGAATAAGCAGAGTCGTAACGGCATTGGCATCTATACAGTCTAATCAGTTCCCATCCCTACTCTTATAGTTAGTACTATTTGTCCAACAATGATGTTGATACTTATCTTTTACTCCCTGTCACATCATTTAATATCCCTTTTTTTATCAAATATCCTTGTTTTTTATCAGAAGGCGTGTTAGACTTGAAGTTGCACCCTAAAGGTGCGTTCACACCGCAAGCGACCCAGCTACCAAAATCGCGTCGCCCACTGACATAGTGTCGCATGTCCATAAATACCTCATTTTGGTCTTCGGTCGTCGCTCGGTGACGTCACGTCCGTTCGAGTTTCACCGCGATCATATCATATATCATATAATAGGATGTATAAGCGGACATTATTCCAGCTGTATCCTTTTCATTCACTTATCAAACTCAGAACACTGGAGCTGATGCCCTGCAGCAGCAGCATCTGTGAGTTTACCGCGGTCCGTCGAGGCGGAACTAATGTCCTCACTGACATTAGTTCCACCTAGACGGAACTCATCTGCCCTGTAGTCCGGATGAATAACTGTTTGTCTCGGGTACCGTCACACGTACACACACCGCTGATGGCTGATGCTGCACAGTCACACATGACATCGCCTGAATAGATCAACTTTTTTTAACTTTGACATCGCGCGACGAGTGAAGTGATCGTCTTGTACGCAGCCGTCGCATCACGGGTGGGTTAGCCCCGCCCCATCGCGGCTGTACATTGACTTTGAATGGAGAGTGATCGCCGAGGTAGTACAAGTAGCGTCAGGTGTGAACGCACCCTAAGACTTGATACTTGACTTGGTCTTACCCTCAAAGACTTGAGACTTGGCTTGAAAACTCTCTATAAAACACACTTTAATCATCATCTTTCAACTCTGTCATTTGTCAGTGTTTGGGCTGTGCAGTCTCTTTGTTTGTCTTCATTTTCTGTCCAATACCTCGGATGTAACATGACAACCTCTGACACTGTGCATACATGAAAACAAGCATGAAACCAACAATAGTTTGTCTAATCTCTGTTTGGGTAGGGTATTTGGTTTCAGATGCAGCAACATAATTAATATGTAGAAAGTAGAAAACATCCAAATTTGTGTCTTCTGTTGTAATGATGATTCTCTTGTTTTCTTTATACTGCCATACTGTTTGTTTTATTTTTATTTCAGAGCCTTTTACACTTTTAGTTCCATTGCTTTTCTCCTGACAGCATCAGTAATCCCTCTCTCTGTCATGATTGGTTGATCAGGTCATCAGGGGAGACGAGGAACGTGGAGATGCTGGAGCTGACCATGAACAACATCAGCGCTGACGTGCTGGAGCAGCTGCTCGAGTTTGTGTACACGGGATCTCTGGTCATCGACTCTGCCAACGCAAAGATGCTGCTGGAGGCCGCCAACAAGTTCCAGTTCAACACCTTCTGTAAAGTCTGCGTCTCGTTCCTAGGTAGGAGCAGATCACAGCACAGCAGGGTGTGTGAGTGTGTGTGTATGTATCAGCCAGTGTGCATATGTATAACATCAAATATTCCAATTTGACCTTTCCTGCTATGTGAAGCCCCTGCAGCCTCATTTATATTCAGAAATTCAGGGTGTTTATCATCACGAACACTCTCACTAAGGGTCTTGCGCAGGTAGTTTCTCTGTTTGTGGCACATCACACTCCTATCTGCCATGTTTCCAAAAGGAGCAATCATGTGAGAATCCTGTTTGCTGACGCTCTCAGTTGAGCACGCTGCCTCTCATCTCGTTCCAGCTGGCAGTGCCAAACACAGGGCAGATTCTTAAAAAGGTCAGGTAATAATTGTCACTTAAATGTCAAATTGTCTCTCCTGAACCATGAACGAATCAAGTAACAGCCGAACAAATTTATATTTACATGAGGTGAGGAGGCAGAAGGAGGCAGGGTGTTTTTTTTTTAAGCACCCCGAGGGGTCACATGAAAAGAAAAGCTACAAATGTCAAGTTTTACATTCCATTAATAAATTGTTTTCTATGTCAATAACCCAAGGGGAGTGCATGTTGATGAAAAGGTCAGCAGCAGGGAAGCAGTGAATAAAAATTAAAGGAGAGACGGCATTCCACATTATTCATTTATTTTCTCAATTTGGGTGGAGAAGAGTAGAGAATATGAAGTCATCTGTCGAATCTAACGCTTATTAGACAGCTGTTTGGGGCCCAGCCCAAATACTCACATTTTCTATCAAAGAAACAAGAGATTATAAAAATAGGGGAACTTCTGTAAAATTTAGCCTGTTTCAAAACCTTTTTTTCCAAAGGTATTACTAGTCATTTTTTTCTATAATAGGACAATTTTGCAAAGTCAGTTTTACCTTACTCTTGCCCCTGAATGTTGGACTGAGTTTGACCATTTAAGGTGCACAACAAAAGTTTTAATGCCAGCAAATAAAGAATGATTTAGAACGGGGAACAAGTTAAAGAATATGACTCTAGTCGTCCTGGAGGGTTGTGCTCGAGTTTCTTATCCAGCGCATGGGTTTTATTTAACTAAATTTCACCTGTAAAGAGCCTCTACTGGGTCTTTAATGGGCTCAGCCATTTCTCTGTGTGGCCCTGCCTCAGGTGATTATAAGGGAAGTAAGTCAGGTTTGGTACATGTTCTTGGTAAAAGAGAAATGAACATTTTATTGAAAAAAAAAATTGAAGTTTGTAACAAATCAAGAGACAGTCAATATCTTTTCAGCCCACTAACATGAATCTGTTTACGTCCAGAGGATATGCTTTTTGCAACCTTTTTCATCAGAAGATTATGAGAAAAATTGCACTATTCTCTGGGTTTTAGCAGCTGAAATATTTCTTTTCTGAGTGTTTTTTTATTCAATACAGAACAGTTTTTTCAAGCACATTTTTGTATAACAAACAAAACTACTTCTTTGTCGTCACTGTGTGGTGAAAGATTGGAGATGTGTGAAACACAAACCCTCCAGTGTGTGAGCATGCACAGCTCTTTATCTGCTCAGGTAACATAACAGAGTCTTTTGTGCCACTTTTGAGTCCACGCTGGACAACAAAGAAACATTTCTTCTCTTATGATAAATAGATTTGTGTTTCAAAACCAGAAATATCAGATAGCAGCTTCAAAGCAGCACTACAACAGAAGATATTATCTGCAGTGGCAGTCTTGTTCCTGCTTGACTGACTATTAAGTACGTTTTAGTAAGTGTGTTGGATTTCTGATCATAACCGCCCGCTCTTGCTGTGCATATCACATATATATCCACTTCTGCCCACACCCACACCCACACGTGTGTGGACCTCCAGCCTGTACCCACAAAATTCTGGCCATCCAGTTAAAAGGCCAGTTAACAAACAAGTCAAACTGGAATTGTTTGCACAAAACAGATAAATAAAAACAAAGCTTCTCAACACACAGCAGACTTTGGCTATGCAGCCTTTTTGCACTTAAGGCCAAAAAGTTACCCAACAGAAAGGAAAATGCAAAAGGGAGTAATACTTCTTAAACCTAGCCACTTATACATTTATGATTGCAAATTGTATTGCATCCAAGCTTTTAGCTACAGTTTTTATCTTTGACACCTGTAGTTCCAAGCTCTTCCTCCACTTGCCTGGTCTGATGAGGAACAACTTGTTTAACATGACCTCTGCCATATTCGGTTCCAAAATTAGGAAAGTTTTGAATCACATTTATGAAGCCTTTCTTGGCAACCACAATGCATGGCCAGATGTCCTTGCAGCAGTGGGACATATTCTTGTTTAGCGTGTGCAGGGAGCAAAGCTTTATCGTTGAACTAGAGCTCTCTTTGACCAGAAGTGCGGCTTTACTGTTGAAAGTCGGAAGTGCCGCATCTGTGCCTGTTGTTTATCAGGACTTAATCGCATTTTCTTCTTGATTCAATGTCTTTAATCAGACAGATCCATCTTACCAAGCTCCAGTCTACAATAATTGTAAGCAGCCCAAAGCAGCACAGGCCAATCAGTCATTTGGAGCAGGTAGAGATGGGACCCATGAGCAAGATGACAGCAGGAAGCAGCTGCTTATAAAGAGATTAGCATGGGTGCTGACAGCTTCAGTATCAGGTTTTTCAGATGTGGACTGCATTGAAAAACAAATAGCACTACAAACTTCTCCATTTTAAAAGAATTTTTGCCCCACCTCCAACATGTTTTGCTGATAGTTTGTTCTACAAAGTGTCCTACAATTTGTACTTTACACCGCAGCATTAGCACCAACCTACTACAGCACGTAATGATGATGATTGAAGGAGCATTCGTCCAATCACCTAATGGATTTGCTTTTAAAGGTTCTACTCATTCCCAAAAACTTTCTATGTATTATTTCCCAGATGGATCAGTGACTTTGTTGAAATGTGTATCTGGTGTGTCAGGAAGTAATTTTTTCCTCAGTCTTTAATCACCCATCCTCTGTCTCCCTCCTGTCTTGTGTCCTTGTCCTCTCTATGTCTCTGTCCTGGTTTATTGACTGCAGAGAAACAGCTGACAGCCGCAAACTGTCTGGGAGTGCTGGCTATGGCTGAAGCCATGAGTTGCAAAGAGCTCCATAACATGGCAAAAGCCTTTGCATTGCAGAACTTTCCTGAGGTAGGTGAGAATTTTATGATTATTCTGAACAGTGTTTCTATTGTTGACTTTACCTGCCTGTGAACAGTGTGTAAATGAACATGAACTGTCAGCTAAAAACTTGTGTAATCCTGTTAAGTTACATGATTTAAGGTAACACCATTGAGGTAACATTCAAGACAAAAGCTGATTACCTCTGCTCTAGCCTGCCTACTCTTCACTGCTCCCATTGCAAGCTGCTTTGCAACCTTCCTCCACCCAGCTCCCTCTTTTTGACATCTTTTTACAATTTACAACCATGGACTATTGTTGAATACTGTTGTTTTAGATGCTAGTTTATCTGGTTTATAATTGTTTTGTATTTTGGTATTGTTTTTATTATTGTATTGTATATTTTCTTGTTTTATTGTATTGTATTGTATTGTATTGTATATTCTTCTGTTTTTTTTGCCCAGGGACCACAGACGAAAATTAGCTTTATAGCTAACTCTGGCTTGACAGCCCTTTGTCTTGCATGGCCCCTGTCAAATAAACTAAATGTCACATTTACACTGATGCCTGCTCTGGGAGGCGTTTGCTGCTTATCTCCTTCATCATGCTTTCCTTGTGGGCTGCAAGGAGGGTAGGAACAAGTGTTGTTCCTGCGAAGGGCTTCCACTGGCATCATGTGGAAAGGCAGAGAGCCCCCGTCAAATATTTACTTACGAACAACTGCAAATAAAGCTAATTTCAAATAACTACTCTTACATATTTTCCTGACAAAGTTGTCCTGACTTAACTACTTTCTGCAAAATGAGACTGAAGATAATAAAATTAAAACACATCAGGCAAAGTAAATGGAATTTATTATCAGAATGACAAAAGTCTTCTTTAGTTAGCCTGATATCGATTAGATTAGATAAAACTTTATTAATCCATTGGGAACACTTCTTCAGGGAAATTTAGATTTCATTAGCATTGTGCATTGCACAGTGTAAAAAAGTACACAAGAAAAAAAAACTATTTACTGATATATTAAAAAATATAAATGACTATAAATAAAAGAAAAAAAAGTTTATTAGCCCTGCACTTAGGAAGGAGAAGTCTTGAGCTGAACAGACTCCTGGTTGCTGATGTCGTGCAGAGGGTGACTGGCATCGTCCATATAAACAAACCATGTCTACAAGCATTTTTAAAACTCACTGGAAGGTTTGCTTTAAATAATTGGTTATAACTTTAACTGTCATTGGGAATAATAGACCTCTGCAAACAAAGAGACACTTTTCATCATGTGGTGTTATATTTAAAAGATGGATTGGCCAGTTACTGTTACAAATCCAGCACAATACAGGAGATTAAATCTACTTGATAGTTATCCACTTTATGTCAAGATATTTTTGTTGATTTCATTCAGTTTATGTTATTACAAACTGTCTCAAAATCTTAAGGTTGTGGTTGTGTTATGGTTTTTTGCTTTGTTTGTTTCTCATAAGGTGGCAAGACAAGAAGAGATTCTGGGTGTGTCCAAGGAGGATCTGGTGTCCTACTTGTCCAACGACAGTCTCAACACTAAGACTGAGGAGCTGGTCTACGAGACGGTCATCAGGTGGATCAGACAGGAGTCTGATAGAGAGCAGGTAATAAAAATGGGCTGAAAACTGTGTGTGAAGTTTCTGCCTGCTTTTCACCCATGACTGAGCATACTATAAAATGGGGTATCAGAATCAGAATATTTTATTAATTCAGGTACCTCAAGTAGACCCTGAGCAGCTGATCTGAGGCTCATAAGGAGTCTGTAGACTTTGCTACATCAAGGGGCCTGGCCATGAAAAACTTTATAAGTCAATAATAAAATTTTAAAACCAGCACAATACTTGACTTGTTGCCAGTGTAATGATGCCAGAATTGTTGGAATGTGTTTTCTTGAGCCAATTATCAGTATCACTGCAGCATTTTGGAACGAATTGTTGGTAATGGAGGAACACTTGTGAATAATAAGCCCTAAAACTTACCTCTGAGGCTCACCTCACTTCATTTCAGAAAAGTCTGATTTAGAACATTCTTTTGAATGAATTGGATTGTAAGCAATCTTAAACTGTTTAGAAATCCTAACCCAGTGCCTCAGTCTGTGTGACAGGATATCATGATCAATTGTGTCAAAAGCTGTGATCCAGGAGCATCAGGGCTGATCACATGTTTGATCTGCAGCCATTAAAAAGTCATTTGCTACCTTTAGTAAAACTTAAACATGTTGAAACACAATTGAAAAAAAAATCAGATAATAATCCAATGAATCTTAAATGCAGTGACATACAGGGTGTGAGACTTTGATGAGCTGGAAATCAATGTCTTTCTCTTCCAGCCTTGCCTCACATCCATTAAAATACAAATAGAAAAGATTTTAGTCAAATATCCATCCAGCAGATGAAAACCAATCCTCAGAACAAGACACTTTATGGATTCAGACATAATGCCAAGATTCTAAATCTGATGGTTTTTATAGTATTTTAGCGATGTTTAAAAGTGAAGGTTACATAATTATCAGGTAAGTTAAAGCAGTCCATCAGCGGAGGAGTCATTCATTCAGAGTAAGGACTTCTCATCAAACAGCAAGAGAGGAAGAACTGCCTCATGTCTGCTGGATCACTCTCAGTGCATGACAGCAAATCAATGCTGCATTATTGGTTTCTTTTTTTGTGGGAGATAGACATTTGAATTTTCAGTTCCAAAAATAGCACTGAGCAGTAGTGTGCTGTGGCAGAAACCAGCCTGGGACTTTGAGATAGTGAAGACTGATTCAACTCACAGAAGTACATTCTGGTTAAAGCCAGATGTATATATACAGATATAATATTAAATTCCTGTTCCTGTCATTGTTAGCTGGGAGCTATTGCTGATGTGTTAAAGGTCTTAGAGTAGAATATTGCCCTCAGGTTGTTATGATTGTTAGATGCTTAAGCCCAGGTCTGCCTCTTTGACCGTTTACTTTAAATCACAACGTTTTGCAGGTTCGCGCATGCGTACTCAGGTCTCACGCTGATTAACGAGGGCATCGATGAGGCACAGCGCTTCTCTGCCTCCGGGGGTTGTAATACCGCACCCTCTTTGAGGTCTCGCGATAGTTTGTTAGTGCAGACGTTGCTATAGTGATTCTTTCCCAGCTTGAACATTAACTCAGAAGAAACCGAACTTTAATCTTCTAAAAAAGACACACATTGAGATCACAAAACCCAATGCCAGAAATCCAACACAAAAGTTCCCTTTTCATCAGAGAAACCAGAGGGATGGCTTCTTATTTTTTGAAACGTCCTCTTTTCATGCGCTTCCAAACTTTTGCGTCCTCTGCTTCGCTCCTCACCTGCCAAATGACTGATACTCGGCATCTATTGTCTCGAGAACTCGGCACACGCTGCTGATTTCACAATCTCCATTCACCTGCGCTGCAGGTGAGCGTGCAGCCGAGGAGCGGGCAGTTACGGAGCGCGCCGTGGAGCAGCGTGCAGCCGAGTGCTGCAGAGCGCGCTTGGAGCAGAGGGGCAGGGGAGCAATGACTGATTTTAGGAGGCACACACCCGCACTTCCAGATGGACGAACACAAGCCACCGCGCTGCGGCCGCCAGCCGTCTAATTTTGTCAGCTGCGTGGCCGTGATGTTCGTGATCGAGGTGGCTTGTGTTTGTCTGGCTGGAGGCGGCTGCTGACTGATATTTTCAGTGGTGCGCGCTGTGACCACTGGCCGTCTAGGTGTGCCGACTGTTTTTGAGCTTTCCCGGTTTTCTCTGATTGCCAGCACGCCTCTGCCCCTTTTATATCAGTTTTTCAATTTCATCTGGCGGGCCAGATAGTATTGGAGACGGGCCAATTTTGGCCTGCGGGCCGTTAGTTGCCAAGCGCTGTTCATGTATTTCTCCCATCTCCACTTGCACACAACACATACACAGCACAGACTGTCACCGCGTTAAAGGGGCAGGGCTGGCCAGTAACAGTTTGTATTTGCAAATGTGAGCAGTGGACAGCATATATAACACACACATATAGAAATTTCAACTTTAGCTGGCTGCCTGCCTCCCTCGTCATGGACCTCACCGCACGTTACTGATATACAGATATAATATTAAATTCCTGTTCCTGTCATTGTTAGCTGGGAACTATTGCTGATGTGTTAAAGGTCTTAGAGTAGAATATTGCCCTCAGGTTGTTATGATTGTTAGATGCTTAAATGATATCTATTCTCTTTCCATGACATTGATGAGACCGTCTTAATTTCACTTTGTTACTGACTGGTTTCAGCCTTCAATAACTCACCTAGTCATTACACTGTTTGGGTATAAAGTCCTTATATGGTGTCAGGAGACTACATGCTGCTTCCACAAGCCACTGTAACCATCATGTGAATAACTGTCTGCATTATCTGGAGCAGCTGTGGTTTGCAGGTGTGTCATTATTCAGCCCAAATAAAGCCATTTGGAAATATTTGTTAAGAAATGTAAATAAGCATTCAAGCAGGTAAGCAAGTCATATGCCCTCTCAATATTGAAAGTATTTGGTCTTGTGTCACAGGCAGTGCCTCTCACTGCTGCTGTCAGGACAGGACTGGACTGACCTGCACAGCGGCCATCTGAGGATAATACATACAGAAACAAATTAAATCGGTAATTAAATTTGGAAACTTTTATCACCCCAAGAAATCCATCTGGTTCAACAAGTGTTTTGGAGTAGATTAATTATGACAATAAAAGATAACTCTGCTAGTTTACTAACTGTTCACAAACATAGACCTCAAAAACCTTAAAGATTTAAATAATAAATGAGATAAAACTTGCAAAAAATCACTGTTGTCAATTCACATTGAGGGGATTTCTCTGTGGTTTTGCAATTCCAGAACAAGACTGATGATGCGCAGTTTTAGAGAAACATGTCCTCCTCTGATGTAGAAGTGTAGAGGTCACTTGCACAGATGAAAAAGGAAAAAAAAAAACAAGAAAGAGAACACTTTCCACAGTTTTTGTATCAGCTGAGAGCACTCAAAACTGAGGCACAAACACCAAGGTCACACTGTCTAGAGTGGAGCACACAATGAGGGACAAGCAGGGAAACTTGAAGAGACGCAGAGAAAGATAGAAGCAGATGTGAAAGGAACATAAGGTAAGAAAATGTAATAAAAAAGAGCTCCTGTGCTTTAACCTGATTTCCAGCTTTGGTTTCTCTGTACAAAGCCATGACAGACGAGATGTGATCAAGCTCTTTGTCAACCTTATATCATCAAAAACAACCAACGGGCCTGCAGAGAGGACAACGGAAGAGGATAGCAGACTGAGCTTATGCTCTCCAAATGATTCAGGAAAGGGTTATGTGACCATGACACTTGAGATCAAACCTCCATCCTATCATTGTCCTATCCTTGTTTACATCTCAACATGCTGAGTCAGACAGCTTGACACAATCTCAGTCATGTTTGTAAGACGTCCAAAAAATCAGACTTGCTGGGGAAACACTTTTTAAGCCCACAAGCCAAGATTCACACATGGATTTTCATATATATCAAAATGTGTATCTTAATAATGTTGCTCAGCTGACTCATTTGTGTTAATATCCAGCATGTATTCAGTTTGTATCAGATTAAATGCTCAAAAAGTTGTTCAAATAACTTTTAAGATTCCTTATGCACCTTTGTGAAACCAAATATTAATAACTTAACATACCAGGTGGACCAGTTAATTTCACTAGTCCACCTGAGCAACAACCCATGGAAAGTTTAGGAACAGACAGAAGTTTTCAAAAGCATGACAGGTGGTTGGACAGTCGCTCTGTCAGTCACGTTATTTCCTAGCCAATCAGAGAATTTTGTAGGCGGCTGCTACTGCCGTGGTGTGAAGGACAAAACAAGAGTCACTTTTTAGACCAAACTCACCAAAACATGTCAGAAGTGAAGAAAAATATGTTTAAAAGTATGCTGTCTATCAAGAAATTCTATCTGTTATTATTATATTATTAATGTGGTCACTGCTACTGAAGCTGTTAGCAGTGATGGTAATCTCTGCATGAGCAGTCACTTCCTGTTGTCATCTCCCTTGTTGCTCCCACCCTTTCCTGCTCTGTTGGACCTTCTGTGGGCAACAATAATTGTTGTAGATTTGAGCTTAGCAAGATGGACCTGTCTGATTACGGACATTGAATCATGTCGGTGGTGCAGGCGGATAGTACGCTTGGTCAGTGATTGGGAGGTTGCAGGTTCAAGCCCAGCTGGGCAAGACACTTAACCCCAAGCTGCTCCCACTGCTGCGTCAGTGGCCTGTAAATGGACATGAAAGGAGGTGAATGTGTTAGAAATACTGATGGATAACTAACATAGAAACACAGAACCATCATTGAGTGAATGTGAGAGTGAATGGGTAGGTGTGACCTGCAGTGTAAAGCAGCTTTGAGTAGTCAAAAGACTAGAAAAGCTAGTATAAGCTTTATAAAAAAAGCTATATAAGCTAAGGTCCATTTACCATTTACCATAATGTGGATCCAGCTGCTTTTTATGTGCTTAGATACACCAGAGCAAATAGGATATTAGAGGTTTGAAGCATGATGTGATGTCTTAGCAAAGACTACATTTTATTTTGTGTTTATTTCTGTTTGTGTTGCTGACATGTTGAATAAAATGAGAAAAAATACATTAAAAGAACGCACAAAGCTTCAGTCTCAATTGCCTGGCTTCTCCTCACTGTAAAACTGAATTTGTCATCTTAAAGGGACAGTTCAGTTTTTTTTGAAGTGGGGTTGTATGAGCTCCATATGGTCACTAATGAGCAAATTGAAAATTTGTGGCTAAAACCTAAACCAGAAGTGTCAGACTGAACCCACAGATCTTATTTTATTTTGAAATATTCCTTTCCGTATTACTCATCACTTTTAATTTGGTCACTCTCTTTTTAAGCTCCATGTGTAAAACTGGAAGTTTCATCATTGTGCCGCCTTTACACAGAAGTTAATTATGATTTATGTGGGGATGTGCCTCATGTCACACAAATCATCTATGTGGAGATTTGTGAAGATGATAATGTGTGAAGCTGAGACTATCCTCGAGTGAGATAAATTAACTTAAAGGGACAGTTCAGTTTTTTTGAAGTGGGGTTGTATGAGCTCCATATGGTCACTAAGGACATTAGATACAGTAGAAAGTTCTCTCTTCTCCACCAGAAAGCCACAGTCTGTAACCGTCAGAGACCAAGAAAAAGACGCTAATGGGAAAGTACCATACCGAATTTAAAGGCTATTTTCTCCGCCTACAAGAACTCAAATCAAAAAATAATACCACAGTTTAAGAGTACGCTACATATGAATTTTTTGAAGTGCATTAACCTTTCGGAAATATAAAGTTTATCCAGACCTAAGCCAACTCACGTCATGTATCCCTCCGCTAAATCACTCTGTCGTAGTTAGCTAGCAGCTTCAAAAGCCTGTTTTAGACTAATTAAAAGCACACTATATGACAAATATTTCTGAGATGGGTTTTTGTGATGCTTCCCTTGATGCAGAAACAGATGCATCATCTAGAACTCAGCTTTCACCGTATTCCTCTGCGTAACGAGGGCATGCGGTTACATCGTATAGTGAATGCATCTCTCGTTATCTGACAGGTTGTGTGCACAGATCTGTACATATATCTATATCTATATCTATATCTATATATGTATGTATATATATATATATATCTATATCTATATCTATATCTATATCTATATATATATATATATATATATATATATATATATATATATGCTAATGCACAGAAATCGTTGCGTGTGTGTGCATGTGTGAGAGACACACACTCACTAGTAGTCTGCACTGTTGATAAACAAACAGCCTCCTCTACTCTGCTTATTTGTCTCTAACATATCATTATTACTTACTTTGAGCAGAAACTGTCATTTGGTCCTTCAGGTCTGGGACGTTTTTCCAGTTTATCTTCGGGAAATTGAAGAATATCCACAAAAATCCAGGAAAGGAAAGTCTGTTTGACGAGTAATACCACCATCCATATCACCTATTCTCAGGTCAAACATTCGCCCCACTGTGTATTTCCGACTCTTTCTTGATGTCCAGTGTCCATGGATGTTTCCTCTGTTTTTCTTTCATTCGGTTCATCTCCATATTCAGCAGCTCTTCTTCTGTGAACTCCGATTCATACAGGTATCCTCTTGACTCCAAAGTGAATGGGACTTCACCGTCACTGTCATAATCATCCCTTTTTTAATTGCCTGCATTGTCTCTTCCTCACACCGCTAACAGTCAAAACAGAAGAGCTACGATACTTGATAAAAGTTACATGAAGCTACAGCCGGCATCTGAAGCCGCTAGCTTGTATGATCAGCTGAGAGGGGGTAGTGGGGCGGCGGAGTGATTTAGCAGAGGGACACACTCCGCTAGCTGAGTTCTAGATGATGCACATCTGTTTCTGCATCAAGGGAAGCATCACAAAAACCCATCTCAGTCATATAGTGTGCTTTTAGTTAGTCTAAAACAGGCGTTTGAAGCTGCTAGCTAACTACGACAGAGTGATTTAGCGTAGGGACACACAACGTGAATTGGCTTAGATCCGGATAAACTTTATATTACCGAAAGGTAAATGCACTTCGAAAAATTCATATGTAGCGTACTCTTAAACTGTGTCTTTTTTTTTTTTATTTGAGTTCTTGTAGGCAGAGAAAATATCCTTTAAATTCGGTACGGTACTTTCCCATTAGCGTCTTTTTCTTTGTCTCCGACGGTTACAGACTGTGGCTTTCTGGTGGAGAAGAGAGAACTTTCTACTGTATCTACTGTCCTTAGTGACCATATGGAGCTCATACAACCCCACTTCAAAAAAACTGAACTGTCCCTTTAAGTTAATTTATCTCACTCGAGGATAGTCTCAGCTTCACACATTATCATCTTCACAAATCTCCACATAGATGATTTGTGTGACATGAGGCACATCCCCACATAAATCATAATTAACTTCTGTGTAAAGGCGGCACAATGATGAAACTTCCAGTTTTACACATGGAGCTTAAAAAGAGAGTGACCAAATTAAAAGTGATGAGTAATACGGAAAGGAATATTTCAAAATAAAATAAGATCTGTGGGTTCAGTCTGACACTTCTGGTTTAGGTTTTAGCCACAAATTTTCAATTTGCTCATTTCCATCCTGATTTATGCATGTGTGGGAGGATATGTGAGAGGCAGAAATGGTGCTGCAGAGAGAACGAGAGAGACAGTGAGGAAGAAATGGAGAGACCAAAGGAGTTACTTGTAGTGATAGAGAAATTTTATTTTTCTATGCAAATATTGATGGATAGATGGAGAGCTAAAGGATAAGGCCCGAATAAAAAAAGAGAGAAAACAGCCAGGTGATATCATCACCCACCTCTCACATGCACAGAGATCCAGGAGAGATCTTTCTTTGTTTACAATGCAAAAAAAAATGTGGGTTAAAGAGCCCATGTGCTTTTCTAAATTTAACAAGCCCTTCATGTGATTCAGTCGCTTTGGAGTGACAGAGTATTTCTATGAGCAAGACAAAAAGTCAGAACTGGTGTTGCTTCTGCTCCTCCTGTGAACAGCACCGGGAGCTGCCCAGAACGTCTGGACTTGGCCTCTTAAGTCGACTCATAAGGGGGGCATCTTGCCACTGTTTTGACTGGCTCGGTGGCTCAGGGTAGCAGATGACAGACTGTAGACATTGTTGAATACATAATGCTGAGCTGGCCAGTTACCAGAGTTGACATCAGCCACTTATAACAGTCTTGGCCCATGTGCACAGGATTTCCAACAGTGTCTCAGAGTGAGAATTAAGGTGGATCAGGAATACTCAGTTTGTGAAAATTTGATTTTTATGTTAGCATTAGTGATGGTAGACAAACTCTAACAGTCATCAAAGTTAACGGTACTGGCCATTCAAAGGTCAGCAGTGTCTCCTCGTCGTTTTAGATTAGATTAGATTAGATTAGAATAAGTGTCTTCTCTCCTTCTTATATAAGGTGATTCTTATAACTCTACCAGGGATCAGGTATGATCTTAAAGGAAAACTAGCAGAGTCAAGTCAAATTGAGCAGATGCCACATCGTGGAAATGCCCCACTGACTCATATTTTTTTTGCTAAAGTGATTTTTTTGGAAGACAATGTTTTTTCATCCTTATATCAGACTATTCACGGGTAAGAGTGAAAATCTCATGAACCAAAATGGATGTAAATACAAAATATAGAAACTGATGAGTAACATAGTAGTAGACAAGATTAACATGGAAACATTTGGTCATACCAGTGACTTTAATAACAGCATTGGACCTGCACACATGACTGTATGTGTAACAGGCGTGGTTGAGGCATAGATGGAGACCGACACAGGAACAGTTTTCCAGGATTTATTTGGTCTGCAGAAGACACAAAGCACACCATTTGCCCTCTGCAGCTCACTCTGCACATCAGCTCTCTCAGCAATGCGGAGCAGCACTATGTGGAGCAGAGCAGAGGAGCTATGGAAACCAAGGGGGTACATGAAGCATGAAGGGCAAAAATGGCCATTTCCATTTTTGAACATCCATTTTGGTTCATGAGATTTTCACTCTTGCCTGTGAATAGTCTGATATAAGGGAAAAATGGAGAATTAAAATAACCCCAAATAAAAATGACTATTTTATAAAACTCACAAATACTCAATACAATATTCATTAAAATAATTACAAATTCTCAAAAATAAATTGGAAACTTATATTGAAAATAAAATGCATTTTAACTCTGTTACATATGCACAACTAACATTGGAACAACTTTGCACAAACAATAGTTTCCTGGATATGACAATTGTGTCCTCTCACATTAATCATCATGCTAATCTTTTTACTCTTAAAACACTCTAAATAAATGATGGAGTTAAAGAATCAATAATCTGAAAAACCTTCAATGAATATAGATGTATATCTTTTACCTTATCCTCTGTCTTTGATCATTTTGAGAAAGTGATTCATGCTTTGACCTTTTTATGTTTGGACTACAGCAGGGCATTTAACATTTTTCTACATACATTTTAAGATTTGATTCTTTGTTTTTGAAACCCATTAGATTGGCGCCTCATTTCACCACTGATATTTTAAAAGTATGCAGCCTTTCGAGACTTTTGAGGTTTGCTGAGCATCTTCTTCTTGTCCTCCTTAAGGCCGGGCTAAAAACTCTGTGACCGAGCCTTTTCTGCTCTGGCCCCTTAATTGTGGACCTACCTACCTCTAAATTATTATCTATCCCCCTGAAGTTGGGGTGTCTCCCAACTCACCTGCTTTAATTTTATATATTACTTATACATAGTTTTACTTGTTGGCTTTTTAACTAACTGGAGTGTAGTGTGGTCTCTGTTTTTTTATTTTCTTAGGTTTGCTTTTATTTTTTATATGATCATGTGACCTTGTTTTGCTGCTGTAATAGTCACTGTTTCTTTTGTTAAACAATTTTAAACTAATTTTTTCATCAGTAAAGGGCAATTTGAATTGAATTTTAGAGTTAATCAATATGTTCTTTCTTTTTGTCTCTCAATACTATTGTCAGTAATTTCACTATCATCCACTTCATCTCCCTGCAGCCATTAGTCTCTGAACATTTTCTCTCTAATCTCAGTTTCTCTCAGAACTATTGGCGGTGGTGCGTCTTCCCTTCATCCATCCGTCCTACCTCCTCAATGTGGTGGATAACGAGGAGCTGATCAAGTCATCCGAGGCGTGTCGGGATCTGGTCAACGAGGCCAAGCGCTATCACATGCTGCCCCACGCACGTCAGGAGATGCAGACACCCAGGGCTCGACCCAGGCTATCTGCTGGTAAGCATATGCACACACATACCCACACATGCACTGGAACACACTGATGTTCATTATATTTGACCTGATGACCCAAGAGCAAGATTGAGGCTTGAATGTACCACCAAGATTTAATTACCTCAAATTGCGTGCACCACTGCCCTGCAGCAAACTGGCAGAGAGGTCAAGTCTGCACAAGACCTTGACCTAATACTGAATCATATTGATTTTAGCCTACAAATCTAAAGAAAAGGCCAGGAGCTCTAACAACTTCTTAAAAGTGCTTACATTTTAATCCACTCAGATTTCAAAATTGTGAATGTTAGCTAGAGCTGCCGCTATCGATTATTTTTGTAATCGATTACCCTGTCAAATTTTTGTCGAGTAATCAGATAACTGTTACATTGCGCTCACTGCTGTATTTTTTTTTACATTGAATCACTACACATTATTATTATTAGTAACACACAAAGCAGAAAAGCCAGGTCACTGAAATTAACAACTTATTTTTCTTATTTTGAAAAATCAAAAATCATCTAAAAATCAAAATCTATACTTTTATTTTTACTCTGGGCCATATCTTGCTTTTTTCAGTATTTTTTTAAAGTTTGGTTATTTTTATTTTATTCGTATTCATGCTTATCTCTTTTTGCTAAAGTTTTGCCCTTACTTGTGTACCATATTGATGATCTTATTTTGCTTACTTTATTTCTAGGACCAAATAATATCATACTTAGATACTAAGATAATTTAACTAGCTAATGTACATTTCTATAACACATGAAAGCATCCCCTACACCTGCTTCCTCTACTCACTGTCAGTGTTTCCTGTTCTACTCTCTGCAATCAAATTAAATGTAAAGTTATTGGATGTGAAAAGTATGTAAACAAAATACACATGATTCGGGGCAAGTAGCCTCCAGACTGATTTACGTTCTGAACCAGCCTTTACACGGAGCCATAGTCAAAGTAGGTTATTTACTAGCTCATATCTCAGTTTTTGATCACATTAGCTGCTTCTGTTGACATATCATGAGTGTCATCCTGTTGTGTCGCTCTGCGGACATGAAGCACAGACCGGGTGTTTACTGTTGACGTGCTGCAACACTGACGACGTGCTATCATGCTAAGCTATGTGCTAAGCTAACTCCATTTGACAACAGACACACTGCACTGTTTTCTTTTTGTCTCTTCTTGTAGTGACCACACACTTTGGACACTCTCTGCCATTTCTTCTGCGGACTCTCTCCTTTCTCTCGGTCTCTTTTCTCTTCCTTCATGATTTTACAAGCCGCGCAGCAGCGGAGGTAGCAGGCGCGTTGTGCCACAGAAATGACTGTCCGTGTCAAACACCGTGCATAGTAGTAGTAGTCCAGATATATATTTTATATGTATAATTATATTTCAAACTAGGATTTGAGGCACAAAATTTGCCCATAAGATATTTTGTCGATTATTCGAGGAATCGTTTCAGCTCTAATGGTAGCCCTTTTTCATTGTTACACAAAAGATTTACAATTCAAGAGCTTTATTTACATGAATGTGGAGCATTATTGGCAACGCATTTTATTAGAAATAAAATTATAAAAAAATGAAATGAAACAAAACAATGAAAGGGAAATAGTAAGAATGATACAACATTTTGGAAAAGGAGATTGAAAAGGTTTCTTATTAAACATACATGAAAAGATCTGACATTAAAAATGTAGAGATGTGTATGCTGTGATTGTGTGTGTTCAGGTTCCACAGTTGTCCTTAAGTCCTCATACACTTTTGATGTGTTTGACCACAATAATATTACAGTTTTCAACGTGCCCAAGTAAATGTGGGATTTTCTGAATATCTCCAATAAATAAAAAATCTGAGTTTATGTTTAGTATTTTGGGGATAGTATTGCTTTCTCACAGCATTATATTCAGGGCGGGGTGTGAAGAAGTGGAGCTGTCTCTACTTGTGTGAAAGTAGAGCCTATCCTCCTCTGGGAGCCAGCTCTTTTTGTGACAACATGTCTCTATAGCTGGTCTGTGATAAGTGAGTCTGAACCTAAGGACATTTCTCAGTATAGGATCTTTTACAGAGCTCAGTTAATAGCCAATTTGTTTTCTCTGTTTATGACCAAAAACATTCTAATTTACTTTGTCTTTGGGTTTCTGCTTCCTGGTACTTCACATACCTTTCTTTCTGTTGCTTAAAGTCTTGATTTGGTGGGGGGTTGTCTCTGGTTTATAAACTTTGGTAAAATATAATTCATGAAAAAATGAAATTGCCAAACTGTCATGTAGCTTGTATTTTCTTTGTCATTACCCTCTCTCTTACTCATTTAAGCAGTAAAATGAAACTTTGAGTATCTCCTCGTGAGTCTGTAGTGTTTGCATGGCAGTGTATCTGGTAGCCGCTAATTGGCTAATTAGAGTCATGATGGGAATCTGATGAGCTGTCATTAGACTTTCTGTGGATTTACCAGCTGCTGATGCTGTGAGACTCACAAACCAACTCAGTGCTGAGAACATTTCATTTGTAATCCTTCATTAAACCAGTTTCCATCCACACGCAGAGCTTCGTGTTCTCACGTTGGTCAATGCCTCTGGTGTGAGGGAATATTTCAGGAGGCAGAATAAAAATATATTTAAAATAAAAAATACAAGACTGTCATGGAGTTGCAAGTCGTCAAAGGTTGGTCCGTTGTTGTGTGTCAGTATGGCACACTACATGAGATGAGGTGACCAATTATCATGGTTTCAAAATCCTACATTTGTCAAGTTTGGCTGTAATCATGTATAGATAATGTAGTCTGAACTTGACATTAGTTCATGTAGGATGAGGAAGTCATCCATCCAGCTGCAATCAGCCAGCACTGTGTTGATTCTAACTACTGTCTCACACTCTTATCCAATCACAGCTCATTCTCACGACAAGGCGATCCATTCAAACACAGTGTCCCTCTTACTGTTCAATGCTTTATCATTGACATACACCTACTGCAACTGCTGGAAACTTTGCCCCTAAGCTGCAAGAAAAAATGTGCATTCTTCACATTTTTAGTGTACAATTTGACTGAATATGGTTTAAAAATATGAAAATCAAAGGTTAATTGAAACATACTGGCTGAGTTGCAGTTAATGAACCCTCGTACAAAAAAGAAAATCCACAAATTCAATTAGAATTTAACAGAAACTTTGCCAAGTTAATTTAGGCAGCCAGTATGAACAAAGTCAAACAGCTTATGAACGAAAGAAAAAAAAATGAAAGGTGACAATTAAAACATAAAACTATGAGTCTTTTTAAACATGATCTTTGTCAGTACTCAGCTGACCAAAGTTAAAGCTGTGGTTGGCGATTTGATTTAGATACACTTTTTGTAATACTGGTTAAAATGGTCTTTATGACCCGATGGTAATCAACTCATAATGTGTTCTTAAAACAGAGCGAAAAATATCCGCTATCTACAGCAGGAGTAAAACAGGGAAAACACCAACCAATAATCATGCCAGGACACCTGTTTTTAAACCAATCAAATCCCGTCGCCATTCTGCCCGCCTACTGCACGTGCATTTTCCCGGCGTGCACAGACTCGTTGCGTGTAGTGAAGCTCATACGTATCAGAGTCCGCGGGAGAATGCTTACCTTTCAAGTTTTGTCTTTGAAAATAAGGGAAGCCCGCCATGAGCCGTCCCACAGCTCCAGTATCCCTCACATTTTAAGACAGATTTGTTTTTCTAAGTTTAGGTGGACCCCTGAGGAGATGCTACTTTCAAATTCATGCTAGTTTTCCAAAATCACCAACCCCAGCTTTAAGAAAACTCAGGCTATAAAAGAAACAGATTGAGTCTCATGCATTTGTAGCAGCAAATCAACCTGACAAAGACTAATAAAAACAAAGTTAACACAGTTCAGTTGCATGTGAAGTTGGAGGCTCATAGGAGGAAGGACTAAGAGATTATGACTTCTGCCAATGATGTTTTCACTAGCATCTACCTGTCTGTCTGAGAGGATGATAATTAAAAGAGTTCTAGATGGATTGAAAATGTAGGTCATGGCATTGGAGAAGTGATTACAAGATGTTGATGGTAAGCAGAATAAAGATGCAGACCCAGGACATTCTTAGGTATTTGGTAACATTGTGAGATGGGACAGTTTTCCACATTTTGCTAAATTCTGCTTAAAATGTTAGAAATCCCTTGGCAGAGGTTTGTGCACCATGGAGCATATCTTTTTCCATATTAATTTCTGGATCAAAGTTATAGTAGTGTAAAAATATCGATTCACCAGTACAATGCAACATTTTGCTCTGTGTTATAAAAAGTATTTAAAAAAAAAAACAGGAAGAATGTAACATTTCATGTAACCATGTCAGCTCAGCAGGTAGAGAGAAGATGAATCATAAAGTTATAGCAAGTGACTGACAATGAGGAGGAACTACATGCTGAAAGTTTCCTACACTGCTAGCTGTGCTTCCCGTCTTAGTAAGGACAGTTGGCTTAAAAATGCTGAGATTTTTGCTTGGGGAGATAGTTTGGTAAGCTTCAGGTCATCCATTAATGTTAGTTTTAATTGGCACAGCCAGAAGAACAAAGCCTGGAGATCACAGCCATCACAGCCAGGGGATCAAAGCCAGGGGATCACAGCCATCACAGCCATCACAGCATGGAGATCAAAGCCAGGGGATCACATGCATCACAGCCAGGGGATCAAAGCCAGGGGATCACAGCCATCACAACCATTAGATCACAGCCATCACAGCCAGGAGATCAAAGCCAGGGGATCACAGCCATCACAGCCATCACAGCCATCACAGCATGGAGATCAAAGCCAGGGGATCACAGCCATCACAGCCATCACAGCCATCACAGCATGGAGATCAAAGCCAGGGGATCACAGCCATCACAGCCAGGGGATCAAAGCCAGGGGATCACAGCCATCACAACCATTAGATCACAGCCATCACAGCCAGGAGATCAAAGCCAGGAGATCAAAGCCATCACAGCCATTAGATCACAGCCATCACAGCCAGGAGATCAAAGCCAGGAGATCACAGCCATCACAGCCATCACAGCCATTAGATCACAGCCATCACAGCCAGGAGATCAAAGCCAGGGGATCACAGCCATCACAGCCATCACAACCATTAGATCACAGCCATCACAGCCAGGAGATCAAAGCCAGGGGATCACAGCCATCACAGCCATCACAGCCTGGAGATCACAGCCAGGGGAACACAGCCATCACAGCCATTACAGCCATTGGATCACAGCCATCACAGCCAGGAGGTCAAAGCCAGGGGATCACAGCCATCACAGCCATCACAGCCATTAGATCACAGCCATCACAGCCAGGAGATCAAAGCCAGGGGATCACAGCCATCACAGCCAATCACAGCCAGGAGATGCAAACATTCTACAACAAGTTACAATTACAAGTTACAGTTGCAACAGTTACATCTAATCAAATGATACTGATATTTCCTGAGGAAGTTCAAAAGGATTGGTAAATTATGATCTAATCTGATCTCATTTATTTATGTGCAATGTGTAAATATGTTTTTGAGTTTTCACTTTTCACTTTTCTTCATGTTGTTTGTGCAGTTTTATTTTTTTCGCTGGTCCATATCTTGCTTTCTTAGTTACCTCTTTAGTTTTAAAAAAAAAAAACAATTATAATTAATGTTTTTATTCATGTTATTGGGGGCTCAGGCAACAAGCCACTATCTCCCTATAGCAAAGCTATGAGAGTGAGTGGCTTGCGACAAAGCCACAAGCCACCTCCTGCGCATTTATTTATATATTTGTTGGGGGCTCAGGCTTTGCAGTGAGCCACCTATGTTCTCCTGCACATTTATTAATTTATTGGGGGCTCGGGTTTGCAACAAGCCCCTCTCCATACGGTGAGCGTGGCTCGTTGTAAAGCGGGAGAACATAGGTGAGACGGGAGAACATGAAGCCCTAACTATTTCCGAAAATAAATGAGAGCCAGCTGTTACTCCCAAAGTCCATGAAGCTAGACAGCCATTGTAATTTGAAATGTTCTCCTTCTTTGGGACTGACTGTGCCTAAATTGTGATAACTCTGTCATTTCTCACAATATCTTAAAAAACTTACATGTTCACGGTCCCAACACATGTCTAACACTCACAGACATTTTAGTTTTCATGAAGTTCTTACACTTCGTGAGTAACAAGCCGTTGTTCGACAGCATTCAAGAGGCAAGAAAAAGCATTAAGAAAGCATGTGAAAGTAAAACACTTGTGGCTTTGACTCTTGGTTACCATGACAATGGAGCAGTCTCTCTCCCTTTGAAGTTTCACACACAGGCTCTGGTCTTTAATCTATGTGGTCTATGTGTGTGTGTGTGTATGCATGTGTGGGTGTATGGGTGTTCATGAAGTTAGGGACAGCCAGGAGAACAGAGTCAGGAGATCACAGCCAGGAGATTGAAGATCAAAATCAGGAGATCACAGCTGTGTTGTTTTTGGAAGTCATTTAGATTTAGCCTTTTTGATGAACATGTTTATTAGTTTCAGTAATTTCTACTCATGATAAACACTTTGCTAACAACAGCTAAAGGCTAACAACACCAAACAACAGTTAACGGCCATTAGCTTGTAGTGGCTAACTGTTGTTAGCCACTACAGCCAATGGCTAACAGCTTCGGCTGTTAACTGTTGTTTGCCCTTGTTAGCTGTTAGTTTAAACTACCTTAAGACTATCATTTCACATCAAATTGTATCTCACAGTGTCATTTAACACTTACAGTTGTGCCCAAAAGTTTACACCCCCCAGCAGAATTTCTGATTTTTTGGCCTTTTCTCAGAAAATATGAATGATAACAGAAAAACCTTTCTGTCACTCATGGTTAGTGGTTGGGTGAAGACATTGATTAAAAAAAAAGATAAGTTTACTCTTTTTAAATCAGAATGACAACAGAAACTTCAAAAATTACCCTGTTCAAAAGTTTACACCCCCCAGTTTTTAATACAGTGTATTTCCCCCTTTAACATCAATAACAGCTTGAAGTCTTTTGTGGTTGTTGTGGATGAGGGTCTTTATTTTCTCAGATGGTAAAACTGCCCATTCCTCTTCTCAAAAAGCCTCCAGCTCCTGTAAATTCTTTGGTTGTCTTGCATTAGCTGCACGTTTGAGATCTCCCAAGAGTGGCTGAATGATATTGAGGTCAGGAGACTGAGATGGCCACTTTAAAACCTTCACTTTATTCTGCTGTAGCCAATGGCAGGTTGATTTGGCCTTGTGTTTTGGATCATTGTCATGTTTGAACGTCCAAGAACGTCCCATGCGCAGCTTCTGGGCAGATGAGTGTAGATTTTCCTCCAGTATTTTCTGATAACATGCTGCATTCATCCTTCCATTAATTTTGACCAATTTTCCTGTGCCTTTGTAGCTCACGCATCCCCAAAACATCAGTGATCCACCTCCGTGTTTCACAGTAGGAATGGTGTACCTTTCATCATGGGCCTTGTTGACTCCTCTCCAAATGTAACGTTTATGGTTGTGGCCAAAAAGTTCAATTTTGGTCTCATCACTCCAAATGACTTTGTTCCAGAAGTTTTGAGGCTTGTCTGTGCTGTTTGGCGTATTGTAAGCAGGATATTTTGTGGCATTTGTGTAGAAATGGCTTTCTTCTGGCGACTCGACCATGCAGCCCATGTTTCTTCAAGTGTCTCCTTATTGTGGATCTTGAAACATCCACCCCAATTTTTTTCAGAGAGTCCTGTATTTCAGCTGAAGTTATTTGAGGGTTTTTCTTTGCATCTTGAACAATTTTCCTTGCAGTTGGAGCTGAAATTTTTGTTGGTCTGCCTGACCGTGGTTTGGTTTGAACAGAGTCCCTCTCTCTCCACCTCTTAATTAGAGTTTTAACAGTGCTTCTTGGCATCCTGAATTCCTTGGATATCTTTTTAAATCCTTTTCCTGTTTTATACAGTTGAAATACCTTTTCTCGCAGATCCTTTGACAATTTTTTTGCTTTACCCATGACGCAGAAACCTGAAATTTCATCGCAGTGAAAGATGCACGCGTCTGTCAGGAGCTCAGAAACTCACTGAGCTTTTATACACACTAAATGATTACAAGCTAATAGATCACGGGTGAGGATGGTTACCTTTAGTAGACATTCAAACCCATTTGTGTCAAATTGTTGTTGTTGCGGCGGGGGGGGGGGAGTGTGGTCCGTCAATAATGCTCCATAATATCATAATTAAAGAGCATTTAGATCTGAATAGTGAGCACTGTGGGCTTACAACTACAACATTAACAAAAAAAAATTAAAATAAACTGCATAAAGTATAAAAAGTATTTAAAAAAAACAGGAAGAATGTAACATTTCATGTAACCATGTCAGCTCAGCAGGTGGAGAGAAGATGAATCATAAAGTTATAGCAAGTGACTGACAATGAGGAGGAACTACATGCTGAAAGTTTCCTACACTGCTAGCTGTGCTTCCCGTCTTAGTAAGGACAGTTGGCTTAAAAATGCTGAGATTTTTGCTTGGGGAGATAGTTTGGTAAGCTTCAGGTCATCCATTAATATTTGTTTAAATTGGTTTTTTTTTATTATATTTTTTCACCGTTTTGGTTGCTCCTTCATCCACCGCCTGAGTTTGAGTGTGTGTGTATGTCTGTATGTGTGAGTGTGTGTGTATGTCAGACACTGATTTTTACAGCACTATGCCTCTTTTCTTCAGAAATGTTTTGCCCGTGTCAGGGGGTACTTGACCAAAAATATATTTCTAAGGGGGTACATCACTGAAAAAAGTTTGAGAACCACTGAGCTAGAGAAACAAGACTTTTTTAGGTACCTTCAGATCAGAACTTATTTCAATAGCAAAATTAAATGTTTGGACTACTGTAACACAGACCTGATTAATATCGAAGAACTGGGCGTGGGAAAGCATTTCTACTGAATTGTTTTTAGGGACGGGAGTGTCATAGTAGTATGTCAGAGTGAGCATCTTCAGAGTAGACGGTCTTTGTAGTGTTAACGCTGCAAAAGCCGAGGATTGGCTGAGGGTTCACGGAAGTGTAGACTGAGAGAGAGAACTGCTAACTGTATGACACGCTGTTTGAGTCTGTTAATAGAAATTAACGATTCAGAAGTTATCGGCTCGTTCTATGACAGGGAGTGTTGTGAGACACTTTTAGGTGGCCTCTGCTCTGGCGTTAAGCTGAATCACCGCTCGTCTGGCCTGCGGTGGCAGCAGCCTGTTAAAAAAAAAAATGCATGTCGGGGACTCCGCCTGCAGAAAGCAGGTTTGGTTGCCCGGCTTATCGGTGTTGCACAAGAGGCGGGGAGGAGGCGTTTGTCAGAGCGGAGAGGAAAAATGCATTTTATTAAATGTAAGCAAACCATAGCGACACAACTATGGGCAAGATAGTTATCTGCCTCAGCACCCGCGACACCCGATTTAATGCAGGACTCTGATGTGAAGGCGGCGACATGATGCTGCAGTAGTGTATTTACAGTTTAAAAAAAAAAATTGCAGGAGATGCGGGTATGATTGGAGTGGCGGCCCGCCGCTCCTAAATGAATGTCGAGGAAACACTGATATCAGTTAATGCTATATAGAAAATTATTCAGTTTTGTAGTTCAGCCTTTAGCCTCTCATTGACATTCAACCATTTGATTCACCATCTCTTAATAGAGTGGTGCTGAAATGAGTTGAAAAATGAAAAAATGAGTTGGCATTTAGCACCTCCTGGTTCACAGCCCCCCAAGTTTAAAATGCCAGTGATGGATAAATGCTTAAAATAAGGTTTGTGGTGAACACATGCAAGTGGAATTTTAATGTTTCATGGAAAATAACAAAATGCATCTAAAGTTGTCTGATTACATTCAGCAAAAGTACAGTTTACCTGGCCTTTACCTTGACAGGGACACTGTTGCAGTTTTATTTTGTGAGCATTTGGTCTGTAAACTCAGAAATCTCACAGAGGAAGTCCAGCTTTGTATGTTTGCCTTACTAATTACCAGACAATTGCCCAAGTCCCGCCGATCTGTCGAGGGCAAGTCGAGTCGAGTCGAGTCACAGGTTATGACAGGTCGAGTCCCTCATATGGAGAGAATTTTGTTTCTTTATCATTCAATCAAAAAGGAGATTTGAAACCAAAAAGGAGATTTGTAAGCAAAAGAGAATAAGTGGAAATTGAAAAAAAAAAGTTGTGATCAAAATACAACATGTTGCAATTGAAAAAAAAAGTTGAGATTAAAATACAACAGGCTGCAGTTAAAAAAAAAAAAAAGTTGAGATCAAAATACAACAGGTTGGAATTGAAAAAACAAACAAACTGAGAACATATTGCTTTCCATTTTGCTTATAAATCAGTCCTCTTTGCTTTCAAGTTGAAAACCTTCTCTTGCAAATCACTCCTCTTTGCTTGCAAACTCCAAAGTTTTGCTTGCAAATTCTACTGCACTTACTGGGCGGGGCCTACGCTGGTGGATGAGAGAATAGTTTCTATTGGCTGGTTTGACCTGGCTTTACCCAGTGCGAGCGCCAGCTACCACTTCCCTCTTACACAACGCCTGGAGGTTAAGTTGATAGTGAGTGATTAAAACATTTTATTCCACGGCACACGCGGTGTCGTGGTTCCTACACTACAGTACAGGGTTTCCCCCAGTGTATTATAAGCCCGGCGGGGCCGCCAGGCTTTACCTGCCCCCCCCCCCCCCCCCTCCACGCCAGGCTAAGCATAGGTTGACACAAACATCCGGGCATTTGAGGGCGGTACCAACGGCGCCATTTTTTTGGAGGTGCAAACAAAGCGCCATAGCAACCATAACAACCCATTCTGAAACAAGACTTTGGGGATCATCTCAGAATTAACAGCTCGAAAATGGTAAAGTTATGCAGTGCGGGGACTTGCAAGAACAACAATTCTTTGAAGAAAGAGGACGGAACACAACAATACTCGCTCTACAGGTTCCCGTAATGAAAAAAGAGCTAGTAAGGAGGGAACTGTGGGCAAAAGCCTGTAACCCCCTCGACCCGGTTATGAGGAAGGCATAGGCGCCAGAAATGAGGCGAAGGCAGTGTATGTGTGTTCGGCACACTTCATTAGTGGTACGTACAGTATGTCTAATTATAATCATGGTGAGTTTGTTTTTTGGTAGTTCAGCAGAACCGCACACTTCACGACCTTCACTACTTACTAGCCTCCTAAGCTTCATAGCTGTCGTCAGCTGCAATCTACGCTGTCTGATCCCAAAAAGCACACAGATAAATTAAATATGTAACGTTAAATCGGAAGATCATGATGACGAGAGGACGGGACTAGATTTCTAACTGGGACAGCTAAAGATATAGCGAAGTATCCTGTCATTTTTCTTAGCTGCTGTCACTTGGTCATAGTAAAATTACATATAGCCTACTGAATGAATGAAATTTTAACCGAGAGAGCCTCATTAAGATTAAAAATCTAATTTCACATTACCACATGCAGCAAAAGAAAAAAACAAGAATTATTTCTGAAGCAAAAGCCTAGCCACAGCCTTAGCTTCTTTACAAGCTGCTCAATATGAAGCCTAAAAGACGGAGAAACATCGAGCACAAAAATAAGAAGATACCGATTCAATCACATCACACTGAGCTGTAAAAAGAGACGGCAGTTTCTGTGGCATCTTGCTACTATCTTACCAAACAAACTAACAAACAAACAAACTTATAAACTGACATAAAATTCTTAAAAATTAGTCGGACCGCAGATTTCTACCGTTGTTTCGAATGTGTAGCTATGGGCGTTGCGATGGATTCTTTGCACCTCGGGAAATATGGTGTCATATTTCACTGTCGGTGACGTCAGCTTGTGTGAACCTAATGTTTATTAATTTTTTAAATTCACTTTTCGCACCCCATCAACACATGATCATGTGTCTTTTTCATCACCTGACAACGTTACAACTTCGTTGAGCGTAGTCGCGCATAACGGGACATGTCACGGACGTCATCTCAGAAGACCGCTGCTTCACCAGCTGACCGAGAGGTCTGCACCGAGCGGACCGCATTGCCATTAACAAGAACCGAGCCGCGGCTCCACAAGGCTCAGCTAGCCTCTGTAGCATGGCTGCTAGCTGTTAGCACAGAGCTCAAAGCGTATGTGAGCTAAGATGCTTCAATCTCTGAGACACGCCTTTTTCCGGTCGGTTGCCATGACAACGTGACACTCACGGATCTACTGTTTGGACCTGAGTGAAAACAAACGCAAGCCCTACCAGCTGAAAAATCAAACGATGGATCATTGTCACATGTGGTGAAAGCATCTTAGCTCACAGACGCTTTGAGCTTTGTGCTAACAGCTAGCAGCCCTGCTACAGCGGCTGGCTGAGCCTTTTGGAGCCGCAGCTCGGTTCTCATTAACGGCAACGCGGTCCTCTCGGTGCAGACCTCTCGGTCAGCTAGTGAAGCAGCGGTCTGATGAGCAGGACCTCCGTGACATGTCCCGTTATGTCAATTCAGTCAGTCAACTCACGTTCAGTTGTTTTATTGTAGCTGCATATACATGTTACAGGTTTGGCGTCCAGGCTCCAGTTTCATCACTCCTTGCAGAAAGGTTTACATGAAGGCATGGAGGAGTGATGAGCAAAACATATGAGAACACCCCTGGAGCCTGCAGGTGGATGCTGGGGTGGAGGTGGGGGTGAAAGAACACGCAGCAAATCAGTGTCTGGCAGCATAGACGTTTGCCGAGCAGAGGGAGAGATGGGTAAACTCCCAGTTTAAATACACCGCCAAATTGAGAGGTGGAGAGTGTGATTGGAGGATTGATGCAAGGAGTGTGATGTATGATATGTGAATGTGACATGTGGCATGTGAATAGCAGCGCTGCTCGAGTTGTCTGCCTGAACTAGCTCGCAGGCTTCGCTTCATGTGATGAAAAAGACACCTGATCATGTGTTGATGGAGTGCGAAGTGAATTAAAAAAATAATAAACAATGCTTAGCCTGGCGTGGGGGGGGGCAGATAAAGCCTAGCGTGGGGGGGCGGTAAAGCCTGGTGGCCCCACCAGGCTTATAATACACTGGGGGTAACCCTGTACTGTTGTGTAGGAACCATGACACCGCGTGTACCGTGGAACAAAACGTTTAACCTCCAGGCGTTGTGTAAGAGGGAAGTGGTAGCTGGCGCTCGCACTGGGTAAAGCCAGGTCAAACCAACCAATAGAAACTATTCTCTCATCCACCAGCGTAGGCCCCGCCCAGTAAGTGCAGTAGAATTTGCAAGCAAAACTTTGGAGTTTGCAAGCAAAGAGGAGTGATTTGCAAGAGAAGGTTTTCAACTTGAAAGCAAAGAGGACTGATTTATAAGCAAAATGGAAAGCAATATGTTCTCAGTTTGTTTGTTTTTTCAATTCCAACCTGTTGTATTTTGATGTCAACTTTTTTTTTTTCAATTGCAACCTGTTGTATTTTGATCTCAACTTTTTTTTTTTTTTTTTAACTGCAGGCTGTTGTATTTTGATCTCAACTTTTTTTTTTTGAATTCCCATTTATTCTCTTTTGCTTACAAACCTTTTTTTGGTTTCAAATCTATTCTTTTTGATTGAATGATAAAGAAACAAAATTATCTCCATACCCTCACCACTGTTCCCAAGTCCACCCAAAAAGCATTCAGGTTTTCACCTTGAGGAGAGAACCCTTATCTTTCCAGACATACAACACGTACATCCTGTTTACTAATGTTAGCTTTGCTAGCTTCATATTGACCACAGGTTGGGGTAATGATCCTGCCATACTGACCTATGGCAGGACCGTTAACTACCTGGCTAACATTTGCAGGTGTCACTTACTTGGCCTCATGTGTCCTCAGGTGGCGGATAAAGTTTGATGGTGTGCCCTCTTTTTCGCTTATTGAAGGGTTGCAGGTCGTGCACTTGGCGTGCCTTCGTTTGCCATCTGATTGAAATTCTTTATATACAAAGAAATAACTTTGAGCACAGAAGACATAGCGGTTGCCCTGCCCACTGATCACAACTGTAGCAGGAGCGGGTGTATGATAGGAACGTATGTGTGTAGTACTGTGTCATGTGTGGGACAATAGTAGGTGATGGACAAGTGTACTGTGAATGGAGCATCAATAATGTGAACCCACAAGGAAAGAGCGGCGTGTACCTCCTGTCTGGCTCTTCATATAAGCCTCTATAAGCCAAGTGTGTGCAATTTTCCGAATCATGTCTCAAGTCAGGTCAAGTCTGGAGACATTTTCCCCCAAGTCCGAGTCGAGTCTCGAGTTTTTACCTCCCGAGTCCGAGTCAAGTTGCAAGTCGCCTCATTAGCAGCTCAAGTCGCCTCGAGTCCGAGTCCCTATGACTCGAGTCCAATTGTCTGCTAATTACTATTGAAGTTTTAGTATTTCTCTGTTCATTTCCTTTATTCTTCCACTTTGCCAAAGATAAGTTTCAAAAGAAACAAAATGCCAAAGAAAAAAAAATATGAGAAATCATTTTTAACAAAAAGCCACAAAATAGGCCACCTGTTAATGTGTCGGTCAGGAGAAAAAAGCAGCACGAAGCAGTATAGATTCATCTATCCTCAGTGATGGGTGTAGAGAGATTAGCTCTTCCTCCAGTTCATCTACGCCTCTCATTCCTCTTCAGTCCCTCTCAAGTCATCACACTCTCTATTCAATTTGCCATTGTCTTTCCTCTCTGTCTCTGCTGTGTGATAGCCTGTTCACAAACAGCTAATGTCTGTTTGACAGCTCATCTTCTTGCTCCCTCTCTGCAGTCTTCTGCTGAGGGCTGAAAGGACTTCAGATATACATGTGGCTGCCTGCCAACCTTTTTGTGTGTTTTGGATCACTGGGGTCTTTGTGCAGCAGCTCTGAACATGTGTGATTAGGTGTTTATGCATAAGACCACAAAGCAGGTGAGCAGTAACATGGTTTAGTGTTGACACTGTGTTAAGTATCCTGTTAATCACATTGTATCCATGGAGAGTGTGTATGATATGGTCTTCTGCTTAAGAGTCCTTGTGTTGTTTGACTGTTTATGTCATGTGATGAGATGCCTCAGAACCCTGTCAATGCGGGTTGCAGGGTCAATTGCATTCTTGATGAAAACAAATTGCCAGGGGTAATTTGAAGTGAGCCACGACAATCTTTTTCATACAACCTTGGTGCATTTTTTGGATTAAAACAGGTTTTGATTGCCGTGTTCACTTATTTCACAATGAACAAAAGCCAATGGGGGAACACCATCCTGTGTCAGAACAACTCTCCCAAAAGATCTAGGTATAAAAACACCCTACCAGCAAAGTACCTCAAAATGGTCTTTTACTGTGTGCTCTCTTGCAGTGTGTTTCTTAAAGTACACATGAAATCCTTCTGACTTTGCCCCACTTTTGTTTGGGATGTGCCAACACAGAACCAGCTATGTGCTTCCATGGCTGTGGGTTGAAATCCTGGTTGGAGCATGTATCTTTATAATGGCCCACTGTGGTGTCACAATGAACTTGGATTTTGAGAACACAATTGGGTTGACTAATTTCACATTTTGTGTTTTTGTAGATACAACACATGCTAAACCATCAATCCATCAATTATCTAAACTGCTTCAACATTTTGGTATTGTGGGGGCTGAAGCATATCCCAGCTTACACTGGGCCATAGACAGAATACACCCTGAACCAGCTGATTGCAGGGTCACATGAAGAGACTGACAACCATTCATGCACAACTTCACCCAAGTACAAAATGAAGTCACCAGTTAACCTAAGAGCCCACTCAAGCAAGGAAAGAACATACAAGCTCCATACAGAAAGGCCCTGACTGAAACAGGGTTCAAACCAGCAACCACCTTGTTTTGAAGCATAAGCACTGCCTGCTGTGCCAGTGTTCCCTTAAGCTCAAACATAAAAACAATGTTTTTCATGAGATGGACTTAGATAACTTGTAATGTGCATATATTATGAATATGAATGTGAAAGACAGCTTGACAGCACCATAATTTATTTATACTTCAGTTACACTGTACAAAGCAGTTTCAGAGAAAACTTTCCTATTTTGCATTTTGTCATGCATTTCCCAACAAGCTCATTTAATGAGAGCCAGCCAAAGCTGGTCTGCATTCAAAAAGAAGGCTTATAATTTACGTCTGCTTGTGGAAGTCGGTGTTCAGGCAGCAGATCAAGGTTCTTCTTGAGCAAAATGAAAAGGTTTAAAAGGGTTTCCTTAAGGATTCTGTTACTGAAGGAAAAAATGTTAAACTATCTCTGAAAACCACATTTGAATACTGAAACATCAAAAACAAGCTTTAAGTAAAATCTACCTGTCAGTACCTGCAGTACTTATAAACTTGCTGACGCTCTGCTTTTCTTGCTCTCTTTTCATTTTTGTCCTCCCAAATAACCGGCCTACTCCCTATGTTTTATTGTTCTACTATTAAACAAAAGGTGTGGTTACCTTGACATGTTTCAACATTACTCTGCCATCTTCTTCAAGAAGACAAGATTAATCTCATAAACGACCTACTCCCTCTTTGTCCTAAAGGTGTCGCAGAGGTGATAGTTCTGGTCGGAGGGCGTCAGACGATTGGTATGAATCAGTGTTCCCTGACAGCGGTCACCTGTTTCAACCCCCAGAACAGTAAGTGGTACCCACTTGCCAGCCTGCCTTTCTACGACCGTGACTTCTTCAGTGTCATCTCAGCCGGAGACAATATCTACCTGTCAGGTGAGGCGAATCACTCCTGTCACAGCTATTTAATGGAACAGAGCAGGGGAACAACTGGAACTTAAAGATGGTTCTCTGCTTACCGCTGCAGATGATGTAAATGTCCTTCTGTTTACAGGTCCTATGTCCTTGAAAAGCTTTTTTTTTCTTTTTATGTTGTGAGGATGGATTTGTGAAACTGAAGAGCATACCTCTGACTTAACTCTCTAAGCCCCCCCTCCCCCAACCAATCAGGCATCATTTGGGCTGCCAGTCAACCCAACTCCCTTAGATTTTAATGTAATTCCAAAGAGCAGCATCTAAACCTCTGTGGAGACTAAGTATTTCCTCTTTTAAATTCAACTTAATCAGACACCCAACACATAATGCAAACAGTCAAACCCACCAGAACACATGAACTTTAAGGAACCACTTTCTGTGAACAACATCTCGTTTTAACCTTCTGTTAAGCACTTGTTGGATATTTCTTTTGTCTTGGTCTGGCCTCACAGTCTCTACACTGCTGTGCAGTCTATTCAGCTCCATAGTTTCACACTGAGCACTCTATGACTTGCTTTATGAAACACCTTTGAGATACCTCTCTGGTGACCGACTTTCTCTCACTATGGTCCATTTGTGCCAGAATCCTGTGCAGTGCTTTGACTTTGCTGGGAAGAGAAACAGCAGGATTTGGCATGTGTATACATTTCCTCTCCCTCTCTTCGTATAAATTTACATTTTTGTTATGGCATTGGCACAGGTCTGCATGTGTCCGCCCAAAGTCAGACACCCTGCACAGAAATCAGATCAGATCAGGGTCACCTGCTTACCAAACTACACAGACAACAGGGAGCTGAAACAAACACTGATTTGATAAGTTCCTGATTCAAGCAAAACTTGCTTTGCAAAACACTGTAAAATATGATTTGGTGACATAAATTATTTGAAATTACGAGAAACTGAGAGAGAGATTTAAAAAAGTGGATCAGAAAATCATCCTTGTCATTTCTTAGTGTCTATCACCTCTAATGATATTATCTATCACATTTTCCAGGTGGCACAGAGAGCGGTGTGATGGTGGCTGACGTTTGGTGCTACATGTCTCTGCTGGACAACTGGAGCGTCGTGTCCAGGATGACGGTGGCTCGCTGCAGACACAACAGCCTGGTGTATGATGGGAAACTGTACACTATCGGAGGACTGGGAGTATCAGGAAATCTGGACCATGTGGAGAGGTAAGAGTCTCCCAGCTGGTGTCTGCACAGTGACGCACAGAGACAACCTCCATCAGACAGACAGATTAGCAGGAGAGGACAGGCGATTCTGGAGGAAAGATAGTAGATGCTGAGTGATGCAGTTTGACTCTGTGACTCCTAATTTTCAGTCCTTCCTGTCTCCCTCTTTCTTCATCTCTCCATCTATCTCACGGGGGGTTTCACGCTTCTGACCATGAAATTCACCCAAATCCACGGTTACATCATCATGCAGAGACGTGTCAAAGCTGTTCAGATGCAGCCTTTCTAAGTGAACAGCAGGAGGCCCAAATCAACACTTAGAGAAGCAGTGGGCTCTTTCCTGTCTGCCCTCCTCTTAATGACTGACAGATTTTCGTGGACAGGAGCAGTCGACTTTAGGACTTGATCTTATTATCAGGAACTTTGGCCTGCTTGCCTCTCTGCATGTTGATCCTTTGTCAGGCTGACATGATTGTAGCTATTGAATAATTCAGTAGTGTCTAATGATGTGTCAATCATCAATGGTTTTGTTGTATTTATGTGCACTATACCCAGTTTTGTTTGTCCTTCAAGCTCCATTGCAAGCTAATACTGCATGAAGACTTTTAGCAGCTTGACACCAAGTCTGAGACTAGCTTTTCTCATCAGGGATGTTGAGCTATTGAATAATAGGAGACATTTGCACAGATCATGTTCTCTGGAATTTTTAAGGCTTTTCAAACAAAAATGAGCTTTTACTGTGGGTTGCAGAACATTCATATCTAAGCTTATAAAAAGCTGTGGAGAAATCCAGTGTTGGTGTCATTTTCAGCTTCATTAACTGGCACATTTGATGTTGCTGTTTCTACATTCCCATTTTTGGCACCGTGTGTCTTGTTCAGGCATTTTTCTTATTATTTTGATTTTTTTTTTGCAGTTGCTGTACAGATGTGAAGGTTGCTTTGATTTAATATACTCATTTATTCCGCTTTGAACACAATGAGTTCTCACTGTGTGAAAGAGGTTTACTTCTCCCCTAAAGCAGCATTTTAGATGCAGAAGAAATTAATATATTGGCCATTTTGTCAAATATCTCCGACCAGCAAATAGTGTCATGCAGATTTCTGTTGTGTTTAAATTTAACAGAGCCATGTTGCACAGTGGCAAAGACAGACACCTGGTAGGCGCGCTGTTGCATAGAAAAACTATTGTTTTCAAGGCACTGTTTTTGTAGCAATGTGTCTCTGTGTGATGCCCCGTAATATCTTTATTGAGAGCATCGTAAGAGAGGTGACCACAGAGCTACAGCAAAACAGTGTAGCATAGTAGCAGTAGTTGCTGTGACAACTCATCCTCTACGCTGACAATAAAAGTGTTAATGTTCTTTAACCACAGTCTCCATTTTGTCAGGAGGCACAATAGAGATTTATTTGCCTGCACCAAGGCTAAAATTGCAGAGCTAACTCCATCAGCATTTCCCATGAGCAGACATCCCTGTGGAGACTGGACAGATCACTGCACACAACGATGAAACTTAATGTTCATCCCACTATTTCTATACTGCCAAAGACCTTTCTTAGAGTTTTATATGTACAGTTTAGCAATCTTGTTTGATTTTATATGTTTAGCCCCCTTTAGTATGAGAGTATTAAAATTAAAGCCCTGCAGTTGTTTCTATAACATTTTAGTCCTTCACTTTGAAACATAGAGCAACACAGCTGGTAGTGTCTCATAGCAACCTTCTTCTGTATGGAGTTTGCATGCTCTCCATGTTCGTTATTGGGTTCTGTCAGGGCTTATCACACTAAAAACAATACATTCAGATAGCAATATTTATGATTGGAGCATGAAAACACTCAACACAAAAAATCATGAGCACGACTTTGATTACAAGTGTAACTGCACTTTATTAGTCTAAAAGATTATTCTCAAATGTAAGAGGTAAACAGGAGGCATAATGACAATATTGTTGATAATAATAATATGAATAATGACTAGAAATTACATAGAAAACAACCTCTTGCCAAGGCATTTCTGACATTCTGGGCTGAGTTATCAGCAATAATGTGGAAAAATGCCAAATCTTTTAATGCTTGTAAATCCGTTAAAAATTCCAGGATCTACATCCAACGTTTTCCTTGTGCCATGATCAACATTCACTGAAAAAGTCATTAAATACAATTATTGTCTGTAGAGTTATCTTTCTAGCAGACAAACAGAAAGATTAACACAGGCAAAAACATAACTTCTTGGTGGAGTTAATTATAATAGTTATTATAAGTGTAGTTGTAGTATCATTATGTAGTATCACTAATTGATATGACATAATATTATATGTTTTTTAATATAATATGACAAAATAATAACATCACAAAGTAATAATAAGACTCATTACACAATTGTGTTGAAAAAAAAATGCTTCTTACGAGTCAACTAATCACTAAAATAGTCAATGTCCAGTCAAAGATAGAAAAGGTTTTTAATCTTTTCTTAGAAGCACATCTAAAGAATAAATGAAAAGAAACATCAGCACCAGTAATGGGGATCTGCAAAATTGTTATTTTTAACATTAGTATCTTTATCAGTCCTGATTTACACAACTGTAATATCACTACAGAACACAGTCCACATCCTTTTTAAACAGCTACCTGAACTGTAAGTCCTTAAGTCCTCAATTTATTCAGGCTGTATAAAAACCAAGGTGTCAGTCACAGACCTGTCCCCTCCTCAGAGACAGAAAATGCCCCCCTGCTCTTTGAGTTGTCCTGAGAAATGGTTTACCTCCTGCTTGGCTGTGTTAAGACACACTGACAGAGATCTGTGTCTTTGTCTGCAGGCAGAGAGAAGGAGAGAATCAGGTCCACACAGCCCATTCAACCCTCCTCAGCTCACAAATAATGGCGGCCAATTTAAATCTGCCATGTAAACAAGCAGCTGTGCTGTATGTTCTGTATTAAACAAAGTCTGAATGTAGAGGTTCCTTTGTGCCCATATATTTCTCTGCCCGACAGCAATCTCAGCAGGGATATCAGAAAAAACTCAGCATGGGGATGATACTCCAAAATAGATTCTCTTTGAGGGCCTGTAGTAAGAGATAAAAAGAAGGTGTAGAGGAGAAAAAGAAAAACAGGAGGAGAGGTTGGCGGTTGGAATAGTCAGCCCTTTTGGACCCAGCAGAACTGAACTGTGGTTGAGGACATAAGCTCTGAGGCCCCCCTGGTGAGTCTGACCCCCCTCCAAAGTCTGTATCCCACTCCTCAAGATTATGGCTGCCCTTTAGTGAGCAGTAAAGGCACCAGTTTGTCCTCAGTCATCACCTCGGTCACCACCCTTCACCCAGTGTTTGCGTTTGGTAAGAGGCGATTTTGAGGATTCCTGGAGGTAGATAATCCCAGTAGCTTGAGCACATGTGCATATTCAGGATACAGTGACTTGCAGATCTTTTGACCAGTGTTCAATTGAATACACTACAAAGACAAGATATTTAATGTTCTTCTGATGAACACTCTTTTAACACGTTTAATTTGATGTCTGCAACATGTTCCAAAAAAGCTTTGACAGAATCAAGTGGACCACTGTGTTACATCTCCTTTCCTTTTAATAACACTCAATGTTTGGGTAACTGAGGACACTATTTGTTGAAGCTTTGTGTGTGGAATTCTTTCCTTTTCTTACTTAATTTATAACTAAAATTGCTCAACAGTCAGGGCCCTCAGTTGTTGTATTTTTTCATACTTTATTATGCACCACACATTTTCTATGGGAGACAGCTCTGACCTGCAGTCTTGGCTTTTTGAAATAAGCAGGGACGTCCCTGGATAAGACATTGCATGGGTAGCAGCTTATGTTTATCCAAAACTTAAATGTACCTTTCAGCATTAATGGTGCCTTCACAGATTTGCAAGTAACCCATGCAATGCACATGAACACACCCCATGTCATCACGCATACTGGCTTTTGAGCTTTGCACTGATGAAAATCTGGATGGTTCTTTTCCTCTTTCATCAAAAGGACATGATGTCCATGATTTCCAAAAATTTGAGGTGTGATATCGTCAGACCACAGCACACTTGCCCACTTTGTGTCAGTCCATCTCAGGTGAGCTCAGGCCCAGGGAAGCTGGCAGTGTTTTGGGGTGTTGTTGATACATGGCTTTCAGTTGAGTGGTGGCGTTTTAACTTTCAGTTGTCGCAAGGATCAGTGTTAACTGACAATGATTTCCAGAAGTGTTCCTGATATGAGCCCATGGGGTAATATCCTTTCCAGAATGATGTTGGTTGCTTATGTTACCTCAGGGATCAAAGGTCATGAGAATTCAATGTTGTTTTTTGGCCTTTCCTCTTAAATGCAGAGATTTCTCTGGATTCTGGACTGAATGTGATTATATCCAAACGATCATTGCAACTGATTTTTTTTAGAAATGTTGTTCTTTAACTGTCGGACTGCTCATGCAGTTGTTCACATTGGGGTGAACCTCACCCCATCCTTGCTTATGATTGGCTGCGCTTGCTGGGATGCTCCATTTATACCCATTTGACAGTCACTTGTTTCAGATTAATCTGTGCACCAGGTGTTTCTTGAGCATTCCTCAAAGATCTTTTCCAGGTTTTATGTTGCTCTTGTCTGAACATTTTGGAGTGAATACTTAAAAAAATGAAGTGTTTCAATTTGAACATTGAGTATCTTGTATTTGTAGTGTATTGGATTGAGTTAAGTTTGAAATTGTTTTTCAAAATCATTGCATTCTGTTTACACAGCATCCTAACTTCATTGGAATTTTAGGTTTGTATCTAGAACTTCTGGTGAGAAGCAGCAGGTGTGCATGAGGATAGTATTGGTGAAAGACAGAGAAAAGCTTCAGGAGATGATTAGTATGAGATGCATGTCCTTCTCCTTCATTGGTTAATGACTGACAGGCACTTTGGACTATTTCCAGCCTTTGCAAAACCTCCAATTATCTTTTCTTGGCTCATTCTGAATTTGTGCCGTTTTCGGTCAAAATTGTCACATCTCTTCTCCATTTTCATTGCTAAAAAATGCTAAACCAAAAAAAAGATACGTCTTATTGTCTTTTTTTATCCTCACCTTGCCATTCACGTTAGTCATACTGCATTCAGTAACATCATATTTAAGGCTGTTTTTTGGGGGTCAGGATGCATCTCGGTCATAATATCCCACAAAAAGAAGCAACATATATACACTTTAGAAATCACAGACCTCCAAACTCACAATATTCAGACAGCAGGAGAGATAGGAAGGTGGAAAGGTTGGTTGTTATATATAGATTTATTCCATTTGTGTCAGCAGAGATTTTTTTTTCCTTTGGGTTCAGATCATGCAGACACAAAGATATTCTCAGCATGTGTATTAGTCTTTTGGTGTGCACACCAGAAGTGACTGTAAAATGCAAAAAAGCTATAATTTCTTAATTAACTCATTGAGGGAGTTCAAAGGAACACCGTTGAGAAATCTGTTAATGTTTCTGTGACTAACTGCACAGTACACGTGTAAGTTGTTGTTCAGTTTGCATTAACTGAAGTTTTGAAGTTCTAAACCTCATATCTGCATGCTAACATACTTAGCTGAGGTGTTAAGTATTGCTTACACCATATTTTCTTTTTCTTATTGTACCTTTCTTTTGTTAGGGTAGTCCCAGATCAGTTTTTAAAGGGAGACCTGACCAAAAATGGCAGGAACACACAGTTTATCAACAAACACACTCATTTTAAGACATTTAGGGAAACTAAACTTTTCCTTTTAAAATCACATGCTGGATCAGAACTCCGCTATTCATCATTCCTGGTGACTCATCTGCTCCAACATGTAGGTGTTCATGTACGATGAAGTCTAAGGGCACAAACCCTACACCTCGAAATCCTGAAGGCAATGGACGCCAACCCCTTTGAAGCTTCATTGCCAACTACCATGACCGACAGCAGGAACAAACAAAGTCATCTTGCCTCTCCCCAGCTACCACACTAGCTTCCACGTATGCTTTGAAAAGGACTTAAACTGGCCACCCTCTGGTTCCTCACCCAAGCCCTTACTGGCTGAGCTGCACTGCCACTGTTACACTGCTGTTGGAATAACTGTGTTTATATGATCGACAGCTAGGCAGCCCTTATGCCATTTGTCCTACATGACATTCCCATCAAACAAATATGTGCCTGCATACTTACTTTGTTTTACCTACACCAAAAGATCACCATAGTTTATTTTTTCTACTTGACTCTCTGTTAAGCATTTATCGGGGTTAAGTGAAAATATGTGGAGGGAAATCTTTGTTTTTGCCTGTAAAGGTGTTTTTATTTTCTAACAAAGAGACAACCTTGATCTGGGCTGCTTGTATTATCCTGCATGGATGTGTTACATCAAAGATCCAGGATCTGTTTGTTGTGCTCTGATAAGATCCACTCCACCTGGAGGCTGTCCCCTGTTGGTCCATGATATGTAGCCTCAGGATTACAATACTTAGATTAACAATGGAGGAATGTTGCAAACTCAATCTTAGAAAAGGTCTATAGTCTCTTAACTCATTGCCTTGTGTTTTTGTGTCCATTTTCCTTCATCTATTAGTGTCTGTAGTGATCTGGTTTTGCTGTGTTTTCAGCTCAGTGTTAAAGGAACACTACACAAACCCTACACCTCAAATCCTGAAGGCAACACTGTGAGTAGTTTTGGAACATCTAGGATGCAGCAGGAGATCTGGGGGTATCTCGCTGTCCACTGACATTGATATCACTAGCTTCAGAGCTTTGAACAAACAGTGTCCTTAAAAGTCCACAAAAGTCCACAAAAAGTCGGCAATATTCCTCCATACTGCTCGTGCGCTGTAATCCAAGTGTCCTGAGCGGTAACGCCACTGCCACTGTTACAATTGCTGTTGAATAACTGTGTTTATATGATCGACAGCTAGGCAGCCCTTATGCTATTTTGGTCTCAGCATGACATTCCCATCAAACAAATATGTGCTCGTATTACTTACTTTTGTTTTACCTACACCAAAAAAGATCACCATAGTTTACATTTGTTTTTGCTCTGTAAAGGTGTTTTTATTTTCTAACAAAGAGACAACCTTGATCTGGGCTGCTTGTATTATCCTGCATGGATGTGTTACATCAAAGATAGCCAGGATCTGTTTAGCATTGTGCTCTGATAAGATCCACTAAATACTTAGATTAACAATGGAGGAATGTTGCAAACTCAATCTTAGAAAAGGTCTATAGTCTCTTAACTCATTGCCTTGTGTTTTTGTGTCCTTTTTCCTTCATCTATTAGTGTCTGTAGTGATCTGGTTTTGCTGTGTTTTCAGCTCAGTGTTAAAGGAACACTACACCCAAACAACGATTTGGCCTCATTTTCTACTCACCCTCAGTGTAGTGTTCCTTTAATGTTTCTGCTAAAAAAATATGTTTCTGTGAGTGACTGCTTGAATAACTTTCATTGTATGTGATGGTTGGTCTTCTTTATCTTCCCTGGTGGAGTGGGCATTCTGCTTTTGTGTCTGCCAGCCTTGAAGTGAATTCAGCTCTATTTGGATGAAAAAGAACAGTGTTTCTGTTCAGCATTGATGTAAATGACTTTTGGCACAGTGTTTGAAAAGTTGAAGAAACAATTTACAAAGAATAAAAAGGATCCAGAGACTCATTATGGTTTATTTGTTTGGTTTAAGTAAAGTTACAGATTTATATTTGTCTGTCATTTATCCTTCATTGACATCTACTATTTGTCCCTGTTGCCACTTTTTTATTAAGATAATGTAAGTCTGGACTAACTCTTACAGTGTGCACCATCTTATCTCCTTATCGACCCTCTGCAGGTACGACACAATCACCAACCAGTGGGAGACAGTCGCTCCTCTCCCCAAGCCGGTCCATTCAGCAGCAGCCACCGTGTGTGGAGGGAAGATCTACGTGTTTGGTGGTGTGAATGAGGCCGGACGCTCAGCTGGTGTCCTCCAGTCCTATGAACCACAGACTAACACCTGGAGCTTCATTGAATCACCCATGATAGGTAAGCCAGGCGATAACAGCTACAACACTGCCCCTTGAAAATGTCATTAACTCTCTTTAATGTCGTTAACACTTAAGGATGTTATACCCCGAAGAGATGTGCCCCGCTTTGTTGCCATCACTGTCTGTAAGAGCTGTGGTGCAATGGTTAATTCAGTGTAAATCAGGTTGTGTATTTTTATATTCCCTAACAAGCTGCTACTTTTTCTAATGGCTATGCATCGCCTATTTAAAGGAGAATTACACACTGGACAGATGTTTAATGCTGACAGCAGACCGTTTAGACCCTCTGAATGTAAATAAACAAACCTGTCTGATACTTTTTACCATTTAAACCTGCTCTTTAGTGCAGGTCTACAAAGAGAGATACAGGAAGCGGTGTTCAGAGTGTCTGTGAAAATAAAGTGGGGACAAGCCTTTTCTTTGAGTGTCAACCTTTTGTACATGAACTAGAAAGGACTAGGGGCAAACCAATGAGAAAGAGACAGTAGAAGAAGAAAATTAGCACATCAGGCAGATTGTGAGCCAGTGTAACAAATTAGCACAGCTTGTTTCTTGAACGGCATGTGCACATTGAAGTGGTTCTGCGGTTGAGATATAAACAAAGCACAAAAGTAAAGTGAAAGTAGGTAAATTCGTGTTTGGTAGATTATTTCTTTGCTGTAAAAATGCTTCTTGGCAGTAAATCTCACACTGTTGGAAAGCCTGTTTATTTCTCTTTTAACTGGTGCCACATTTATAAGGAGAATGCATTTGTTGGATGATCAGCAGACTTGTATGTGGATGGCACCCATGAAGAATGTGCAAAATCATCTCTGCTAGTACCAAACAGCTTTTTTTGCAGTTGTAGAAAATGCTCGGCTGATTCCTGCACAGATACAGTAACCCCTGATGGTGTGGGGCAGCATCTCTCTTACTTGGAAAACAAAGCTTGTCAATACTGCAGGCAGTCTCAGTGAAAAGAGCTGTCAAGATGAGGTTCTGCAACCAGCATTAACCCCATAGCTACATAGTCTTGGCTCTCTGAGATAACAAAGCTTGCCCCACAGAGCGGGGTTTATCAGAGAATACCTCATGAATTAGGCAGTGAGGATGATGGAATGGCCTGCCACCAGTCCTTTGGGCAGAGGGGGTGCACAGTCATTTTGTCCACTTATCAGAGGAAAGTCCTGGCATTATTCTTGCTGAGGAGAAGACTGGTCCAGAAAGAGGGTGTGTGCAAATGGAACTTCTAGGGCAAGACAGTTGATGTTGAAAAAGAGGTTATCATATGAGGAAAACAAAGGCTACGCTTTCATTTAAACGGATAGTTTTCAGTTTTTTGAAGACAGTTTGTATGAGCTCCATATGGAAAGAAAGTACATCAGATGCAGTAGAAAGTTTTCTCCTCTCCCTCAGTAAGCCAAAGTCTATAAGATTCTGTTGCACATAGCCAGCTGCAAACAGGGAAGTATTGTACTAAGTACAAAGTGTATTTTCTCCACCTACAAGAACTCCAATCAAAAAATAATACCACTGTTTCAGAGTGGGCTACCTATACATGTTTTTAAGTGTGTAAACTTTTTGAAATATAAAGTTTATCTGGAACTAACCAACACACCTCACATTCCTTTACACTTACATTTTATTGAAAGTACAAAATGCTACTTTCTTTTGCTTTCTGGACACACATTGTGAGCTAAACCTATCGAAGATTTCTTTTCGAATCTTGTTGATGTCCTTGTAGATCTTTAAGAATCTTTTTTATAAAATTATAAAAAGTATCCTACAAGATGGACAATTCATTCTAAATCCACTTAGCCTAATACTATTATTTCAGCATGGTGAAGTATTGTATGAGTTTTTGTTTTAGCTGCTGGCACATTAGAAAAATCATCAATTCTTACGCAATAGCACCTAAAATAAAAACACATATCCAACCATGCTAAAATAGCGTATAAGTGTACATATAAGTGTATTTAAAATGATCTGTCCTCCACTATTGCTGTAACATGTTTCTGCACAAACAATGCTGCTTTGCTGAGTACTGGAGTTCTGAGAGTCCATTTTTGCTCTTGCTTACAATCATGCTCTGCTACATACCGCTTTACTGAGTCACACTACTGTGACGTCTTGCATTTACGTAGCTGGCACCACCATTTCTTCCTCGCTCACATCCCCACCCTCAAGTTCAGCTACAGCTGGTCGTAGAAACACAAATAAGATCAAGATTAACCACTCCAAACTGTACTAAACTATCCTGACCCAAACCAGACCACTCAGGGTAAACAAGGGTTAAGTGTACTGTAACAGGATGAGTTATGAAGTATACACTTTGGCCTTATTTTTACTTTTATTGTTAGGCTCATACATACATCTAGTGTGATTCTTCCTGATCTGTCTTTGTTTTTTGTTGTTGTTGTTTTTTCTTTGCGGGGCGGGTGGGAGCATCCTAGGCATCTGAAAGAAGGTGCATGGTTTGCTTAACATTTGTTACTCTTTTATTTTGCTGGGAAGCAAAAACAGGTTTTGCCATAAAGATAAAGCTCCAGTAATTGGGGTGCTGGTTTGGCGGAGTGGTTAGCAACCAGGCACGTCCCATGTACATGCTTCTGCCGGTCTGGGTTCGAATCCAGCCTGTGACCAGTTTGCAGAGTGTCTTCCCCTATTTTCTCACCCCCTTTCACAAGCCTATCCACTATCTCTCTCCTATTAATTAAGGCACAAAATGCCCCAAAAATACATTGAAAAACAACCTCCAGTAATTATTGGACTCTAAGTCTGGCTTGTTTGCTTATTTTCAGGGTTTTCCCATGAAATCTATCGTATTTGAACAACACATTTGAATGAAGATCTTCTCTCTTTCTCTCCATTTTTCTCCCCCTGCTCTTACTCTTACATCTTCAGACAACAAGTACGCCCCTGCAGTGAGTGTAAACGGTCTAATATTCATACTGGGAGGAGCCTACGCTCGAGCCACTACCATCTATGACCCAGACAAAGGAAACATCAAGGCTGGTCCCAACATGAATCACTCTCGACAGTTCTGCAGGTGAGTTGCTTCATGGATGGAGAGGGGCCACAAGTGAAGTTGGTGCTTATGCAGAGGCACAATAATCCCAGATTCTACAGGCTAGAAGGGAAGGACTAGTCAAACCTCATCCTAAAACCATTATGTGGTGTAAATTACATCTGGAGGTTTCAGAGAGGTGATTTTTTTGCCTTAAATGAGGTTCATAGATACAATTTTGGTCACTGCAAGGCTTTGTTAACCATCACAAATATTCTACAGTCTTTTAGTTTTCATGTACCTCTGTTAGTTGTGTATTCGTATGAGTCTGAGACACTCTGTAGAGCTCCTGTTTGCTTACTAGTTGAAAGGTTGATTCAGTGCTGCTCTGCACCATATTGCCAATATGTCTACATTCATTTTAGTATCTACTCAATTCAGTGAGCTTGCCACCAAGAGCCAATGGTCTTATACTGATGGTTAACATTGGTATAGCATTACACTCGTAGGTCTATCAGGGGCATGTTTTTGGCAGCTGCTGGTGCCATAAATATGAGAAGAGGGAGAAGTCTTGATGCTATAGACTTGATGCTATAGACTTTTGTATTTTTCATAGAAGTGTTCTACCACTTGCTTAAATGTTAAAATGTAACACTGGCTCTTTAAATCAGCTCTTTCTTGACAAAAATAATTCCTTAGATAGGCATACTTACAACTTTCCTTCAAGACATTTAATGATGGAAATTGACAAAAACACCCTTTTAAAGGGAGTTATATTGATTCAAGCATCAAAGATCATGGCTTTACATCTCACTAGGCTGAAACCAATAAGTTTTGTAAGTTATAGAATGAAGAACTCACTGATTTCCATGTCAGAGCATTTCCGCTGTTTCATTGACACACTTTAATAGAAGAAAATACATTTTAGAAAGTGTAACTGTGATCTTATACATGAAATGAGTCACAAAAATGATGATTTATTGATAATATACAGCAGCACACAGCAGGCAGCTGTTCTCGTACACTTAACTAAGCCCTACATTCCAGAGGAAGAGATGAAGGAGAGAGGGGGACAGTGAATGCAGCATAGAGTTTCAGAAAGAGAAACAAACAATCAGAAAGAGCTCTGTCCTCAGTGTGAGAATGAAGTGAAGGGTCATCATGCATAAGAGCTGATATTCTCTCATCACTGCATCCGGCTCTTTGCAGGTCTGAACCTCACCTCTGTTTATCATGAAGAGCTGCTTCACACTCAGACCTGCTCTCTCTTCTCTTTCGCTCTGAGTGGATTTAAGATTTTTGTAATAATCTCTTTCAGTCCTAACATGATGTATTTTTTTGCAGGATGGCTGTGTGTGTTTTGGAGCATGCACTTTATGTAAATAAAACTCCAACTCAGCTCCTGGCCAAAGTTTTATTTTTTCTTGCATTCAAACTCCTCTTCTGCTCAGTTTCGGTAATATTGTTGTTTTTGCTTTCATACAACAAAGCTATCTCGTCTCCTGCAGTTTATCTTTTTTGTTGTATGTTAATTAGAAAAGGCTTTAGATGCAAATTTAGGAGACAGAAACAATTTGAATCTTCTCATCTCAGCTACATCTGGATATCTGTCATTCGTTGGATGCTACAACACTGTAACAAGCTTGTAAAATAAATAACTGGAATATATTGTTATTTCTGTCCACACAGTGCTGTGGTCCTAGATGGGAAGATCTACGCCACAGGAGGTATCGTGAGCAGTGAGGGTCCTGCCCTCAGCAACATGGAGACATTTGACCCTTACACCAACACCTGGACGCTCCTGCAGTCTCTGCCCTGCCCGCTCTTCAGACACGGCTGTGTGGTCATCAAGAAGTACATTCAGAGCAGCTGAAGGCCACTGTGGTGCTGTCACACTGGGTTTGATGCCAAACAACAGAGCTCTTGTTAAAGGACGATCTGTGACGGCAGTGTTTGGTTGGGATCTGTCATTCTGTGACCTCAAGACTCGAGCATTCATTCAGCACACCTCTTGTCCTTACCTTCAGAGAATCCCTGTGTAGAATGTACCCATGTTAAAATACAAAGACATGTCAGATGTTTAAATTTCAGTTCTGTCAATTTTGTGGTTCATCTTCCATCCACCAGGCACAGGGACCCTCACTGTAAAGTCCACAATTTATTGAAGTCATCTTGTTTTAGTGTATTTTTCTGAAACTCACTGCTTCTGTATATCTGAACACTGAAGAAGCTAAAGCAGAAAGTCATGAAGAGCTCTGTGTTTTGATTTATCAGTGGTTGTGAAGAGTCTCATCCTCTTTTGCCTTAAGATAAATTCCATTTGTTAGTTCAGATCGATGAGGTTACCATAAACACAGTTTAAATTTTATGAAACTTGGTTCATTTGAATTTGGGGACTCCTTAAACAGAGGAAATTCCACGAAGTATTGGACAGGCGGGTTCTCAAGGAAAATCAAATTCTTGAAATCTCTTGTGTAATTCAGGGCTGGTTGTGATATCATCTGGTGACCTGTTTTCTTCATTTGGTTCAAACCCAACTTTCAGAGACAAAAGCCCAATTCATTCATACCATTTCAAGGCCTAAACTTTAAAACGTTGTGGTATTTACCTCCACTGTGAACATCCTGGGGCAAATTGGGGGAAACGGGCTGGCCTCCTCTTTGTTCCTTCTCCAGAGGAAGTAACAGGCTCAATAATGGAGAGAAGGATGCACACAGACACAAGAGAGCATCTCTGCCCCTAAGTTGACACAGATATCACAGCCTCACAAAATTAACATGAGTGGCTCTCGATGTAAACGTAGCAGAGCACTCACTAAAGGAATTGTGAAGCGGGCTGTAGTTGTTTCATGAAGAGTAAAAGAGAAACATTTTTTACATGGAAGAAAAGCACAACAACTACCTTTTATAAAAGGTCTTCATAGATTAATGTCCATTTTTTTTATTTTGTCAATTTTTTTTGTTTGTTTCATGCTTTTTCAGTTTTGATCCACAAAGTGACTTGAATTATTTAATGTACATATGGTAAGAAAAATATTTATATCCAAAAACTTCAAACAAGTGATGTAAAAATGTTTTATACCTGAGAGAAAAATCTGTAAAAAGAGACATTTTTTAGAGAAACCATTGAATTTGACATATTGTATCTGTAAATATGCATTTGTAAAGGTGACCTGAACTCATTTAAACAAAGTACAAATATTAGAACAATAAAACTGTATTCTGTGTTTGTGTTTTACTGTCCACTGAACTACTACTTGAGAAAAGTTTCAATTAAACTGCACTAGCAAGGACCGCATCAGATACAAGAAAAATGACTTATCAGTGGTGTAAAATTGACTATCAATTTTGGAATGTAGGCCTGTCGCGATAATCAATAAATCAATTAACCGAATGATAAATAAAAAGGTAAGTTTTCCGGCCTCGATAAATTGACGTGCATGCGTGTTTGTTTCCCTTCTCTACTAAACAGGCTGGATGAGAAGATGGCTCACTACGTCCATCTTTGTCAATGCCTGGGCGCGTTGGTTCTATAGCGGAATGAGCGGGGGTAGGGTTCGTGATCCATCTGTCATACAATCAATCTTTGAGGGAGAGGCGGGGCCGCTCGCGCATACACACAGAATGAGCTGAAGCGAGCATTGTGAGGAGTAACTGGAGTAACAAACACAAATATTAATGATAGCACAGAAGTGATTGTTTCCAAGCCGAATGCCACAGCCCAAGTGTGGGAATATTTTGGTTTTGAGCAGAATAAACTGGCTATGTGTGTTTTTATTGGATTTTTATTTTCTTTATAGAGACAGCGTCTATTTCTTTGTTGTTTTTGATTATTTTAATGATTTTTTCACATGCAGTTTTTCTAAAAGAGAGTTCATTTAATTGTCATTGTTTTATTTTCCTCTTTTTTTGTTTAATTTATTTTATTGTTTATTTTTTTATTTAAAAGCTCTTGACCTTCCAATTACAGTTAAACACTCTAAAGAAATATAAGTTCATTGCTTTTGATACAGTGTACTCACTTTATTACAACATATAATTACATTAATGAAAAAAATGATGTTTCAAAATAACACTGACAATAATATCGTTTATCTGCAATAATTTTTGGGACAATTATCGTCCAGCAAAATATGTTAATTGTGACAGGCCTATTGGAATGTATAACATTTAGCCAATAAGAATATTGTGAAACTTCATGGGGAATCTGCTGTAGCTTCCCAGGCATGATGAACCCCCCTCTTGAGGCCGTAAGGTTTGGAGGAAAGATGAAATAGAAAAAGGGGTGCATCATGCAAACAGAAAAACTGGAGGAAATAGTCTAGCTTGACTTCATAGGAACAAGAGGAGTGGTTGAGGCGTGATCCTGCTCCAAAAACTGACAGCATAACTGAAATATTCATGGAGCTGAAATAAAAGAAAATTGTCGACAGAGGAGTTGTAATCTGAGGAGTGGCCACATCTGGAAAGTAAGATGGCTCAAAGACAGAACCAACAAGTGGTGTTGAATTCAGATTGTGTATAGACATACAGGACATACAGTGAAGGATTAAGTAAGTTTAAGTGTCATTATGTTTTCAAGATACTGCTTGATGAGTTGTTTTTAAAGTCAAGGCTACCAATGGGTGGCAGTGGAGCTCAGTCCTTGAGGGTTTGGGCTGGGGACTCCATGGATTAAGTCAGGTTCAAAACACTCTGAAATTGGTGAACCTGGAAACTGAGAAGATGCAAACTGACTTCCTGGGATGCTGCCTCCACTGACAACAAGTGATACTGCAGCTAAGAGGGGTTGGGGTCACTCTGCACCTTTACACTTCATTGCACATAAACACCTACATATGAATTTGTGTTAACTAGGAGTGGAAGAAAAAATCAATTCACATAAGTATCGGGATTTTTTGTCTGCCAATTTTTTTTGTTCAAAAATCGATTCCATTGTTCATCTTTTTCGCCGGTGTTAAAAAAGCTAACTAAAGGTTGCAAAAATCGTCATTATCGTAGAATTGCAATTTAAATCGAATCGGCACCTAAAAAATCGCAATAAATCGAATCTGCAGAAAAGTGAATCGTCCCAGCCCTACTGTTAATGTTACTGGTGGTGCAGACCAGTCGTCAGAAATAATGAATAGCAAAGTCCCAATGCTGCACATGCTCTCAAACCTAACCGGGCCTGGCCTGCCCATGAAGGGGAATAAAGGGCGAAGCTTTGTTTCTTTTCAGAGTCATGGAAGAGCCCACAAAGGGTCAGCAAAGAAACAAGACTTTCTGAATTCTATCACTTTTTTCCTGTTTTAAAAACCTGATCACTCAGCATGGCTTATTAATAAAGGTAACAAGTCTTAAGATTTTTTTTAAATTATTGCCTATTTAATAATATAAGCCTCCACTCTCCAAGTAGTAGGAGCCCTTATTTCTGTAATTTTTATGTTTTTTGGGTGGCTGTGGAATCAGAATCAGGCTATTTATTCATGACAAAGGTCAAGCTGTCTACCAAACCATGTTTTATTTTGTCCTTAATAAATGACCCATATCTGTTCAAGACATGAAATGAATACAAAGATATGCACTGGCACTGGTACTCCATGTGGCCCCTATAGTTACTGAAAACTTAATTTAACCCGGCAGATAATGAACATCTGGGTAGAACTTGACTTTTAGATCAGTAATGACTTAGCAGACATGCCATAACTAATCAGGGGCCTAATTATGGGGCCTTTTATGGGCCCCACCATATTGGTGGGCTGTCCAGTTTTTTGTCATCTGTCAGAGTATACTTATGTGCAAATTGTGTTCAGTTTAAAAATAATCACACTATAGTCAAAACAGGTTCAACATTAAGTTGCTATGGCCATGTGCTCATTTTAACTGAACTGAACCTAAGGGGTTCACGTAATTATGTAAAGATGAGGAGAACTTAATGAGTTCTGCAGTTTAATAAAGAGCTGGAGATGTATCACATCTTCTCTGGGACTAAATGTTTACAATGGCAGAAAGTTTAGCCTGAACAAGATATTTTATTGGTCAGGTGTGGGCTTACCAGAAGTAAAACTTTAGAAATTATCGCCTGCGGTCAAAACAAAGTTTAAAGCCACTATCTCACTCTGTGCCATCAGGTTGCTGGTGTGTAAGCTTGCACCAACTAGCTATAGATTCCAAGTACTCAGGTACCCAGGCAGGTTCTTGTGCAAGGTACCCCACCTTGCACAAGAACCTGCCAGAGAAGAACAAATGCCATTACAACCATACTTTTTTTATTGGATGCACAACATGATTTAACACAGTACACTGTACATTGAGAAAACAGTCTGAACCATTCTATAAAAAACTTCTCTCCAGCTAATCTCTGATGGTAATGGCATTAGTGTTTAGAGGTCAGCTGCTTGAAAAAGTAATTAAAATCATAGTGACAGACAATCAATGGTGATTAGAATAAAAGTCAGTTTGTGTTTCACAGTTACATTAATTCAAACACTTAACAGGCAGAAGACCTTTAATTAGCCTGTTATATTTCAGACATTAGTGTGTGTCTGTTAAAGTGCAGAACTCATCAGCATTCTTGGGCAGAGACAGAAAAGGCAAGGTAGCATCAGTGAGACAAGGAAAATATATAAAATGCTACTAAAATGAGGTGTCCTGCCATGACCATGTGCTGGACAAGGCAATGTCAAGATTAATTAGGTACGAATGTTTTGAAGCCTCATCAGAATGTGACAGTGATATAATTACAGTAAGCCAAAAAAATGAGAGAGAGGCACAAAGGTTAATATTATGATTAAGGCTTTATTTTATCTGGAAATAGTTTCTGTTTTTAATGACAGAAATGTCCTGATTAGGCTCAAGGACGACAGCTTCCTGTCAGCAAAAAAAAGAACTTCATTAAATGAAAGCCCGTGAAAGAGAATAGTCATGATCAGAAAAGTATCCTTGGCTTCTTTGTTTCGCCTTTGCCGCACAGTCATCTGTAAAAGAAACATGGAATAAGAACATTTCAAGGATGAGCTGTCAGGGGGATCATGGAAATGTCATCTCAGTGGTTTTATTTAATGTCAAGTCCTGACAGGAAAGTTAAACCAAAAGGAAGATCTGGGGACAAATAGAAGAGCTGATTAAAAGGAACATGATATCTCTCTATCAACACTTTTGTGCCAGTTATACTTGCATAAAATGTCATTAACTTTCATTCAATTTCATTAAAAAATTCATTTAACTTTCCAAATTTTTATCTTTATTTTTAATAATGTATCCCACAATTTGAATGCAACATTTTTGCTTTTATTAACAGACTTTTGCCTATACTGTACCGTCTTCTCCCGCTTATCAGGGGTTGGGTCGCAGGGCAGCAGCCTAAGCAGAGAAGCCCAGACTTCCCTCTCCCCGGCCACCTCGTCCAGCCCTTTCCGGGGGATCCCAGGGTGTTCCCAGTCCAGCTGAGAGACATAGTCTATCCAGCGTGTCCTGGTCTTCCTTGAGGCCACCGGTGGAACGTGCCCGGAACACCTCACCAGGGAGGCATCCAGGAGGCATCCTGACCAGATGCCTGAGCCACCTCATCTGGCTCCTCTCAAAGGGAGAGAAAAGGAGCAGCGGCTCTACTCCGAGCTCCTTCCAGATGACCGAACTTTTCACCCTATCTCTAAGGGAGAGCCCAGCCACCCTGCGAAGGAAGCCCATTTCGGCCGCTTGTACTCGCGATCTTGTTTTTTTGGTCACGACTCACAGCTCGTGACCGTATATGAGGATAGGGGTGAAGATCGACCAGTAAATCGAGAGCTTCGCCTCTCAGCTCAGTTCCCTTTTTTACCACGACAGACCGGTACAGTGCCCGCATCGCTGCCGACGTCACACCGATCCGCCTATCAATCTCTCGATCCATCCTTCCTCTGCTCGTGAACAAGACCACGAGGTACTTAAACTCCTCCACTTGGGGTAGGATCTCATCCCCGATCCTGAGGTCACCAAACCGGAACCCCTCAACGCCCTGACTGCGCCTAGAAATTCTGTCCATAAAAGTAATGAACAGAATCTGTGACAAAGGGCAGCCCTGGCGGAGTCCAACCCTCACCGGGAATGACTCAGATGTACTGCCGGCAATGCAAACCAGACTCAGACTCCGGTCATACAGTGAACGGACGGCCCTATCGGGGGTCCGCTACCCCATACTCCTGGACCCCACGAGGGACACAGTCGAATGCCTTTTCCAGGTCCACAAAACACATGTAGACTGGTTGGGCAAAGTCCCATGCACCCTCAAGCTCCCTATGGAGGGTATAGAGCTGGTCCACAGTTCCACGACCAGGACATAAGCCACATTGCTCCTCCTGGATCCGAGGTTCGACAATCCACCAGACCTCCTCTTCAGTACCAGTGAATATAGCTTACCGGGCCGGCTGAGGAGTGTGATCCCCCTGTAGTTGGAGCACACCCTCTGGTCCCCCTTGCTGAAAAGAGGAACCACCACCCCGGTCTGCCAATCCAGTGGCACTGTCCCCGATGTTCACACGATTTTGCAAAGACGTGTCAACCATGACAGCCCTACAACATCCAGGGCCTTGAGGAACTCCGGGCAGATCTCATCCACCCCCCGGAGCCCTGCCACCGAGGAGCTTCTTAACCACCTCAGCTCCAGAGATAGAAGAGCCCACCACAGAGTCCCCCAGGTCTGCTTCCATGCTGGAAGACATGCTGGTGGGATTGAGGAGGTCTTCGAAGTATTCTTTCCACCGATCCAAAACATCCCGAGTTGAGGTCACTAGAGCACCATCCCCACCATAGACAGTGTTGATGGCGCACCGCTGCCCCCTCTTTTGCCTATAGTCATGTAAGATACTTTTAAAATGCCCGTGACAATGCTTCATAAATTAAATCTCATCTTTTTTTTTTTTTTTTAATCAGAGTTTGACTTTCCCGGTTTAAGGCCCATTCACACATTGTGTATACTGGATTACATTGACCAACGTTGAGAAATCCTCAAAATGTCAGTGTAAACACACTTCTGGGGTTAATTTTGCTGTGTTAAATGCTTCCTGACTAATTGTAGATGTTTTAAACATTCACCTAAGTTGGTGTAACACATGGGAATTACATGTTCAGCTAAGGGGAGCTTTGGTCCATTATCCTAACCCTCCATCCCTTTTGGGGTCTTGAGGGACTTTGTCCATCCCAGTTGGCATTGGGAAAGAGGCAGGTTATACCCCTGACCAGTTGCCAGCAAATCATGGCCATAGAAAGAGACAGACAACAAATAAGGTTAAAATATGAAAAAGTAAAAGAGAAAAAGAAAAAAAGAAATTTGATTTAAGTGGTGACATTTAAGATTGCTTGGCAGGAGATTTTTTATTTTTATTTTTATTCTCATTTTTTCAGAGCTGGAAATGATTATTAGATGGACGTTTTGTTTGAATTCCTTTCTTTTTTTTAACGTTCCCTTTTTTATGATTACCTTATTTATTCTTTATTTTTTATTTTTCTATTTTTTATTTTCCTTTTTTATGATTTATAGTTTAAAGATATATAAATATTGTTGATGTTATAGATGATTTATTTATTTATTTCATATTATTATTATTATTATTATCTTATTTATTTATTTTATGTATTTATGTATTTATTTTTTTCTTTCTCTTCAAATGTAGACATTAATTTATCATTGTAGTTAGTAGGGCGGAGGGAAAATAATAATTAGTATATTAGTTTAGTCATTGTTTCCACGTCAAATGGGTTAGGAAGTGAAGCTCTAACAAAGCATGTTCTCAGGGAATAGCAGTGGGGAAGAGGGAGGGGGGAGGGAAGGGATATTTGTTATGTGTTTATATGTTTTTATGTTGGTTTGGATGGATGAATGTATCTTTGAAGTCTTATGGTGCTTACTGAGACAGGTTGCGCAGCAGGTGGTGTTGGGCTATGAAGTTTGGCATATTTTTTATCAGAATTTAAAGAGGAAAATCCAATTAAAGAACTTTAATAAAGCAATAATCAAATCAAATGCATACAACCCATACTAAGAGTATGCTTAATACTTTCAAAATAGTAACTTGGAATGTAAATGGTTTACGAGAGGGCACAAAAAAGCATAAAGTAATCTATAAAAAAAAGGAGACCAGACAATAACAAATAAATTACTAGGAAAGAAAATGGAAATGGATAGATTACTGTTAGAAAAAGTTAATGATCTGAGATATAATTCCAATAAACTTAATTATATTTCAGGCAATAAATCAGGTAAACACCGAGCCTCAATTATAAAAAGAGTCACAAAAAACCAGCCCATATGTTTAAAGGAGGAGGACTCAGGAAATATAATTACAAACAATGAGGCAATCAACAAAAGATTCAAGCAGTTTTACGAACAGTTATACACGTCAGAAGTTAAGGATGTGGACCCAGAACTGTTTCTTAAGTCAGTAAAGTTAAAATCTTTATCAGAACAGCAGAAGCAAGATATTAAGAAAGTTGTTACCAGATCGGAGATTGAAACAGCAATGAAGGCATTCCCACAAAAAAAGGCCCCAGGAATGGATGGCCTTCCAGTTGAGTTTTATTCAACGTTTTGGCCAGATATAAGTTCATTGTTTCTTGAAGTTGTAAATACCTTTGTTAATCAGCAAAAATTACCAGAAAGTATGTACCATTCAACTATCTCGGTGATACCCAAACCAGATCGTGAATGCAATAAGCCTTCTGATTTTCAGCCTATTAGTTTAATTAATTGTGATAAGAAAATAATAACGAAAGTAATGAAGAATAGATTAGCATCAATTTTACCCAGTATTATCCATCACAATCAAGCTGGATTTATCCCTAATAGGGATCTCAAAACTAATGTAAGAACTTGTATAACTTTAACACAATATGCAAAAAAACATAATATAGATATGGCTTTGATGGCGGTCGACGCTGAAAAAGCATTTGACCACCTCGAGTGGTTCTATTTGTACAAAGCCCTCGAGAATTTTGATTTCCCAGTAGAATTCATTAATGTGATTAAAACTTTGTATAGAGCCCCCAAAGCACAAGTTTATACAAATGGCGTCTTGTCTGAGATATTTAGGTTGAGCCGAGGAACAGCTCAAGGCTGCCCTTTATCTCCGGCATTGTTCGCAATTGCAATCGAACCACTGGCTGAGAAAATAAGACCGACAGAAAACATAACTGAAATTACCATAGGAAAAAAGCAATACAAATTAAGTTTATTCGCTGATGATTTATTGCTGTATTTAAGAAATGTGGATACTTCAATACCATCTTTACTTACTATAATGAATCAATTTTCAAAAATTTCTGGTTTTCAAATAAACATCAGCAAAACTGAAGTTCTAGTTATTGGGAAAAAACAGTTAAACATGGATAAATATAAACAATTTAAGATTCAAAGCAGTAAAATTAAATACCTGGGTGTTTACATTAGCCCAAACAAAAAGCTGCTGTATAAGAATAATTTTGTAACCTTAAAAAATGACTTTAAACGTACTCTCAACAACTACAGCAATTTTAAGTTGAATATAATTGGTAGAATAAATCTTATAAAGATGATGTGCCTCTCTAAGTTTATATATCTGTTTCAGTGTTTACCGTTGATGCCACCAAAATCTTATTTTAAGGATATAAATTCAATAATTACTTATTTTGTTTGGTCAGGTAAAACCCCAAGGATGAAAGGGAATTTACTGTTCTATCCTAAGCAGGAGGTAGGGTTGAGCCTCCCCAATATGGAACTGTATCAAATAGCAGCCCAGATGTTTTATATCGACCGTATCATTGACAACACTAATGAAGACCCATGGCTAGATATTGAAAACCATCAACTACAACCCAATAGTCTATTGTCCATTTTATTTTCAAAAAGAAAAGTGAAAACAGATAATTTCGTCATTAACAGTATAGTTAATATGTGGAGAAAAACAAAACAGCTTTTAGGAGTGGAGATAGGTACTCCAATGCATATTAACCTTTGGAATAATCCATCCCTTAAAATTCAAGGCACGACATTAATGTGGGAAACATGGATGACTAGAGGCATTAAGTTGTTATCCGATATTGTTGCATCAAATAAAGTATGTTCATTTGGCACGCTTAAAGATAAATTCCAACTCACAGATTCTGAAATATTTAAACACATTCAGTTAACAAACTGGATTAAGGAGAACTTTGACATTGAGAATGACATACCAACAAAAATAAAGAGTCTTTTGGAACAAAATGGGAAGAAAAAGAAATGTATAAAGTGTCCTTTATACCTGTCTCATCAATGCAGGAATCAGCAGTGATTTATTAAATAACATTTATGAGGGTTGGGACGGAGACATAAAGAATTTAAAGGCCAAAACAAAATGGAATGAATGTTTACAGCTTACATACAAAGTCACAACGAATGAAAATCTTAGATTAATTCAATATAAGTTAATGACAAGAGTATATTATAGCAGGGACAATACTCATAAGTTTGACTCATCTTCCCCTTCCACTTGCTTAAAGTGTGGTAGAAGTGACTCCCTCATCCATTCCTTTTGGTATTGTGAAAAAGTACAGAAGACATGGTTGGATATTGAGAAATGGCTTTCTAATATTTGTAAACAGAAATTTATATTTACACCAGAAACATGCTTATTTCAAAATGTGATAAAAATGAAATACCTATGGGATGGCAATTAATATTTTCCTCACTAGTTTACAAAAATAAACAAATGCAGTTTGACTCCGTGTGGAGACATATTTTTGAAGCTTTGTAAACAATTTAGCTATATTAGCTAAAAATTTTGCCCAACACCACCTGTTGTCTATATATATGATATTTGTATCAATATGTATTTATATATTTTTTTTCTTTTCTCTCTCTTTTGTTTCCAACAGTTGTACGAGTACAAGAACAAAAGAACCACCAGAAATATAACTGCGTGAATATGTGGGTGTGAATGAGTGATTAAGTTTTTTTTGTATTTTTAGTTATTTCAATGGGAGTATGTTGATTTTTTTTATTATTATTTTATTTGTTTATTTTTTTATTATTATTATTATTATTATTATTATTATTATTATTATTATTATTATTATTATTATTATTATTTAATTGTCTTCTGTGTGTCTTTTTTTCTTTCTTTTTTTTTCTTGTTAGGTGTCTTGTCTTGTTTGTGATGTTGTCTTGTGTCCTTTTTTTATTATTATTATGTTGAAATGCTGAGTCAGCATTTAATATTAAATCTCCATTTATGTATCATTTTGTCTTATTATTATATTCTTCTTCTTATTATTCCTATTATTTTGCCACCTCTCTGTGTGGCTTCAAATTTGCACAGATTTTCAGAGAAAAAAATTGACATATGCAGCATGTTCAGGAAAAGTGCGCTTGTATTTTTCACAGGTTTAACAGCTATACTCTTTACAGTAAAAAATAATTTCGGCATGTATTTTTACATTGAAATCAATGGGACATTTCCGCAGGTCTGCTGAAAACTTCAGCAACTTTGAAGCTCCATAGATTGGGTATGCTTCCACCTGCACCTGACTTCATTCATGCTTTAAAAGCTGCACTGACTTCTCAGCTATTTTTATATATCCTCAGCTTTTTGCCGGCTTCTACAGTTTTTTAAATATGAATTTTTGAGCAACACCGAGTTTTGTGGTTTGCTCTGGACTTAGAGCGTGTCATGTGACTCATTAGACCGTAGCCCTCCTTCACACACACAAAAACTTCAGCAGAATTATCTTGTCATAACTTCGTCAAACCGTCCTCCACAGACATGATTTATGCATCAAAACGTAGACAATCTTCTCCTCTTACTTGTGAAATCGGCTTCAAAGTCTAATCTGATATCAAATTGTCTCAGTGAGCTTCAGCTTTTGCGGTATGCCGCAAAAGCTTCCTTCTGCGGTTATGCAATTTTTCAGCTCCGGGATGCGGAGTGCTTCACTTTGAAGCCCATTTTTAACTCGCCACTGTGTCAACATTTTCGACAGTACAGATATGAAATTATAACCATAGCTTCAGCATGTTCTTGGGATACTCACAGTGCAATCCCTTTTCTGAAACCTACCACGGTTTTGGCACAGCGAGCATTCGTTTACATGGAAGTACCGAGCGTTTTGAGCCTGCTATATGACACTATACATGCGCACAACACAACTAGGAGAAATACCATGCTTTCGATGACTCAGCATATTTGGCCCCACAGCTAAGTGGTCAGAACAGGGGACTATGGACTCAGTACTCGCGGGTACAAATCCAGGCAGAGCCTGTGTTATCTTATTCTCCATCTGATACAGATTCTTCATTGTAATAGCATATTAGTGCTTTTCTTTGCACTCTCAACCCCATTTCACATAAATTACACTGACTGGCCACTTTATTAGGTAAATCTACAAACATCACCGTCATTTTCTGCTTTCTTTCACAACTGCAAACAGTTTTTCGTGCACTTTTCACTATCTGCTACAGTTTCTGAGATGTGACTGTTGAAGCAGCATCTACTTTTGCACATTTCTTTGAAGTTAGAGCGTGGTCACGTGACCTGCACACCTGAGCTCCAGTATCTATAATGTTCTGCAAACATTTTTATTGCACATTTCACTCATTTTCAGCCGTGATTTACTGCTTACAACTATTCATGTCACATTTTCAACTTTCTTTGCATTACTATTAGCAATTTCATTTCACAGTTTCAGCAGTCACACTCAGCATTTCAACGCATTTCCTCCATGGAAATGCAAATTCTCTAGGTATTATTTTTTATTTAAAAAGGGGGAAAAAATAAAAATAAAAATGTGTTATATGTTTGTTGATAAGCAAATGGAATGTGCATTGTTTAACTTTGTTTCCCCTCTGAGCGAGGGAGGAGCTTCATTGTTGTTTTTGTTGTCAAATGTCTTGCACAATCCTCAAAATGTGAAATAAAAAATAATTATTAAAAAAAAAAAAAAAAGAAAGAGGCAGACAACATTCACACGCTCATCATAACTAAGGGCAATTTAGAGTCACTAATTAGTCCAGTGAGCATGTGTTTGGTGTGTGGGAGGAATGCCCATTGATGTACTGGGAGAACACACATCACACAGAAAGGCCTGATCAACACTGGGTTTGAGCCAGCAACCCTCTTGCTGTAAGGCGCGCACAATACCTGCTGAGTGCAGCACGGTTGGCTTTTTGATTGGATGCACTAACCAATGGGTGAGTTCAGATTACTCTCCTGCAGAACCCTATCTTGAAGAGAAACCGCAGAGAGGAGACAATAGTGGATTAATGCTGTCAGATGTTTCACTGTCTCTAAGTTGCAGACAGTAAGAAAAAAAGACTTATCCCATACCTGAGAAAACATTTTCTGTCAACATGGTTAGAATATTGCTTTGACTTTACTGTCCAAGCACTGACTGGAAGTGACAGCTGATAGTGTTCCTTTACCATCAGTGAAAAACTATGATGAACCAGTAGGCTTGTTACTCAGCTATGTTCTAATGAAGAAGGATTCCTTGTTCCTTACTTTTCCAAAAAGCTGAATTATTGATCAAAACACATTAATAGAATGTAAATACTGTCCAGGTATCATCCTTGAAATACTATAAGGGGAAGGATTCTCCACTCCATTCTCAAGTCCAAATCTAAATGGGATTTAAAATAAGGCTTTTGGAATAAAGGCCTGAAAAAGGTTCACACACATGAGATTTCAATGTTTGATGGTAAATAATAATCAAGTTTTTCATATCTTATAAGGTCCCATCACATTTTAGACTTGACATTTGTAAAGATTTTTAAATTTCCCTTTTTTCTCCATTGTTTTTTCAGAGTTAAATGAACATGTTGGTTTATCTGCCTTGTCAATCAAATGCACACACGTCACATGAAGTGCACATTTAGACACAAAGAGATTTGAAAATGTTCCAGACATTCAGTATTCAGCTTCTGTCAGAGTTTTTCATCTGATTTTTCTCCACTTGCTGATTTGTATGAAAAATAATTCATCAGAATCCCTTTGTTCATTTTGCACTAATTTGATCAGACACAAAACAGTTCTCAGGTTTGTCTTTCAAGTCAGCCATGAGGAGTCGTAATAGAGGATCAAACGGAGCACATCCTGGTGAGATGCCAATTTTAACAACAGAAGCATGAAAGCTTTAATTAGCATCATTATAAGGCATCCCAGTGAGACGCTGCTGTCACGTTCATTTCATCAAAATGTTGCTTTATTTCTCTGTTTTTAATGTAATTTATTTCTCTGGAGTGCACAACCTCTTAGTTTTATCTCCTCTTTTAACTTTTTGATGGATGCTCTCCTGCTGTCCTTTCTACCCTCTCTAATTACTTGCTGCTTCTTTCTTTGTTCCTTTTCTTACTCTCTGTTTCCTTCTCTCCATTCCTGCACATTGATTCTTCTGTTACAATTAGCTTGGCTGTGCTTATGTACTGTCAGCCTCTAAAAGTTTAATGAGGGGGTCTTGACAATGTATGTAAACCTTGCGCTGCAGCTGGATCCACCTGATTCATGTCTGTTATCAAGCAGATCCATCTTGCCAAGCTCCAACCTACAACAACTATGAGCAAAGTGGCACGGCCCAACCAGAGTCTTAATGCAGGAACAGGTGGGAGCTATGAGCAAGACAACAGCAGGAAATGACTGCTCACTCATAAATTAGCATTGATGCTAATAGCTTCAGTAGCAGTTTTGTCAGATCTGAACTGTATTTGCTTCTTAAATCAATGACAAATAACAACATTGAAAATATTTTTTGATGGAAGCTATATTTTGCTCCACTTCCAGCTTGTTTTGGTGATAATTTGTTCTACTTAGTGGCTTAAATTTTGTATTTCAAACTACTGCAGTAGCAACTGCCTACTACATGATCTGATTAGCTAGCAATAAATGTGATCGATGAAACAGCTGTCCAGTCACCTGCCATTATGCTTTTGAACAATTCTGCTCATCCTCAAACACTTTCTAAGGGCTGTTGCTTAGATGTATCAGTGAAATATATTTAACGGTTAATCGACTATGTAAGGTTACCTGCAATGGGCTCAAGATCTAAATGATCAAACTGTTCATGTAATACAAAAGTACAATCAATTTCTGAATTAATTGATGCTAATATGAGCTTTTTTAACTTTTTCAGCTATTAAACTCCTTGTTCGAACTTTCTTCTCAAATCTTTCTTACTCTTATCTTTGTGTTTCCTAACGTGTTTCAAAAAGTTTGCACACTTTAGAGACCACATAAATTTAAAGTATTAAATATTAAATGCAAACTGTAGCAAAACTGTCCAACACAAGGGCAAGTACTCTTACTGTTTCTTTTATCTCATAATTATATAAAAAAAAGAAATGGAAATTTTGATCCTCTGTCCAGGTTTAGCTTTTCAGGGTGAGAAAATGTTTGGTAAAGAGGGTCTAAGGCTGCTTGAACACCTAAACTCTGGCGGACACGTTTTGGTTCGGTGGTGTTGGCTGAAAAAATGTATCCAGTTTTCTCTTGGACTCGTTCTCTTCCACAGAAAACCTAGTCAAATGTTGTATAACATAGCTTCCCACCACTAGTTTGGGCTGTAGCTGTAGTCTTTGCTGTTGCATTTTAAGCCAGAGATATATAAGTAATTATATAAAACCCAGATAAACTGCATTAGGCTGCAGGTAGCACTTGCATATTGACTGGATTGATGTTAAGCCATGTTTTGGACATATTTTCAAACTTTGACCTTAACCTTTTCAGTAAAGTTATGCAATCTTGCTTACTGTTGTGATATTTGACCATTCCCATACCACAGTTACCCCCCTTTTTGGATGGCTTGCCTTGTTTGCATTGCTTTCAAACCCTCTTTGAACCAATCTCTGGTCTACTTGGAAGTGAAACAAGACTGACATTTTCAGGCAGACCAGAGTACAGCTTTCTGGTCCACATCAGAGTTTGTGTGAGCTTCAACAACTGCCCAAATTAACTAAACAAACCGTTTGGTCTACACCAAACCTGTTAGGTGTGAAAGCAACCTAAGAGTCTGTCAATGAAACAACAGGAAAGGAAGAGGGGAAAAAAAGGTCTCTGACGAGGAAGCTGCAGGCTATCATTTTTATAAATTATCTATTTAAGAAGGAAGAGATGTTCACTGGGTCCTTTGCTAGGAACAAGCCTCGCACAGACTTAACATAAATAAAGCTTAAACATGCCTTCAAATGCAAGCCTCTACATTGACATGTCTCAGAGGTGAATTATAATAATGTATGTAAGGTAAGCCAAGGAGAAAAATAACACACAGATAAAGTTAAAGTTTGATCAAGGTTCCAGGAAGACCTGACTCATGTCAGACTTAATTTTATTCACTGTATGTCAAGGAGATAAAGGTTAATAAAAGCAAAGTCTTAAATGTAAAGAGCAAACACTGTAAACTGCATGTGTGTATTGGAGAGGGAAGGGTAATAAAGAATGAAAAACGCTGACCAAGCAGTAAGCTCCACACCATGCAGTGTATGCATTATGAGAATATGTTTCCACAATAAATGAACATGCAGAGCGAGGAAAATCTGAATAAACAGGCCCCTAATAGTCTTATGTGTTCAAGGTTACTTGTTTGTTCTAGCCGATGGAGCAATAACAATATTTATGAAATATTATAAAATATGTATGAGCCCAGAGGACATGTTGTTTAATGAATAAGCACAAGAAAAATTCAGACACTAGTTGACCCTACTCCAATGGTGACAAGCAATAGCAAAGCAACATTAGCTACATTATCGGTGTTTGGTGGTGTGACTTTTTGTTATATGGGTAACATTTTTATGAGGCCTTCCGTTGTCATGCATTTTAAACATAGTATAAACATGTGTATAATCCATCATGCTGTGCTTATAACGCTGTAAAATCAAAACTATAAGCATTTGTTATAATGTATGATACATTATAGATGTAATAATTAGTTGCTATGATACCAGAATTTCTAATGAGTTATAAGCATACTTATAATGTGTGATAATGTGCATTTAGCAGTAATACAATAAACAGATTCATAATGCTTTATAACAAAACACGATGCATTTTGAAACATTTTGTAATAATTATTTGGGTTAGGTGTCAGCACTATTTGTTGTTCTTGTTGTTCAAGACTGAATTTTATTGACATAGTGTTTCTTGCTATAGATTTTAATCCATTAAAACGCATTTTTTAAATTATTGTCATGCATCAAAGTGTTATAGGCCTTTGAAATTATATACTCTAAGGAAAGTAATCAAACTCTGTTTTATAAGCAGACATGGTTCTTTAGAAGGGTTTATGTTACTGTGAGCCGTCATGTCATGCTTAAAGTAAAGTGAAAAAAAAAGAAGGATAAAAAGTATGAAAAGCACTTCATGCAATTTGTTCTATTAGGTGCCATGCATCATAACCTATATCAAAATAATATATTTTGTGCTTGTAAGACAAATGTGTGTATTAACATCTTATGAAAATTATATAACTTTACAATGTGCCGGGTCTCTGTTTGAAAGCATTACAGATACTCTTTTATATGGATGTATGCAGAATACAACTCACTAAAAGTATGTTTATGACTTAATATAAATGCTGGAATTATAATGACTCATGACGACCATTCTAAATCATTCTAAATTATTTGAAATGCACATAACTAGGATTATAAAGCATTATGAGCACATTATGATGCATTAGAAAGTGGGGCTTCATGATAAGTATTACCAAAATCTGTCAGGTTGCTTTGTTAGAAAATAAAGGTACTCCAAGTTCTCTAAACTGTCACACCTGGGATCATGTGATCACAACACGACATGACAGGGGGAGTTAACAATGTCGTATCTCGACCACTTGTGATGTGCAGAAGATTGAAGGAGGCTTCTTGACACTGGCTTGCTTCAGAATAATGGGTTTATTACAAAAGGCAACACCAGAATCATACAGGCACAGCTGATACGTGGGAGAGACTGCTGATGATGTCCACCTCCCTGACTTCAGTTTGACCACAGTTCTTACAGGATTAGGAGTTGCATACACAGTTACATTTGGACAGCAATAAAACTAGCCTTGGCTGTCACTTGAGCTATACGCTACCTTACCAGGACATCTGCATTCATGTTGTAAAGAGTCATCTGTAGACCTCACATGTACACGTTTCTAGGGATGTATATTTTTGCCTTTCATGGATACACACCAGATACTTCAACAGCCCACTCAGGGTAACGGTTTTCAGGAGATGAATCACCCTGTGATGAGTTTCTATGAGTCCTTTCTCCAACTCCTCCACTTCTTTTGTTATTGTCTTCCTCCCTAGTAAGATAAGAACTACTTATCTACTTCCCTCACCAGCCATTTGGAACTGAAGAAGCTTCTTGGATGAGAAGTGAAATGTCTTCCCAAAACTTAACACAGTCCAGTTGTCTGTCAATCAGCAAAATAGTACGCACAGTCCATTTAGCGTGTTCGTCTTCATGAATATGCAGAGTACATGCAGATCATAAGAACGTGCAAAATTCTTAGAGGAGGAGATGCAAATGTAATCATTTAGCACCCGCAATGGGATTAAACCCACAACTGATTTCTAGGGTGTTTTTGCGTCTAAGTTTAGTGTGTTTAAAAAGCAGGTGCAAAAGAGCCACAGGATAATGCACAGAGGGCTGCGGTCACTGTGGAACAGAAACAGAGGTTGCATTCACAGAATATTTTCCATCACTGACTGTTTTTTTCATGAAAAAAGACTTGGAGGCTCTGTCATTATGATGGACAGGAAAAACATTTGTGAGCCGTCACACTTTTGCAGACGCCAGAAAGTAAACCCTATCTGTTTTGTACTCTTAATACATCCTGCAGGAGGTCAGTTAACCTGTGTAAAAAAACAAACAAACTTCATGGCCATAATCACTCTGTTTGTCACTCAGAGCTGACTACATCACACTCTCCACGCACTGAGCGAGTTTCGAGGCTGTCAATGTGCAGAGATTGTGACGCAGTCAGTGCATAAAAGACAAGAGTACCCGAGCAGTCTGTGTGTGCATTACTGTAAGACTACATCTGAATGCTGTCATTTAGATTATGGTTACTCGTAATCAGAAAAGGAAAATTAAAAATGATGGATAGAAAGATAGCATGAGAGAAAAGCAACAAGCCTGTCCGTCAAAATGACAGATACCAAAAAAGAGTACCGCAATTGCCTCAAACCCCATGGCTTCAAACTTCGTTTTTCATTTATGTCCACTCTGCTCTTCCAAACTGTCCATGGTGACAGCTAGTAGCACAAGCAAAATGCTCATTTAGAGAGTGCATTCTGCACTACTACTGTTATCAACTGTACACACAGTCTTAGTAGATCACCCACCTTACACCCACTAATTTCAGGTGCAATTTTTTAGTTTGCACACACAATTTCACACTTGTTATTTTGGATCTTAGTAGATCAAAACCTATGTATGCAGACATTTTAAAATTAAGAGGTAGCTCCGAAAGAGATGTCAAAGTACCCATAATATTTGGCTTTCTACAGCCTGAGCTCTGTTGGTGTAATCACATACAAAATGGCAGCACTGTCAGAGCAATGATTAGGATTGAACTGGGATCAGAGCAGCATCCTAAACACTATCTGTCCTTATTTTCAATCAAGCTTTAGTTCAGCATGATTATTAAGCTGTTCTCTTTTCAGTACACATGCTTTTCAATGCACATGCATCACGGCCACTTTTCCAGAGTGGCCCCTACTGTTGTTGGAAGTGCAAATGAAAGAAGATTGAAATTGGTCCATTTCTGTCAACAGGCTTGTCTACAAGAGGAAATCCTGACATGCTATAATAACTACATCAAATCAAAAGACTCCTCACTATGCCAGAAACTACAAACACTCCCTCTCCGTGGGCAGCTGCTGCCGAAAACAGACAAATAGGAGATAATCTGTGTAATTTTAACAAGATGACGGGAAAATTGTCAGACCAGATGGAATCTCTTGTTTCTGAATTCTCATTTCCAATCGTCAGCAGCATTTCTTCCAGTCCATCTGTGGACAAGTGTCTGACTACTGCTGAAAGCAAACAGCTGACTAGAAGAAACTATTTGGAAAGCAAGAAAACCAATCCTCAGGACCAATTTATTCATGCTGAGATATTCATTCTGATGCAGACTGTCAGATATAATTTAAGTCAACAAAGATTAGATTTGGCAGAAGTTGCAAACTGGAGCCAAGGCCCAGGGGCTTAATGCCTCATTAAGGTATCCAGCCAGTGAATGTACAGGGGAGAATCAAGGAGAGCTTTGTTTTGCTGTAGTGGTGGGTGGAAATATTGTGTTTTGATGGTGTGGGCGCATGTTTTGTAACAAGATTTAGGTGGTCTTCCCACCTACAGCTTGGTTCTTTTGATCTGATTCAGTTGAAATAATGACAGAAGTTTTACTTGTTCCTCTGATTCGTTTCATGTCCACACTGCTGTATTGTTAAATGAGCCAAACTCCATGCAAAGGCAATGCTGTCCTTAGGTTACTTAGCAGGCTCAGCTACCAACAAACAAGTTGTGGTGTAGGAGAGGGGGTCGAATGCCTCATGAGTTTTTATAAAGCTGAGCGTCTTTAAGTCATGCTGCATTCCAGGCGTCCTGTAACCCGGAAACTTCCCAGTTCAAATCTCAGAGTTTCGACCTGAAACGTTCCAGGCAAAGTATGACTCCGCCTTGAGCGCAAGGAATTCTGGTTTGTAAATTAACCAACATGGCAGGCATTATAAGATTTATTCTTTATCAACTAGCTCATCTGAGTGAAACAGAAGCGGGGAAATGGTGCATAAGGTAACAGAGGCTTATACTTTACAGTGTTTGTCATGATATAGAGGCTGCCATATTGTTTAGGCAGTGATGTGATGTCACAAAACGTAACTCGGAGTACATCCATCTGGTATGAGATCACTGGTGGGAAGTTGCGAGTTCGACTGCCGATCCCGTGCACTTTCACGAGTTACAGGAGGGAAAAACACGAGTTACGGGTTGCCTGGAACGCAACATTTATCCTGCTTAACAATACAAACCAAACAACAGAGTATATCACATGTCTGGTGTAAACAGTGGACCACAGAGGCATAGCATGGTGCCGGATGGATGGATGGATGGATAGATAGATAGATAGATAGATAGATAGATAGATAGATAGATAGATAGATAGATAGATAGATAGATAGATAGATAGATAGATAGAGAGATAGAGTTAAAGGTTGTTATCACAAACATGGGTCAATTGAGCTGTTATGATACAAGTGGGCATTCCAGTCCATTTTCATATATATATATATATATATATATATATATATATATATATATATATATATATATATATATATATATATATATATATATATATATATATATATATGTATATATATATATATATATATATAGATAGATATAAACACAACAGTCAGTCCCTGTTTCGCCAACCGTGCCAAGATCACTTATAAAAGTTGGTCTTGGCTTGTTTACAGTCTTGGAAGGTTAGACATCCAAAACTGCCAGAGCTCTGGAAGATGTAAATTGAATTTAAAAAATGATACAATTGTTGTTTAACAGGCTGTGAGTGTAGAACTGTGAATAAACCTTAATATAGTATTTGATTTGACATTGATTTCAGAGCCTAATTGTGTTAGAGGTGAAGAAAATGAGCCCTCAAAAATCAATGATTATACCTACAAAAAGTAAAAATAACATTTAAGTTTAGATCCACGTCTGGCAGCATGCAAGTCCTGCCAGCAAAATTCTTCTTAAATGGTGACTCTCGTCTAGCTCCCTGGAAATTGAATATGTTCTGTTACGTTGAGAATGATCTCTTCTTGATCTCTTGTTAATATATCTCACTCTCACCTTGATGAAAAAATAAACCTTCAAATTAGTTCAATGCGTATCTCAGGAGCAGTCAGCTGAGACACTGAGATCAAGACCACTAATAAAAACTGCCAGTCACTTTGAAAAATGGAGTCAAGTTCAGGAAGACAACAGGTACCCTAGCTTACCCAGCATGCTCAAGACACACAGGTAAAGACAGGAGATAATGACTTGATGACTGTATGTCACTTTGGAGTGCAGGGGACTGTAGCAAGCTCACATCAGATAAACACTTCTACAGAGCATCTAAAAGCCAAGGTACACCTCAGCCATTTAATGAGGAGTGCTGTCAGAGACGTCTACTGAGTCAAGACTTTAATTTACATTTGTTATATTAGCACGGGCCCCAGCATGACTTTGCTAACTACATCACAGTCCCTCCACATGTTCTCTGTTAGTTGAACACCTGCTGGGACAAGTCAAAGAGGACATATTCTGGCTGAACAAAGCTCATGTTTTAGTCATTACCTTGTTTCCTTCAAATATCAGAAAAAAAAACAAATCCTGCTGATAAAATATGAGCCCAATATGCTTCTGCAGTTGTCTTTCCATATTTAGATTACAAAGACACATAGAGATGACATGAAAGCTGCAGAGGGTTATTTCGGAAAAAAAAAAAGTGTGAATTGAGAATGGATATAGCCAGCAGTTTGACAGCAGCTGCTCCTGCATACACATGAATCTTAAAGTCGGTCATTTTCCATCATAGCTAAAGTTAAGTTGTTAAGTGCTCAATAGCCTGTGATTGGAATGGACTTCGGAGGTGAAACAAATAAAGACTTTGAGGTCAAGCTTTGGAAAAACCTTTATGAAATGCTATTTAAAGGATAAGTTCAGTTTCTACAGCTTTCACATTGTTTATAGAATGAAGTAGAACAATATACTCACCCAGAAGGCTTTCCTGATCCAAACAGTGATATTTAGATATTTAGATCAAAAATCGAGCGGCAGACATCTGTATAAGGGTAGCACTGAGCATGCGCAGTACGGCTCATTGTTTCAGGGGGAGACCGCCGGCTACACAACGACTTTCTTCCTCCAGTTTTGTGCAAAATGGACGAATATCTATCTGATGAAGATGTTGTGGACGAGAACTTTGAATATGATGGGTGTCCTTACAGTTTTGAGCCAGAGTTTACAGATGAGGAGCTCATCGATAGGAGGACGCGGAGGTAAAGAGAAGAGCAGCTCTCCAGAGAGTACTGCGCATGCGCTGAGGCAAACGTTCTTCTTCTTCAGTTCAGAGGTCAGCACAGTCACAAAGACATGTCTGGAGCGACACAGAGCGTGAGCAGACTATGATGAAATATTGGTGAAACTAATGAGTTTTTGGATGATTAATGCAGTTTTAGGAGCGGCACTATACATGCCCCGTGTGCTACCATTATACGGATGTCCGCCGCTCGATTTTGGATCTAAATATCTCCCGAAGCACTGTTTGGATCAGGAAAGCCTTCTGGGGGAGTATGTTGTTCTACTTCATTCTATAAACAATGTGAAAGCTGTAGAAACCGAACTTATCCTTTAAGGCATTGAGTTTACATGCTTTATGAGTTTACTGCTACACCACTTTATATCTTTGGAGAAACAAATATGTCTCCTTTATCATTAAAGAAACATTATCAACCACCCACGGAAGCCCTGAAAGTACTTTGAGATAGACAGCCGTTCCAGGAAAGGAAAAAATTGTTCACTCAAATTAATGTGTTTATTGGCAATCAGCCCTCCAGTCAAATTGCAGACTTTTCAGGGATTAAAATGTTATCCGAAGGTAGTAAAGTCTTGCAAAAAGCCTTTGTGTCACATGAAGAAAATAGCAACAATAAAACCTCCTTAACTTGCTAGCTTGTAAAAAGGTAATAACCATGCATCATAGTTGAGTGTTGTCAATGTTGAAAGTCTCCCTGACACATTTCCTCACTATATTTTCCTTTTAATCTCAGGCGTGCAGCCTGTAGTCATCAGGCGTAGCTAAAGGTAATGAATGGCATGCTCAGTTACTCAGGTGCAACTTTTCAGGCTAATTTGCTTTAGGAAGATATGTAAGCTATTAACCATGATACTTGTAGTTATCTGCAAGACATTGAAATGATATACAAACTTTAAAATCTATAATGGGGGACCCTCACATAGCCCCATCATTTATGTACACTGAGCAGGCACTAACAACCACACAAAGAAATGATGAGAGTAAAAAGCTCCAGAGCCACTCTCTGAATCTCCGGAGAGACTAATAATGTCAGCTCATCTGAACTCTGAGACAATAAATGGAAGCAAAGTGGCATCATGGGTGATTTTACATTCATTTCATGCTTGGTGTAACAGTGAACCGAGAGGCATCTGTGTCCCAAAATGACAGCTAAAGCTCAGAGCTTATTCTCTTACAGCTTTACATGCACATTTTTGATTAGTGAGTGTCAAAGAGCTTTAATGCGCAAATGAACAATGTTTTCACTAGTCGCTGAGAAACCTGAGGACAATCAGAGTTATGATCTGATGATGCATAACATTTAGTTTCTGGCAAAGTACTTTGTTTTCTAGGACTGTAAACTGGTGTTGTCTGATTCTTTACCAAAGGAAGCTAACAAAACAATCTATCCACAGAACAGCAAGGAACTTATTTTGGGGCATCTGAATGAAAGAAAGTTCAAAAGGTGCCTGGGACATGCTCTACAAAATTAAAGTGAGTACTATAAAATTATCCATCATGTCATTTTAAACATGCACAGTGGCACAGTGGATAGCATTTATGTCCCTCAGAAAGAAGGTTGCTGGTTCAATTCTCTTGTAAGTCAGGGTCTTTCTGTGTGGAGTCCATATGGGGCATCGGCGGCGGTCAGTAATTGGAAGCTTGCAAGTTTGAGTCCAGCTACAGATGTCACATGGTGATGTGTCCATGGTCGAGACGATTAAATCCATGTGCTCCCATTGTTGTGTCAGTGGCATGTAGGAGGGAATGAAAGGGTATGGATGTTTTAGTTGACACTATTGGACAACTGATAGAAACTCCAACCATCAGAGAGTGAATATGATGGTGAATGGATAGATGTGACCTGCAGTGTAAAGCTGCTTTGACATGAGCACGCTCAAGTCCGTTTACTTATTTTTAATGTTCTCCCTGTGCATGTATGGGTTTATTCAAGGCACTCCAAGGCCTTTGTCGTGCTCATTGGGTTGATTGGTGACTACAAATTGGATATCAGTGTGACTACGAATGGTTGTCCATCTCTAGGTGGATCTGCAGTGATCTACTGGTGATCCTCATCCAGTGTCAGCTAGGATAGGCTCCAACCCCTGCAAGGCATAACCAGAATGGACAATGGGTGGATTAAAAATAAATACTGAGCAAAGCGGTTTTATTTGGATAAAGGGTAAATGTTAGTTACTGATGGATTTTTCAGGTTCCATATCTGTCACCATGCAGATCAATCTTGCAAAGCTTCAAGCTGGTACATATGTTCCCAATCAGAAAATAATGGGATTTATCGGTGTTTTTTAACTGAACAAAAACAGGTCCACAGGGGGGCCAGTTTAGCTGAAAGCAAAAGGTGAATGTAAATTTCTAACTGGCCTCTGATTAATGTGGGAAACAGGTCACGTGTACAATCCTCCAACTTTTGAAAGGTTCTACACATTCCAAACACCGTCCATGGGATGTTGCCCAGATGGGTGTGAAATAAAACCCATGGGTATGTAACCTTGTCGATGTGTAACCTGATTGTCTTTCATCTAGCAGATCCATCTTGCCAAGCTCAAATCTATAATTGTGAGTGGCCCAAAGCAGCACATCTGAAACAATGTCCTTTGAAAGAGGAAGAGATGAGAGCTACAAGTGAGATGACAGCAGAAAGTGACTGTAGCAGGGATTGGCCTGGATGTCAAAAGACACAGTAACTGTTTTATCAGATTTGAATCACATTTCTTTTTTTTGTTGAAAAACAAATTTAAAAAACACTGCAAGTCTATAGAGGATTTCTGTGTTCTCAGCAGGAGGAGAGCAAAAACATGACTTCTCATAAGACAAGCTGGATAAGTAAGCAACATTAGGTTTGTGGTGCTTCACATAACAGGAACAGCCATCGGACATTCATCTTATTGTCTAATCTGCCAGAATGTACTGTTGTTGGGATGTTATAAATAATGTCAGTCAAGTTGTCTGACGAGTCGGGTTACCTTAGCTATGTTGGTCAGCTACGCAGTTTCTACAGCCGTTCCATGACAATGCATGTCAATCAGCTTTCGGGGGTGGAGCCAGGGGTGAGATATGAAGGGAGAGGCGGGTCTAAATTTGTTTATAAACAACCTCTCCACTCGTTTTCTCCCTCATTGCTGACTACACCTTTAATGGATAAATGAAACAGTCCATCTGGTGCCAGGTTAGTATATTGGTAGCTGACATAAACCATTTTGTCATCAAATATTGGCTATTTGAAAGCTCGACAATTTTCTGATTTCCAAAGCCTGTATACAAGCACATAAATTGATCATCCATTTTCTTGTCCTATTTTCTCATTTGGGACCAAAATTTGAGTTAAAGGAACAAGTTGAAAATTCTAATGCAGTGATTTGGTGTCAAGGAGAAGAAAATGAGAAACAACAGGGAAAGAAGAGTTGGAAAGAAAAAGGAAGATACTTATATTAAGATCATTAGTTTGAGTTGGACTGAAAACAGCTTGAGTCATGAAAAAATGACAAATGGGCGAATCTATCTTAACATGGCATCTAGTCTTTCATACAATAAAGCACAATGAATATAAAACAATGTAACTGGTAAAAAACTAAAATAAAAAGATCATAAAAAGGTCCTGGCTTTTAGCTTGTAGCATTATCTCAGTTAAATGTTTAATTAGTTTGATGCATTTTTGAACATGAATCTTTTAGCCAATAATGTGAGTACTGCTTCAATTTACTGTCAGTGAAAGTCAGAATCAGAACCTTGAGATGGCAGAATAATTGGAGAGCAATCTGGTATGCTGTGTTTGCTTTCCTCTCACTTCAGTCAGTGTCCAATAGTCCCCTCTGCTGCTCGTCTCTCTGACTGATTGAGATGGAAAGTAACTATTGGAGCATTGTGTCGTGGCAGCAGTCTACAGTGACTTCACACATTAGTTTACCTGGTCTGCCATGAGAAACATCTAAACTGTGACTGACCGTTGACAAGTGGAAGCAGTTTTTTTATTGTTGTGTGCAAATTGTCTATTTTTGGCTGCTGCTCACAGTCCATCATAATGTACATCCCTCTACCTCCAGTATATGAGGGGGAAAAAGGGGGGGAAAAAAAGGAAAAATAAGGAAAAGAGACCCACCTGAACAAATCTATTCTATTGAATAAATGTTACGTGACATCTTCACACACAACAGAATACAACGATATGAAAATATTTTTAGACCTATATTCATTTTAATACATTATAAAGACAGGATATTTAAACTGACACAAACTGACAAGCTCTTTTTTTTGTTTTTGCATACATTCATGTTTGTGACTGTATGCAAAATCAAACACACACATCAAAAGTCTGGGAAAGCTGAGAAAGGCTAAAACACACCTGGAACATTCAATACTTGTAACAAACAAAAGCTCTGTCAGAATGACTCTTGGTGTTTGTTGGGGCCAAACAGAAATCTAATTTGATCAATGGATTTTATTTATGGTAGAATTTGCTAAAGGAAATAACTTTATGATGTAAATAATCTGTTGGTTTAAGGTGCTTAATTGTCAATATTTTTTGTTAACATTTAATCGAAAATCATTTGTGAAAAGTAATGAGACTGAATTGTGCTTCACTTGAAATGATGAATTGACTTGGTTATTTTCACCTTACTGCCCATCCCTATGTATCTGAGTTTCTGCCTGCTTCAGGTCATTTGAGGTAATTAGTGACACCTGTCACACTATTGAGAATGGGAGCAGAAAAGTTCATTGACTGCATAGAGCTGTTACACTGAAACATAGCAACTCTGTATTTACTTTAATCTGTTCAATTCGAGAGTGAATCATTTTTTGTAAACACATTTTGGAAGTGCAGCTGGATCAATAACTGCTTTATTTTAGACCGTGCAAATTCGACCCACTCAACTGTGGTTCGTTGGAAGCTTGAAGCCACCACAGTGTTACTTTGACTTCTTGGTGAGTAAGAGTGTTGATTAATGGGGTTGGTACTATTTTATCAGAATTACCTGTGCTCCATATTTAATACAGTCTACTATCATAACAAACATAAGCATCAGATGTTGGGCAGACATAGGACAAGTCTAAGGGCTCATGACTGACAAGAATCCCTAGAATATTAAAGGATCAGTATTTTTGACATGCATTTACTTCTGCAGCCCTTTAAAGGATTTTTTTGGGATGCATATTATCAGTTTAATTCACGTTTTGGAAGGTATGAGGAATTCTGCTAATATTTACGGATGATATATTGGCTATGTATATTAGACAATTATTGGCTGATATATAATAAAATAATGTACCAAAAAGCTTAATCTCATTTTCACCTAATGTCTACATTTAGAGACCAAAGGTATCCTTTTTAGAAAATGAAACAATGTTCTATTGTCTCACATTTTTTTCTATTGCAAATAAAATATCACAGAAAAAGGATCAATTACTCACATTATTGAGCATTTATGGTTGTATAACATAGTATATTACAGCATATTGTATTATATCATATCATAATATATTATAGATTATATTAAATATGGTATCAGATTATATTACATATTACATTGATGGTATTATATATTCATACAAAAATTGCAATAGATATATATTTGTAATAATTGTTATATATAAATAATAAGATTGGACTGTTGTGTGTATATATATGTGTGTTTGTGTGTATATATATATTTATTGTATGGAATATATCAACTTGTTTGTATATGTTAATATTGATATGACAGTAGTTTAAAAACATACATGAATGCATAGTATGGGATAGTAAAGAACATTGCAAGTAATTATGGTATCTAGTATTAATAAGTGCACACCTGCTAAGAGCTCACTAAGATGAAGAACTGAGGAAGGATAAGCGGGGTAGGTTTAAATAAGTTTTTTAACTTCTTCCTACTCCCTTTCAGGCATAATAAAAAATTACTTTTTCAGTTGTATTTGTTATTGTTTAACCTTGTGTATGAAATATGCCATTTGAAGTTCAAGAATGGTCATAGGTCCTGTTTTGTTATAATCTTACATATTTTGTATGTTTTTTTTTTATGCTCGAAATAAAGACAAATCAAATCAAACAAGTCATCTTAAGTTAGGTGAAGACTGCATTGTTTAAAAAATATCCATACTAACATTGGTATCAGTACCAGCATTTGCTAGTTCAGAAATAGTGGCATATTGGATATGTAACTTGCATCCCTAACAATAATATCAGTATATTGTATGTAGTGTATTTAAATGCAACCTCTTCAAAAGCATAATTTAGGCATCTTTTGCAGAGGCTAATTCCTATAAAATAACCTTTATATAAAAAAGAGTCCCTTCTGAATGATTATCAGGGGATATTGATTTCATTTATGCTTTTACTGTACCAAATAATGTTCTAAATGTCTGAGTCTTCAGAAAAACAGTGATTAGAGTAAGAAAAGTATAATCCTAAATGTGAAGGTTGAATGTTTTACCCAGTTAACAGACCAGATATTCATTGGGAATGATTATTTATTAACAAAAGATTTATAAATCTTAATGGTTCAAAAGTGTTGGTCTAAATGTTGAACAGTTCTTCATAGTACTTTGTCTGATTCATTGATTATGTTATTAGTCAGTTTTCCTGACAGGTGCTTTGTTTGAGAACCTCTGCCGATTTGGGACGGGGCGTAATCTGACATTTGGGGCATGGGGCTCCTCAGCCTGTATTTTGACCAAGCAGTCACTGTGGGTGGATGGTTACACAGCAGCATTATAAAGAAGTGTGAAATGTTTCTTTCTGAGCTCCAGCACTGACTCAGGAAGGTGTTACCTCTGTGGAGTCACTATGGTTTCTCTAGTTTGTCTTTCTACAATGAAGCCATTAAGGCTAACCTTTCTTTTCCAAATGTGTTTTTTCAGGCCCCTGAACCACCTTTGCCCAGTGATTTATTTGAGATTATTGTCAAGCTCTTCTCTTGTTAGAAAAGGTCACAGAAAAATAACTTCTACTCTAATGATTGGAAAATGACTGTGCCATAGCTGCAGGCAGTTTATTATTACTATTGAAATTCTAATAACAAAAAGAGTGCTTATAATTTGGTGGGATGCATGTTTAGGAATTCGTATTGTTTCAGTGAGCAATGAATGCATGAAATTCTGCACACCAGGTTATTGTACTTGGCATAAGATGTGATCAAAGGCTTTGCCTCTAGTGCTGAAGTGTAAAACAGAAGCTGTGCCTGACTTAAAATAAACATCACAGCAGGAAAGCTTCTGCTTTTTACTCCGACAGTAAGAATTTTCCAGGGCTGCTGTTAGTGAAAATGCAGATGGACAGATCAGTGAGCATTTTCCCCCCTGAGTACTCATGCTGAGGGGTGGAAAGAGCAAATGTTAAATCACAGCACGATCAACATAGTTTATCTTTACCTGTTGGAGACAAGGTCTGTTGCCTGCAGGCATTTAAATGCTTTTTAGGTTTCACTGCCACAACCTTAGTTTAATTCCATCATTTATACATTTATACAGATCCAGTCAGTGATCTCAGGGACTTTCTGTGGTCTCACTTGTCCATTTTTGCATCAGCCCATAACAAGGCGTGAGAGTGGTGTGGACCACTTACTAAGCAAATAAATGTTACTTCTCATGAGCAAACTCTGACCAGTGTGTGTGCTCATTTCAGATGCCAAAGTAAACTGAATTTCCTTAAGCAGACATAAACCTCTTCATGATCCCTCTCACATTCCTTTTCTAGAATAAGAACTGCCTTCTGGGAGAAGGTACAGAGCAAACCAACAGAAAACAAACCATACAAGCTCTCTTTTCTCCCAACATCCATATCTCTTCTCAACAGACGGTCTAAGTCATTCTTCTTCTGCAATTTTTGGACAATATTTTATATGTTTTTCAATTTATTTTACATGCCACCAGTCTCTCCTCTTTAACTTGCTTTAAGCCATTGTTTTATTATTCTTATAGTTTAACTTTTTTAAATGCATTTCTTGTGCGTTTTGTGTCTTTATTAATCGGAGAGAACAACAGTGGATAGGTTTGTGAAAGGCATGAGAGAGTCGGGGAGGACACTCTGCAAACTGGCCACAGGCTGGATTTGAGCCTGGGCCTGCAGAATATGGGACGTGAACCACTCTGCTAAACCAGAACCCCTATAGTTTAACATTTCACTAGTTTCTACACTGCTTTTTGTATTGAGCACTACACTTTATCTGCATCTTCTTGTGCAATAACAATTGACAAGTATTGTTGCCAACCTCTTGCTGATGTAACTCTGTTTTCATGTTTTCTCTTTGTTTTACGAATATCATGCCCTTAGCCTGTCGCACTGCTGTCTAAGACAAATATCCTGCAAGGTACAATAAAGACTATCTATCCAACTATCTATATCTATCAATCTATCTATCCATCCATCTATCCATCTGTGTAAACTGTGTTTTGGAACTTCAGAAAGCACATATTTAAACTCTGAAGCTTGTCATCTCTTAGTTTTTATCATTTTGCAGGAAACAGTTTATTTGTGTTTCAAGTACTTTCGCATTCACAAGTATCTTTATTTCTGTCATAAGGTCCATGATTTATTTTCCTCCTCCCTGTTATCAGTGTCATTGATTATAGAAAACTATTGATCTGCTGGCTCATCATTATGTTTCAATCATAACGAGCTTGGCTTTGGTAGAGGGAGAATCAGGAGGCTGATGTATGTGCACGCATGCCAAGTTGGGCACATTTCATTTAGTGGACAGAAATACATTTATATATTTTGGCAGTACTTAAAGGTGCTATGAGGAGAAGTAGTCGTAAAGATGTAACCCAAACCAAAGCGTGTGTTTGTTGTGATGCTAATGAATGCAGCTCGGACCTTCCTCAGAACTCTGCATTGCTTTACAACTTCTTTTTTCAACGACTTACAGGATGCAAAGCAACGAGGTAATGTATCTCTTTCTAGTTATGTAGTGGTAGTTATTGATGTGTGACAACAAGCAATTTTTGGAAAACTTAGTTTTGTAACCTGCTACATATCGCTACTTACAGCTCGGTGTTCTAAGACGTGTCCGAATAATATAAATTTGCTCTAATTTTAATTGCCTTGTTCCCTAACTTGAGTATCCAGGCCAGTCCAGCTCTGTCCGACCCAACCGCAAAGCTAAGGAATAGCATTTATAGATAACCTATGTTGATGCTATAAAACTCATCTCTAAGGGTGTATTTTGATCAGGCATATATCTAAAAGTGAGACTTTTTTGTAATAACTTAGAAAGTCCTCATAGCATCTTTAACTTCTGATTTTTTAATACCCTTATGTTGTACTCCTTATCAGGATTCTATGTACTCCTTTTTAAAAATGACCCCTGATTTTGTTCATTGGCAAGTCAAAAATGTCATTTACATGGGTTAAGAAGTTTCTCAAAAGGCTGGATTTATTTGTAGGCTTTTGTCTGCATGCACATACGATGTCTTTATGATAATGTGAAGGAAGGAGGCTGAAATAATGCTTCCTGCCAAGGCCACATAAGCTGTGTTGCCACTTAGTGGTTTTATCTGTTCAGTACAGTTTGATTCATCCTGGGGTGGTAAGCCCCAATCTGCCCAAACCTGAAGTTACAATAAAACAATTTTTTCTTGTTCTACTGACAAAATAAGATGTCAAACATTACTGCAGGGTGCATTATTCTAAAGTAAACACAGACTCATTCAAGTCTCAAAAGATTTTTTTTTATCTTTCCTAAACAGAGCAGAATCAGTCCCAGTATTGTCTTTGTGGTGTCTGTGACATCTCTGCTTGACTATGCTGCTGAATATTAAAAATACACGATCATGACCAACATAGCTAAGGTAACCCCGACTCGTCAGACAACTCGACGGACATTATTGATAACATCACAACAACAGTACATTCTGGCAGATTAGACAATAAGATGAATGCCCGACGGCTGTTACTGTTATGTGAAGCACCACAAAGCTAATGTTGCTTACCTATCCAGCAGAAAGACGGCAACATACGCGTCCGTTTTCAGGTCTTTAAATTCGCGGAGTTCCCTCCACCGTCGGAAAGCAACACCAATAATGACCCGGGTCTTTGCTCTTTCATAGTCATAGCCCTTCTTTTTCACTTTCTGCTCCTCTGACCTTTTTGTTTTGGGCTCTTTTTCAGCCGTTGCTACTGCACATATTGTTTCTCTCTCTTATGCTAACTGCGCACGCTACGCAACCTACTACTCCCCCTCCCCCCTCTGTCTGATCTGCTTATGAGAATGGTCGCCCCCTGGATGTGGGGGGGTGTACCCTGTTTTGGTTACTCGGCCCGAGCCACAGTATCTACCTGCTGAAATTCAGAGCCAAGGCTGTGTATTGAAACCAGACTTTTTTTTTAACATGCTGTCAGTGGTGACATCTTGTGGATGGAGAGGAGAAATACGGTGAATTTGACAAATACTGCAATAGATTAGAAGATTAGAAGATTGCTGACTACACCTTTAAGTTCTCCAATGACATATTTGGAAACTTGCGCTTATGATTTCTATGCACTTGATCGAGCTTTGTTTTGGGTCCCTGCAGTCCAGGAGGCCACTGTGTGCCAAGGGTCTCCATGAGAGCCAGTCAGGCCTGTTAGCTCCACAGCTTGTTTGCTGCATAGTTGTGGGGCGATTGAGAGCACTTGGAAATCCTTGTCTTGTAGCTCTACCGTGAATACATGTTTATATGTTTCTGCAGACTCATTAAGCCTGAGTGCAGGAATAATTCTCTTTAGTATCCTCAGCTCCCCTAATGTCTCCTTTATGAACCTCACTCATCAAAATAAGGTGTATTTTAGAATCTCATCTCCTCCATGGAATAAATATAATCTATAATGTGGCATCTAAAAATCTATTGTTGGTATGTCATAGCAGATAATGTCAAGGATTGTTAAAGTGTGCAGCATCTCCTAGAAGAGCATAAATGTATTAAGTAATCATTAATCTGACGTTTAATAATCAAATCAGCCTGAAGGAGAGAAACAGCTTCCATGAAGCCTGTTGAATGTCAGACTGAGACCAGAGCTTCAGGCAATACAACAATTAAAGTACTGAAAGACAAACACATTTTCCAGCTGGTTAACTCGATTTTTTCCTTCCCTTTTGTCCAAATCATCGGATATTCAGAATTTATTCCAGGGATGGGCAGGCATTTTGTTTCTGTGTTTTGAAATGTATAAATTATAACCAATTTTGAATGAAAAAGTCAATAATCTTATATGACCAAGAAGTCAAAACAGGTCACAATACAAATTAATACAAAACTATTCTTTCAAGTTTAATGGGTTAGTAGAAGTTACAGCACAGGTGATGTACACAGTACAAAAAAAATCTCCTTACAATATCCAGAGCCATTAAGAATCAGAGGGAACTAAAATTTGGACTGATGTAAAGCAGAGGCGTGTCTGTCAGAGATTATTAATAATGCGTGTCTATCTCTATCTCTCAGGTTTTAATTGGTCTCTGCTGATTGCTGAGCACTCTGATTTAGAAACTCCATTACAACTGACGTACCATTTAATCAAGTGTGAGTCACATTTAAAAAGCTCCTTCAGTCTTCTCATAATTACATAGATGATATATAGATGGTTCTCGCTTTGATAACTTTATGATGAGTAACATAAAACTAATTATTTTCAACATGTCCCACAAAACTGAGAAGAGACATGCTTTCCTTTTGTTAAATGAACTTAATATTTCATTTTAATATAAATTCTATTGTTGCAAATGAGTCACACCTTTTTATTTAACTTCATCTTAGATTATTTTTAAAGATCTATATAGTCAAACTACAATATATCTGTGATGTGTTCTAAATATAACTTACAAATACAAGTTACATTTTTCTATTTTGAAATAGATTTTGTATTACGAAACATTATTTTAGCTTACATGTGTTCAAATACAAGTGTTTATATACTGTAAAAATAAAGTCATTCTATTAAATTAACGGTGTCACTTTCCATTGTGAACATCGTGTGATGTTTGAGTTACTATTGTCTTGCAGATTGGACTTAACACATCATAATTCTGTAAGTAACACAACAAAGTTGTGAAGTTCTTCTTTTCTCTGACTGCCCAGACTGATAGGTTTGCCAGAATTATTTCTTCCTGTAAATGTTATCATATGTCACTTTCTCACTTCAATTTTAAGCACATTTTGTGTGGTTAGTTTAGTTAGAATTTTGTGGATTTTCTGTTTATATATTTTTTCTATTTTAATGCTTTGAGTAAAATCCACATTGGTACAAATTACTCCCTTTGTTGCCATAATTAAGTACATAATAACAATAAATATATAACTTATGAATGCCTTATTCTAATATCAAGAAATAAAAGAATCTGACTTTAGAGTACATATGTAGGTCAAAATAAGGAAAGACAGAAAAAGTAATCTGAATCAATACATTTATGGATTATAAAATTACTATACAGGTAAATGTACAAATGTCAGAAAATACAGGTATTAGTTCATATTCATATGTGGAAAGTAAATAAAAACACATTTGCACATAAAACAATGCAAAGCAGTAACATAAAAGAAAAAAAAATAGACAAAATACTTGGATAAATAATAACAATCAAGTTAATTGTAAGTGCAATGCATCAATTAAAATCATTTGAATGTTTTATCCATAGCCATAATTCCTAACCTAGAAATAACAAAATTTGATAAATTGGATCACAATATTTGCATCTTTCAAAAAGTAAACTCTTTTTATTTTCATGTTGCTTTTAATTCATGTACATTTCTGTGTGATTGAGTGTTGATAATGCAGAGTTCATAGTCTGTTTACCTGTTTACCTCATAAACCATAATCAGATGATGAAACTTTGTTACCAAAAACTGACCCTGACTTGTGGTCCACGAGTCTTCCTGCATCCAATAAAAGACGAGGATGACCTTCCACCTTGCTAACAACATACAAAAAGCCTTATGTTTACTGGACAAAATTCAGTGTAGTATATACCCGTACAGACTGAAAATCTGTGGGAGTTTTCAGTATAGCTGAGCAAAGCAGCAGAAAGTCATTAAAATTGTGACCTTTGACCCAGCCCACACAGGGATCATGTCTGATATTTTCATTGCTGCAGATTGATCAGGCAGAACAAGAGGCAGGGAGCAGGTCTTATTTTTAACAAGCCTCTCCTGCTGCCTTCTACTGGATGACCTGGGACCCTCACTGTGCACCCAGTTGTATCAGCATTGATAAAAATGGCGGGTGCTTGAGCTCAGGATACCAGTCAAGCCTTCACCTGTACATGAAATGAGATGTACCATGACGAATGCATACTTATGAACCTCTGCTGCTTCCTGTATCAAATTACATTCTCTCAAAAACCAGTGAGACACCAGAACACACAAACACTGTTCTGTTTCACTCTTATTTGTTTTCAGCATGTCATCCAAACCATTAAGGCTGATTTCTGTGAATGGGATAAGATAGTACTTTTGAAAGTGATTTCAGTGTTGTATCTTTGGCAGTAAAGTACAAGTACGATATTGAAAAGAGGACGAGTGAGACCACTTTACCTTCAGGGTTCTTTTTAATGAGGAGACAAGTGGTGAAGGAACAAGAATATGCAGGATTTACAGTGAGTCTGTTAGAATATGTCCACCATGTGCTGCTTAACCCTTTAACTCCCTGCTCAACTGTTTGGTAGAAGTCAATAAATTCAGGAATATCTAATACAGTACAGGCAAAAAGTTTGGACACACTTTCTCATTCAATGTGTTTTCTTTATTTTTATCACTAATTACATTGTAGATTCTCACCGAAGTAATAATGGCCACTTGTTTCTCTTAACTTAGCTGACTGGTTTTTGCCATAATATAATTCTAACAGTTGTCTAATAGGCCTGTCAGCTGTGCCTCAGCCTGACTTCTGAACAACACAAATGATGGTCCTAACCCCAAATAAGGCAAGAAATCCCATTAAGTAACCCTGGCAAGGCACACCTGAGAAGTGAAAACCATTTCAGGTGACTACCTGTTGAAGCTCATGAAGTGAATGACAAAAGTCTGCAAAGCAGTAATCAGAGCAAAGGGTGGATACTTTGAAGAAACTAGAATATAAGACATGTTCTCATTTATTTCACACTTTTTTGTTAAGTACATAATTCCACACATGTTCATTCATAGTTTTGACACCTTCAGTGAGAATCTACAATGTAAACAGTGCTGAAAATAAAGAAAACACATTGAATGAGAAGGTGTCCAAACTTTTGGCCTGTTCTGTATGTAAAATAAAAATAAGTCATTGTTTATTTTTTGGGTACAGAAAAAACTGCAAACAAACCAACTTAACTGAAATTATCTTTGTGCAGAATTTTGAGGTTCAAAAAACTAAACGTTTTTATTAGAATTTCCATAATTATTATTTTCCATGCTGAACAACGTACTGATGTGATGGTTTATTCATTTATATATAGTGTCATCTATTTTAAGTTTTTTGATTGCTACTTTATTTACAAACAGTTTTGCCTTTTCTGGTGGATTTTGTCCCAAATATTTGTGCATTTTTATGTCATAACATTATCAAATTTTAAGTGTTTCAACCTTTAAATCCCACTGAAAAAAATATCTGGTGTTTGGCTTGTCTCTGTTTCGTGAAATTTTAACAGAATCGTATCAAGGATTAGATTTGTTCTATTTTTTAAAACATTTAATGTCCCTGCATGTATTGCTGACCTCTGCCAAACTGCTGGAAGTTAAAGGGTTAACTGCCTTTCAGGAAATACCACATTGATTTTCAAGAGAAATAATATGACCCAGCAAGAAAAACAGAGAGCGCAGTCTTCCAAGCAGCTCACTTCCACCCAAAAAAACAAAATTCCACCCAACAGTATAGTCCTGTATTTATTGTATATGCACGTTGTGGAATGAAAAATATCAATCTGTGAAAAGTGTGATTGTTGTTGATATAAATATCCAATTGAGTGACCTAGTCAGTTGTGGGTCTTGTAACTTGTTGACTGAACCGATTTGCTGCTGCTTGCACTGATGTTGGTGTGCGCACTGCATCTCTTCCAGAGGTTGATGTCACCAGCCTATTGGTCATTGCAAAGCCACGGCGCTTCTGTGCACTGCGAGGTTTGCTCTATGTGGACTTTGGGGGTTGATTTTTACACTCACACAAACACAGACTTTTGCTATGTTGGACTATTTCCATATTGACAGTAAACAGCTCATTTGGAGTTACTGGGGGCGAGCAGAGCTGCACATGTTTCTATAACATTAATGGGCTCACAGTAATGTTACTAGTAGCTGCGAGTTGTGGAGGACTGGGGTGTTTATTACAATTTCAGGTGAGTCTGCTGAGAAAACCAAGGCTCCCACAACAGCGCTGGGCTTTTCCATCAGCTTTCACCACTGATTGGCTGATCACTGCTGACTCTGCGTGACCAGAGCGCATAACCAATCCGATGGTGCTATGGGTGGGACAAAATAAAGCCCAGTGTTAAGTAAAGGGACTTCATCATAAACTTAAATGTTTTTTGTGGCGTCAGTCTAGATCTGATCAGCACCAAAATGTAATGGCTTCTTCCTTGGACCAAACCACACCTCTGGTAGAATGTTCATATGAATCCATACAGATGTTTTTGCATAATCTTGCTAACAGACAAACAAACAAAAAAACAAACTCTGGCGAACACACAACCTCCTTAGCGGAGATAATACAGTAAATATTGATATTTAAAAATTGCATTATAAAGTTACAACTACTCCAGTAACTTATGCACTAAAACACTTTGTACTGAGATCATGCATTGAGACTTAAGTGAACTTATCACAGTTTAGTTTAGTACAGGATACTGTAGATCAACACTAACCCATTTGAGTTCTACCTGCATTTGGCATTGTTAGTTCATAACCATCAAAAACAGCGCAGAAGATGATTTTGCTCAAAAGTCAACATAACAACATGCTTACATGTAGATGGTGTCCAATAATATTGATGTGATTGATTTCAAAGCATTAGTACAGCTTTTTTTTTTTTTTGGTTAACAATGCCCTGCTTTACTTCCCGTGTACACACTGAGCAGCCATGTCTGTTGAGGAACTTGGGGTCTATGGGGTTGTATAAATTTCCCAGTAAGATATCCAACTTTTAAGGGTGTTCCAGATTATATATTCTAACCAGGATGTTGGGATTTCCACCTTCCAATGTAAAGGTAACACATCAGTTGACCTTTATACCAATTTATAATTTGTAACCCGCCCTTGTTTTGGATTATTAACTTCATATTAATTGCATCATCTTCCAAATCTAATATGAATATTTCCCTAATGTTGGCATGAGTCTTACTGACATTCTGCAGTTTTTCTCTCTTCACCAACATATGAATGGATTACTTGGATGTTTCACAGTGTTCCACTCTTCCTGTTTGCAAGCAGAGTGAGGCTGTTTTACTAAAAGGCAGAGAAAACCTTGAAGTGCATTTCTCCAGTCAAACTGAAGCTGAGAGGCTGCTGTTATTTCTGTATGCCATTTCAGTCTTTCAGCAGTGATAAGAGCTCATACAGACATTAAGCTGAACAATTACTTTCATGTCTCAGGTCATTACTGTTGTACATTTAGCCGAACTCTTAACAGCAATGATTCACTCTTCAGTTTCTATAACGTCAAGCTCACAGTGATCACACCTCTTTATCAGCAGGTGGTGCATTTGTGAAATGTTCAACTACTGACTACTCTTCTGTTACTGAGATACATTTAATTCAGTATTGCTACGGAGGCTGCATTAGGGTTCACCCAAACTTGTAAAAAGTGCAGTACTTAATGTTTTCCATCAGCTGACCATGAAAAGCTCTTTTTTATAAATCACATATTCAGGGGGGACTGGGAGATTTTTGAGGCCCGAGGCAAAGTCTAAGGTGTACGAAAGAGGATTAGGGCCACTGAGAAAAAAAATATTTCTCTAAAGAAAAAAATTCAGAATTCTGAGCAAAAAGTCAGAATTCTGACTTTTTTCTTCAGAGAAATATTTTTTTTCTCAGTGGCCCTAATCCTCTTCCGTAAAGGTGAGGCCTAAGGCGAAGTTAGGAGTGCTTTAAATTCATCAGTTACACCACGTTTGAAAGTTAACAATCTCTGCTTTCAGAAAATGTCCTTTTTAAATGTTTGGCTAAAGTCTACGTTAGACTAAATGTAGCTGAAACACTTGTCTTTTATCTTATTTTTTTTTACTACCATTTTTGCACACAAATAACTTCAATGCACTTTGCGCCTGACATTAGACACCCATCGAAATCACTTCTATAATTTGTCATCTACCTCTGGGTGAAATTTGAGCTTTCTTTTTTTTTTTAAATGTATATTTTTGGGCATTTTGTGCCTTTATTGATAGGAGAGAGACAGTGGACAGGCCCGTGAAAGGGGGAGAGAGAGCAGGGGAAGACACTCCGCAAGCTGGTCACAGGCGGGATTCGAACCTAGTCCGGCAGAAGCACGCACATGGGGCGCTAACCACCACGCCAAACCAGCAGCCCGAAATTTGATCTTTCTAAGTAAAACCTTATCGGAGTTATAGAGATTTTAGTCTCAGGTGACGGAACTCATCCATTCTGTGCCTGCGCGCAGCCGAGCCAGCAGCAGACTGTGTACTGTCTGTGCTCTCCTTCACGATCGCAATGGATATAAAACCAGCTTCGGGTGCCGGTGTCCTCTTTCCTGTCAACTTTGCTCTATTTCCTTCTTCATATCTCGTGGAAAAGCTCACCGCAAAGAACCGCAGGGACGGAGAGCCAAGAGGCTGAGTACGCACGGCTATACTGTAAGCTAATCAGCGCTAAAAACATTAGCGGCTGCTACCGTTTTTACTGTAAGGCGATTGGCTACAGTGTGAGTGATTGACAGGGCTAACGGCTAATAACGGAGCCTTTTATGAGACAATAACACACCATAACGGTGCGGGCTGAAGAGGTTAAGTATGGATTGTCGTTTTTCTTTTTTATGTCTTCTTGGGAGGTTGGGGAGTATCAGAGCAAGGCCAGAATAGCCAATGGGCCTTATGGGCACAGGCCCAGGGGTCCACGGGCATCTGGGGCCCAACCAGACAGCAGCACTGCTGGTCATACCTGCTATCACGCCCGCCGGGGGACAAGCGGGTATGTTGTCCCGGGCCCTGGGCGGGGGGCACAGCAGGGCAGAGATGCGCGAGGAGCCTGCTGCCCCAGAGCGGAGGGTCAGACTCGCTGCCAGGCTGCCGTGAGAGCAAAGATAGAGAGCGTCGCGGTGAAGCGAGAGGGGGCCCTAATATTAGCGATCCTGCATTTTACACACGATGTGCATAGGGCTCCATGATTCATCAGGAGACCCGTTTTGCGGACGAGGGCGCATCCTCCACTGTCTGAAGCAGCAATGATCTGCTTTGTGGACTGCAGGCCTGATAATTTTCATCTAAAATCTGGGTGTTATCATTGTTGTCTGTCAGTTTGCAGTGCCGCCGATGTGCACATGAACTCTTGATCATACCTCCCGAATCGCTTGGCGTCTTTGGGCGCGCGCTCTTCCGTGTGCCGACGGACGCACATCGCAGGGACAGTGATGGATCATCAGTCACTTGTTCTTCATCAGTCCAGCTCTGAGTCACTGTTTCACTCACTCACTGTTTTCTAAATGATAAATTCATCCTGAGGTTTCCTGCATCACGCATTGTCCATGATATAAAAACAATCTTTGAAGCATCAAGCGCAAAATACAATCTACTAGTGCAGCGGTTTTCAACCTGTGGGTTGAGGCCCATAAGTGGGTCTCAGAGCTGTTTTCTGTGGATGGTGTATAAATCAAGTAAAAATGTGGCAAATATGTCTCAGTGTATGGAGGCACTAAGAGGGCAAATATCCCTAAGAGTATATCAGAGTTTACCCACTAGAATAACCAGACTGCACTGCTTAAAAGTGGGCATGTGTTGTTGAACTAAAAAAGAAAAGAATTTGTGCCCAGGAGCCCCTGTCTTCTTGATCCAGGCCTGTATCAGAGAATATTTTCAAATTTAATTTTAATTTTTTTTTTCCCCTCTCCTGGCGCGAGGCCTCTATAGCGCGAGGCCCAAGGTGGTCGCCTTATTTGCACCCCCCTTGCGGCGGCTCTGCACATATTAGCTGGGAGAAACAAATCAGCTTTTAGTGTTGACTCCCGTTGCTCTCTAAAATAAGCTGCCTCCACATTATCCAAGCTGTTTATACAACTAAACAGTCTCCACCTCAAAGTTTTAAAGTGAAAAAGGGATGCTGCTGCTTTGAAAATTGAATTTTAGATTTAAGTAGGAACCCCCGTTGATGAGAAAATGTTAAGTGTAAAAAGTGTCAGCAGGGAGGAGGTACCGTGTGTACTAAAGCTGGACAAACCAGTTGGCATGTCCATTTACTTTTTGAAATCATGTGATGTTTCAGCATTAAGAATTCAGTGATTATACCTTCTATTACATTTTTAAGTACAATTTTTGAAGCACAAGTCAGTGACATGACACATAGTTGGCCATTTTATTAGGAACATTCCATTACCATTATCATCATAGCTGTTCATGTCGATATTAGCATGATCTCCCTATCCATGATAAATACATCGACAGTATCTATTTTTTATTACCACATAGGCATGAGGTCCCTCTTGAAAATAGGGGATGTCACATCTCAAGAGGCCTTTAACACATTTATATCTAATGGAGACAAATATGGTTGGGATGCACTTGTGGTCTGGGCATCCATGAGTTCGTCACTACCATAAATTCTTATTTTCAGAACATCATTGATTATACTTCTATAAAATCCTCACCACAACCATTCAGACATGAGGACCCTCCTGAAAATGAGATGTTGCATCTCAAGAGGCTAACCTCTAATAAATCAGATGACAGGTCTGTGTTCATGAACCTGTCCCTAACTTTAGTTCTTATTCTAGTCCACTTGTCTCCTCCTACCTCCCTTCCTTTGCCCTCACACCCAACACAGCATCGTGTGGATTTGCTGTTCATCATGAGACTGGGGTCCACATTCAAGATTTCCCGCTGCTTAACAGAAGGTTTTTTCTTGCCGCCATGATGGAGGGATTCATGATTGGCTATTTGGATTCATGTTGGGTGTTGGATGTATATATTTGTATATATTTGTATATATATGTATATGTGTATCTTTATATGTATATATGTATCTATGCATCTATGTGTATCCACAAAATAAAAAGTTCTTGCTCTATTGTAAAGTGTCTTGAGATAACACTTGTTATGAATTGGCGCTATACAAATAAAGATGGATGGATTGATTGATATCATGCTTTTATGAGTTGTATATGTCTGTTGGTGTGTTTATCATGTCTCCTCCACCTGACAGAGTGGCCTACTTCTGTGCACACCTGGCCATGTCTCACCTTCTCTGGCACAGATTTGTGCTGTCTGTCGCACTTTAACGTAAAAGTCAGCTGAAATGTCACATGACCGTTCAGACATAGCTTTGAGGAACAGCCGATATTTTAGGACCATATATGAAAGTGGCCTGGGTTTGATTTGGAAAAATAAGGATTTGTGCTGTTAAGACTGTCATATAAAACAAGCTTAAAAAGATTTACAGATCACAAATTTGAAATAACTGTAAGGATGAAGAGCAGCAGTTAAACCCTGGACTGTAATGGCAGAGTCTACAAAAACATTGACCATGTCTTGTTTTCTGTGGGGTGTATATGTATAGAAATTAAGTATAGAGGTGAAATAGTTTGTGTACATTTGTATGAAAGTAGTTTACAATAGGTACAATCATTCATGAATGGATGGTGAATACTTTAAATATTACAAACACAAAGAAATTTAAAAAACTTAACCGTAGCACAAGATAACTAGATAAGCACTTGGAGAGCGCAGATCAGCCAGCGCCACAGTCCTCACCCATATTGTGATTTTCACCATAAATATTAGTCCTACCTTAATTTCATCTAAATATTTAGATTCATTGACCATGAAAATATACCATTAGCAATTTGATTCATAATGATATCGATTTTAGTTCAGTAGTTATTCACGAAAATCCAATTTTATCATCATGGCGGATCCAGACAGTGATCTGGATCACTCCCAAAATCTGATTACTTGTTCCTTGTCCCAATCTGGACATTTCCTGAAAATGTCATCAAAATCCGTCCATAATTTTTTGAGTTATCTTGCTGACAGAGAAACAAAAAAACAAACTGCCAAAAAGACACCAGCAATAACATAACCTCCTGGCAGAGGTAATAAATAAAAGGGGGTAGGATCAAACAAGTTTATACTTTTTCAGACACCTTCATCTTGTCTTTTGATTTGTTTAAAAATGTGGTTTAATGTCTGTATATGCATGTTTTTTTATGGTGACCACCCATGTTCGAAATCAAGCATTCAATTTACGTCTCACGTCTTCTCCCGCTTATCCGTGGTCGGGTCACGGGGGCAGCAACCTAAGCAGAGAAGCCCAGACTTCCCTCTCCCCAGCCACCTCGTCCAGCTCTTCCCGTGGGATCCCGAGGCGTTCCCAAGCCAGCCGAGAGACATAGTCTCTCCAGCGTGTCCTGGGTCTACCCCGGGGCCGCCTTCCGGTGGGACGTGCCCGGAACACCTCACCAGGGAGGCGTCCAGGAGGCATCCGGACCAGATGCCCGAGCCACCTCATCTGGCTCCTCTCAACGCATAGGAGCAGTGGCTCTACTCTGAGCTCCTCCCAAATGACCGAACTTCTCACCCTATCTCTAAGGGAGAGCCCAGCCACCCTGCGAAGGAAACCCATTTCAGCCGCTTGTACTCACGATCTCGTTTTCCCGGTCACGACCCAGAGCTCGTGACCATATATGAGGATAGGGGTGAAGATCGACTGGTAAATCGAGAGCTTCGCCTTGCGGCTCAGTTCCCTTTTTACCACGACAGACCGGTGCAGAGCCCGCATTACTGCTGACGCAGTACCGATACGCCTATCGATCTCCCGATCCACCCTTTCTCCGCTCGTGAACAAGACCCCGAGGTACTTAAACTCCTCCACTTGGGGCAGAATCTCTTCCCCAACCCGGAGAGAGCACTCCACCCTCTTCCGGGTGAGGACCATGGACTCGGATTTGGAGTTGCTGATTCTCATCCCAGCCGCTTCACACTCAGCTGCGAACCGATCTAGTGAGAGCTGGAGGTCACGGTTCGACGAAGCCAACAGGACCACATCATCTGCAAAAAGCAGAGACCCGATCCTGAGGTCACCAAACCGGAACCCCTCAACGCCCTGACTGCGCCTAGAAATTCTGTCCATAAAAGTAATGAACAGAATCGGTGACAAAGGGCAGCCCTGGCGGAGTCCAACCCCCACTGGAAACGACTCAGATGTACTGCCGGCAATGTGAACCAGACTCTGGCACCGGTCATACAGGGAACAGACGGCCCGTAACAGGGAGCCCGCTACCCCTTACTCCCAGAGCACCCCCCACAAGACCCCACGAGGAACACGGTCGAATGCCTTCTCCAAGTCCACAAAGCACATGTGGACTGGTTGGGCAAACTCCCATGCACCCCCGAGGACCCTATGGAGAGTATAGAGCTGGTCCACAGTTCCACGACCAGGACGAAAACCACATTGCTCCTCCTGGATCCGAGGTTCAACAATCCGACGGACCCTCCTCTCCAGTACCCCTGAATAAACCTTCCCGGGGAGGCTGAGGAGTGTGATCCCCCTGTAATTGGAACACACCCTCCAGTACCCCTTCTTGAAAAGAGGAACCACCACCCCAGTCTGCCAATCCAGTGGCACTGTCCCTGATGTCCACGCGATGTTGCAAAGACGTGTCAACCAGGACAGCCCTACAACATCCAGGGCCTTAAGGAACTCTGGGCGAATCTCATCCACCCCCGGAGCCCTGCCACTGAGGATCTTCTTGACCACCTCGGCAACTTCAGCCCCAGAGATAGAAGAGCCCACCATAGAGTCCCCCAGGTCTGCTTCCGCACTGGAAGACGTGCTGGTGGGATTGAGGAGGTCTTCGAAGTATTCTTTCCACCGATCCAAAACATCCCGAGTCGAGGTCAACAGCGCACCATCCCCACCATAGACAGTGTTGACAGCGCACTGCTTCCCCCTCCTGAGATGCCTGATGGTGGTCCAGAATCTCTATGAAGCCGTACGGAAGTCGTTCTCCATGGCCTCACCGAACTCCTCCCATGCCCGGGTTTTTGCTTTAGCGACCACCGAAGCTGCATACCGCTTTGCCAGCCGGTACCCGTCAGCTGCCTCCGGAGTCCCATGGACCAAAAGGCCCGATAGGACTCCTTCTTCAGCTTGACGGCATCCCTCACCTCTGGTGTCCCCGCCACATGATCGAACTTCGCCCGGAGATGGGAGTTGAAACTCTTTCTGACAGGGGACTCTACCAGACATTCCCAGCAAACCGGCACAACACGCTTGGGTCTACCAGGTCTGACCAGCATCCTCCCCCACCATCGGATCCAACTCACCACCAGGTGGTGATCAGTTGACAGCTCCGCCCCTCTTGAGTGTCCAAAACATGCGGCCGCAAGTCCGATGATACGACTACAAAGTCGATCATCGAACTGCGACCTTGGGTGTCCTGGTGCCAAGTGCACGTATGAACACCCTTATGCTTGAACATGGTGTTTGTTATAGACAATCTGTGACGAGCACAGAAGTCCAATAACAGAACACCACTCGGGTTCAGATCAGGGGGGCCGTTCCTCCCAATCACGCCCCTCCAAGTCTCACTGTCATTGCCAATGTGAGCGTTGAAGTCCCCCAGTAGAACGAAGGAATCCCCAGAAGGGGCACCCTCCAGCACCCCCTTCAGGGAATCCAAAAGGGGTGGAAACTCTGAGCTGTTGTTTGGTGCATAAGCATAAACAACAGTCAGGTTCCGTCCCCCACCCGAAGGCGAAGTGAGGCTACCCTCTCGTTCACCGGGGTTAACCCCAACGTACAGGCCTCGAGCCGTGGGGAGACAGGAACTGCCACCCCCGCCCGGCGCCTCTAGCCATCCGCAACTCCAGAGAAGAAGAGAGTCCAACCCCTCTCAAGAGGACTGGTTCCAGAGCCCATGCTATGTGTCGAGGTGAGTCTGACTATATCTAGTCCGAACCGCTCAACCTCGCGCACAAGCTCCGGCTCCTTCCCCGATAGAGAGGTGACATTCCACGTCCCTAGAGCCAGACGCTGCAGCCGAGGATCGGACCGCCAGGGTCCCCGCCTTCGGCCGCCGCCCAGCTTGCATGGCACCCGACCACTACCTCCCCTCTCACAGGTGGTGGGTCTATGCGAGGGGGCTCCCATGTCTCTCCTTCGGGCTGGGCCCGGCCGGGCCCCGTGGGCATAGGCCCGGCCACCAAGCGCTCGCCTACGAGCCCCACCCCCAGGCCTGGCTCCGGGGGGGGCCCCGGTACCCCACTTCCGGGCAGGGGAAACGTGGATCCATTCTTCTTTTTCTTCATAGTGGTCTTTTGAGCCACGCTTTGTCTGGCCCCTCCCCCAGGACCTGTTTGCCTTGGGTGACCCTACCAGGGGCATAAAGCCCCCGACAACATAGCTCCTGGAGTCATTGGGGCACGCAAACCCTCCCACCATGATAAGGTGGTGGCTCAGGGGAGGGGGGCATTCAATTTAACTTAATTCAAAAGTTGGATTTGGGCCACTTTTGCCTACAGTGTGATCATAGCCCGAGAGTGCATGCAAATCTTCCTTATCTATAATATTAATTGTATTCATATTTACATTCTTTTTTATCTGTGAGTATTACCTGCAGCAAAATGCCAGATAACATTCATTGAAAACAACACCTTCTATATGAAAGTGTGGTAATGTAAGAGTCATATTTTTCATTCCATAACCTCCTATGCGATGAAGCCTTATACGCTTAGTCAGGCAATTCTGTGTTAAATGGCTTGTGTCATACTTAATGCACAAGAGGAAATAGGAGTAGTTTAATCCAGTTGATCAGTTTTATATGCAGAAACAGTAGCTGGAATCATTGACCTGGGATAAGCCCTGACATACAAAATGGTATAAACATTATCTTTCATTGGTTCTGGGTCTTTTATTCCAACAGCAGAATAAATGTCAGTGCTGGTAGAGCTCACTGTGTGCTGTAAAGCCTCTTGAACTTTTACAGCGAAGCACAGAATGTGCTCTTGTCGAGATGAGATGTTATCGAGTTCATGTTGGATGATGGACACAAGCTGTTTTTCTCCAGGACAAAATTGATCAGATTTTGGAGAATGGTTGTTGGTATTTAAAATTTTCATGTTCATTTATGATCAACATTTTTACGTTTGAATGTCAACTGTTTTAAAGGACATGAATATAATTAATATCTAATGAACATAATAGGGGACCATTCTAACTCCAGACTCTTTAGGTCATGATAGAAAGATGTTACCTTATTGATAATATGTCACTGGACTTATTTAAGTTATCAGTTCGTTTTATCATCTGTGTCAGTTGGCTGTTTTTCCTCCTGTGAAGTGAAAAGTTCAGTCGCAGTGAAGTACAAACAGCTTTGTTTACCACTGTAGTCTGCACTAAAATCTTATTAAACCTGCAAACAGCCAAACAAGCTTTTGAATTCAGTTCATTTTAGATAAGTAAGATTTGGAGAATGAAGATTACATTTGTGTCAGTTAATAACCCTCCCACATATCTCTGGAGCCATACAAAGCTATGACCTTAGTGTTTTCAAATCCGCTGTGAAGATGGGTCGTTTTGATTCCTTGTCTGTAGTCAGACAGATCCGTCCTGCCAAGCTCTAATCTACAAGGATTGTGAAGAGCCCAAAACAGTTTATGGTATAAGTTTTATTATGCCTGGACCATATCTGAATGAAGAACAAATGAAAAACCTCTCTGTAGAAAAGACAGGATATAGTTTTCTGTCAGTTCCCAAAAGAATAAAATAAGAGGTGTGAATAATGTAACGTGGCGCTTTGTAACACTTGACAAAGAAACTACTTCCAAGACTGGCACAAAGCATGAGAATCCAGCAGAGACAAGAATGACAATGAAAATAATTTTGTACGTTTTTTTGCATTATTTAATTTGTGCTCCACGAAATGAACAACTTTTGATACATTATTGTGATGTTTCTAACTTGATTGTGGCTGAAAGGGTTGATGCTCGACTTTCATCTTCCCAAAGAAATGTAGGAAAAAAAGGCTCCAAATTGCTTTGAGTTATAAAGACTTAATCTAAAGTTTGAATACAAACTTCCTGAAAGAAGTAGACATACACCTTATTTATTAATTATTAATTTTTGTTCATTAGCAGCTGTGAGATGGTAAAGATTTTCTTAATGTTTGATTTATATTGTATTCCTAATCAAATAATGTTATATTTGGTCGATTTGTGTTTCTTTACATTTCCCTTGCTTGTGCTATCATTCAAATCGACGAGACCATTTCTGCTTTATTACTGCTGTGTCCCTGATCAGGTAAATCGATGTCTATGAATCACTGCTGAGGGCGTTTGAGGCTCTGTCAGGACATGTAGGCTATATCAAGGACTGTTAACCAGTTTATAATATGAAAAACACTTTACAGAAACTGCTCCAGACCACTGATCCAGGACTGCTTACATAATGTTTCTCTTCTCGGCTGGTACTTGGATTGAGCACTGCAGTGTGTTGATGATCCCTGATCTGTGGAAAAGCCTGTAATGTGTCTGTGAGGCAGACAGCTTTAAACCCCTTTTTCTTGTCTTTTAATCATAAGAACTTAGCTTCAACCTCTTTCTTTACTTTTATAAGGAGGTTAAGGAGGATATACAGCTGTGCCTACTACTCCCTCAATCTTTTCAATGTGCATCAAGTCAGTCCATGCAGAAGAAAGTGAACGCCTTTTGAGAAAAGCAGATGCTGGTTGGCTATGTGGAAAAAATTGACACATGCTTCAATATCCCATTTGTTCCAAAAGGGTTGTAAATGCCAGCAGTAGTTGACCTCCACTTACTCTCGCTACCCCACTACTTTGTTCATCTTGGTCAGCTCCAGCTGCTTCTTCCTCAGGACGGGACACCTGGTGCATGACTTGAGGCACCCTTTTGGTCTTCCAGGCATAAGTGTTGGAATATTACGACCAGCAATACGTACATACATACATTCACTTCATGTGGTATTTGAGTAACAACACAAGACATTTGTATGTTAAGCATTAGAACAAAGTTACATCTAGGTTGGCGATAGGGATGGGCACCGAATTCGGTACTTTAAGAGGTACTGACCGTATTCTGTAGGTACTACCGAGTACCAATTCACGTAAAATCAAACGGTGCCATGTTAAGGTACCTAAACGCATCCTTGTGACTGTGAGGGAGTGGAAGAAGCAGGCATACTATTGGGTAGAGTAGGTGAATTTCCATACCGGACTTGAACGCAGCACAGCAATAGCGTAATGACGACAGCAGCCGCGGGCTCAGTCAACAAAGCAAGCATGGCTTAGAGAAATTGCTCGAAAGTATGGCTCCACTTTATTAAATGTGATGGAGATTATGCTTGCTGTAATATTTGTGACGCCAAGTGTAAGGCCAGCAGCGGAAATACTTCAAATCTGAGGAAGCACCTGTGACGCACAAAATTTTCCTTAAAGCTGAAGAGTGCACAGTTTTTGATAGCCTCAGACCACAAAGGATTCATTCGGCACTGTTAGCACGCCTGTGTCCAATGGCGACTAGTCATCAGCCAGAAACACAGGAAAAGAAATGACTTTAACATTTGGTGATAGCAGCAAATGCGACAAGGAGGATACCTGGTCCAGGTAAATAAGCCTCTTGTTTAAGATGGTATTAGCTTGGCATTTTAATGTGCGTCAGTTATCATTATCAGGTTGGTTCCTCTTACTTTGTAACGTTAATGTAAATGTTTTCTTTTATTTACAGCTCTGTCGGACCCGTTGTTAAACTGCCCTAAAGTTAAAGTGAGAGCTGCAGTTAATTTATTAAGTTGTGGCTCATTCTAGTTTCTGGTTTTCATGTTGAAGGAATTTTTGGAACAACTACAATGTTACAATACAAACAGTTGAATGTTGTTTTGATATATATCTGTCAAATTTTATATATTGAGAAATAAATTTAAGTTGAAAAAATTTGAGATCTAAATATAAAACAAATTAATATTTATTACCCCATAAACACATGCAAAAGTGCCAAAAATTGGTACCATTGAGTACCGATACCGATTTCCAGGTACCGGGCATTGGTATGGTATCGGTTCAAATGTGAAAGATACCCATCCCTAGTTGGCGAACATTTGAAATCCATCCAACTTTAGTAAGGAGTGTCATTACTGCAGGGAAATATACTATACTACTGAGATTAAAATGTGCACCTGATGTATGACTTTTGTCTTGTGACTGGAAGTGAGTGTGGCTGGCACGTTTGTGTTGTTTGACTGAAACCAGAGGTGCAGGTTTATTCGGTCAAATCAAAATTATTCAATAAAAGTCTGCCTGATACCACAACCACTAGTCGGAGACTGTGTCACTGTGCCTCCAGAGTCTGTTTTTTCTCATTTACAGGTGGAGCACTTTCTATGACTGAGTCTTAACCGGTCCATGACTGGAATGTGCTGGAACCTGTCATCCATCATGACTATAAGATACCCCTGGTAGGAGACTGGAGCTGCTGCATCTGTTTGGATGTCCAGGCTGCAGGATACACTGCTCCTGTCACAGAGAGCCTGACCTGGTGTCTGAGGATTTTGACCTGTATGCCTTGAAGTCTGTGTGGGTTTTGTTGTTTGTCCTGCAGCTCATACAGTGACAAGACAGCTTTACCTGAGTCTGCCCAACGGCTGATGTAGTTGCAAAGTATGATTAACACTCTGTCAGCTGAAATTTGCCCTAATTCAGAGTAAGTATTAAGTCATAAAAAGCATCCGTCAAGGGGTGCTGTTTTGGTGGACTGGTTGGCGGCCATGCACGTCCCATGTATGTGCTTCTGCCACTCGGGTTCAAGCCCAGCCTGTGGCCAGTTTGCAGAGTGTCTTCCCCTACCCTCCCACCCCCTTTCACAAACCTATCCACTGTCTCTCTCCTATCAATAAAGGCACAAAATGCCCAAAAAATGCATTTTAAAAAAAGCATCCATCAACATCACACAGTGTATTGACAAACATGAACTACTGCTATTCTTACAGCACTGATTTTGTTACATAGATGTCCCGCAACACTAACACAGCAACCCCAGAACTTCATCAGAAGAAAACAGTCACTACCCAGTAAAATAAGAACAGTAGCAATGTTGGTGTTGGAAAAATTTCACCAAGTCCAGAGTTAATTACACTCTGGAGCAAAATCCCTGAAAATGTACTCTCAGTTTAAATAGACTGGTGTCAAAAAGAAGAGTCAAAATGATGTTTCAGTAAATTAAATCCACAGGTGCCACTGCTGAATTTTTAACTCTGAACTTTTCACTCTGAACTCTAAATCCATGAGTGACAATTGATAACTCAAGCACATGTACTCTGACAGAACATGGAATCTTCATTTCTGCAAATTTTCCCAATTAAAGTATCTAAATACAGCAATGTTTACACTTTGCAGTGTTCATAATTAAGTAACACGCAATAGTACAAAAGCTACTCTAAGAGTACATTCCCAACGCCTCATAAAAGTGTGAATCATATGTCACTCAGATACAAAGTTTAATATTTTAACTACCAAAAGAGTCAGTAATAGCACGTAATGCCAGTCTCCAAAAAGAGGGAAAAAACACTTTGTGGTGGTGCCTGTATGGACGTATCAGTTATGGTTGATGTTAAGGTGTTAAGGTTGACGCTGACAGTGTTCATTGGTCTATGCAGGTTTTAAAGTGTAACCTCCAGTCTTTAGGATTTCTGTTGTTGTCATGCAGCTTCTCAGAACTTAAGCGTCAGAAGTTCTACCAATATTTGACATTTTTTACAAATCTCATGTACACTTGGACAAAACATCCATCAGCCCGAGTGTTTGGATCGATTTTTTTCTCCCTCTGGGAAACAATTGATTTACACACCTTTTACTTTTTAGAAGAAACTCAGTGAGATTTAAACTTCAAATAGGTAATCCATCACAGAGAACATTTCATCACTTTTGGTTTTTATCAAAGTACATTTTCACTATCTGTTCCACTTTTTTATTTATTGCTCCCTGTCAGCTATGCCTCCAGGAAACTGATCTCTGTAGAGATCGTATCCCGTGTTATCCTATCAGCCTGGAGTCTGAGATCCTAAAACTGCTCATATCAACAGAAACCAGTACAGCTTGATATCTCCCCTGCCTTAAAGAGCACAGATTATTGTACAAATTATTTAATCCTAGCCTGTATGCACAATCCCCTTCCTTCTAGCTGCCTCTCCATCAGAGGATTGAAAAAGCATGTAGCCAGAAGTCCACAGAGAGTCCTTCACACCACCATGCATTTTACTCGCTGTAAAGCAATCATTTCCATCCACACTCCCCCCGAAGGCTGCAGAGCCTGCTGAGTCAGCTCACCTTCTCATGGAGAGTAGCTTCCTCAGCTGAGCTCATTGATTTGCTCTGTTTGCAAGGGTGAGTGTTTACAAACCTTTCAGGCCAATTTTTGCTGCACCACACAGTCGAGAGCGCACTACAGAGTGTTGGATGGAGAGCAGAGAAGCATCACTGCAACCACTACAACATATTACACTAGCAGGTTTGCATACAATCAAACACATAGAACATACTTGTCATGTCTGTCATATGAACGTTTGTCATGTGATCATCACTGACAGAGGACGTACTTTCACATGGAAAAACCACAGAAATCAGTAACGGTATCACTAAAGTAATGTACAAACCAGTGAAGCCTTTTGTAAATCCAAATATTTTTTAATCCTGTTGGTACCAATGCAATGACAGTACTGGACTTCAGTACCAATAAAGAAATGGCTGTTACATTTAGAACCAAGTGGATTTTGTCCCGTTTAATTAGTGGTTGATTCCCTAATGGGATTTTTCCAGTCTATCTGTAATTTTGTGTACTCACATAAACAAAAGAAGTGATGATTCAATTACTTAATTGTGTAATGCAATTTCCCAGAGAGGAGGTTAATCTTTGCATCGCCCTCAGAAATAGTTTTAAACTTCTCTGCTGAATGAGCATTTATCTAAATGTATAAATAAAAAAAAACATGGTAAGTATTAGCATCCATATTGCCGGATCTCACTGGTGATTGGCAAAAACAAGACTGGAAAATCCCTACATTTAGACAGAACATTTCAAACATCTGCTCTCTAGTCTTATGTCTTTCATTTTCTGTGAAAGTCCAAATGTTTTTTTAATTCAGTTTGAGGATTCCTATTTAAAATTTTGATGTTCATTTTAACATCATTTAAATCAAACTTTTCCAGGCATTGAAAAAATGTCTCAAAGATGTACTTGCCAACTTGGAAAACTATTACTCTCTCTTCCAATAAAAAAAAGGCTATTAAACTGTACAAAACTGCTCTTCCTCCAGAGCATCTTGGCAGTTTGTTTTACTGGCATCCCTACTAGCCCTGCGTTTACAATACCAATAAATTATTTCTCACAATTTGTTTTTCTCCTCTGTTTAATTCTCTTTGATTTTTACATTTTCTTTCTCAAGCCATCTTTGAGAAAACCCTCTCTCAGTAACCGTAAAACTCAGCTTTGTTGTGAAGAGCCAGTGTATCTTGAAAGCTTTCATAAGTCTTCTGTGCTGCTTCTGTCATAGCTCAGTGTACCCAAATATGAATTTATCGTCAAGAGCTTTTGCATCACTTGTTTGCCTTCTGTGAGTGAACAAACTTTCCCACCACTACTTGTGCCCCACCTTCTTATAGTATATGTTGTTCAAGTTATTGCAGTATATAAAGTTTACATTCCATAATATACATATATCCAGATCAACTTTTGTGTCCCATGATCCTACACTGATTTTTAAGCAGAATCTGCCAATTTGATACAATATTTACATTAACCATGACAAAACATCAACAGCTTCCTTTTAACTTTGCCTAGGATTACTGTTAAACTCATCCATGAAAAACAATCTACACAGAATGTTAAATATATGTACAGTACAGGCCAAAACACACCTTTGGACACACCTTCTCATTCAATGTGTTTTCTTATTTCCATCACTATATTGCAGATTCTTTCTGAAGGTATCAAAACTATGAATGAACACATGTGGAAGTATGTACTTAACAAAAAAGTGTGAAATAAATGAAAACATGTCTTATATTCTAGTTTCTTCAAAGTATCCACCCTTTGCTCTGATTACTGCCTTGCAGACTCTTGGCACTCTCTTTATGAGCTTCAAGAGGTAGCCACCTGAAATGGTTTTCACTTCTCAATTAATGGAATTTCTTGCCTTATTAATGGGTTTGCGACCGTCATTTGTGTTGTTCAGAAGTCAGGCTGATGCACAGTCGACAGCCCTATTAAACAACTGTTAGAATTGATATAATGACAAGAACCAATCAGCTAAGTTCAGAGAAACGAGTGGCCCTCATTACTTCAGTGAGTCTTTCAAGATGAAATTGTAAGATAAAGGTCTGCTTCTGCTACAACACTTACTCATTAACAGCCTGGCATAAAGTGTGCTCAACTTATGAAAACTATCAAACACTCAGGGTGAGATGATTGGTATTAATTTCGATCCCATCCCTAATCATTTTTGAAAAAATGCAAAAATTGGCCCTAATCTGATACTTCTAATGATACAGATACCGAATCAGAACGTATAACTGGATGTGACCCTCATATAAATACATTTGTTTTCACTTATTCCCAGATGCATTTTTACTTTCCTTTTTTTTTTTTTTTTTTTAAACTTTTTTCCAAGCCATGCTTGTTGCCACCAGAGGTCAAAAGGGCACCCCGCTGTCCCTGTTGATTTCCATGTGTGCCACTGACATGGATCACTCCGTAAAGGAAGGCGCTGTTGTTACCAGGTAAGTTAAATAGCTTGTCATGTTTTATGAAGGACCTTGTGCATTTAATGAGTTTTATCTTCAGGATACGCTGTTGTTAAAGAAATCATAAAACTAATGACAGTGAACTAACCACATCTGATCTATAATATGTCTGATAATCAGTCTTGGAAAAGAAGGAGCATGGATCAAACAGCGCCTATCCTTCATTTAAAAAGGCAGAGGATAGAAGCTTTAATTGAAAAGCTTCCCAGAATACATGAACAGATCACATGCTGCCCTTTAATGGAAATCAGAGGAAAATGTGCTTCTCATTTGATGTTGATGAAATATGACCAAATATAGCCTCTCTGTTGTGTGTCCAGGGTTGTCAAATACAAGGACTTAGCACAGATCGCACTCATGTCATTAAAATGTGCAGGATGCTGCTCCAACAGCCCAATGGTATGACTATAAATGGACACAGAGAGGAGACCCCACAGCTACTGTATATCAGGAATAATGTGTAACTCTTTGTGGTCAGGTAATTGAAATTATTTCTCAGTGAATTGGATGTAGAAACGCAAGTGCTTTGTTCACTGTGTGGTCAGTGAGCTGAGAAAACTGCAGGGACTAAAATATGTGAGAAGAAAGAAATAAGGCCAAGTGTTTAAAACTGATATTGTTTCTTTGAAGCAAAATGTAGACTGCATCCAACCACCAGATAATGCTTTTGGATCCCATAAAGAGACAAAGATGGGGTTTAATCTTTTATCCCCTCCACTCTGTTGCTTAAAGAGGACATATCATGCTTGTTTCTCCTTTTCAATATGCCAGACTAGGATGCCTGTAAAGCATTTCTGCCCTCCGTACAAGTCATTTAGTTCCTTCATTGCCCCACAATGGCGTTCTCAATATCCTCATTTTAAGCCATTGTTGAAACGCTTGGTCTCAAGGATGACCTAAAGTCACCTCGCAACGTCACAGCCCTTTGTGCTCTGATTGGTCAGTTCTATCAGGGGTTGAGCCAGCCTGTCCTTCTTCTTCTACTGTATTTTCTGGCAGGCTCAAAGCAGCGACCGCGTATTGAGTCCCCCTACAGGCCAGAGCTGGTAATGAGGGAGTGTGAGCGAGGGAGCTTTATACCGCTGCTGCTGAATGTGTTCCTCGGTGAGGGTTTGGGGCTGACAGACATCACAGAGCAGGAAGTGTTTTATCAGATTACTCCAATAAAAAGAAATGTACCTCGTGTCGTCAGGACGTTTGAAATCTCGCGGACATCTCGCAATGACCTATTTTCAGAGGCATCAAATCTCGTTCTAGGATATCAGAAAAAATACAATGTCTAATTTTTTGAAAATTAAGGGGGTGTAAGGTCTTGTTTTCAAATTTATTATATTATATGTAAGTATTAAATCATGCATCAACATGATATGTCTCCTTTAAAGGATAAGTTCGGTTTCTACAGCTTTCACATTGTTTATAGAATGAAGCAGAACAATATTCTCACCCAGAAGGCTTTCCTGATGCAAACAGTGCTTCGAGAGATATTTAGATCCAAAATCAAGCGGCGGACATCCGTATAATGGTAGCACACAGGGCATACAGCGCCGCTCCTAAAACTGCATTAATCGTCCAAAAACTCTTTAGTTTCACCAATATTCCATCATGGTCCGCTCGGGCTACCCCTCCACGACAGTCTGTGTCACACCAGACATGTTTTGTGACTGTGCTGACCTCTGAACTAAAGAAGAAGAATGCTTGCCTCCGTGCATGCACAGTACGGCTCATTGATTCAGGGGCTAAACAACGACTTTCTTCTTCCAGTTTTGTGCAAAATGGATGAATACCTATCGGATGAAGATGTTGTGGAGGAGAACTTTGAATATGATGGGTGTCCTTACAGTTTCGAGCCAGAGTTTACAGATGAGGAGATCATCGAAAGGAGGATGCGGAGGCAGCTCTCAGAGAGTACTGCTCATGTGCGGAGGCAAGCATTCTTCTTCTTCAGTTCAGAGGTCGGCACAGTTACAAGGACATGTCTGGGGCGACACAGACTGTCTTGGAGGAGTAGCGCGAGTGGACCATGATGAAATATTGGTGAAACTAATGAGTTTTTGGACGATTAATGCAGTTTTAGGAGCGGCACTGTATGCCCCATGTACTACCATTATATGGATGTCCGCCACTCGATTTTGGATCTAAATATCTCCTGAAGCACTGTTTGGATCAGGAAAGCCTTCTGAGTGAGTATATTGTTTGATTTCATTCTATAAACAATGTGAAAGCTGTAGAAACCGAACTTTTCCTTTAAGGTGAAGGTAACATGTTGTTGAGGTGACACCTTGAATATAGAGCCCTGCAGAAACATTGTGCCTTCATGTACTCAAAGTGGTAATAAGGCTAAGAGTGGGATAAGATACTCCACTTCATGGATACTCAACACTGTTCATGACATTTGAGGGATAAAAGATAAAATCAAAGGTTGACTTCTGAGGAGTTTGGCCTGAAAACTAATGAGATGATTGAAGGTGATTGGGTTGCAGGATGGTTGCTGTGATCACACTGAAATGGCAGATTGACTGGGAGATGAGAAAAGATTTGAAGGGAACAGCAGCAGAATTAAGGCTGTCAGGCACTGTTTGGTTCAGTGCTGAAGTAATTAAATGACCACACATAATGAAGGAGTGGTGAAAATATGATTGAATGGGTGAATAAATGAGAATACAGGCTTCTTGTTTAAACTTAGCATCATTAATAACAAATTAAGCACAAAAATATGGAAATAAGCATTGGATACATGATTTATTTGTTTCAACAATGGTTCTCTGCTATAAATCTTACACTGTTGGAAAATGTGTTTATTTCCATTTGAATTGGTGCCACATTTGTAAAGAATTTGCTTTTGTGAGATGCGCAGTAGAGCCGAGTATGTGGGTTGTGGGCATTAAAAAATGTTACCAATTTTCTTCTGCAATGGCAAACAGCTCTTTGCTATTTACTCATGCTTCGCTCCTCATAGCCACAAGACTCCAAAAAGAGGATTTTTTAAGCTCATGGTAACCCATGGTACTGAGCAATCTTAACATTGCTCATGCCAAGAACTGTCATGCCATGTGTAACTGATCTGGATGGGGCCCAGGCGACGGGGCAACTTCAGGGTGGTGTTCTGTAGAGTCATCTTCACCTAGTGTCAGGCCAAGTTCCAGATGCGTGAGTCAGGCCCAAAGTGAGTGATGTTGTTATAACAACAACATTTACAGAAAAAACATGGCAAGAGAAATATGAAATTACCTCACATCAATAAAAGATGATGAGGATGGGATTGCCTCGGGGTCAGGTGGTTAAGTGGAGGTCAACCTGCCAGGTCATCGTGTAATCTGAAAGCTCTGCAGACTGTGACAGAGAGAGACGGATTCATAAAGCTGAAGTGGAAAAAGTCTCTTGGCCTACACATATCTAAAATCAATTTCAGCAGAAGACCAGAGGAATAGTTTTGCCCCTGAAATGATATTCTCATATTATAGTGGATCCTTGTTCTGAGGAGGGCAGCTTTTGATACATTGAGTGCTTATGGGACAAGACAGAAGATAAGAGGGCTGTCAGGGGAGAATAGGGAGAGGGAGAGAAAGAGAAATAGCAGGCATCTTCTTTTTACCTCAAGAGAGGGGTCACTAATCCACAATATGATAATGTGCATCGACCCATTCAGTTTGAATTTTCTTAGGTGGTGTGACAGGACTAAAGACCATGCAATGATATAACGCATTTCAACAGACGATCCCTCTTCTTGTAAATTTAGCGAATGCCCCATTCTCCTCACCATTACCCCTCTTTCCCTATTTTTCTTCTGGGTTGCTCCAGCAGCCCACTCTATTTGTTCATTCCTCTTCCCTCCATATAGTCTCCTGGGTCATTAATCTATACTGCTCCAACCACTCCTCCAGGCCAGACCGCGCTGAAGCTCCAATGACTGAGTGCTTGGAAAGACCTCTGTGTTCAGAGAGATATGAAACAACAGACAGAGACAGAGAATGGCTCTTAGAAAATGCACACAGACATTGGGTGTGGAGGGAATGGAGGATTTTCAGGTTAGGGTTGTCACAATACTAAAATTTCAAAGTCAATATTAATACCCAAGAGGATATTCAATACTCGGTACCATTTTCGATACCGCAGAGATGAAAATATGACAAATGCTTTAAAGGACATGAAAACCATTAATGTGAAAAAAAGAAACACAGATAAAAAATCAATTAGATAAAATAAATAATCAAAACAAAATCGATAAAAAACAAGACAAGATTTCCCTTGAAGGTGCTGCATGAGTGTTTCTTTTTTTTGTATTGAGCAACAGTTTCTTGATGGAAGAACATACTGTGGATTTAGCTGCATGAAAAGTTCTTAGAACTCTGGTTCCTCCACTTTGCAAATGGGAACTTGATCCTCACAGATGTACTCTGCCATAGCTCTGTTAAGTTTTAAAGCTTCATGACTTGGGATCTTATTTTTGCTGTTTTCAAACAGGAGTGGTCAACTGCATTTTCTCAGGCTTATTGGCAGTCAACTTCTCTCTGCTTCAGTCTGCATCTTTAAAAGAAGAAAACACACTTCAGTCAAGTTAGCGAGCTTAAGGCAGCTAGCTACAGCTAATGGTTAAAAACAAGACAACCAACATTCATTGAGCAGCAAGCTAAACACAGCTAGTGCGGACTACAGTAGCACGCTAGCCACAGCTAATCACAAAACAATGAACATTAATGCGGTCCACCGGCCAGATTGACATCAGTTATCAGTTTAATACAGTAAGATAAATGATGAATGGGAGCTTTACCGACCTGTCTGAATTTGTCATGAATGCCGGGGTGCCAGTCCTCAAGATGTTTGGCCAAATTAGCCATGCTTCTTGCAGCAGTGCTACACAGAACAGCAAGCGGAGTCGCAGTGATGGCTCTCCTGACTGCCGAACACTAACTGCCTGCTGTGCTGGCTGCAGAGTGCGCACAACAAGACTTTAAACCAGAGCCTGGTTTAAAGTCTCTGATTGAAAATAATGGAGGATGAACACACATCTGTAAGATCACAATGAATCTTTAACATCAAACTAGTTCCTCATCCACAGTATGACACACATTTTCTTATGGTGCAGGGCTGTGAGACAGTGTGCCTCTGTCTCCAAGTGTCATGTCCAGCATAAAACAATTGGAGACACAAATAATTTATGATCATGTCTGATACCAATTTCCCGAACCATCAATATTCATGCTAACAAAAATTAATACAAGCTGTTCAGTGTGTTTTATCGTGTATTTAAAGAGTATAGCCAAAGAATCAAGCAGAGACATGTAAATAAGTATATGCAGCCTACCTGTATTTGATGTTGAGGTAAAGCAACAAGAGAGCACAAACCTCTCTGATCCTTATGAATTACACATTAGATTTAACAATTAGTAATTAGTTATGTTGCTTTTCTATGTGTATCCAGATGTGCCAGGTATGCCTTGTTAGTGTATCTGATGTTGTGGGGATGTTTTTAAGAAATATTACTTTATCTTAGCATCTGCATGTTTACACTCTGCCCTGTGTGTTTTTAGAAATTGAATAGAAGAGACAATACAGTTTTATTTTGGAGCTCAGACTAAACAATGGAATTCACCATATAATAGACGTGGCCCAAACAGCTGTGCACAAAGCGTCTCTTAAGGTTCTTGGGGTTCCACATTAACATGGAGGGATAAGAGTCAAACCTCTCCAGTAGAAAGATCCCTCATGTAATGGAGAGTCGGACTATATTTTAAGGGATTGAGGTACATTTCAACCCCAGGAGCATCACCAGAACAGTGTAATCAGAATTGTGCAGGTCACCTCCAAGGTGACTGGGGTTATACCATGACCCAGTTGTTAGAGAACAACATGCCACAGCAGCTTTTTATAGTAAAGGCCTTTGGCTCACTAACCTCTCTATTATAAATATCTGTCTGTATCATCTCTGTCCTTCACATCGTGTCCCATCGTTGGCTCTTATTTATTTCCCCTGCTCTCTTCTTTCATTGCTGCTCCGTCTCTGTTATTGATGTCTGAATCTCCTGATCTCTGGCCCAGCTTTGGCCATGCTCTGTAAGCCATTGGTGGTGTTAAAGAGATGGATGTTCACGATCCTCAGTAATCTCTACAGCGGACATTTAGATAATTAACATGCAATTCTTAATCCTTTCTCACGTACGGCTGTCAGGTCCACCACACACTCGCGCACTGGCCATTAGGCAAATTGATTTATTAACACACACTGCAGAAGTGCGGTGGTGAAATGAAGCCATTGTAACATCCTGAGTGCTTGTGTAATACAGGAAGACACATTTGACTTTCCTACACAACTACAATTAATTCTGTTCCACTTAAGTAGCCATATCATGATCACAAATGCATTTTCCACTGATGAGAGTTAAATCAAGACGACAGTTTATTTATTTAACTTGAGAAAACATAAATCACTTTCGAAGTCTGTTCATCTTTTAACATTGCCAAGGAAACTATGTTTTTGTTGGTGTTTGTCAGTCTACCTGAAGCAAACATGGAAAACTACCAAGTAATTTTGATGAAACTTCAGGAGTGGCGATAGGAGTTGGCCATACCTAGAGTTACATAGAGGCTTTCCATTGAAAGTTAAGATTGGTAAATTTTAGAAATATTCCAAATTGTAATGTTTGATTGAATTTATGATAATAATGGAAATTTATGGAAATTATCTGTAATTGGAGGATTGATTAAAGGAAAAGTTCGGTTCCTGCAGCTTTTACATTGTTTATAGAATGAAGAACAACAATATACTCACCCAGAAGGCTTTCCTGATGCAAACGGTGCTTCGGGAGATATTTAGATCCAAAATCGAGCAGCGGACACCGATATAATGGTAGCCTGTAGGGCATAGATCGCCGCTCCTAAAAACTGCATTAATCGTCCAAAAACTCATGTTTTTCACCGATATTCCATCATGATTTGCTCCGAAAGGACCGCCATTGCAGCCTGTGTCACTCCACACAGCGCTGTGTGGCTGAACTAACCTCTGAACTGACGAGCTGTTTACATGCCCTTTGCGCATGCGCAGTACTCTCTGGAGCGCTATGACGCTTCCTTATCTGTATATCTGTATATCTGTGGCTCCAAACTGTAAGGACGTCCATCATATTCAAAGTCCTCCTCCACAACATCTTCATCCCATAGATATTCGTCCATTTTGCACAAAACTGGAAGAAGAAAGTTGATTTATAGCTGCCGATCTTCCTCTGAACCAATGAGCCGCACTGCGCATGCGCAAAGGGCATGTAAACAGCTCGTCAGTTCAGAGGTTAGTTCAGCCTCACAGCGCTGTGTGGAGAGACACAGGCTGCAATGGCGGTCGTTTCGGAGCAAATCATGATGGAATATTGGTGAAAAACATGAGTTTTTGGACGATTAATGCAGTTTTTAGGAGCGGCGATCTATGCCCTACGGGCTACCATTATATCGGTGTCCGCTGCTCGATTTTGGATCTAAATATCTCCCGAAGCACCGTTTGCATCAGGAAAGCCTTCTGGGTGAGTATATTGTTGTTCTTCATTCTATAAACAATGTAAAAGCTGCAGGAACCGAAGTTATCCTTTAAGTTGTATAATATCCAAACATAAATGTGAAGATATTGTTTTGTCATTTACAACCATCCATGCAAAATTTTAAAATCAAAAACCATTACATTTCAACAGAACTATTAGTAATCAAATTTATTTTTTTTAATTTAACAACCAATATCAGCTTCATTTCATGTCGTCAACAGGCTTAAGTGTGTGGCCTCAATAGTTCAGGATTCTGGAATCATCTGTGTATGTGACGGAAGAATGCATGGTGCATATGGGGGGCGTGGCCTCAATATCCTTACAGGAAGCACTGTGCTATGTATACGTCATGATAGATAAATATACTTGCATGAAATCATCTTATTTTAAGTCCAGATTAGGATCAAATTTATATTTTCTCATACAATATTTATATTCTCTTCTAAGGGACAACCTCAAGTTTGTACATTCCAGGTTCATTTCCATTTATTCCTATAAATTCCTGTTAGATCTCATGGAAAGTAAACTCCCTGGCCTTTTAAACTTTTTATTCATGCACATGTAACATAAATGTAAAGAGATGGGAACTGATAATATTTTATTGAGACTATCGAGGAAGGTCTGTGAGAATATTATCTGGCTGCTGGAGCTCCAGTTATAAGAGAAAATTATCTGGTAGTGACTCAGCACCTTGTCATTTTCACTACCTGCATTATAATTTCAAAGATGTGAAAATATTTTCTATGAGTAATTTGAATCGTTTATCAGGTTTTTTTCTTTCTTTTTTTAGGAAGGAGAGTTTGTGCACAGTGTGAGAGAAACGACACGTGTGAATCATGTCTGAAAGCTTCTAGTTTCTCCATCTGGTGATATCCTTGCATATTTGCCTACTGTATTTGAACAGATCAACACATAAAGAACACAGAAATGAACGATGAGGAGGGATGGAATTCATTACAAAAAGAAAAACAATTATCAGGAGTAAATAAGAGGCACAAAGGGGGGAAATGTAATTGCTTTTACTTGATGTACAAGGCCAGTGCTCAGACTCTTGGCTTTATGTGTATCCCTTGCATCAAGGCTGTACCTTTTTTAACCTTGTGTGTCGTTCTTGTTTTCCTCAGCCTTGCTCAGGAACTTCTGTGCTTATAAAAAAATAAATTCAACTTGAACTGTGGTCTTTTCTCTCAGTCTTCTGAAGGCCCATGTTCAATGTACCTTTTAAAGGAGGAGAAGGTAATGTCACCCCACCATCAACGCTATGAGAGGGACAATCAGAGTTCCTGGGAGCATAGAAAAATCTGTTTTTCTGGCCACCAAAATGGAGAAGCCAATCATGACTGTGCCTTAACCACTGACAGTGGCAACAGAACTTCTCGAAGTTATCCCTTGTCTCCTCCCCACCTTGTTACAGTGGTAATCATAACATCAAGCAGTGAAATAGGCATCAAGAGAACTGCTGAGTACTTCCGACTGTATCCTCAAGTTCATTTTTCATCTTTTTCATCTCATGTTTTAACCTTAAATCACTGAAGCAGAGCACAATCTCAGATCTACTCCATGCTGTTTCAGCTTCCTCCCTTTAACTATCTGCAATGCACAACTTGATGACAAACTTTCTCTCTGGTTCAACTGTTCTGTTCCTCAAGCATTTCTTTCTCCCCCTCTCTGTAGCCTTTGATTTTAGCCAGGCTCTTCTCTCTGTACTCTCTGTCTAATTATACATTCATGCCAAACTATTTGCTGTCGTCCTTAGTTATTACAGTGCCAAATGTTAGGCTTATCCTGCCATTGCTTTCATGCTAAATTTAATTTCTCATCATAAAAATCCTCTTTTTGTGAGGAACATATGGGTGCTCCTCCTGAAGTGATGATTAGAAGGTAGACATCATAATGACCCCTTCGCTATTCTAAAAGTGTGAAGTGAGCATGCATTCTGAATGGTGTTGGTCTGTTTTTTTTTGCCATTTTGTTGACGTATTCTGGTCACAAAGTTGTATGCAGAGTGCTAAGGGGATGGATCATGTGCTTTATTGCTGTGATCTGTTTGTAGCACATATCAAACCAAACTTACTGACAGTACTCATTCCTTTTTAAAAAAAAATAGGTAAAACAAAGTATGTAGATATTTAAAAAAGATGAGGAGTATTATAATGGCTGTCACGGCTGGCTGAAAGCCAGAGAAAAAAACGGGAAGGAGACACGGAGCAAACGTTGTAATTCAATGTTTATTTACAAAATAACAGTATGTTGTATGGTGATCAGTAAGTCAGTGGTGTAATGCGTGCATGCATGAGTGAGATGTTGATGGGATATTGTCTGTTACACAAAATATCAATACGGAGCGTGGTTGGAAAGCAGCCTGCCAACAGAACTCCCCACGGTTGAATGACTCCAGCGTGCTTTATCAGAATCAGGAACACCGGGCCCAGGTGTCCCAAATCCTCTCCGACCCCTCTGGCCACACCCATCTGCACCTGAAACAGAGAGTGACAGCCAGCCAAACAGCAAGTAGATGGGGTCATAACAATGACCCACTCCTTTGTGGAGTGTCTTAAGATAACATTTGATTTGAAACTATACAGAAAAAATTGATTGATGGACTGATCAGTCAGTGCATGCAGAGCAGTGCATTTTGCAATGTAAACAGCAGATTTAGATGTCTGGTCAGAATTGTGGCTGGAATATTAAATTCCTCTCCTTTTATTGTGCGAAACATGCCAAACCAGCTCTAAAGAGTAGAGGCAAAAGTGCTGCTGTCTGTTGATTGATCACAAAAATCCTCAGTTCCCATGTTCCAGTGCCTAAAACAAATTAAACACCATTGCCATGGATTTAGAGAAACTTGTTAACTGCTGTTTCTGTAGGGAATGTCCGCATAAAACAATGCTCCATTGAGTACTGGAGTGCTGGAGGTTCCTCCATCATTGTTCTTTGTTCATTCTACTTCAGACCGCTTCACTGTACTTATGAAGCTTGCATAACCCACTCTTCTCAGCTTACATCTCTGCCCTCGAGGGGCACAGCTGGCAGTGGAGATGCAAATGAAATCAGGGTTAACTGCTCCAAACCGTTCTGACCCGCACTGAACCAAACCAAAATGAGGCTTTGGAGCAAAGTTAAACAAATGTCTTCATTTATCATGAGAGTTAACATCATAGGAATCCCTGCTGAATGTACAGACCACATACAGTTAATCTGCTCTGACACTGTGACAGTCCATCCTCTGGGTTTTGTTCCTTTTCATGCCAGGAACAAAATCTTAAAAATTCCCACTCTGGACATTGTCCTCCTTCAGTGGCTGCTACATAATTAGGTTAATTACCCAGCATTTTAGGGCACAATAGGTAAGTGTGACTTCAGACAATTAAGACTATTTAAAGGTTCATTACTTTAGTCTGGACTCTGCTGTGATTATGGCCCAGATAAGATCCACACCCGTCAGCCAGTGAGGAGCCTGCCTTTTTTATCCTCCTCTTTACTGTCTGATGTCCTCACATGCTCTCTGTCTTTTTCATCTTCCAGAAAGTTGTTTGGGGCCATAGACAGTCTGACAGATGGATACAGCTCTCTTTCTCTTTGTTCTCAATGACTTTGCTATGCCTGGTAGTTGGTGTTTATTTTGGATATCTGTAGAAAAACTGCTTAGGGCTGATAGTAATGGAAAATAATGACATTGTTTTATTATTTTACAATATAAAAGTCAACTAGATGATAGAAATGTAATTATCTGCATGTAAATGTATTGTTTTTCAGTTAAACAGTAATATTTCCTCTTTTTTTAGTTCTTAAGTCTCTTTTTTCAAAGCCATCTTCTATTCTAATCATTGATCTCTCGGTGCAACTCTGACAATTACACACAGGAAAACGATAAAGTTAAAAAACAACACAGTGGCATGAAAACATGTCAAATATATTGATGTTTTCTTTTGTTACTTTACAGTTAACTTGTAGTAAGTTACTTCAACATCATGAACTGTTTATAGCAGTATCAAAAGTTTTGTTATTTGTCATGATTGCTTCTTAATTTTAACCAGAAATGAAACAAAGCTTGCACCATCTATTGGTTGAAAACCAAAATTTACAGCAGGTTGTTCATCCATCCATCATCTATACCACATATTCCTTTCGAGGTTGTGAGGTTAGAGCCTATTCCAGTTGATATCTGGAGGGGGGGAGGGGATACACCCTGAACAGGTCCCCAGCCAATGTTGTGGGAGGAAACCAGAGTGTTCAGGGAAAGCCCATGTACGTACATGGAGACCATACAAATGCCACAAAGAGCGGCCCTGGTCAACACAAGGGGGTTGAACCAGCAATGTTCTTGCAGTGAGGTATGAGCATGACCTGCTGCGCCACTGAGTTTCCAACATATACAGCAGATTGTCTGTGGAATTAATAGACAGTACCTTTTGTCACAGCACTGAGAAAAGGAGATGCTGCTGAAATGAAATAAAATGATAAAAACACATGCACAAACTGAAGACCTGCCTTACGTAACTGAGCTTCTGCCCAAAGTGACATGACATAGTTGACATTAAACAGCACTGGAATAACAGCTTGATGTCTACTGGTCAAATAAACAGTATCCCCTGCTGTCACAAATGAACAAACTTGGTGTCTTTCATTCTCTCTGTTCAGAGACTTGGGCCCTGTTTACTTCCTCACCTAAAACGCAAAGGTTCTTCCTTTGTGGTTTTAAAAGCAACCCCCGTTTACATGGAGATGCCAGAAAAGCAGAATACGCTGTGGTGTACATGCCACTGCAGTACAGCGATGTACTGGACTGGCAGCAATGTAGGTTTGCAGAGAAACAGCGCTGTTACAACACACATGCGGAGAAAAAAAGCTTTTCACAAACCGTAATGGTGTATGGATGCACAAAGACGCCGGACCATCTTGTCTCGACAACAAATATGTCTGGATAGTTTTTTCTGGATTACAAACCGAGCATGGTAAGCACAGCGTTACTCAGTAGGCGGCTGAAGCTGTTGTTGTTCCTGGTATGCCCGAGCAACTTTCATGTGAAAGAGTACTGCACATGCCGTGACAGCTTGATAAACTGTCTTGTACTGTATCTCCTAGCTCGCTACTGAGGCAACAGCTTTGGTTTCTTTACATGTCCTGCATTGCAGAGCTCTCTGTGCTTTCATTGGTCAACATGTATGACGTGAAAAGGACAAATCATATGAGGCAAGACAAAAACAGAATGTGCTTGACTCATTTACCCTCTACATTTACCTTCTCAATGTTCAGACACAGTTAAAAGTAGCCAACACAGTAAGATTTCTCCAAGAAATTACAGTCGATTTTAGAACTACAAACCTAAGTCTGAAAAACAATTGTTGTAGTAACAACCTCTAAGATCCACATTATATCACCCATTTAAAGGTTCTATGAGGAGAATCTATTTGCGGCGACACAAAGACTCTGCTACCCATGAGCACGCACGGCGACTGTCGTAATGCTGCGTTCCAGTAACTTCGGAACTGGGAGTGACATCATCTCCGACTTTTTCTGCGTTCCAGTTGAAGTTGGAAAAAACATGCCGATCTACCAGGCTATTGTTAGCTGTTGTTAGCACGCCCTGCGTTGTTGTATGAAGAATGTGATTATCACTATGGCAGCATTTTTGTAAATATAAGTCTAACAATACTATGTATACAGCTGATCTAGAGCGACACACCCCAGTCAGAAGTGCAAATAAATTGATTATCACAGGAGTTAAACAACTGTTCACACTGGGAGCATCCATCTTCCATTGTCAACTCGGGGGTGGCGAGGTTTCACCGAGTTCCCAGTAGGAAATTCAGACTTCGGGGGACGTTCCAGTTGCAGTTTCCTACTCTGAACCCGGAAATTCCTACTTCTGACTGCAACTTGAATGTACCAAGACGTAATTCAAGCCAAAGCGTGTGTTTGCTGATGCTAATAAAAATGCAGCTCGGACCATCCTTGGAACTCTGCATTGCTTTACAGCTTCTTTTTCAACAACTTACAGGATGCAAAGTGACAAGGTAATATATCTCTTTCTAGTTACGTAGCGGTAGTTTTTTATGTGTGACAACAAGCAGTTTTTGGAAAACTTAGTATTGTAGTTTTGTAGCCTGCTACTAAGGAATAGCATTTATAGATTTAACCTATTTTGATGCTATAAAACTCGTCTTAAAGTGTATATTTAGATCAGGCATATATCTAAACGTGAGACTTTTTTGTAATTACTTAGAAACTCCTCATAGTCCCTTTAACATCAGTGCAGATGAAATTTTGAAACTTCGTTTGCTTGATCTTCATTAATGTTCAAGCATAAATGTTGCAACTAAACATCCTCAAAATAGCAGGTCAGCTCTGTAGGCACTTCAATGGGGTACATGTATTCCATTTCATGTCCAATGATCCATTCTCAGACCCCAGCTGACTTTGTTTGAACCTCCTCTCATAGAGGAAAGTCAGTCCTCCCCTTTCTTTCCTTCTCTATTTATGTCTGTCTTCATCCATAACAGCAGATTAAAGAGCAGTGGCATTTCCAAAAATCTACACGGAAGGGGTTGACATTCAGAGTGCTGTCACCTCAAGGTTACGTCTATACGAAAAGCGATGGAAAGTGCAGCTTTTAGAGCATCTTTCATGTCATAGTGAATATCAAATCTGTGTTGAAGTGTTTCAGACGCACAGGTAAACACTCCTCTCTCTTAGCCATGCCTTGGTATTTAGGTACTTGGTATCCAGCATGATCTCTGAGAACCACTTACATGACACTTAACCATCTGAGCTGATTTTTATGCAAGTCTTCTTCTTCTGTTAGTGTTTTCTGAGTCAATAAATTCTGCCCACAAAAAGAGATGTTGTGGACTCTTGCCCTCAGAGGCTGCCTGAGGCTAATTCTTGACTGTTGGTGAAAGTAGGATGTTTACTCGTCTGTTTGTCTTAAAATCAAAGGTTGACAAAAGAGCTTCATCCAGTTTGACTGCAGATATTGAGGACTTTTGCTTTTAGGAATGTTTTGTGTGAACTTTTTTGAGGTTGTTTATGTTGATTCTTACAGAATAAAACAAATGGAGCCTACCAGAGGCATTAGCATACATGAAAACAAACTGTTAGCTAGCTGACTTTTTGCTCCTCTGATTCTTTGGGCTGATATCTGGGAGGGCTTCCAGCCACCTTTTGTTCAGTTGTAAATGAGAAAAACAAAGTATTTTGAACTTGAGATAAAAAATTATTTTTACTCCATGTGGCTCTAGGAATACTGCTGTCAGTTGGTTCAAGCAAAGAAGAAAACTGCTTGCACATCTTAAAGACATAAATACTGGATGCTGGACCCAGAAACAGTTTTCAGACATGATGCACTGCCCGATGAAGGGCTAGGGCATCAGAACCAAATCTTTAGTGATCTGGAATTAAGTACCGGGATGAACAACAATTCACTGTTAATTTACAACATTATCCTGTAATTTTACTTTAGTGACCACATCTTAAGAGAAGAAACTAGTCACATAATTTATAATCATTGCAACTCAGTAGCCAGTTAATTTTTGAGTCTATTGTATGTATACCAAAATGACCTAATGTTAATATATATATATATATATGTATATATATGTGTATATATATATATATATACACATATATATATATATATATATATATATATGTATATGTATATGTATAAATATATGTGTATATATATATGTATATGTAAATATATGCATATGTATATATATATATATGTATATGTATATATGTATATATATGTATATGTATATATGTATATATGTATATATATATTTATGTATATATGTATGTATATGTATATATGTATATATGTATATATATATATATATATATATATATATATATATATATATATATATATATATATATATATATATATATATATATATATATATATATATATATATATATATATATATATATATATATATATACACATATACATACATATATACATAAATATACATATACATATATATATACACATATATATATATTCATATTACCCATCGTGAACTGCAACAGCCTTATTACAATATTGTACTGTACTGTGGAAATTAACAGTGGAAACCTGTGCGGACCTGGTTATTTTTAGTGTGTTGTTCCTTTTCTCTTTGAGGTCAAGGTGCTACATAAACTAAATCAAAATAGAAGCTGTTAAAAATATTGCAATCCTAAAGTAGTTAAAAAGATTAAAAATACAAGCGGAAGTAAAGGACTAAATCACAATGGATCCATCCCCTCATGTTGTTCACCAGATTCAGACCCTACATGCACCAGTAACTAATGAACTTTTCTCTTTGCTGTGTGTCTACAAAAGTTGAGAAATGTGTTTTTGGGTCCCGGGTTTCATCATCTGGTGGGGTTGGGGGTTTCTAACCCTGCCCCATCCCTTACCCTAAAACCTGACCTAATTCCTAGAGCCTTGCCAAAACATAACCCTCCCTCTTGATTGATGCAGGACCAGAAATCCTTTTGAAAGGGCCTAAAAGACCTCTCCAGTCCCAGAGACCCTGCTCATAAACCAGTTTTAATAGCATTTTTTAAATCATTTTATCACATTATCTTATTTATATATTTTCCCAGCTGCCCAAAACCACATTTGGCGTTTCTTTATAAGAAAACATAAAACAGACACAAGTTGGGTAAAGAGAGAATAAGTTTAAAAAATGACCCGTTCCTGGAATGACCACACAAGTTTTAGTGAGACTGTGCAATTTTTGTCTTATTTCCCTGTTCTCAGCTGTCAGGGCTGTCACTGATCATGGTCTGCTACTGCTGTAGCTCATCTCTTTCTATATTGAAGATGTTGTGCATTCAAAAATGTCTTCTGAAAACAGGGGGTCAGTGAGTTGCTGCTATTTTATAGAAGCAGTTGAACAGGTGTGCCTTCATTAAAGTGGCAAGAATACGTACCAGTGTGTAAATGTATGTAGCCACTCTCTTACATTAGCATGCCTCTGTCTGCTTCTGTATTCTATAAAACATTTCAGTGTCTTTGGACACAGGATAAGGAACTTTACCTGTTAAACATGGGGAATCACAGTCCCTGTTTTATGCAGCTAAAACCTTGAGCAGTCTTTCTGAATATGTGAGACAGGCTTCTACTCTGACAATGTTCAAATTTAGGCTCAAACAGCTCTATTTGACTGAGCACTCTTCTCTTTTTATTTATAATGATTATTTTTGCTTTTATTATGTCTTGTGATTTTAATGCATTTTTCTTGTTCTGTAAAGCACTTTGAATTACCATGTGTACATGTGGTGCTCTACAAATAAACTTGCCTTGCCTATGTTTACACCGAGATCATTTACATTTCAAATTTTAACTGTACACCAAATCAAGGGGAGTTCATATACAGACAGTTTCAAAAGAGGCACTGAACAGACAACAGTCAAAGGGAAGGTCTCTTTATCCTCCAGAAATGCACTGACCATTTCACCAGTCTCTTATCGCACCATCTTGATGCACATGTGTTTGTTTATTTTTATATGTATTTTTTTTTAGATGATAGCCTCATGCAGAATTCCTTATTCTTACTCATGATGATGGCGAATACTCTGCACTTAGCAAACAAAACAGCCAAAATAACAGATAGTTGGAGTCCTGCAGACACTGATTGTTATACATTGTGACTGAATCATGAAGGTTTTGACCTGACAGGACTGTAATGTACATGTGGAGCCATATAATTGTCTTCACTTCTTTTGGCAGAGTCTGAACTGGCCAATTAAAACTGCTGTGACCTGCCCACCCTTGTGGTTGTAATGGCAGCACCTACAATGACGTGATATTGCCCCAAATATTCTTTCTATTATGTCAGAAAGTTACCAGAAGAGTCTGTAAATGACGTGCAGACAACAGCCTGTTTTAGAAAAATGCCATAAAGTAAGCAGCTCCTTGCATTGTACCTGTAATTGGCTCCTCATTTGAAAAAATATTAGTATCCAACAGATATAAATCATAAACTTATGGACATGTTTAGGTGAATTTGTGGTGACGTTTATTATGCAGCTTCTCTATAATAAGGGCAAAGTATGAAGCCTACTGTTTGTGTTCTTGTAAGGGAAGCAGCATTCCATAGGGACACCCTGCAGTTGCATGAACAGGCTGATAAATGACTGCTAACTGGCTAGAACTCAGCTGGCCTTTGACTCTGAGGGGAACATTGAAGCAGCTGCATCTGTACAAACCCTTATTTAAATGAAGGTGCAAAGCAACAACTTTTTATGAAGACAAGATGTTCATTGTTCAAAGTTATAAACTTCCCATTTTCTAACATATTCACTTATTTTAAATATGATGCCTGCTTGGACAAGGCCAACTAAAGACTGGGAAAGTTGGGGGATGCTCAAAAACAGTTTGCATCTATTATAGCTATTCCTCTTAAACTATTGAACTATTTGCTCACATAGTTGCTTACAAAGAGGAACCTTGCTCCAACTGAGGCTTCAGGGATCCTTTTAAACCCAATGGTTGGTTTAACTATCCGCTAAACGCTAAGGGCCCGATCTACTAAAGGTTTGCATGTATTAAAACAAGTGCAAACTTAAAAGCGCATGTAAATCTGGTCTACTAACAAGATGCACTGAGGATTGCATCTGTAAAATGAGCAAAGTGGCAAATGCAGTTCATTTAGGGTGTTTGCCCTCATGATATGCAGAATACATGCAGATCATCAAAACGTGCAAAATACTGGGAGGACAAGATGCAAATGTAATCATTTAACACCTGCAATGTGATTTATCAAACCCGCAAGTGACGTGCGCAGTGCTTCTGAATTTAGTACGTTTGAAAAGCAGGTGCAAAAAAAGGCACAGCGTTAAGAACGGGAGGCTGTGATCATGGTGGCAAACAGGGGTCACATCAACAAGATATTTTCATTCTTGTTGAATGAAAATGAAAATGAGATATTTTCATTCACTGACTGAATTTTTTTTATGAAAAACAGAAAGACTTGGAAGCTGTCAGTTATTATCAAGGACAGCAAAAAGAGGTTGATCAGTGTGTCATACAGACACATGTAAAGTAAACCCTCTCTGCTTTGCGCTCTACATCATGGAGGAGGTCATTTTATCTATGTAATAAACAAAAAAACCCTTCATAGCCATAATCACTCCATTGGTAACAAGGAGCTGACAGCGAGTTCATAGGCTGTCAGTGCTCAGAGAGTGTGATGCAGTCAGTGCGTAAAGGCCCGGACTTTGTGCATAACTACAATGCTACGGCCACACCGGACGCGTATTGGCGAATTTAAACGCGCGTAAAGCCTGTGGCGCGCCGCGCGTAACGCCCGAAGCTGGACGCTGGACATTTTGACAAGCTGAGGACAACGCGCGTCCTGGCGCAAGCGCAGTAGAGAGCCGTAGCCAGTCGGGACTCAGTGATAACCCGTGCAGGCAAATCCAGCTGGAAACGAATATTTACAGAACTTACCTTCAAAACCTGTCTCCTTAGCGACTTTCACCCAAGCCTGTTCCTTTTTGTCCCGGTCTCTGTAGAGTACACACGCCGAGTAGTGTAGCTCCGGATGATAGCAAACAGCGCCGCTAAACCTCTCCTCCATCTTTGAGAGGGGCTTGAGCGGGAGCAGGAGGCCGGGGCGTCACACGTCATTAAATCAAACCTGTCTCCTCATCGACTTTCACCGAAGCCTGCTCCCTTTTGTTCCGGTCTCTGTAGAGTGCACACGCTGAATAGTATAGCTCCGGATGATAGCAAACAGTGCAGATAAACCTCTCCTCCATCTTACCGAGGGGCTTGAGCGGGAGCAGGGGGCCGGAGCGTCACACGTCATCAAATCAATAACGTCAGGGGGGAATTTCATCACTGATTGGCTGCCGCGCCGCAAACTGGCGTCGAAAGTTCAATATTTTCAACTCGAGCGTCCAGGCGTTTGGGGCGTCAAAATGCCTCGACGCTCCAAACGCGCCGCGCCAAACGCATCCAACGCTCCAGACGCGCTGCGCCAAACGCGTCCAACGCGCCGCCCGGGGCGAATTTGCGTCAAGACGCGTGTTTGCATTGACTTTGTATGTAATCTCGACACGCGTCCAGGCGAATTCGCGTCCGGTGTGGCCGTACCATAAGACTGCTCTTCACATGAGAGATTATTGATGATGACGCTGTGCAACTATGTTAATGCTGCCACTTAAATTATGTTTTGTTACAATCAGGGAAAATTAAAAATGACAGATAGAAATATGGCATGAGGGAAAAGTGACAATCTTGTCCATCAAAATGACAAGTGACGAAAAATTACGGCAAGTGTGTTTGCCTCAAACTCCATGGCTTCAAACTTCATTTTTCATTAACAGCCTCTCTGCACTCCCAAACTCTCCATGGGGACAACTGGTTAAACATGCAAAATCCCCTTTAAAGGGGGCGGTCCACACCACCTTTGTGCCTGTTATCAATTGTACACACAGTGATAGTAGATCACTTCAACGGGGCCACTAGTAGCATATGCAATTTTTTAGTTTGCACATACAATTTAGCACCCATTATTTTGGATCTTAGTAGATCAGGAACTGAGTAATCTGACTTTTTAGTATAATGGGTTGGATATATTTTTGGAAAAGATTTGGAAGTCATTTTATTCTGCTATTATTTATGTTCCAACTTCAGAGGAACTGGGTTTCTAAGATTATTTAAAACATTATTTCATCTTGTCATTTTTAGGAGCTGCAATAAATATAAGGCTCTCTGCAGCAGCATCTTGATTTCAGAGTTGAGCCACTAAATCTGCATGTTGTGCTCCTGATATTGTTGCAGCTGTGCACATTTGCACACAGACTGGCTCTTTCTTTTGCCTGTATTTTACCATGTTTTATTTGTTTAATACTCTAACTTGTCTGCTATTCAAAGGTTTTTGTCTTCCAGATGAGAAATTGTAAAGAAAAGCAGCTGTTTATTTGGATAAAGCTTTTATCCAGTGAATGGGTACAGGAAATTAAACAAAATGCTACCCTGCTTCATAAATAACAAGGTGCTTTGTCATTTATTGCACACAAGCTTGTTATTCTGATTTATTCATTTATTCAGTCAGTGTTGGCTACGAACCTGATTGTTTTGTACCTTTTGTCTTGATTAAACAGATACTGCAGTTTTTCTTCCTGTGCTTATTAAAACAGCCACCTCCATTTATCAGCCTGTCTGCTTCAGTTTTTTACATTTGTTTTTCATAAAAAGTGTGAGTGTCAAAGTATCTGCTTTTGCAGAGAAGCCAAGACTGTCTAGTTTTGAAAAGGGATAATTGACTAAGCACATTGTTCCTCAACTTTTCAATCTCATGATGTAGGAATTCTAATCAATGATCTAACCTGGTGATATGCTGACATAAAATTACCCTAATTGTCCATCGCCATATGAAGATTAGGGAAACTCCGGCTAACCCATTCTAAGACACAGGGGCCAACATTTCTATCTTGGGCTTTCTGCTGTAAGTAGTTCTTGTATGGATGATCCTCATATAGCTTTTATGCTAGTCAGTTGGTCCATGTTCAAAACAGCTCTGAAAGGAATGCTACCTTATATATTTTCAATATTGAGATCATATGTAAGTGACCCCTCTTAAGGTGGACTGCTCCGCCTGGATACTGGTCTGTGATTGGCTCATGCACACTCATCATGACAAAATTAAATCACTTACAGATTATAAATTTGGTGATAATGTAGATGAGAACTGCAGAAAACTTAAAGACATGATGAAGAAAAATAATGGGACAAGATGTCAAACTGACTGATTTTTCTCCAAGCTGGAGAGGCCGAGGTGTCTGTGGTTATGAGTGAGGGCAGCGATGATTAGGCTTGACTGATTAGCAGGGACAGACAGGCAGGCATAATGAGCAGATCTTACTAAAACAAGAAATGGAATCACTTTCTCCTATTCAAAATGTAACTGAAAAAATACAAATTTAGATGCTTAACTCAATCATTATTCTTAACAAATCAGTTCAATCACTTCAATAAGATGGCCTTGAAACCTGCAGCTTCACCAGAAAAAAAATAATGTATGTATGTGGAACTATCATTTATTTAGCTTTATTAAATTTCCCAAAAAGTAGCAATTTTGGAGGCGTGAGTGTTTGTGTGATATAAACGGTGTCATGCAGACAGTATGCATCATGTTACAAGGGCCTCTCTATCTCAAAGTCTCTCTCCATCTCAGGCTAAAATTCTGTCCCACCACATCCCTGTTCATAAATAGAGATATATTTGTCTCACTGCATAGCAGTATTTTTTCCCCATCCCTTGCCTCCATTCTATCAAGTCTAATCAGCACTTAGTGCTGCTCAGTGGTGTATGAAAACCTCTGTTTGATTTAAATTATACCTCTTAAATTTTCTTTTGATGGCTGGAATTTTATTCTTTCACATTATTCGTATTCAGTCAAAGGGCCATTAGCTTGTAAGCTGCCCCTTTTGAAGGAAGTCAGAGGGTGTAAAGCTCTTGGGCTCAATTCCCATACAATCTTGTTATAAGAGATGTTGGTGATTGATTCATTTATCTTATTCTACTTCAGGTCTAAGGTGTCTCTTCTGTTGACACCCTGAGCTCAGGATTGCTGCTGGCCCTGGGAGTGCAGTGGGGACAGATGCCAATTAGCCAGCTCATACGTTGGGATACAGATGGGCCGCCTGCCAAGCAGCATCGACACAGTGAGCCCAGTGGTTATGAATCTTACACACACATTTACATTCAGAAGCGCACAGACATTTACACATCCACTTATTCTTTGTGATGTGATGCAAGTTTTACATTATCACTGTCTCCGAACAGCAGATATAAGTATTTGCAAATGACAAACACTTAGATACTATTTTACACCCCAGACAGCTCTGACTTACTGAAATAGCATCACATGCTTAACGTAAAATAACACATTCACAACATCTAAACAGATAATGATCCAGCCACGATCTAATCTGACACACAAGGCAGACTGTTCAGCATACTTCACTTGCCCATCTGGTTAAGAGCCCATAGAAAGTGTTTGGGTATGGGCAGAACCTTTAAAGGATAAGTTCGGTTTCGACAGCTTTCACATTGTTTACAGAATGAAGTAGAACAATATACTCACCCAGAAGGCTTTCCTGATCCAAACAGTGCTTCGGGAGATATTTAGATCCAAAAACGAGCGGCCGACATCCGTATAATAGTAGCACATAGGGCATACATAGCGCCGCTCCTAAAACTGCATTAATCATCCAAAAACTCATTAGTTTCACCAATATTTCATCATGGTCCACTCGCGCTACTCCTCCAAGACAGTCTGTGTCGCTCCACCCATGTTTTTGTGACTGTGCTGACCTCTGAACTGAAAACTTTCTTTATGGCTGCCGCGCATGCGCAGTACGGCTCATTGTTTCAGGGGCGCCCGCCGGCTACTCAACAACTTTCTTCTTCCAGTTTTGTGCAAAATGGACGAATATCTATCGGATGAAGATGTTGTGGACGAGAACTTTGAATATGATGGGTGTCCTTACAGTTTCGAGCCAGAGTTTACAGATGAGGAGCTCATCGAAAGGAGGAAGCCGTACTGTGCATGCGCGGCAGCCGTGAAGAAAGTTTCCAGTTCAGAGGTCAGCACAGTCACAAAAACATGGGTGGAGCAACCCCGGACTGTCTTGGAGGAGTAGCGCGAGTGGACCATGATGAAATATTGAAGAAACTAATGAGTTTTTGGACGATTAATGCAGTTTTAGGAGCGACGCTATGCATGCCCCGTGTGCTACCATTATACGGATGTCTGCCGCTCGATTTTGGATCTAAATATCTCCCGAAGCACTGTTTGGATCAGGAAAGCCTTCTGGGTGAGTATATTGTTCTACTTCATTCTATAAACAATGTGAAAGCTGTCGAAACCGAACTTATCCTTTAAAAGCATATCCCGCAGGTGATCGGATGATCATTGCGTCAGGCAACATTATGCTGGGCCACTCACACAATGTAGTAGTTGGTTGCTACTGCATTATATATTGTTTTACAAAAGGCACATTCTAGTGTGCCATTTGTAAAACAAGCTCTCTTTAAAACATCTCGGAAGTGGAGAAAAATATGATAAACTGCAACTGAACTTTTAGCAGCTGTGCTAATGTCTACAAGTGCAGTTACTTGCTGTTTTCTCACTCCTATCTCTGACCACTTCCTGCTCTAAAGGACACCTATTGATCCGTGCTACTTTGGGCGAAGCACTAACGCTGTAGATTTGAGGTTGGCCCGATGGATCTACCGGATTACAGATCCTGAGCTGTTCAAGGTTAGCCATGGTAACATTGTACATAAATACAATTAGTTGTGCAGAAACAAAAGATATCTCCATCAGTTCAGTGTAGCAGGCTCACTTCAGAGCAGAGACAGTCAAAGAATGCAGAGTGTTGACAACATATTGCCAAGCAACATTGAACTGATCAATTACAGAGCGTATCTGTCAACCAACCAGAGATGACTGGGCATCTCAGGCCGAGAGAACATACAGCTAGATCAATCAATCAATCAATCAATCTTTATTTGTATAGCGCCAATTCATAACAAGTGTTATCTCAAGACACTTTAAAATAGAACAAAAGCTCTTCATTTTGTGGATACACATAGATACATGCATAGATACATATATACATTTAAAAATACACATATACCTATATATACAAATATATACATCCAACACCCAACATGAATCCATATAGCCAGTCATGAATCCCTCCATCATGCCGGCAAGAAAAAACCTTCTGTTAAGCAGCAGGAAATCTTGAATGTGGATCCCAGTCAGATCAGGGGTACTCAGTGTCTAAAATAGACTTTTTTATTGACATTAGTAAACACACTCAAAAAGTCTTCAAATGAATATATTAACCAGCAAAATATGGTCTCTCTAAAGATAAACAGCACAGTGACAGAAATCAGACCACTCTGTCTTCAAAGGAGAAATCTGTCAGCACTCTGCATCAGTAAGCACACCTTCAACTGTGTGATCCTTACTTCTCATGTCAAACATCATTTCACTGCTTTCTTCCACCTCAGCGGCCTTCATAGGTCCATTGTCATGTCTCTGACACATGTACACACCGGAAGACGCACACACACATACATTTATACAATGATATGCACACTGACAACATTTTAAGAGAAGAACACGGGGGAAAATCTTCTATGTCACACATCCGCTGACACTATGCTACCTCTCTCCACAGGAAGTTCATATGCCAGTCACATCAGCTGTCATGGTGGAGCAGGCAGCTCTGGAGCTGATGGTGAATGTCACTAAGATTCCTCCCTGAGTGAAGATCAGTGTATTAGAGAGAGCAGCACAACCTCATAGACAGAGCTTACACACCTCCACTTTTGAGTAAGCATCTTTCAGACTCATCCACTTTAATGTTGTTAAACTCAGTTATAATTAACACTTCTCAATAAAAGAGTACATATCTTTATTTTGCAGGCCATCGATATATACAGAGGATGTGGTTTTGGTAATTATACAGTCTTAAAAGTTTCAGCTTATGCCAGAAAAATAGCCCATTAATTGCACACAGGCACTAATGTAACTGCATGCAGATAAATAGTCGTTGAGGGAGGAAGCAGAAGACAAGAGAGAGACTGAATAAATATAAACCTCACCTGTGATCTGGCATTTATGATGACTAACTGTGTGTACAAATGACTCAGTGGTCTTTTTGTGTAACTATACCTCAACTTTACTTGGGATAATCAACTAAATACATTCACAACTAGTGTCACACTGTCCAGAAAAGTCTTCAGAATAAAGCATTATGGGAGATCACATGTGATCCAATAAATCAACAGCAGGAGAAAAAACACCCAAAATTAAGTTTACTTCCCTCTAAGCATTTCATTCTAATAGGTTGATCCATCCAGAAGTCCTTGAAGCTGTGTTCACAGCAGTTATAGTCAGTCACACAATAAAAACACTGAAAATGAGGGGGATTATTTTTGTCATGCCACAATTGAAATTAAATAATCATGCGAGTGATGTAAATTGTCCCTCAAACAATGCAAATTTTGCCTCTTTCACCCCTTTGCCATAATTGAAAATATTTAACATCTGCAAGAAATTTGCCTGAAGCTGTGGCACAGGAGCCGGTCAGCATCAAGACTGACTAAAGCTAATGTTGCAGAAAAAGGAGGAAGTAAACATGTCAGCATTGGAGTATGACTACACAATTATCTTAGATTTAGAGAAAAAAAAAACTTTAATAAAAACAGGTAGAATGTCTCTGAAGATTTTTGAGTATCTAGTACATTCAACTCATTTTTAATTCAACACTTTCATGGACAATCATGTGTAGGAAGTCAATCAACACCACAACAGCTAGCGATTTTGCTAGCTGTTGTGGTGTTGATCGCAATACTGCAAGCTGTTGTGGTGTGTTTTTGTGGGCTACTAGCAGAGATTTAATGTATTTTTCACTAAATAATATATGTCTAACCTTTCAAAAAATTACCTAAGCACCCACGAGACAAAGAATAGACAGAGGGGAGAGAAGGAGAGGGTCAAAGCTGTGTTCATACCAAATGTGAATTTCAGTTTGTTGCGCACTGAAAATATATGGAAAGTGATGGAGATGATTGGCATTGTGCTACAATTTCGTGGCAAAACAGTCACATGAGCAAGGCAAATTGTCCCTTGAACAATGCAAATTTTTCCTCTTTTCCAAAATGTGTGATACAGTTGACCTCTCTTATGTTCTTTCATCTCTCCCAAGTGGGGCTGAGGTGGGGTGGAGTTGTTCACCTTTGTTGAATAAATAATCAACCACTTTATCGAAATACAAATGTGTACTGGTATCTGCTTGTCACACTTAAAGGTATTATGTTATCAACAATCAGCAGCAAAAAGACTTAGCCTTTTACAGATTTGTATGTATGGTGCATCTATTTTTCTTGGCCTGGCTTTCAGTAGCAACATTATATCTCACAAAATTATTAGCATGAATAATGCATATGTATACTCATTGTGATTCAAGCACTTTACAAAAAGAGCATTGTAACGTTGTGATAACCAGGCTGAGAACATTAATCACAGCAAGTACTGTATTCACAGAAAACCTCTACTTTTGTTTAATAGATTGCAGAGGATCATCAGTGCATCCACAGTTTAACAACTTTTAAAACTACTGATTAAGTATTGATTAGGTTCCAAGGGTAGTAAGTTACAAACATATATTGATTTCAATGATGCAGACCATTTCAGGATCAGCATATTTTTTTATCAAGGTTTGCTGAATAAGCAGTAAATTAATCAAAGTCTCTTTGTACTTGTGCCAGCAGATTATCTGAAAGCTCTCTAAGACTTAGTAGAGCAGAGCTCAGAGTAATATAATTACAAGACAGGCTTAACCTTAAACTGAAATAAAGCATGGTTTTCCAATTACCTTTTCACAATCTCAATAACTCTAGGTTTCTAGGTAGCTCCAGTGGAAGTCAGTGCTGGAGATACTGCAAATAATTAATGAAGATGAAAATTTATTCCAATCACAGAAGGCTCATGAGCAGGAAATTAAACTAAATGAATACGCAGTAGGAATGCTTATAGAGAATCTGGAGTCCATATTGAAGTTTCATATTGATGATATTGACTGAAACTTCACTGCAGCTGAGAGTGTGCAAAATTAGCTGAGCATTTCCTCACCTTGTATCTTCATCTTTGCTAGGATTGGCTTCCACTGAGAGATTTTCGCTGTTTCTATTTACAGTAACAGCTCTCAGGAGGGAACAGAAAAAGGGGAGACAGTGAAGTTTAATGGTTTGTGAAAAGCAGTAGGAAAAGCTCCTGGGAATTAAAAAGCACTCCTCTTATCTCCTTGTTGCAGTGTTTCCTAGAAGAGCACCTTCAGGAGTCCCATATGTTAAATCCCCCTGTCACATATAATAAAGGGACCCAAGATAGATCATTATAACTGATCATTGCTCATCCACTTCCTCCTTTCAGAACTTCACAAGGGTTTCATTAATCTGTATGATGTTTTTTTTGTAAAACTCAGTAGCTGCCCAGAATGGACTGGAGGCCTGACTTTCTTGGTTTAAGTGGCATAAAAAAGATGCAGACATTGTGAGGCAGAGCTCTGTGATGAGATCTGTTTGGTTATAGGGCAGCATTTCATACAGGTTTGCTACTGTGAGGTATTACGGTCATTAAGGACTGGAGCCAGCTTATTATGAACTCTGAAACAAGCCACACGTGATGCTTCCCCATCATTATCTTTCGGGGTCTTCTTGAAAGCAGATTAAAGGTTCATTCACACATCAACGCATGTAAGCTGACGTTGATCGATTCAAAGTGTGTCAGTCTTTAAATGTCTTGATGAAATGTGTGTGCATGTGTTTGAATGTCTAAAGATAAAAAGCATAACTATATTGTGTATCTGCTTTTTTAAAGAGATTTCTCTTATCCTTTGTGTCCTCAACCTTACTTTGATCCCTGCAGGGGTTTTAAGCTTGATAGTGTATTTTCCTGATCCGGAGTTGTTTTTTAACCTTGACTGAGTTTGTGTTTATATTGAAATAGAGTGTTTGTTCTCATATGAGTGAAGTTGGAGAAAGGCAATGACAAACAGACACAGGCAGTCATTAGCCATAACCATAATGCCTCTGGGAAGTTTGTCACCTTGTCCCTCAACCATTTTACCTCCACAATGAAGTTCATCAGAGAGCAGCTTATCGGGTGCTTAAAGGAATATTTCACCCAAATTTTGCCTTCATACTGCTAATTCGGGGGGGTTTATTTTTGTCACAACAAAGGTAGCGTCCATAGAACAAGAAATCTCAAGAAAAAAGGTCCCATTTTTAATTTCAAACAGTCTTATATTTTTCCTATACTGCTCGCTCGCTTGTAACGCACTCAAGTGCCTGCTGATAAGCTGCCGAATTTGCGACTGATGTGCTGGCAGTGAAGGCCGTGGATTGGGCTGCATACGCTGTAGGCTATAGCACTGCTTTGAAAAATCAAAAAAGTGCTCCAGAGTGTTGCTCAGCATGAGGGTGAGTAGAAAATTAAGGCATATCATTCTTTGGGTGAAATATTCCTTTAAGCGAATTGTTTCGGTACAGGCCATTTATGTACGAAACAAATACATGCTAACTCTATGCACACAAAACTTTGCTTCAGTTCAGTGCTCTGTGCAAAACCTGTTGCCAGGGCAAAACACATGATTACAATAGCAAAGCAAATTGTCCCCTAGCTATCCCACTAGTCTTCAGTCAAAGAATACTCTGCCTACATTGTGAAACTAGAAAAGCATTCGGAGAGCGCAGACTTCTGCCAGCACCACAGTGCTCACCCATATTGTGATTTTCACCATAAATATTAGTCCTGCCCTTATTTCATCTAAATATTTAGATACCTTGACCATGAAAACCTACCATTAGTGATTGAATTCATAATGATACCTTTTTTAGTTCAGTAGTTATTCGTGAAAATCACATTTTTCATCATGGCAGTTTTACACTGATCCGGATCACTCCCAAAATCTAATCATTTGTTCCTTGTTCCAGTCTGGGAATTTCCTGAAAAGTTCATCTTTTTGAGTTATGTTGCTAACAGAGACACAAAGAAACAAGCAAACATACAAGAAAACAAACAGATGCATGCAATAACATCGCTTACCTCTTTGGCAAAGGTAAAAATGGCTGGGGTGGAACTAGATCACGAACGTGGCAAAAGTTTTATTTCTGAGTAAATATCCAATGAAAGCAGGATTTTTTATTTGATAAACTCAGACTGTGGACTCTGGGAATGATTATTCCCATGGCATTCTCAGTGGAGATGAAGCATCACAGAGACATTAATAATACAGCTTGAAACGGCAGCATGAATGAGGCTAATGATCCAAATGTTTCTCTTGAGTATGATGGAGTGGTGAGCAGCCGAGAGAGAACAGAGGTAGAAAAGACACAGAACCTCACCCGAACCTGAAGCACTCCATTTCACAAAAGCTCCACTTTCAATAAAAAAGAGACTCTAAGTCCTCCTTTCACCTTTACAACTGCAAAACAGCTGTCAGAGAGACTTAAGTGACTTAAGGGGGAACTGAGGCCCCCATGCTGCTCAACCTGTCAATCATATTGTCTCCTCTGACCCTCATCAACCACAACGTCACATCAACTATGTATCAAGACCAGGCCCTAAAATAAAGCAAGGACCCCAAAGGAGGCAGTGCATTTCACCAAGCTCATCTACTGCAGAATTATCTTTTTATTATACTTTTTTTCTACTAAGAAAGTGGACATCCCCTTATTTGATTTTAAATCAAAGAACAATTTAAACTTAAGTTCATTTTGAGATGGCTGCCATGATCCTCTTGCTGCCATTAATTTTGGACCCTTTTCCTCTGGGCCTGGCAAATCTTGACTGAATGGAAATAAAAGCTGCATGAGAAAAGGAAAAGCTGTGAAAATCGAAGTAAATGAAAGAATTAAAGTGAGATCACACAGAGGATACAAAGACAGAGCTAAGGTTCTTGTAACTGTGGCTGTCGGGTATCACCAGAGGAGCAAACAATGGAGGGGGCCTTTCCTTTCCTGAGTCAAAGCTTCCTTTGAGTAGATCACTTTATCACAGCAATCCATGTGAATCCCAGATGTTCACATTTTTATAAGGTCAAATAAGACAGAAACTTTATCTCCCAACGTGCTCTGAATTCTCAGCTTGCCCTCCCATTAATTCCTGGAGACATTATGTGCTGTTCAGACTTCTGTCAGCTCCAAGAATAAGTGCTTTTTGAAATGCACCTGATGTAAGGCTGCTGCATGTGTTTTACAACTCCTAGGCATGCATTAAAATTAAATATATTTATTTATTTTCTGTTAGTTGTGGAGAAGAATAAGTCAGAGCCATAGCTGAGGTCTTTCTCTGGTAGCATTTCTGTTGTTTTTTGTGTCTTTGTTTCTTTGCTTTTCAGCCCCTACATGTCCTCTCTTTGTCTTGATTGGCTGGTCAGGTCATTGGGAGAGACAAATGAAGCTTAGCGAAAGTTCAGTCAGGAAGACCTGTATGCTCATTCAGTCTCCTCTTTCATGCTTCAATCTGCCTACCTGCTCAGGTGATCCAAATCTCAGCTGATGAAAGGCATGATCTCACTCAATCACTGAGCCAACCAGATCATGCCACACACAACTGCTTGGCCAATCATTCTGGAGCAGCCTTATTTTAAACCATGTCTTTGCTCCTTCACAGTCAGTGCGGTGGCGTCGTGCTGATGATCTCGGCAACCCTCCTCCACCCCAGGCACCTCCATTCATCTCACCAGTGTCCAAGTCCAACTCCTCAGGATACTGGCTCTTTTACCTCAGCAGCACCAGAGATCGCATCAGGGTCCCAGCCGCAGAAGTCTACAACTCATCTTCTGTATTCCTTACCACCACCAGTGTCTAGACTCCAGGGGGGTATCCTATCTCTCATTTGCCCTCAGTACCCCTGAAGTACACCAAGACAGCACGATGGAGTCTAAGCGCCAAAAGAGATTCTAACCAGAGACTTTGCACATTTTCATTCATATCTACCTGTTCAATAAATACTTTCAATTCATTCAATTTTGGTCTCTCCTGATTGAACTGTCTTTCTGGGGTCAGGGAAGAGTTCTAGTATTCCAGTAAGGTATAAAACCTGTGAGGCTTTGTAGCTTCTGGCTTATTTGTTGGCCAGCATGCCCAGTGATCGAAGCCCAATTGGCAGCAGATTTAAATAGCTCATATTTTGCTTCAAATGAGATTCATTAATTCATTTTAATGACTGCTACTACACAGGGGCCATGAAAAGTGGAGTAGAACAATTTTAGGGCACATATGACTGGTGGGGGTCCTTAAATACATTATGACATGATAGACAAATTTTGCCAGAGGCATTTGAAGATTTTTTTTGTACTCTTTACTAACAAAATCTCCACGTTTTTTCTTGTTTTACATCGCAATATAGTAATATTAAGACATCTTTTGCATGACTAAATTCTCCAAAATAATATTTTATTAATAAAAAAGAGGCCTTCAAGGACATTTATTCAATGACACTTGTTTCATTTATGCATGTGCATATATCTGCATGTCTAAATGTCATGTTGATATACTTGGGTTTACAAAATAAGAGATATTGAAGCCAGATGAATTATCTGCAAAGGTGTAAAATCTTTGACAGCTTAAAAGTGCTTAAAATGGCACAACGGAAAGAAGGAAAGAAAGTTTGGTAAAGTGCAATATTTAATTTGCCATTTATTGTTTAATTTTCTGCTGCAGAGTGTTTAGTCCACTGTCAACAGTTAGTTTGTCTTTGGAGAGAACAACTTCATATTTATTAATTTGTTTGACAGATTCTTGGTTCGAGCTACAATGAGATCGAGATGAAAGTAACATCTTTTCATCAAGAATTCTTGGCAGTGCCCATGCAGCTAGCACATTCACAATTACCAATGTTGAACAAAGTTTTCATTTCTCTTTAATGCTCCCTTCCCCTGGTGGGCCCAGTCCGCTCTGATTGGTTTTCAGGTAAGTTACAGGTGGTAAGTGGTCCATTGGGTGCTGTTCCTCATATTAGTTCTAGCATCTAGACTTTACCAAGGAACTGCTACAGTGGACCAATGGGCTTGAGCTGATGCTAAAACAATGATATGACATCACATTGGTAGGTTTATATTGTAGAGATTGGTGAAATGAGAAGTATAAGGCAGCAGGTGGCACCACAATGAGGGTTGAAGTCCTGGTGTCACAGCCTTGTTCTTACTCATAGAGGTCCACTATCACGTGGAGGAGACATACTAAAATTCACTAAAAGCCAAAAATCATAAAGCATGCTATGGGCTCTTTAAATTTGGGCTTGTGTACTCTCTTACCCACACAGTCTACAATCTCTCCTCTATTTATAAAAATGTCTTACCCCCAAAAAACTTTAAAAAAAAAAAAAAGCCTGCCTGCTGTGCCAACTATTGTCCTGTGTTCAGTTAAAGGAAAGAGAGTCAGGGTGCTGAATCATCTGGTGCCTGGCTGTGAGCTGAAGCTCTTTAAAAAGCCCCTTGAACAAATAAAAAGAGGGAGATGATCTCTGGAGCAATTGCTGGTTGCACATGAGAAGCAAACATGAATGGAGCGCTGCTGTTTTACAGCCTGTTCTCTCGGGTATCCTCATATCAGAAAAAGGGGACACTTCATTTTCTCAAGTGTGACTGAGCAGCAAGGCTGGATGGGACCTTTGCCTCTGAAGTCTTTTTGGGTTCTTTTGTTCTTTTGCTGCACGTCACTTACCTCGGAACTGGGAAGAGGGAAGTGGGAGTGACGTCATCTCCGAGTTAACAGCATCCAGTTACAAAGTCAGAAAGAAAAATGCCGATCTACCAGGCTATTGTTAGCCGTTGTTAGCATGCCCTGCATTGTAGTTCACAAATACCACATTTAGAATATAAATATCACTATGGCAGCATTTCTATAAATTTATGTCAAACAATTCTATGCATATGGCTGATTTGTGTGACACACAATAGTCAGAAGGGCTAATAAATGGATTATTACAGACGCTTACTAACTATTGACACTGGGGGCAGCCATCTTCGATTGCCAACTCTAGGGGGGTGAGGATCCCCTGAGTTCCCAGTAGGAAATTCCAACCTCGAGTGGTCCGACTCAGAACTTGGAAATTCTGACTTCCGAGTATAACTGGAATGCACCATTTTTCCTTTCAAAACTTCCCTAAACTAGAAAGCACTCGGAGAGCGCCACAGTCCTCAGCCATATTGTCATTTTGACCATAAATATTAGTCCTACCTTTATTTCATCTAAATATCTAGATTCCTTGACCATGAAAACATACTATTAGCAACTGGATTCATAATTACCTCCGCCAAGGAGGTTATGTTTTGCCCGTCCGTCCATGAACAAAATAACTCAAAAGTAATGGATGGATTTGGATGAAATTTTCAAGAAATGTTCAGCATGGGAAAAGGAAGTACTGATTCGATTTTGGTGTTGATCGGGATCAGCGTCTGGCCGCCATGGCAAAAAATGTGATTTCTGTGAATGGTCAAGAAATCTAAATATTTAGATGAAATAAAGGTAGGACGAATATTTATGGTCAAAATGACAATATGGCTGAGGACTGTGGCGCTGGCGGAGGTCTGCGCTCTCCAAGTGCTTTCTAGTGATATCTATTTTAGTTCAGTGGTTATTGACAGAAATCACATCTTTCACCATGGTGGCCAGACGCTGATCCCGATCAGCACCAAAATAAAATCAGTTCTTCCTTTTCCCATGCTGATAATTTCCTGAAAATTTCATCCAAATCCATCCATTACTTTTTGAGTTATTTTGTTCACGGACAGATGGACGGACAAACTCTCCTGAAAACATAACCTCCTTGGCGGAGGTAATTAAGCTTCTGTAATGCCTATAGGCCTGGGTCTCTGTCTTAACAAACAAACAGGTCCCAAGTCCAACACTGTATTTATAACAGAAGAAATACGAAAATATGTAAAAATACGTTATAATAAGATGTGATGTCTGCCATCTGTTTTAATAACCTCCAACCAGCTCAGCTTGACAGACTCCGACAATCTTCCTCTCTAATGGAGAGATGCAGAGGTGACCAACTCAGATCAAGTATGATAAAATAAAGAAGAGGGACATTTTCTTCTGTTTTCTCAGCAGCTGGGTGCACTGTTTGCTTAGATGAAACACTAAGGTCACCCTGTCACTGAGGACATCAGTATAAGGGAGAGTTGAAGTCAGACAAAGAGGCAGAATCAAATGAACCAGAAATAAAGTGATAAAAAAAAGAGTCTTTGTATTTAAATCTGACATCCAGAGAGTGTTTCACTGCACACAGCCATTCATGCCGCAGAGATGTGATTGAGCTCTTGGTCGGCATCAAATGTCAGGTCATGTGATCAAAATAAACAACCAGCAGGCCCGTAGAGAGGACAGAGAGAGGAGAGAAGATAGTTTACACTCTCATCAGGCCTCAGGAGGATGTGGAGTGAACCTGAGGGTAAATGAAATATTTTGCCTACAGCAATCATTAGGAAGAAAAACATTATAATATCCTGAACTAATAGTGCTTCATTATGTAATGAACAATAGTAATATAGGACAATCATGCTTTAAAGCTGTGTGGTGAAATAAAAGTAGTTTTCCTCTCAGGAAGTGGTCAAGGATGATGTGTTTTGGTAGCCCAACACAGGAGATATTATCCTGCTAGTACCCTCGACTGGAAACCCACTGAAAGCATATTGCATTGTTTTGGATCACTGATGGTCATAAGCTTTGTAACAAACAAAAAAATACAAAACCTTACATGTTCTGCTCTTTGTTATGATCTTTACAAATAAACCCATTTTCAAAATCATTAAGATGGAAAAGCTTTTAGTGAACTACCATGGAACTACAACATGTTTAAATGTTACGCATCTTTGAAAATGTCTTCTTGATAAAAAAAAAAAAAAAAATCCTTATAAAGTTGGTCCTCATGGACTGGGAGAAGTGTATAAATATTTTTTATTGATGACAAAAATCAGAAATGCTTGCTGTTTGGTCACCAGCCATTTGTTGTCCTTGTTATCAGTTAGTTGTCAACCGTCATTTTACACACAGCCACAGTTTAAGGTTTAAAAGCAGACATCAAAATTGTGCATTTTCAGGCCTTGAAAATGCCTTTTTTATATGGATAATATGCCCATACAATTGTCTCAGTATTTGTCCTAGTATTTGTCTCCACGTGGACAGATCCTTAGAAGTGCACTTTGTCATTAAAATAGACATACATGGATGAGTCACTCGATAGTTGGACTTACATTTTACTCTCTTTCAAACTTTTTTTTCCATATTTTTTCTACTCAATTTAAGACATTAAAACCCAAAACGTGTTTCCTTTACAGGCTTTCTATTCAAGCTTTTTTTCTGCATTGACGAAAAAACTCTGGTTTTGACTCCAGGTACAATCTCTCTGTTACTCTGAGCATTTTGGTCAGAATTTTGCAGTCATGGACAGATACACTTGGTGCGTGTGGAAGTCAATGTCAAGCACCAGAGAAGCAGACTGTAATGGTCTTAAATTCCACCGGGTGCAGGAAGGACTGGGACTTAGAAAGCAATCCTGCAGGGCATTTTATTTCACCATTAACCTTTTCAGCTCATTCACAAACAGAGTCATGCAGAGGCATCAACACACGGACCTGCTTTCCAAAATCATCTCTGGAAGCCATGCTGTACCTGAGAGATGGTCCTTTCATACGAGTGGGTTTGTTCATGCTGCAAGGCAAAATATGACCATTCGCGCTATTTAACACACACCTTTAAGTCAGTAAGTGTTATTTAATGGTTCATACAGAGCTCTGTTTTCATCACCGAACTGACCACAGTTTGATTTGACCATCCAAATATTTCTGCTGCTCAAGAAAAACACCGTCAAACTCTCACACACAGAGTGAAGTGTTAGTCCTCAATGACAGCAGTGAAATAGGAAAAGCTTAGTGAACATTTATCATCAGTGTTGGATGATGGCGTCTTCCCTGCTGCTTCTTTTGCTGACAGATCTGAGAGGCTTTGAAGCATTATCCCTGCCTGTCAAGACGCTCAACCCATTCACATCCTCTGTCCACCTGACAAAGTACCATCCTGTTTTCTGGCCTTGTGTCCCATGTCCCCACAAATGTCCAAAAACACTAAGATGTCCCAATTTGGGACTAAAAAGCTCCCAATCATTTTTTAACCAACTGAAATAAGACACGAAACATTTCACCCAACAATGAGCTGTCTGTAAATATGTCGACCGATGCTGTTTCCAATTCAACCAGTAAAAACACTGTAAATGCACTGCCCTGTCTAAAAGTTTCTGTGAAGACAGCATCATTTCAAAAAAATGTGCCGTCCACATGAAAACTATAAAAAAAAAAAAAACATCAGTACATATAGCAGGCCTGAAATTGGTGCTGCAGTGCTGCTGCAGACATAGTGTCGACATCATCAGAAGAGTAAATAAAACACTGGTGTATGCTTTTCTCCATGCCCTCTTGTTGCTTGCAGCATTTAGAGGAACGGTAAATCTTGCTGTAAAACCAAAACGAACTCAGCATATGCGACTCTGCTGTAGTCCACCATTGTTTCTGTTATTGTCATGGTTTGGACATTTGGGCATGCGGTTTAAGGGAGGCTTGATGGCTTCATCATTTCTGAACTTATCTGTATTAGTTGTTCACACATAAATGTGTTTTGTAGTGCTGTCAGATGATTAAAAAATTAATCTAATTAATTACCGGATTTATAATTAATTAATCTAATTAATCACATTTTAATCTCATATCTGCTTAAAGTACCCAAATAAAGAATTTGAATTCTAGGTTATTATAAAATTGTAGTGCATAACTAATCAAATAAATACACTAAGAAGTGAAGATTTGTAAATCCACATTTTCATTGGTGACTAAATAAAACCAAAGTCAGGGCAACTTGTCCAGAAAATTCTAAGCTCAATCAGGCAACTCAAATTACACTTTAAGTGTGTTTCATAAATCAAATTCAAAATAAGAAAAAGGTAGAGGACATCCAGCAAAACAATTAGTCCTGATGCATTATTAAAGAATCCAGTAAATATAGATAAATAAATTCAAAAATAAAATAAGACTAAGTCTTAAATATGCCATTCCTGTTGTCACCTGGGCTTTGTTTGGTTTGACTAGAGACGAATGTGTGAAGTGACGTGCCACTGCCATGTACGGGTCCTCCAGCTGGCCAATATTAAAATGTTTGTGTGCTATGATTAATCTTGCGATTAATTTTTTTAACGCATTAATTTGCGATGTGATTAATTAATCTTATTAATGCACTAAATTGACAGCCCTAGTTTTTTTTTTCTTTTTTGATAATGTAGCAAAAGGAGTTGGGGCCTCTTTCCTTCAAACCTTCAGGACATAGGGTTTGCAGTCTTGTGCCCTTAAACTTCACTACACATACAAATACCTATGAACAGGTTAACACTGCTGTTAGTGCAGACCATTCATCAGGGCTGCTGGGTGGCAAATTGCAGAAGAAAACAGCATGTGTTGTATTAATATTAGTATTGTATTTCATCCTCACACAGCAATGTCTCTGACATATGCAGTATATGAAGGATAAAGATGATTACTACAATTTTATGTGTCAATGTCTAGAGCAATATAGAATTATTTGTGAAAGTGCAGTATTGTGTGGATGGAAAAAAATCGATAAAGTTAATATAAACTTATATGTTTAAGTTAACAGTAGTGAGTGTAAAGATGTTATAAGTGCAGAAGACTGTCTGGGTTTGTCATATGATTTATGGAAAAAAGAATAAATCATAATCAGCTTCTTTATTACTATAGAAAAAAATACTACTTATGGTAGTTAGATACTTTTTGTATTGATAATGTGACAGTTTTTTGTCAATTGTAACAACTTAGTTGTTTATCAGCGACTTTGTAAGGTGTGAACAGGTGATCTATTGCAAAATCTTGCTGTATCCAGCTCATGCATTCGGGTTCATGGTAAAATTAAAATGTCCCTTTTTTGAGGACTGGTCATACTTGTGCACAGGTGAAAAAAAGCAACGCTCTATTGCAAATGGGACTTCCAGCAAAGTTTTCCTTACAGCAGATGATTAAGAAAGGCCTGTAGTGAGGGGTGTACCCGCTGGCACAGAGGAAACCAAGGCTGTTGACTGGTGTATTTTTATTTGTGCTTGTGCAACACAGAAGCCATAGAAACCCAGACTGCATTAAACTGCCTGGGTTTCGCAACTTAGCTGCTCACATAGATTGAAATAGAAAATAATAGATTCTTGCTAAATGCACAGAGCGTGTCACATCTGTCATCCAGAACAGAGGGTTTCTTGAATATCTGTCTCTGTTGAAATCCCAGATGCGCTGCACACTTGAGAGAGTGAGAAGATTAAAAAAGATAACATGTCACACAAATTGTCTGCAGGGACGCACTCTTTGTGTCTGTAGATGAGAGAGTGATGATTCTGTAGTCTGTTGGAGATCAGTCAGATTCATGTTGTCTTGTGTTACTGCTCTACTTGGGGTTGTCTTAAAGCAAAACCAGGTGAACAACAACTACAACCACCAACACAATAATTTATCAGCTCAGCCATCTGAAGGTAAAACTCTTCAGACAGCATCTGGTCTGTTCAACGGGGTAAATAGTTCTACCACAGAAATATCCACAAACACCTCCACACACACATTTAAAGTTTAGAGGTTTGTTCCAGTGAATGCAGAGAGAGACACATGGACAAACATTAGAGGTGATGTTTGGCAAGCAAAAGAAGAGGCTGCAACAGATGTGGGATTATGTGGAGCTGAGATCTGCAGATGGTACAGGACTATGGTTTGTTTTCTTTATTTCCCATGGGTAAAAAAAGATATGTTGTGTAAGTGCGGGATCACATATTGACGTTGTGTCTCACAGTGCTATGACAGTACTGCTTAGAAGCAAATGTGAATGGAACTCAAGTCATGCTGAAAGGCCTTGACCTTAAAACTATAACTTGGTCTCCTCTACTCTGAAAGTACAGTGCTCTTAACAAAAACTTCATTGGTCAAGTTCCTCACAGCACGATACAATGCAGTACAGCACAATACAATACTGCACAATGCAAAGCGTTTTAATACAATCCAATAAAATACAACATGGCACTCATTTATTCCACGGGGGAATTGCATATTCCATTGGTGAATGTACACATATAGAAAATGAGTAAAGAAAGGCAAGGAGCATGAACAAGAACACCACATAGAAAGTGTACTAAACACTCAATGTGGCAGCTTGTTGACAGCTTCAATAGTCATGGGACAATAATTTTTTCATGCTTACTCACTTACTTTGGCCTGAGCCTGCTGAAGCACTAAAACTACACTAGCTCTTTGTAGTAGACACTGTCTATGAGTGACTGCATGAGCCACCAAACTTTTTTCTTGTTCCCCAAGAAAAATGTGCCTCCTAAGCTTATGTCTGGCTCCAGGTTTGCTGAACTTCCAGGAAGAGGACAAGGGCATTGTAGGCCTAGACATCCATTAAATTGTGGTCCATAATATCAAGGCTGTCAACACCCCCCTTGGTAATGCTGCTGTACAAAATGATCTATGGCCTCCTTTTCCCTTTCTCCCCCACCTCGGGCTCTCTGTGCCTCGTGGTCAAGATGAGCATATTTTTGACATTCTTCTCAGACATATGAAACACTGTCCTGAGGCAGCTGAAGGCCATCGGGAAGGAAAGATACTCTCTGTGCCAGATGTTGAGGAGTTGAAGAGACAGCTCTGCTCTGTTCTTCCTTATTCTCCCCACAAGTGTCATCATACTCTTTAGAAGCTCCCTGCAAGATCCAAGGACGTGAAGAAATTGTCAATAGTGACATTGTGGCATCCAAGGCCTGTCAGCACAAAGGTCACTCGTATCCCCTGATCAGTTCTCTGGTTTGTGTGGCAGGTTTCTCTGCGTACACCTGGGTTCTCAGCACGAAGAATGTTCACACAGAGTCCATATTTTTAAGAAATTCGTACCCCCACACCCAGCATCACAGAACTCAGTGAAAGAGCAGTAGCCTGCCTTGGAAGAACAATAGAAATGGACACAGAGCACTCCCTAAATAACCACTTTAGACTTTTGCCATCAGGTCACAGGCACTGACTGTGTCTCCTGTGATGTAAATGTGTGTGCTCGATGTTTCTATGTGTGTTATAGGTTTTCTAAATGTATGTCTCCTTGTTTGATAGACTGTGAAAACAAATTTCCCATTGGGACAATAAAGTTATCTATCTAGTTTGCTGGAAATGTACAGCGACCCCTGAAACAAACCAACTGCGCGTCCACATAAATGTCTCTCCTTGGTTTGGACGATAAAAGTTGGAGGTTCCAGAGATTCCACATATAATGCTAATCTGTCCCTCCAGACTCATGCTGGTCTTTTCAGCATGATCACCAAACCTTAGTATGGAACTTGTTGGTCTAAATCTTTCCTGTAACATTATGGCCTGGAAAATAGAGAGCCCTGTCTCCTTGTCCCACAAGCTCAGGGTGGACTCATGGTGAGCTTTGTATACACCCGCCAAAACAAAAGGTTTGTGTTAGCTGGAACTCTGCTCACAGCAACATTTGTTCTCCCAGGGTTTGGAATTTGAGGAGGTAGAAATCAGATGAGGTTGGGCCCAGATTGTGTCTCTATTTCTTGGCTTCCAGGTGGCAGTGACATCCTCTGCCTGAAATCTCTTCTTGAAAAACCTCTTCATCAGATTTCTCAGAGAATGAGCTGTCTTCTTCCTTTTCCACCTACCCTTATTCACTGCTGAAGTCCTTTCATCCATAGAAGGTAGATGTACAGATGAGGCTACAAAAGCATCATCTGTTCTGTACCTTCTTTTCATTTTCTTTATCCAAAATGACTGCTGAAGACAGATGAAAGCCCTGGGAGAAAATGCCTAAAATAGAACCCCCTTAAAATGTCAATATAATGTGTTTTAATGATTTGTGGTCAGTAACAGCTCATTAGCATTACGACTAAAACACTCTGTTCTGAGCAGGTATGAAACAGAGGGGTTTGCATTCATGCCAAAATCCAAAACCAGGATCAATTGTTACGCAAAAAACTTCACGATATGAGTTGAGACATCTTGGACCGGTGTTAACTCCTCAAAAAGCGGTTATATATGGGATATTTGAAATGTAATGTCAAAATGGAGGATTTCCTGTTGGTTTTTTATAGTTTATATGAAATGTTTTTTTGGAAATGGAAAAGGTTTTTTGACTTTACATGGTACATATGAAAACCAAATTTCAAAGTCCTTGAGCAAATGTGCTGCTGGAGCTTATTGTGATTTTTTTTAGGAAGTGACACTATCAGAGAAATACTGTCAAAAAGCAGGAACACATGAAAGATAAAGCCAAAGAAGATGAAAGGCGAGATAACCCCAACCCAGCCCTAACCCAGCACTTCTACCAGCTGAGTGCCGTGTATTTCTATGGCAACCATCGCGAAAGATTATTAGAATAAAGATGGATCTATGAATTGAAGACATGTAGTTGCAAAAAGTATCCAAGAATCAAAACTCTGGATATTCATTTTTTTGTGATGACATTGTGAGAAAAGAGGAGTTTTGAAAGAGTGTATCATTCTGGTACAGTGGATTTTATTCTTGGCAGATTTCTACTGAATGTTCTGAACAGTGATGACAGACTGGATGTTAAATGCCAACTGCTTGAGATTTCTATGAGGATTAATAATGTAGAAGAGCATAATGTAAAGGCCACTTAGGAAAAAGCCCAGTTTTTCTATACAGTTTGACAGCTCAAACACATCTTTGAGCCTTGTGACATCTGATAGATGTTTGTTTTGTGGATGTATCAAACCTATAATTTATGTTGCCATGAGAAGAAGGCCACTCGTGACACAAGCACTCACACATACACACAAGATGATTTCTCAAGCACATTCCCAGCACACCTTCCCCTCACTACCAACTTATCCAGATTGGATTTTGCCGCAATAACCTATTTTTTGTATGTAGTTATACAATAAAGTGAAGGAGTGGGGGCTCAATTTAGAGCTGTACATTCGCTCTGCTGCCAATATGGACTTTAATTAAAATTTTCCAAAATTAAATTTTCAACCCAGAGGCTCAGATTGAAAAAGTAGTCACAGAAATCACACTATGTAATGGCTAAATGTGAAAATCTGCCATTAAGGCATCACTCCAATAGCATTCACGGGCAAAAATAGTGTCAATTAAACATTCAAAAGTTGCTGAAAGGACCCAATTTAAATTAAATGATTCAAATTAACGGCAATACATTTTCTCCTTATTGCAGAATCTTCAAGTCTCAGTGTATGTTTATTTTTCAATTTAACTGGCTGAAGTCAATGTTAATGCATCATCTGTAATTGGTTCATTTGCTGACATCAGTGGGTTTTAAATGAACATAACTGGATCTAGCTGCAGAAACTGTCTGTCAAAAGATTCAATTTAGCAAGATAAACATTCAGGAGCAGAAGGGAAACAGTGAGATTCAACCATGTGGTCTTGTTTTTCTGTGGCTCTGTTATCCTTTCAGTGTAGACACACATTAACATGTTCATAAGACATTAAGAAACTTTATAGGTTGTTGCTATATTTCTGTTAAAATAGCAACTTTCCTTTACTAGGGACAAGCAGTACAAGCAGTGTGATGACCTCAAGCTTTAAGGCTAATGGTGTATAATTAGCCTTAAAGCTTGTATCACTATTATCAGTTCTTCTCACTTTAAAGTGTTTGCCAACTGAATCTGTTTATAACTCTAAACTGTTGCACTTTAGAGAAAACAAACAACCTCACATTGTGTCAATCTTGTTTGCATTGTGTCAGCATTTTAGGGTCACTGGTCAAAAGGACCAGTGACCCTAACATGCTGCCTCAACATTGGCAGGACATACAGACACAAATTTACACACACACACACATATATATATATAATATATATATATATATATATATATATATATATATATATATGATATATATATACTGTATATATATATGCCCATATATATATATATATATATATATATATATATATATATATATATATATATATATATGGCATCTGCTGATATATATATATATATATATATATATATATATATAGCTATATGTGTAGCTATATGGTGGTGGCTATATATATATATATATATATATATATATATATATACATATGTATATATATATATATATATATGTATATGTATATATATATATATATATATATATATATATATATATATAATAAGTATCATGTTTTTTTGTTCCCCAAACATTAAAAGCAAAGAAAAATAATTTTTCAGGAAATGGGACTTGGATTGATTTTCCTCTTTGTGCGGTTTTAGCCATGACAGTGACAGCTGGTAAAAATTTCAAGTCTAAACTGAAGGTCATGTCTTGTATGCAAATGTAATTTTATGAAATCAATTTCTCAGGAATACTTGAAGTCTTTTTTTTTTTTTTTTTTGATACGTGTTTGTCAGAAGTCTTCCTTAATTCTAGAAAAAGAATGATAAAATGCACATTAATAACAGATCCAAACAGAGAAGCTCAGACACACTGTTAATGATTAGCTGACATTTGAGAGGGTAAAAAGGTCAAGATTTAAGTGCATTACATCCACCCCTTTCCTGTATTTATGAATCACTGAGCCATAAAAAATTCCCCTTCTCCTAACTGTTGTTGTTTAACTTTCACTGTTTGCCAGTTGTAAACTTGACAGAGGCAGAAACAGACAGGGAAGCTGTCCAAGTTCCAGCTTAAGCTGCTTGCACACACCAAAGAATAATTTATAGAGAAAACTTTGGTGGCTCTAAATAAATCAATCCATCTTTATTTGTATAGCACCAACATAAATGTATAACTGCTGAAGGGATGAATCTATACAGTAGATGATATACTGATGGAGGAGTCACGATTGTGACGATCAGAGAGTGTGTGCTCCTTTCAGAGTGACAGCTATAGTAACTATGCACTCTCACTGCAGTGCAAATCACTGGAGAGTACCATTACATTCAAACTAATTTCATAAAAGAAACAGATGCAAGAATATTGTCGCAGACACAGGAAGGAGAAACAAGAGTAATCAGAGATGTAGTTTGAGGACAGAATGATCAGGATTATCCTATGAGCATGTGTTTTCTCCTGTAAGCAGTGTGTGTTTGTGTGTGTTTTCATGTGCAGAAGCAGATGGGGCAACACCTGAGCTCAGTTAAAAAGTCTGTCAGAAGGAGTGAAAAAAAGGGAAGTTGGTATCCGTAAAGCTGCATATCTGGGTGAAGTCAATCTGGCAAGTTGTGAGTTGGGACACTGTTAACATCAACATTTTTAATACCAAATATTTCTGTGTCAGACATAGTGATCAGTGTTTTTGCATGCTGTATCTTTGTCTGTTGGACCTCAGCACTTCAATATAATCTTACCTTTTCATCTCTACAGCAACAGTATTCTGAACATTAAAACAGTATCTCAAACAGTGGGGCATGACCATATTGCTGTGGCCTCATGCCAGGGGGCATAGCTCATCAAAATAGGAGCGTAGCCAAATTGGGGTCTCAGCTCCCCAAGACTCCAACTGGCCACCCAATTTGCAATCCAGAATTATGCACTGTGACTAGTTATTGACCATGCCAGAAGTGAAATTTCTGACTAATTGGGAATGACTGTTTTAACATATTACAAAATGTAATTGGATCATGGCTGGAAGTTGATTTTTATGCATTTAAAACCTGTCCTTCCTCTAAAACAAGCCCCTGATATGACACGAGAATGATGTTTGTTGCTTTAAATTAAATGAAATATACTGAATCAGTTTCTTTGTGTTGTAACTGTAACATAATCTGTGGTGTGTTCATCACAAGGTATGATAAGCCACCACTAAAAGCAAAAACCCTAGTTTGACTGTTCACAATAAAACCATTCTACCATTAATACATGTGAGATGTGTTGTGGAAAACGAGCTTTGAAGCAGCATTGTTTACTGATGGCGCATAAGAGGCTACAGTTACCAGCAAGAGAACAATGCTCCAGAGTTATCAGCTGCCACTTTAAGCAAAATTAGGAGTCAGCCCCCTTCTCTGAATCATTTTGAACCACAGACAGAAAGAGATGCCCTTAAAGGGAATACAGTTACCACATTGCTATGCAGTTACTCATTTTTATTTAACTTTTATCTAACCAGGTTTGTCCCATTGAGATCAGCAGATATCTTTTACAATCCAGACCTGACCAAGAATGGCAGCAAAACGCTGTTTCAACAAACAATCACACAGACTCAATCCAGTACAGAGAAGTGAGGAAAACAACAAAAGCCATCAATTAAAACAGTGACGTTCAGAAAGTTTGTTTTCCAGAGTTTTCACTCCAGATTGAAAGATGTTCACAGACATCAAGTTTTGCAGCTTCAAATCAGTCTGCAGATTATTCGATGCAGAAGGTGCAGAGACCCGAAATACTTTCTTCCCCAATTCAGTTCAGACTCTGTGAACAACAAACTGTATAAACTCATTTATCTCAGGTTATGTAATCCATCCTTCAAGATTAATAAGGAGGAAAAAGAGTCAAGAATTGTACCAAGAATGGCTTTGTAGATGAACACAAACCAGCGTCCAAGTTGACGAGCACTTAAAGAAGTCCAACTGACTTGAGAGTATAAAGTACAGTGGTGAGTCAGAAATCCATAGTTTGTGATAAATCTCAGAGCTCCATGATACACACACTAATGTTCACTCCACTAATGTTCACTGGTAAAACACAAGCACGGGGAAGACAGTACTGTTTGATGTGCATGCACAGTAACTGCCTTGCTCTGCTATTTTAGAATCAGAACGATACATACAAAAGAGAGGACTGATACTGAGCTAGCTGGGCCACAAATCACTTTTACCCCCTTTCCCACTGGCCAAAAACAATCAGCTTTAATCCACATTTAGACCTGGGTTGACCGACCCTGCAAGTGACACAGAGTTTTATCAGCTCACCTGCGGGTTTACCTGCATATTTTAGTGGGAAAGCAGTTTTTGTTACTTTATTCATCATAGCTGAAGGCTTAAGCTTTGCACAAGGAAGTGGCATCAATTTTGTCTCTTTTGAGTGTAGAACACTACGTTGGTTGTTGAGTTTGAGATGACGTGTCACAAAATAGTTTTGATGGTATCAGCCCTGGTTTACCTGCTATAACTAGCATCTGTGGTCAACTAAAGAGAAAGTGGAAAAATAAATCATCCACTACTCAGCTTTGGGGGATCAACAAGTCACTTTTACCTACATTGTGATCCCATTTCCTCCCCTCCTCATGTATTACTGTGCTCATCTCATAGATGAGAGACATGTCTGAGCAAACTCTTCAATTAACCCAGTCAAGTAGAATAACACTTAAACAACTTAACTGCAAAGGGCTACATCATCTGTGTGGTCCTTCATTGAACCTGATTACTCAGTTTAAAGCTTCCTTTAAACCCTGAAAGAGACATGCCAACATTTTTTTTTCGTTTTCATGTCTTGCCCCACTCCTGACTCCATGACAAGTGAATAGATGCCATTCATTTGATTGTGCGTCAAGTAACAAGGAGGAGACAGGCAAAGCTTGCCCACCGCTAGTTAGATCAAACACTGGGAGTCAATGGGTAGCTCTAGCCTGCCTCTGCTTCCAGTCTCCAGATAAACTCTTCAACAACTCTTAAACAGTCCTGTGTGCTTGTTGTGACTTTTTTTTTACCCTTCTATGTTATGTTATGTTCTGCTATCTTCATATTATCTTCATATTATCTTCTTCTACTACTTAACAGAGGCTTTGTTTAATTGACAAACTACCGCTATGGTTTTCACAGCAGATGTGATGTTAACGAGCTTGTCAAGTCTTTTGAGCAGCTCTTTAAAGTGAACTATGAAAACAGATTTGCAGTTGTGTGACGCAGTTTGTTTGAGAGCCATTCCTAAGCTTGCAGCAATTTGCATTTAACAATAGAGTACAGTTTGTATTTACAAACTTCATGTTGCATGATCTGCTGATTTGCTGATAATTGGAAGCAGTCACTTGCTATGCTGAATCTGGCAACAGAGTTTCTCTGGCAACAGAGCTTTACACCAACATTTCTGTGTTTATAATCTTTGGTAGCGCCCTTTCACAACCATGATTGACACGCATGTAGAGCTCTCTGTGCTCTAACTGGTCATTGACTCTGTCATGGAGGAACAAATAGTAGGAGGCAGGACAAAAAGAGTCGGGGCCTAATCACTTTTTTTTTATTCAACTATACTGTAATCACACGCATATGTAAGTATATATATATACACAGATCAACTGATGATTCTCATTGTCATGGCATGTTTTATGCAATGCAATGGACACAATATCACAAAAGATGATATTGGGCTTTGTTCAAATTTTGCAGTCTTCTGCCATGTTACAGAAATAAGGTGATTAGATTCGAAGGTAGTAAATCAAACCTGCTAGACTTTCTGTTGAGGAGTTGTGCAGTGTCTCAGACTGATTTGTTGTTGTTGGTCATTATGACACACTATTCGAGACAGAACAGCTGATTTTTGTGGCTGACTGGTCCTGAAACCCTAAGACTGTTGGGTCGGGCCAAAATGGTACATAAGTCCTTTAGTCTGACACCGGCATTACACTTCCCTCTGCTGATGTTTGTAAACATCTCACACTCAACATTATATTAAGATGTTAGTGTATTATATGCCAGAATAATCTATTAAAGTGACTGGTCATGAAATAACCTGGCACCCCAAATTAGTCTTTTGTTGTCGGTCACTGTAACACTACATGTGATAGAACGATTGAAACCCTACAACTGCTGAGCTGTAATGCTGCATAAACTGTGTTGTCCTACCTCAACATAAGGTAAATAGGAAAAAAATGTATGCTGCAATAGATTTAACAAAGTTGTTACACAGATTAGGATCAAATATACTCCCTCAATAAAATATTCAATTTCCTGAATGCATTTGTCTTTTTTAAATGCAGACGTGATTTCTATTAACTTTCACCTTGCTTTGAGGCTGCGCATTGGGAGAAAGATGACAAAAATCCATTATTTATGAACTGTGTTAAAAATGAACATCAGAGAGAACTTCAAGATGATCAAAGTGACAGATCATTTTATCTTTCATGCTACCTAGGGGGCAAATTTTATTCTGCTTTCTTTTCTCTGATGCAGTGACTATCTACAGAGCATGCTGGCTGAAGTAATGATTTAAAAAATGAATGTCGCACCTACAAGCTTCGGACCACACAGAGGAGTCTGCTATTAATGTCTTTAAACTTTGGATGCATGCTGAGTCTTTTCCGTCAGTTGATCCATTCAAATTAAGCTTCTTAATGTGCAACTGATCACCAGGGCTTTGGCTGCCATGGTCCTTTTTTGAAATATGAAACAGGAGGAAAAAGAAACACCTCCTTTCACACCCTTTGTACAAGCCAAACCAACTAAGTCTGTGCTGCTTTTGTGTATTTGTTAATAATTTTCCTCAATAACATTTCTACCCAGTACAGGCCTACACAGGCTGCCTGGATTTAAAACAATGGTGTAAAGGTGCTATGAGGAGAATCTATTTCAGAAGACATAAAGACCCTGCTATGCCATACTCTGCCCATGAGCATGCGCAGCGACTGTCGTAATGCTGCGTTCCAGTAACCTCGGAACTGGGAGTAACATCATCTCCGACTTATCAGCGTTCCAGCTGAAGTCGGAAAAAAACATGCTGATCTACCAGGCTACTGTTAGCATGCCCTGCGTTGTTGTTCACAAATATCACATGAAGAATGTGATTATCATGATGGCAGCATTTTTGTAAATATAAGTCTAACAATATTATGTAAACAGCTGATCTAGAGCGACACACCCCAGTCAGAAGTGCTAATAAATTGATTATTACAGGAGCTAAATAACTGTTCACACTGGGGGCATCCATCTTCAATTGTCAACTCGGGGGTGGCGAGGTTTCACAAAAATTCCCAGTAGGAAATTCTGGCTTCGGGGGACGTTCCAGTTGCAGTTTCCTACTCAGAACCCGCAAATTCCTACTTCTTACTACAACTTGAACGAACCAAAAAACATGACCCAAGCCAAAGCGTGTGTTTGTTGTGATGCTAATGAATGCAGCTCATACCTTTCTCAGAACTCTGCATTGCTTTACAACTTCTTTTTTTCAACAACTTACAGGATGCTAAGCGACGAGGTAATGTATCTCTTTCTAGTTACGTAACGGTAGTTTTTGATGTGTGACAACAAGCAATTTTTGGAAAACTTATTATCCTAGTTTTGTAGCCGGCTGTCCGACCCGACCGGAAGGCTAAGGAATAGCATTTATAGTTAACCTATTTGATGCTATAAAACTCATCTTAAAGTGTGTATTTCGATCAGGCATAGATCTAAAAGTGAGACTTTTTTGTAATTACTTAGAAACTCCTCATAGCATCTTTAAGTTTAAGTTTTAATATTATCATTTTGAGAAATACATGGTTCATAGTGATCTTGAGAAAGAAACTACCCTAACCACAATCTTAAAGTGTCATAGCAATATCTTTGATTGGCAGTTTAAAGTTGTATTTCTCTTTTATTTGATATGGAAATGAAACCCAGATCTGATAAAACTGCTACTGAATGTGTGAGCATCTACATGTATGCTAACCTTCATACAAGCAGTTGCTTTCTGCTGTTGTCTTGATCACAGCCCCCACCTCCTGCTGCTCCAAGGGACACCAATTTGGCCGTGTCGCTTTGGGCAATTCGCAATCATTGTCGATTAGAACTTCATGATGGATCTGTCCGATAACAGACACTGCCCCATCTGAACTGCAAGGTTGGCCAATGACCACTTGAGGGCACAATCTATAAAGGGAGGCCATGTTTTCTCCTTTCCCTCCTGCTCCTTGACTCAACAGTTAGCTATAGTCACTTTGTATGGATGAGAAATGACTGATCTGTTGCATTGTCACACTGAGCATCCTGCATACTTTGTTTGCTCATATTTGTGAGTGAGGTGCTGCCGTGTATGAGGTGCACAGCTCGCTGTAAGCTGCAACATAAGCATGACACTGCCCCCTCCTAATGTGCTCTAGGAAATGGCCTGGTTGTTATATATAGTCATAAGAATTCAATCTTCCATCCCTCCCTACCTTCACCAGAGTCCCTTCAAACCTTCAGCCAATTTACAGCTGTTCCTGTGAGGCTTCATCTTTGATTCAGAACTTAAACACACACACACACACGCTCACACGCTCACTGTTGTGCTCTGACAGGTCAGTGTTTGGCTGGGTTAGGTGTGAAAGTGTTGAGAGCTTCAGGGGTCAGAGCTGCCCAATGGCCTCATTGTCCAGATGTGGGCTCTCTCTGTTCAACCAAGCAGAAATTTCCAAGAACAACCTGCACAAGTGCTAAAGGAGCAACAAGGAACTGCATGCACAAAGAAGGGAAATACAGCAAGTTTAATGCTGGTTTAATTCATCAAATTAGACACCAGGGGTTTAGCTAGTTTAGTTAGAGCATAATTTGAGCCATGTAATGAACTGTAATGCGCAAAAAAGACACAAAAGTGTCACTATTATCTATACTTATGTTTCGTAGTTCATCAGAGAATAGATCAAACAGGAGCAGACTAATTGATGCCGCCTCTTAAAAATGTATGTCAAGTGCCCAATGCACATGGATCGGCTTCTTTGCAGTTGACCTCCACTGATCCGTTAATTATAAGACACGAAAAGCTCAGGGACTCGTCTTGGTGAACCTTCTTTGTGAAATGGTTGTCTGTTGTTTCTTGGTAGCTGTTAATAGAAAACTTTAGTCATGATTTTTTTCCGTCAATGCTCAAATAGAAATTAACAATAACATGATTTTTTAAATGGAAAAAACTGGAATATTCAGCTGATAAATCACACTTAAGAAGTTGGTTCAGAATTAATTAAGTGTACCAGACATAACACAAAGAGTGAATAGACAGGTAATTGAAGTGTTTTAATTAAACTTTTTGTCTCTTAACCGCATGCTTAATGAAAATACCAAATCTTGATTGTCCCTCTCTTTCACTTCTTCACTGTCTCTCTCTCGTTCTTGGCTGTCTATATCAAGATTCAATTTTAACACTTGTAAAGGTAAGTCAACAGAAAACTCCTTATACAACAAAAAAGCAATTGCAAACTCTTTCTAATCATCTCTAGGAATTGCTCTCTCAAATTAAATTGCCAATCCCAGATCTAGACAAAAGAAATAACTATTAAAAATGCCGTCAAACACCAGTTAACATAGTCACAAGTTCAACCATAACACCAGTGAAATGTGGTTTTGATGTATTTTACAATGAGACAGCTTTAACATAGAAATGAATAGATTAAAAAAGCAGTTACATCTCATAAATATTGTTGCATGTTTATAAATAGCATATGAGTATGCAGTTATATGCTAGTGTGTTTTTATGTAGACAAAAATATTTCTGAATACTTTGTATTCTGGATAATAAGTAAAACACCTTTGTCTGGAAAATCTGATCCATCCAGTACATTAATAAGTTCATACCACCCCTGAATTCAACATTGATATCTAGTCACTCAGCAAGAGAAACACATTAACATGCACCACAGATGTACTCACAGTATGTGCTCAGTGGATTTACACTGCTACAGTGTAAATGAATACAAAAGTTGTTTCTGGGAGTCGTGTTAAGAACTGTGGCACATAGAGGTTTGATGTTAGAATGGACTGGACTGAAAGGTGACATGCACTTTTCTGCATGGCCACAGGGTGTCTTCTTTACAGGGTTTCTGTATTTTTTTTAAATAATTAAGTATTTCTCAATTTCTAACCGCAATGAGCTATGTTTCTGTTCAGTTACTATCTTTTTTGTATGACTGGTATTTTATTTTCTAATCACCATGACACTGTGAATGCTATTATTACTATTATTATTATTATTATTATTATTATTATTATTATTATTATCATTATTATTATTATTATTTCAAGTCTGTCAGCAGGTATCACAAACCTGTTTGTGAAACAGTTCATTTTTTTTTATGGTTAGTTACGTAAGATTTGACTGTTGAGCCATCCTGCTGCTGAAAAAACAGCATATCATGTTTTATTTTAATTTATTTTTTTTTGTTCATTTGAATATCAGTTATTATGTGATCCAGATACATAAAATAGTCTTGCACTTAACATAAAACAGATTGCAATCATGACCTGTAAGTCTTGATTTTCATTAGTTAATATTAATCAAGCTTACAGAATGGTTGGCATCATTACTTGACATTGTCATGTTATACTGTCTTGTGTCAAATCGCACAAATTTGGATCAGATTGTGTGAAATTGGATTGTATTGTGAGTGTGGTGTAACTCATATCACATCGTATCATTGTTGCTGTTCATGTATCTTCAGTTTATTGGATTTGAGGTACTTGCTACTTGTAGATATATTCTAAAAAAGGAGACTGACCAAAATAACAGTTTATTTTTTACTTGATCACATGGTCGGCTTATTGTGTGAAAAGAAATTCAGCTGTCCCAGGAAATAGTCAAACTATATGCTAACCTTAAACACCAGTTGGCAATGCCCTCTAAATGGATTCTATCACACTGAATTGGACTTCAGCTCATCCTCCTCACAGAAAGACAGGCCATGTTTATGTGGAACTTAAAGGGACAGTTCAGTATTTTTGAAGTGGGGTTGTATGAGCTCCATATGGTCACTAAGGACAGTAGATAAAGTAGAAAGTTCTCTCCTCTTCACCAGAAGCCACAGTCTGTGACCATCGGTGACGAAGAAAAGACGCTAATGGAAAAGTACCATACCGGATTTAAAGGCTATTTTCTCCGCCTACAAGAACTCAAATCAAAAAGTAATACCACAGTTTAAGAGTACGCTACATATACATTTTTTGAAGTGCATTAATCTTTTGGAAATATAAAGTTTATCCGGACCTAAGCCGACTCACGCTGTGTGTCCCTCCGCTAAATCACTCCGCCGTAGTTAGCTAGCTGCTTTGAATGGCTGTTTTAGACTAATTAAAAGCACATAAGACAAATATTGCTGAGATGGGTTTTTGTGATGCTTCCCATGATTCAGAAACAGATGTGCATCATGGAGAACTCAGCTTCCACCGTATTGCGGCATGCGGTTACATGGTATAGTGAATGCATCTCTGTTACCTGACAGATTGTTATGATCAACAAACAGCCTCCTCTACTCTGCTTATTTGTCTCTGACAGATCATTATTACTTACTTTGAGCAGAAACTTTCATTAGGTCCTTCAGGTCTGGGACGTTTTTCCAGTTTATCTTCGGGAAATTGAAGTATATCCACAAAACTCCGGGAAAGGAAAGTCTGTTTGACAAGTAATACCGCCATCAGTATCACCTATTCCCAGGTCAAACATTTGCCCCACTGTTTATTTACGTCTTTATCTTGATGTCCAGGGTCCGTGGATGTTTCCTTTGTATTCCTCTCTGTCGGTTCTTCACCATCTTTAGCGACTCGTCCTCTGTAAAGTTCGGTTCATACAGGTATCCTCTTGACTCCAAAGTGAATGGGACTTCATCGGCGCTGTCATAATCATTCCTTTTTTAATTTCCTGCATTGTCTCTTCCTCAAGCCGCTAACAGTCAAAACAGAAGAGTTATGATACTTGATAAAAGTTATACGAAGCTACAGGCAGCATCTGAAGCCGCTAGCATGTATGTTTTGGTCAGCTGAGAGGGGGGGACTGATTTAGCGGCGGGACACTCCGCCCCCAACCTAGATATCCTCCAAAAAATCCTAAAAAAAAGAACATGATCTAAAAAAAATAATCCTTAAAAATGACTTTCCTTCTATTGAACTGTGCTTTCAGTGTTATTTGTCCTTCATTTAAGACTTTAATGTTATCCAAAGTTGATAAAGCTACTGCTTAAGCTGTTAGAATAAAAGGCTGATCTCTGTATGAGCAGTTACTTCTTAATATTGTCTCGCTTGCAGCTCCCACCTCTTCCTGCTCTCGAGGACACTGATTGGGCAGTGCCACGTTGGGCCACTCTCAGTGATTCTAGTTTGGAGCTTGGCAAGATAAATCTACCTTATTATAGACAATGAATCATGCACGTCCAGCTGCTGCACAAGGCTGACAACATGCCACATTTGTAAAAGTTATTTTTTTTTTGTACTTTTTAATTGTATTTAGATTTTAAAACAACCTTGATGATGCAGAAACATTGACTGACACAATATTGATAGACACAAAGACTGACTGACTTAAGTTTGTTGATGTTGACAAGTTATCAAGAAACTGAAATAGTTAATGAGATTATGGAATAGGACATTATGAACGATTGTTTCTTTAAAGGCTTATAAAACCATTCTAACAAAAGTGGTAAAGGCAAAATAAACTGTGAACTCAAAAAGCAGCTGCAGCAAACAAATCATGCAGAAGAACAAAAACAGAACAATGTCAAAATAATTAATGTGTGTGGATTTGTGGTTTGAAGGGGAGAAGACAAAGAGCTTTTTGCTTCTGTTTAATTTTTCTCTGAAGAACAGCTGCTATGGATGTGACTGTCCCGTAAATTTACACTTCCATTTGTTAGCTCTGTACTCAAGGTCTTCTGAAGGTCTTATAATCTGTGGTGTAAAATTCCTGAAAATGTGAAAACAAGCACAGATCAAGGGCAGATTGAACTGGAGCAGAGTCCCAAAGTGGAGCTTGTGGCCCTCGGGAAAGCCAAAATATGACCTGAATAAAACAGCACTCTCAATAAGAGAGAATGGCAAAGTCTTTGAGAGACTTTTAGGTAAAACGGGGCTAACAATAAATGCATACCAGGCATCATGTTGCAGACAAGCATAATGTTTGTCAGTTTTGAATTTAGTTTGTCAACAAGGAGCCTGAATAACAGTGTTTGATTGTTTATATCCACCAAAGTGATGCCCAGCAGGGGACAAAAGATATTGAAACCTATGGAATTGACTAGAGTCTAAGGTTTTTGTTTGTTCATTTATGTGTTGTGTGTATCTTTTATGTGCCTTGTCTTAACAGTAGCCCTGATTTTTGTAAAGGTCACATAGTTTACTCCCAGTCAGCAGCCTAATACTGGTCTCAGAAGTCTCTGTAAACTATTTTGGAAGGTTTCTTGCCTAAAGAATCCATAGTAATCTAAATTTGAGAACACCTTTAAACCACTTTGCTCCAGCCCTACTCAGAACAGACAGATCATGCTCCTCAATGGAAGATTCAGCAATCCACCACTGTGCTCTGTTGTTTACTGTGGCTACAAAGACATCCCAAAAACTGAGCACACATTTTTTGAAAGTTGGCACATGCAACAGAGCAAGTGGAAATCTATGTGTTTGTGTGTATGTTTGGGGTGGATTGAATATCAGCTATGAATACATATTCTGTTGGAAGTGCATCCCATTTAGCAGGCCAGGTTGATTGGTCCATGAATCTCTATTGTGTCCCTTTGAAACATCTGATAGACAGACATCTGAAATCTGCCTTGACTTCAAAACCAGTCATGCAACTAAAACTGAGTCAGTTTTGGTTTCAATTGCAATAGTGTTGCCCAAGACAAAGATTAAAAACTACATGAAGATAATTGCCTTCCTCAAAGATTCAAGCTGCATCCTAGGCTTCTTATTTTAGGGAGTGGGGTCTTTTAGTCCCTGCACTAAGACTGGATGTATTTTTTCTCCCTACATTTTAAGGAATATGTGTTCTGTCTCTAAATCTCAGTTTCTATTGAACAGTCCAGCCCAGTTTGGCTTGTGGTCCACGATTACAGGTGTTTCCACAGTCAAATAAGGAGAAAACGTACTCAAACTAACCCATGCCGTCCCACTTTACCAAGCCGAACTAAATGCACTACTTTCTGTTGGATGTTTGCAAACTTCCATGTGACAATGACGAAAATAAACATAAACATACCTCACCATGTACAGTATATTTAGACTGATTTGTACTCTGCTGTTGCTGTAAAGAATATTTGCATGAAACAATGTTCCATGGAGTACTGGAGTGCTGAACGCTTTAAATGAAAAAGATGCATTGTGTCTCTTGAAGACATATCTCCTCTGTTCTTGCTCTGCCACACTTCCTCACATCTCTGCATGCATTTCTGATGGGAGGAATTAATTGTGTGTTCCAGTTGATCTCTGAACTCAGAATCTACAAGATGCAAATTAGATAGTAGAATTTCATACAAGGATGTCGAAGACTGTCAATCAGACAGAAGAAAAAATAACGAGGGATTATAAAAGCAAAAGACGAACTGAAATTAATGTCATTCTTCTCTCCGTGCAGTGTGAGCTGTGGCTGATGGTGCTCAATATCTCTGCTGGAGTGTAAGAGTGTCTAACAGTGCCTCACTGAAGATACAACAGCCTGGTTCATGACACAAACAGGAGATCTGAGGGCAACAGCAGCCTGTCTCCAAACAACAGACCTCCAGCACCTCCCAGCCTGTGTCTGCACATTGAGACAAAGATCAATCCTCCATTTAAAGGAAATAAATATTTATTTTGCACATCAAACCACGGAAGATGAAGTGAAGCATACTGAAAAAGTATTCTGATATGTAGGTTACTATTTTCTGTGAGGGCAGAGAGGCACAGAGGAGTGAATGTGAGCCAGAGGGTATGAAAAAGTGCCAGCACTGAGTGTTGTGTAATAGCTGAGCACCCTTTACCTTCTCTTAGAAAACAGCAGAGATGTTCACAAGCCTGTTTTTGCAAGTCCAAGTCAAGTCTCAACTCTTTGTGTTGTTAAACTTGGTCAAGTCTCAAGTCTTTGGTCAAGTCCATGTGAACTTTCAAGTCTCTATAAACTAATTTTCTCAAGTCTGTTCTTGTTTTAATGAGCCTTCTATCATCTGCTATTTGGTCTACCAAGAATGCTGCAAAGCTATATATATGTAACTCAAAACATCTACTATATTATTATCCTTCCTTTATCTATGAGCATTAAGTATCAGTATTGATTAGTTGTTTGTTATATGATCACTTTAAACAGGGCATTGCATTGCAATATAAAGAAAACGCACAATGATGATTTCCATTAAAGGAAACTGTTTTCTTCCAACATTATGGAAAATCAGACTGTTAGTTACAGTATTAACATCTGCATGATATAACATATCACATAACACACATAACATTTTTATGTGTAGCAAAACCCATCTGAAACCACATGTTTCTGAGACAAGAAGTCGTTCTAATCTAATGTTGCAGGCTATACCAATGTTTAATATCTGAATATAAAGAGTGTTGCTAAAAATCACAGACTATCACAGGGTGACAGGAAAATATTGCAATAAAAAACCTGAAAAGCACTCAGAGAGCACAGAGCTTTGCCAGGGCCACAGTCCTCCCCCATATTGGGATTTTCACCATAAGTATTAGTCCTACCTTAATTTCAACTAAATATTTAGATTCCTTGACCATGAAAACATTCCAATAGCAATTGGATTCATAATGACATCTATTTCAGTTCAGTAGTTGTTCACAAAAATCACATTTTTCATCATGGCGGTTTTATGCTGATCCAGATCACTCCAAAATCGAATCATTTGTTCCTTGTCTCAATCCAAACATTACCTTAAAATGTCATCGAAATCCGTTCATAACTTTTTGAGTTATGTTGCTAACAGAGAAACAAACAAACAGACACCGGCAATAACATAAACTTCTTGGCGGAAGTCATAATCATCTAATCATGGTTATAGTAGGCTACATCTGCTGAACACAAAATTAACACCATTCATACCATTTCATTTATAGTGGGTCCCTAATATATATTTTTAATCTATTACACATGAACACATTCCTCTATCCTCTCACACAAACCCAGTGAAATGATAACCTGGTAAACCTGCAACATTAACATTATGTAGCCAACAATTAACCTATAACCTGCCTGTAAACTGACAGTTTAACTGTATTTTTCTGTTTAACATTGGCCAGTACATGGTGGCAACAGAACATGGATGAATAACGTAACCCAATAAATGTCATGTTGACATCGCTCCATGCAAATAAGTGTTACAAGCAAACTAGCATTCACTCATGAACTCAAATTTTCAGTCACAAAGCTGGTAGCTCAGTTAAATATAGCTGATGCTGAGCTAAACATGTTTGCTAACCATCCATATGCGCTAATGTGGCTGACCTTTCCGGGTGAGTTTTCAGGTACCTGATAAAACTTGATGTGGTTGACCCAGTGTCCTTAATCAGACTTTACAGTTAGCGCTACTTTTGTTTTTCTCTTGTCTGAAGTGTTTATAACCAAACGTAATAACAAAGACTACAGCAGCGTGTCGGTTGCCATAGTGTCATCTGAGGTACTAATGCGCAGGGCCACGCACCTGATGTGTCATATGGTTATCATGGTTACCATGTCAAAAATGAGGGAATGGCATTGAGCTCATCAGAAATTTCACAGTTTCCACAATGTAAATAAAACAAATTAAGAGAAAACATAATGATTGTTCATAAGTCCCAAAACAAGAATCCAAGTCAAGTCTGAAGTCTTTTAAGCGTGAGTCTGAGTCAAGTCTGAAGTCTCTGTGTGCGACTTAAGTGCAACTTGAGTACGAGTCACAAACTCTCTGGAAAGCAGGGTGGTGTACTGTGTCTTGTTCTGCTTCAATATTGGCACACTGCCAAAGTTTGTGTCAAGGTTATGGGTAGAGATTTGTCTTAAAATTATGCACAAATTTATATTCACGATTTATTTTTGTTTTGCAGGTCCACAAATATAGATCCATGTTTTAAAGGTTTTGCACATCCACGAATATATCCACTATTTTTTTTTCACAAGTTTCCTAACATTTTGTATGTGTATTTATCATGACTTTTCATTTGTAAATCTTCAGTTCTGCTTGTGAATTGTTGAGAGCTCCACCAGCACACGCATTTATTTTTGAGACAAACATAACACAGTTTTGAAGAGATTCACTCAGACATAAATTGAGAATATTCACATGTGGACAACCCTGCTCCCTCCTTCCGCTAGGTGCCAGTGTTGCTCTCTCTGTATAATTGGTGCTGATAATGGTAAGCGGCCTTCATCGACTCAAACTGTGAATATATTTGTGGATCTATAAAACACATGTAAATAGTAGATATGCACTATATTGCCAAAAGTACTTGCTCACTCATCCAAATAATCAGAATCAGGTACTCCAATCATTTCCATGGTCACAGGTGTATAAAATTAAGCACCTGGGCATGCAGACTGCTTTTACAAACATTTGTGAAAGAATGGGTCGCTCTCAGGAGCTCAGTGAATTCCAGCGTGGAACTGTAGTAGGATGCCACCTGTGCAACAAATCCAGTCGTGAAATTTCCTCGCTTCTAAATATTCCACAGTCAACTGTCGGCTGTATTATAAAAACGTGGAAGTGTTTGGGAACGACAGCAACTCAGTCACGAAGTGGTAGACCACGTAAACTGACGGAGCAGGGTCAGTGGATGCTGAGGCTCATAGTGCAAAGAGGTCGTCAACTTTCTGCAGAGACAATTGCTACAAACCTCCAAACTTCATGTGGCCTTCAGATTAGCTCAAGGACAGTGCAGAGAGCTTCATGGATGGGTTTCCATGGCCAAGCAGCTGCATCCAAGCCTCACATCACCAAATGCAATGCAAAGCGTTGGATGCAGTGGTGTAAAGCACGCTGCCACTGGACTCTAGAGCAGTGGAGACGCGTTCTCTGGACTGATGAATTGCGCTTCTCCATCTGGCAATCTGATGGACGAGTCTGGGTTTGGCGGTTGCCAGGAGAACGATACTTGACTGCATTGTGCCAAGTGTAAAGTTTGGTGGAGGGGGGGATTATGGTGTGGGGTTGTTTGTAAGGAGCTTGGCCCCTTAGTTCCAGTCAAAGGAACTCTGAATGCTTCAGCATACCAAGACATTTGGACAATTCCATGCTCCCAACTTTGTGGGGACAGTTTGGAGCTGGCCCCTTCCTCTTCTGTGCACCAGTCTCTAACCTTTATTTAACCAGGAAGGTCCCATTGAGATTAAGAACCTCTTTTTCAAGGGAGTCCTGGCCAAGAGGCAGCAAAAGTGCGCAAAACAGGTCCATAAAGACAAGGATGACAGAGTCTGGAGTGGGTGAACTTGACTGGCCTCCACAGAGTCCTGACCTCAACCCAATAGAACACCTGTGAGATGAATTAGAGTGGAAACTGAGAGCCAGGCCTTCTCGTCCAACATCAGTGTTTGACCTGACAAATGTGCTTCTGGAAGAATGGTCAAACATTCCCATAAACACTCCTCAACCTTGTGGACAGCCTTCCCAGAAGAGTTGAAGCTGTTATAGCTGCAAAGGGTGGACCAATGTCATATTGAACCCTATGGATGAGGAATAGGATGTCACTTAAGTTCATATGTGAGTCAAGGCAGGTGAGCAAATACTCTCTCCCCATAAAAGTTGTCCTCTTTGGGTTATTCATATTTTCAGATTCAGAGGTCTGATTTCGATGGTTTGAGGAGAGATTTTGAAGTTTAGTTCTGCACAGCAAGTTGAATTAAACCACAATAGTTAGCAATAATAATAATCAATAATCAATTATTCATACGCGATTGCTACAGCTATGAGGACAAACTTGATCAGGTAATTGGATAATGAGGAAGCTCTCAAACAAGAGGTTAAAATCTGAAGTCATACATAGAAATATTGTAGTTGCTTCTTTTGTTTTATTTTTCCTTAAAAGCTTACTTTTTGCTTTTCCGGTTGTCAATTGCTTGTAAAATCATGAAAAGTTGGTTAATTTGTTTAGATTACCAGAAAGAGCAGAACATGTTTCATAATGTTTTGTTGTCAACAGAACTTATAATCAGAAATGATTAAAAAAAACAGTATAAAAAGAGTCTTTTAGTCGGCTTGCAGTTGAAGGAAACAGCTTTTTCCTACTTTGCTCATTTCTGCTCAGCCTACAAAAACACTAAATCCCTGTCTCAATTTATACGGCTCTGAAGAAAGCAATCCCTTATCACTGAAGTTTTTGTGGTCCTCTGTCTGTAATCATAAACCTTTTGAGGCTCAAAGTGCTGTAAACATTTTCTAAGAACAACTACAGGCCTCCTCCGCATGGTTCTGACCTCACTCTGAAAGGTTGCAGTGCTGAGGGAAAAATAACCCACACACCATTACAAAAAATTGAATCTCATTTTTTTGGGAGAAAATGTTTTGCGCTCAAGCTAAACATTAAGAAAGTATATTATCCAAGGTCAAGGCTGCATTCAGTGTCTTAATCATTTTAAATGTTAGAGGTCTCTTCAGCTGTTTTGGTACATTGAGAAGTCAGAGATCTTGTTTAAAAGGAACTTTGGCTCTAACTTTTTACTCTGAAACAGCTTTTGGAGCTACGATCAAAATTGAGTTTGATTCTTTGAGGTTTGCACTAAATGTGTGAAAAGACTGAAGATGTTCTTCTGAAAAGGGCCTGGTTACCTCCACCAAGGAGGAAATGTTGTTGCCGGCATCTGTTTGCTTGTTTCTCTGTTAGCAACACAACTCAAAAAGTTATAGATGGATGTGGATGAAATTTTCAGGAAATGTCTGGATTGGGACAAGGAATAAATGATACGATTTTGGGAGTGATCTGGATCATCATAAAACCGCCATGACAAAAAAATGTGTGAATAAGTCGCATCAAGTTTCGTGAATAACTAACTAAAGTAGATATCATTATGAATCCAATTGCCAATGGTATGTTTTCATGGTCAAGGAATCTTAATATTCAGATAAAATAAATGTAGGACTAATTTTTATGGTGAAAATCACAATATGGGTGAGGAATGTGGCGCTGGCGGAGGTCTACGCTCTCCAAGTGCTTTTCTGGTAAACATTTCTTACAGCTTTCTCAGTTTGTTGTTTATGTTTTATGGGGGAAAAAAGATTTTTTCAAAACCTAAGTTGTAAAAACAGAGCTGACTCATCAGATGGAATGTGCAAAAGCATGTTGATTGTTGAGTTCCGGTGGTCAGCTTGATATCATGCTATCTTCACCTTAGTAACTGTTGTAAGGAGCAGAAATACAGATAAGAACCCCTCATCTCTCTGTTTAATCAAACATCTAGTTGACACATCGTCCTGCAGCAGTAGCAACACTATTTTGATACAGCCCCTCTCAATAAAGCAACCTCAGGGCCTCTCTGATGATGGACAACAATGTCCACACCATGGGCTCTAATTTCGTGGCGCAGCGCAGGGGGCGCAAGCCTGGCGCACCCCGCGCAGTGTTAATTTGGTCCGGCGCACCGCCGTGCCCCGCCAATTTGACAATTTGGTAGACCGTCTGCGCAGAGGTGGGTGTGACGGTGCACCAAGGGGAGGTGATGGCGCACCAGGGGGAGGTGTCGGCAGATTCATGTTGGCGCAGTGACAATTTTGTGCCAAAAACAGTGCAGAAAGTGCGCTGAAAGCTCGCCAGCTGCAACCTGGTCTAACCTCGGCGCAGGGCGGAGCGCACCCTCCGCAGCTGTAATTTGGTGACAAGCGCACATGTGCGCACACCTCAGAGGCAGGTTTCCAGAGTGTCAGGCACATTTTAATGCATTAAACAATCACAGCAATCACTATTTAATGTCCCCGTCTGAGCCAGCATATTGTATCTATATTAACCTTCCCGTCACATCTGATGTCAGATTAAAGCCGTTTGTCATCATGGAAACTTAACCTGACGGCAGCTGGAAGTTTGATGCACATCTTACAAGTCAACAATAAACAGCCTTAACATCTGAAACTGAGTATGTGTCTGGCTTCTCTCATTTCATTAAATTCAAAGAAAAAAAGGGGAAAAAAGACAGAGAAAAAGGAGAGAAAATAAACGTTTGTCACTCAGGATTTACCTGTTATTTCCCATATTCCTCTATTTTAGTCTTTATTTTTAACGTGCTCTAAAAAGATGGAGAGCATTATTGCAAGGAGGATGAGGCGGAGACACCGGGAGAGTATACAGTATATCACTAAAGGCTCTGCTATTTGGCGATGACAAACCAGGAGTGCAGGTGGATCACAAGCATTATGAATGGATAAGCCAGCTGTGGTGTAACTGTCTCTTATTTTTTTTACTCCTATTAATGACAAAGGAACAGATTACATCTGTCCCGAGAGCTGGCCCACACGGTGACGCGCCCCGCTGTCCATTCTCATGGTGAAGGGACAGCGGCTCCACTGCTGGATCTTTCCAGCACACTGTTTCCGCGGTGGCGGGGATAATTCAGACCAACCAGACGCTGCGGCATTTAAAGGCGAGGAGAGGCGCTCATTTCATTGGTGAAGACAGCGATCGGCTGTGATAATCCCACTCACGTTTATTCTCCTCCTATTCTGACATTTGCGCGGAGAGGCAGAGACACTGGCGTGGACGCGCAACCTCTGCGCCCCTGTGCGCCATGAGTGCGCCTCTCTTGTCACTGCAGGAAACTTGCAAAGTGCGCAGGTCACATCCAGTCCGCGCGGCAAAGGCCGGCGCAGGCAGGTGCGCCTGCGCTTGCGCCTGGTCTACGAAATTAGAGCCCATATCTGTAGCTTCTAGCTTATTGTGATAAGCTGAGGCAGACAGCAATGAAAATTATGCAACAGTTGGCACTTCTGCTACCTGCTTTTCACAAAAATTAAATTAATTCTGTAATGTTGTAATTTGAACTTTGATATTAAAATATGTCAACCATCCATTTTGTACTTTTTGAGGTTGTCCCAGCTTTCATTGAAAGAGAGGCAGAGTTATACCCGGACTGGTCGCACAGAGAGACAAATAACCATTTTTACACTCGCTCACACCTTGAGGCAATTCAGAGTCCCCAATTTAACTAACAAGCTGTTGTGTTTTTGGTTCATGGGAGGAAGCTGGAATAGCAGGAGAAAATGAGACAAATATTAAAAAGCTAAAAAGAAGAGGATCTGACTATTGTTTACACATTTTGAAAGACTTAGATGATCCTACTTTCGGCCTGATACCATAACCAGATGTCTTTAGTTGCTCAGTTGAGTTTACTGGTAAGAGGCAATTTCATTTGGTAAAAAAATTAAATAAAAATTCATGAATTCAACTAAATGTTGTGTCATGTGATATAACATTCATGACTAACCCCTGAGCCATTTTGGCAGAATTTTAGTGAACCTAATAATATTGAACCACTACAGACAGTAATTCATATTAAATTTCATATTTGATATTTTTGGTTTCTTTCAATTACCTCAATTCTATGAATGGCTTCTGTTTTAAAATTTGCAAACCCTTAACCAAAAAGCTCCAAACACAACAAAATACATCAACTTAAAAATATCACCATGGAAAAGGAAAAGCCACTGACTGTAATATGATTATATAAAATCACTGTCTATTGGATCCATAAAATGATCCGGCACAGAGACCAAAGTGCCAAAACCTGTGGTACCTGATGGTGCACTTGAAGTTGGCTTCAGAAACCTTGCAGTAAAATTTTTGTCTGCAGGAAGCAGATGGGTCCACAGCCTAAATCATCTAAACAGCCTGGTTAAGACACAGTTTTAGTCTAAATCTATAATGCATCTTATTGCTCTTGCTGTGAGGGGGGTGATTTTTTCTAAATCATGCTCATTTTCATTTTATTTAAGATTTCTGGTTTTGGGAATAGGGACGCGACTAACATGGCTGCACACCCACAAGTCCAAACTCACAGTCTCTCTGCCTGAGAGAATGTTGAGCTTAAGTTCAGCTGAGATGATGGCAGTTTGGTATAAGAAACCATCCACTGTGTACAAAGGCTAATTTGATCACTGAACAACTGACGACAAGTCTTTTTCTATATCTTTTACAGTCTATGGTAGAGCAGAATGTTTCCCAAAAGCTTGACTTTCCAGAGAATTTTACCCTTCATATCTTAAAATACAGGCAGTATAATGATCCAACACTTACTGTAATACACATTTATTTAATTTTCAGGAACCTTTGCACTGTATTTAATTTATATATCCTTGTTCTTTAATGTTTGCTGACTATAGAAGCTTCACCATAACCTTTTTGACTTTGGCAGTTCTCCCAGGCAAACACTCAAGAGATATTATCCTCTCATACTTTCAAAGTCTTCATTAACCTTTAAAATCAAATATGTTTCAATGAGAATTGAAATGTTGATTCTTCATATATATCTCTTTTCTGCCTGTTACAATAAAGTTATCTCTCCCTGTAATTTGAGTGCATTTCAGTACCAACATTTTCTCCATCCATGTAACTATTGAAACATATTTATAGCCTTATGACCTCGGCAATAGTCCAGCTCCTACACGAGCACCAAATGTTTACATATCCATCTGCACTTTTGACATCAAAACTCAATACTTTAAATATGGAAACAATGTCATTTTTCTCATGTTTCAATCTTTACAAAAAGTCTCTTATAGCTGAAGATTATCTAGATCACTTTCAGTCCATTTTTGTGGCTTTTGTTCTTAGCTGTTTGATGAATAAGACTCATTAATTGCAGGTCCTGTATTTTGTTGCAAGCCAAGATTTGGCAGGCGTGTCTCTGATATGAGGCTGTGCTGCTGCTTAGCATTGTTCAACAAAAACTGTCAAGACAGTAGAGACTCCAGCAGGGAGGCAGCCAGTCCACAGCAGAATGAAACACTAGAGAAAAGGAGAAAAGCAAACTAATACTTTAAACTTTGTTGTCACCTCAATTTAAAGAGAGATAGCTGGTTAAGTCTCAAAGGCAGTCTGTTATAAGGATTTTGATTTGCTTGTGAAAAGTCTGTGTGACCTGAAGCACATCATGCTGTCTCCTCCCTGTGTTGGATAATGAGGTCTAAGCAAACAGTTTCATCTTTGAAGACTAATAATGAAGAAAAGTATGTCTGATATCAGCTTCTGTCGTCAGAGAACTAATCACTGCCTCCAGAGTCTGAGTGTTACCTGTGGACATGTTAAAGCTCATGGGCAGATTTTTAAATTGTTGACACATGGATACGACCTTTAAACAAAGCAGACACTCAGTAGAGGATCTTTATTGTGTGGTTTTGCCTTTCAGCAGGACCTTGTCCTGCTACTTGTCAGTGTACGTTCAGTTAATGGCACAAAAATGCAACTTTATTTACAACTTTAGGTGGGGGAATGGAGTATAAGAGAGTCGCAGGCACCATTTCCTTATAAGTCACAGCTGTGCTGACTAACCACAACTTTTAACATCTATATGTATTTCCACCAAACAGGCCAGTTCAATTCAGCTAAATGCAATAAGAGGTGCTTTTACTATTGAAGAAGGAGAAAATGTAGCCAGATAAACAACCAGGGCTCTCTTACTTTTTGGCACGCCTGTGGGAGGGTGCTGAGCATACCAAACCATCTTAGAAAGGTGGAGCTAAAGCAGAACAGTCTGTTAATTGTAGAGATGGGGGAAAATCAATACACTATTGTATCATGATATTTGTGGTGACCAATGTTGGCCAAAGTACTTTTAAAAAGTAATTAGTTATAGTTTCTAGTTGCTTTACCAAAAAAGAAGGTGAATTACTAACAGAATTACTCACTCATAAATGTAACTGGTCACCAGGGAGAGTAACTGATGCATTACTTTGTTGAAAAAGCTTTTGCTGTTTGAACTTTGCTGTCCTTCCTTGTTGTTACCTGACCTGCTGCAGCAGCGCAGACATCATCAGCGGAGTTCTCTGTGTTTTTGGTCAGTTTAACTTTACAAACAACAGACAAACATTTTGCTCTAGGACGTAATGTACACTTCACATGTCTGTTCTTGCCTTTTACTTTTTGTACTTCCATCCTTAAAACATCAGTTTTAACTCCACAGACCGCCCAGGACTCGCCATTGCTGCAACTGTCTTGTCAGGCATTGCGATTGAATTAAGCATTTCAAAAGAGAGAAACCTACATGAAGTGTTTTTCATTTTTATCCACGTGACATTTCAATTTCAAAGTCATATTACTTCTTTTTTGTCTCTTTACTTTATTCAACACACTTTTGTTTGAAGGTGGAACATCCTTTTCTTTGTACAGAAGTGAAGGGAGGGGATTTATTTTATGTGGAAACATCATTTTTAAAAAAGAATGCAAATTTCTGTTAGGGTGGGATAAATCAATTTTAATAACTTCTAAATTGGGTTTATATTAATAGCAGATGATGCACCAGATTCCTCCTGGGTTTGGGGGCACAGCAAGTCCAAATGAGCAACTGCACTATTGGAACAAGCCCAAAAAACTCTCCCACAACTCCCAATATACACATGCAAGTTAGAAAAGAAGATGAAAGTCACTTACAATAAGCGGACCTAGCAACTCTGGCATCAAGATTTCCCCTCTGTCTGTTAGTAGCGCAGCTCCTGCTTTGTGTCTGGCTGAGCGAGGCAGGTCGGATATCAGGTGCTTGACATCAGCACAAAGTTGTGCACCACATTTTACTGTAGGTAATGGTAATGGCATTATAAAGTTTGAAATAGTAATTAATTACATTACCTATTACTGTGAAAAGGTAACGGTGTAAGTAAAGCCATTATTTTATGTGACGATATTTTATGTAGTGTTTTTTTATGCATTTATTTCCAATGTTTCATGAGACTTTTAGTTCAGAAGAAATATAATGAATTACCCTGTAAGCTTACACAAAGGACTTTACAAGTATTTGTTTAAAAGTTATATTCAAAATAAAAGGTCAACAACAGCAGCACTTAAGCCCTTCAGAGCAGTGAAGAGCAGAATGACTTAAAGCTCAAGGAGCTGGTGTCCTTAAATGTTTTTAAACGAATTTGAAAACTCAAAGAAAAAATCTTTGTATCTTTAAGTCAGGAGAGTCCGTGTAAACGTAGCCAAAAGGTTTTGTGCTCCTGACCAAAAATTTCACCCTAGTCCAGCCATCTCAAAGCTGGCCTGATGCAGCCTTTCTTTGCAAACAGCAGGAGGTCATAATCAACACTGAGAGAAGAAAGTGGACTCATTCATGTCTTTGCTCTCCTCTTTAATGACAGACAGATTTTCAGGTGGAGCAGTCCAGTTCAGGAGGATTTTAACTTGTAGTCAGGAACTCCAGGCCTGCTCCTCCTACATGTTGATCCTTTGCCTGTAGATATTAAATAATCTAAGGGTATCTAATGATGTGTCAGTCATCATTGGTGTTGTTTAATTCATTTTACATAATGCCCAGGTTTGTTTGTCCTTCAAGCTCCACTGAAAATGAATATTAAAGTCTGTTAGCAGAAAGATCATGTTTTAGTTTTAAAGGCTTTTTAAACAGAAAATGACCTTTTGGATCGTTGTACATCATTGTGCTGTGTTTTTTTTTAAAGAAAGTAGTTTCTATTGGTTCCATCCTTATGAGGGTTTAGTATTTGTTCTCCCCTTGCCCAGCCGTCATCTACTTCTTGAGTTTATTTTTCCACTACATGTTTTTTTTTCATTTACCATTAGCACAGTTGGTCATTGAAAAGTGGCTCTGACTGACTATGGAGGCCACATGTAATACCATTTAAGGCCTTGGTACCAAAATGCTCACAGGAAATTGCAGCTTGCCCTTCCTTAACTGCTCTCTGGAATGTGGAATCCCTGAATACTTGATGTCTGCAGGTGGTGTCTGTGCTGGGATGTCTGTCACTCAGAGAAAGGTCCTTTCCTGTGGGACACCAGGCCCTGGAGCTTTCTCACAGCACTCAATTTTACGATGAGGCCTCAGGTAGTGCTGAGTGGTGAGCAGCCACTTTTATTTTTCTACCCCAAATGGAGTTTGAATAACGTCATCAGTAGTTTGACCAGACATGTGCTCACAGCAGGCTAAGCTGACACCACACCAGTAGCTCAAAGGTTTGACCTACCAGCTACAGTGATTGATAAATAAAAGCAGCATAACAGAGTGACAGCTTAGTTTTAGTCCAGATTATGTTTCATGCTAAAATAGACATGCATACAGTCGCCAAATTAGCTCCTCCTTTGCACCACATGGAGTACTGCATGATTACACTGAACCTAAGTTACTGAGTAGCAATGTCACAGCAAATTTAGAAGAGTCAAAATTTGTTCATTTTTGAGGTAATTTTACTCCAGATGTAGTCAAATCCTGAAAATTTACAGTAAAGTTAAACAGAACTGGTGTCTGAAACAAGTGTTGGAATAATGTTTCTGTAAATCAAATCTACAGGTGCCACTGTGTGATCTTTAACTCTATATAAGACTTTATCTCATACATCATAACGCTTTGTCAATAATTAACATGTCACTCCCACAACTGTCAGTTTCATTATCAGCTCAGCACAACTCAGCAGAGAAAATAAGTACCCACAGTTTTGCCACAACTCAATCCATAGACATCACATGCTCGTCGTACTGTAATAACCTAATTACCAAAATGAAAATCAAAATGCTCTTATGATCACTATGCCATACCACTCAGCTCAAGCCTCAGCTCTTTTTTAGTTTTACTGAGAAATGGCTTGCCTCCTGGATGGCTGCGTGACTGCACTCTGATAGTGATCTGTTTATTTTTGTGGAGGTTAATAGAAGCTCTCATGCATCCAGAAAGAGAGGGTAGAGGGGCCTGCTTCATCAGAATTCATCAGATCACCAATAATATCATGAGCAATCTGAAGAGAGAGGCATTGTTTGTCCATCTCAGCTTCCCTACCCACAGCAACCCCTTTGGAGACAGAGAGGAAATAATCAGCAGGGGATGCTGCTTTAATTGAAAATGATTAACATCAGGGAAGCCCCAGATTTTTAGTCCCTGCTGCAAACATAAGAAGAAAATAGAAGAGGGAAATGGGGATCTTTTCAGCCATCTGGATTGCTAATTTACAATAATCCTCAGGTTAGCCTCTGAGCTCAGCACAGTCAGTCCCTCTGAAAACAGTGAGCTAATATAAAGACTAATTTAGCTGGGGATGTGAAAATTTCACATCAAAATATGGCTCTGCAAGCCTTGGCTATTAGAGTAAAAAATAAGTATGCAAAGAAACTTAAAGCTAAAAGCTATTAAAATGTTTAAACACTTGACTCTTCTGAGGTGTTTGCTCCATTTAATCATATGTGGGCATTTCTGGAAGCCATTTTTGTCTGAAATGCTCAAAAGGGCAACATCACATTTCTCAAACTTTCTTTTTAAACCTTGACCGGCCTAAACCTAGACCTTTGTCTGCTCCTGATTGGAGGACATTGTCAAGAAAACAGGAAAATGAAACATTGGGTACATGTAATTGGGCACAAGACTGACAGGAAGTTGTTTTGTGTTCTCTAGAGTCAAATGGAAGTCTTAAAACATCGCTGCAGCATGTAAAAAAAATTGGGAAACCAAAAAACCACTAACAGGGATTCATCACAGTGGAAAACATTTCTTAACAAAAGAACAAATCAGCAGATGAGTCAGTAACCAAGTGAGTGAAACAAAACAAAGGCAGGCACTGGTCTCAATGGTAACATGGCTAACACTAACAACTAATACAGTAAGGTCAAACAGACAGGTAAAGGCAAAGAGGAAATCAAATACCACTGCACTTAATGTTAAAGATATATTTGATCTAGATTAACTAAAGAATGGTGGTCCACTCCCCTTAAAAATACAATGAAAATTTCTGAAGATCTAAGTAAACAAACTGCAATTTCATGTAGTTGAGAGACTTACATCTCCTCCATATATTACCCCCTCACCCCTTCTGTCCCTCTCCAAAGCTCTTTTTCACCCTTCTTTTCTCATTTAACCCCGTCTCTCCTCCTCTGCACCATCAATCCTGATGCTCCCCTTGTCTCCTCACAGACCTGGTTCAGTCAGTGAGAGATGATAAGTGTATTTGTGGCCTTGTGATAAAGAAATGTTGAATATGTAACATGCTCATAAGAAGACTGTCTCTGCTTTTTATAGTCTCAATGGGAAGATATCTCATTAAGACTATAATCTATAACCTATCAATAATTTATTTGCTAAATATGGAGTATGAAGGAGAGAAGAGGAGCACAGATTAGGGGGGACAGGAACAGAGTGAACCAGTGAGGTAAGATATAGTATACTTCCTGATGCCATTATTGGGCAACTTTATGAGCTTATTTTGTGTTTACGTAGGGATCTTTGATCAGACTGTTGACATACATACAGAATTTTTGGCTGTTAAATAAGTTATTATTTCATAAAGGCCTATATGGAATTATAACAACGTTAAGTGTCACTGTTTAAGGACAGTTTAATTGCCAATTTAATTGACTTATGAGGGCAAAAAGAGATGCAATGGTTGAATTAAAGATCATTTTTAAAATGAAGATATACTGCAGCTAGATTAAAAAAAAAAAATCAAAGGTCATCTTGAAATATACACTGCCTGGCCAAAAGTCGCCACCAAAAAACAAGGTCACACACTCTTATATGGAACACCCTTAGCTATGATTATAGCTCAAATATGCTGTGCCATTGTTTTATATGCTTCTGCAATGTCACAAGATTTGTCATAGATCATAGGACTGCCCCCACAGGCTTGTACAGTAGGCACTGGGCATGATGGGTTCATCACTTCACCTGCCACCTCTTCTTACCCTGATGTACCCATCCCTCTGGAACTGAGTAAATCTCCCCTAAAGCTCCCTCACAAACTGAAGCTTTTTTCTGGTTAGCTTTACTGATTAGTGGTTTTCTTAAGGCTACAAAGCTGTACAGTCCCAATCTCTTGACTTCCCTTCACATTATACATGTGGAAATGCTCTTGCTTTCACTATTCAACATACCCCTGAGCTCTACTGTTGTTTTTCTTCAATTTGATTTGACCAAATGTTTAAGTGATTGCCGATCACAATCATTTAGGATTTTATTCAGACCACATGTATTCCTTGTAGACAATGGTTCCCCTATCTTTCCAGTTTTTAATAATGCATTGGACAGTTCCTAACCCAGTTTTAGTAGTTTCTGCAAACTCCTTAGATCAGGGCTATTCAATTGGAAATTTAATCAGGCCAGATTTTCAGACTGGGCCAGACATTTTTAGCAGACAGTGAGCAAAGTTAACCACGTAAAAGAAACACAAACACTGGATGTGTTTTAATTTATTGCCACATTCAAAAGGGCATAAACTCAATAAAGAGCAGCACTTAAACCTAGCTTCTGCTGAAATACTGTTTCTATAAATTTTACACTTCAAACAGATAACTTCAACATGTTGGACGGTTAAATACAAGCACATATTAACATAAAAAGTGCAGATTAGAAACTCCATCTTTTGGTCACATTTGAAAGTGCATTAAAAGTAACTTGCTTAACAGCAACCTTTCAGAACGTGTTGCATTCGATGTCAGTAATAATGTTAGAACTTTTGAAAGACCTTGTCAATGTTTGTAAAAGTTACCAAAGAACCAATCACTTTGGTTTTGGGCCACTCGAGGGTTGCTTTCGGTCCCGAATGTGGGCTGCGGGCCACTAATTGAATGGGACTGCTTTAGATGATTCTCTGCTTGATGCATGCCAATGATTTGACCCTTCTTAAACATAAAGACTAACATCTTTTCCATGACCACAGGATGTATCTTTCCACATGGTTGGTTAAGAAATGAGAAGCTACTCATTGCATTAGCTGGGGTGATATAACTTGTTCCCCACTGAAAAATTGTCAAATAGAAGGCTTTACCTATTTGCTTAGTTACATCCAAGTGGCGACTTTATTTTGGCCAGTCATTGTATAAACACACATACTGTATATGTGCTTGCCTAACACTGTCATTCATGCAGCAAGTCAGGGGAATTACAGCTGAATATTTAGTGGGAAGTGTAAGCAGCAAGGGTTTTACAATGCAGCAGAGACTGGAGTCCAATAGTTCCCTGACCCCTGCAATAGGATGCAGATGAATTAGTGAGCACGACAGCAGCACAGTGACACACAAACAGTTGGGGTGGTTTTATTATATAGATTTGTCCAGAGTTTGTGCATATGTTCAAGGTTAGGTGCTCCTTTCAGCACAAAATATGTCTAGACAAAGTATATTTTCAACATTCATACTTGAATTCTGCACCAGAATTCATTTACATGAATTATTTGACAGGGAACCAGTGGGAACCATTTTATTGAAAACCCACTCTCCATTCTTTATATATGCCTGAAAAGGATGCCCTTAATGCATGCAAAGTCAAGGTTGTTCTTGAATCAATTTATTCAAATGTTTCCCAGACATGCTTACAGCTTTGTCTATAAAGGATAACAGTGATTGTTCATCTGTCTGCAGGTCCCAGATCAACATTTTGTTCAATATAAATTGTCAAATCTAGTAAGCATGCAAATAGATCAAACTGAGATGCTGCACAGGGTATACATAATATGTGCTTAACATCAGCATGATTTTATGTAAATCTTAAGTCTTAATTAATACAAATACAAATTAATACAAATTGGTATTATGTTTTATTTGTTGGAAAGCCTGATTAGTCATTTTTCTGTGGTACAACTCTTAAAGGGCAACTTCGGTATTTTTCAACCTGGGTCCTATTGCCCCAAGTGTATGTGTGTATACGATTGACGGGTACAACTCGTTTTAAAATTGGCTCAGTATCAAGGGAGCGGATGCAGCCGGCAGTCAGGCTAGATACAACTGCATCCCAGTTTGAGCATTAAAAGTGTTTATTTCTGCCACAGACCGGTTAGATCGCCGGTGCTAGCTCTCTAATTAGCATTGTAAGCATTGCGTTTTCCTTCACGTCCTCTGACCTGTGTGACGTCATCTGTGAGCTTGTTGCCGGAAGAAAACAGAGGAGCCATGCAGCGTGCCGCTCAGAGTGGAGCTGCTTATCCCGGAGGACAGTTGGAAGTTTTACTGCATCGGTATCATGGCTGAATATTTACCAGATTTCGAGAGTGAAGACTAGCCTTTTCATTACGACGGCCACCCGTATTTATTTGAGCCAGAGTATACGGACGAGGAGCTGCTACAAACTCAAGAGCTAACGAGGATAGCAACAGAGGGCTAGCAGACGAGGGTGAAGCAGCGGCTGCACGAACGCGAATTTCTGAGGACTGGTGGTGCTCCTGTGGTTGCTGTGACTCTATTCCCATAGAGGAAGAATGTCTGTGTTGCAACGAGTGGGACCTGTTGCCCAATATTCGTGGTCTCGATGTGTCGTGGGATGATACAGAAAGTACCCGACGCTGTGTAACAACATTAGAGGATCTCCCCCCTCTGATCAACATGGCAGTGCTGGATACCTTTTTTCATCTACCCAAAATAAATTGGAGGAGGCGACAAAAACCACAGGGACCAAATGGTCAACTATCCATAAAGTAAGTATAACTAATATGTCTTTATGCATACAATACGTATAAGTATTGTATGTGTTGTGTAAGGGTTTATAATTCACCACAGACCGGTTGTGATCGCCGGTGCTAGCTCTCTAATTAGCATTGTAACACGGTAGGCCACAAGTCTGTACTGGCTGGACGAGAGGAAAAAGTGAAGAGGATTTAGGGCAACAGTAAATGTGTGTGTCAGAGACAAATCTAGAGCGTTCGTGCAGCCGCTGCTTCACCTCGTGCTAGCCCTCTGTTGCTATCCTCGTTAGCTCTTGAGTTTGTAGCAGCTCCTCGTCCGTATACTCTGGCTCAAATAAATACGGGTGGCCGTCAGAATGAAAAGGCTCGTCTTCACTCTAAATCTGGTAAATATTCATCCATGATACCGATGCAGTAAAACTTCCAAGTGGGAACCATTTTATTGAAAACCCACTCTCCATTCTTTATATATGCCTGAAAAGGATGCTCACAGATGACGCCACACAGGTCAGAAGGAAAACGCAATGCTTGCAATGCTAATTAGAGATAACAGTGATTGTTCATCTGTCTGCAGGTCCCCAGATCAACATTTTTGTTCAATATAAATTGTCATCCTAGTAAGCATGCAAATAAGTCAAACTGAGATGCTGCACAGAATTTATACATAATATGTGTGTAACATCCGCGCGTTTTATGTAAATCTTAAGTCTTAATTAATACAAATACAAATTAATACAAATTGGTATTATGTTTTATTTGTTGGAAAGCCTGATTAGTCATTTTTCTGTGGTACAACTCTTAACTCATAAAAGGACTAATTTTCTGTGCATGTGTGGCATGAGCCCAAGCAAAATGTGTAGGTAAAATATGTGCCACAATCCCCTCTTATGCCACGGCCACACCGGACGCGAATTCACAAAGACGCGCGTTGAGATTACATACAAAGTCAATGCAAAGATGTGTTTGGACGCAGATTCACCCCGGGTGGTGCATTGGACGTGTTTGGCGAGGCACGTATGAAGCATCCGGCGTGTTTGGGGTGTCAAACGCCTCTACGCTCGAGTTGAAAATATTGAACTTTTGACACAAATTTGCGTGATGCTGTGCCGCGGCAGCCAATCAGCGATGACATTCCCCCCCGACGTCATTGATTTGATGATGTGTGACGCTGCGGCCACCTGCTCAGGCTCAAACCACGTCGAAAGATGGAGGAGAGGTTGATCCGCGCTGCTTGCCATTGTGTGTACTCTACAGAGACCGGAACAAAAAGGAGCAGGCTTGGGTGAAAGTTGCTGAGGAGACAGGTTTTGAAGGTAAGTTCTGTAAATATTCATTTCTAGCTGGATTTGCCTGCACGGGTCATCGCTGAGTCCGACTGGCTCCGGCTCTCTACTCCGCCTGCGCAGTGACGCGCGTCGCCCCTCAGCTTGTCAAAGTGGTCCAGCGTCCAGTCTCGGGCGTTACGCACAGCGCGTTACAGGCACTACGCACGTTTAAATTCGCCAATTCGCGTATGATGTGGCCGTAGCATTACCCTGCAAGACAGCCTAGAGTGAAGCAATGGTGTGGATCTGGCCTTTTTGGATTTTGTCTTCCTGAGATGCTCACTTTGAAGCCTGTCCTTAACCTCACCAGTCTCAAAGAAGTTGGTTGGAAATTTGTAAATGGTACTCAGGCTATTGGGGAACAATGTTGCCACTCTAACACCACCTTACAGTTTCAACAGGGGATATGGCACAGTTTTTGGGGGTGCCATAGGTTTAACTGTGTTGCTCAATCCACAAATGTACAGTCCTTACAACTTGTTCCAACTGGTTAACGTGACCATTTCAGGCTTTCTAATGATATAAAATACAATAACAATTAGTATTTTTAAAGGGAAGAAATCATTGACAAAACTAGCATTTACAATTTTTTTCTTGCAGAGCATCGTTGTGGACAAAGCTGTTGCATGGTAGAAAGGGTGACAAAATCATTTATAAAGCAAAAAGAAACTCACCATGGCACAGGATCAGAGAAGGCAATGGCTTGTTTCTCAAACAAAGCAAAGAGACATTCACTAGGACTTACTCCATTATCTGCAGCTTAACAGTGATATAGGCACACACCAGCTAACACAGTCACGAACTAAACCGCAGCACCTACAAAGTGTAGGTGCAGACAATTATTATAATGTGTGTTCTGTCCATTGGCCTTCAGTCTGACCATTCTGATGTTTGTATTAATTATGGATGGGTCCTTTATAAGTTCTGAACTCTGAGTTGTCTCCCTTCACATCAAGAAGGGTGCGTTCAGTGTCCTCCAGTGCAACACCTCTGTCCAAGTCATCCTGACACTTTGTCTACTGTTAGCATACCGTCAAAATTTTAAACCGCGGGGCTCTTGGTCTTCATCTGTTCTGTTCTGTTAAAGGATGAAGCAGTTATTGACTGTTTGTCGATATGCAGATGTAGTGTGCAAGTTTTGTACTGACACTTCAAATAAGCAGTGATAAAAGAAAAAAAGAGAGGTGGGCATCTGCACTGAATGAGTTCATTCACGGGGATTAAGGGTAAATCTGTCACCCAGTGGAGGGATTCTCTTTTTCTCACAGGGATTATCTGAATGTGACACGGATGTGGCAGGTCTAAGTCATTCAGTGTTAGGATGTACATGATGAATTTATTAATCTATCTTTTTATGGGCACACAGGAATACAAATGCACATGAAAATACACACACACACACAAAAAGTGTGCGTGGGAGTGGTAGAAACCTGCTAATGGCTTATTTAAACCACTGTCAACACATGGAAGGTAACACTGAACTACCAAAACTAGATATCAAATATTAAGTGCAACTATTTTGTTTAAGGAACATGAAAAATGACAGTACATGGTGCAACCAAAGCCTCGTAATTAACCCATTTATAGTAGGTTGGCTCGAAAATGTACAGTAAGATTATTTACACTGTTTTTCTTTTCCACAACAAAGCTCCTGTGTTAAGAACTATTTTGTGATGCTAAAAAGGGTTATGTATCCTTCCACCTGCAATTCCTCACATTTGATTAGATCACAGTGCTGCAACGGGTTCAGGTAGCTGTCACAGAAGCACAAAAACAATATAAATCTAACTACCTGAATATTCCGAAGATAAGTTGCTTGCTCTGATGTTATCCCAAATGTATATAAAAGCAACGGTAATGCCTAAATTTCAGATTTCACAACATCTCGTCTCGTGATCTGTATTTCTGCTAAAGTTAGGTTGTTGTTTTAAATATGGACACCAAGATTAACCTTTCTTTAGTGACAGCACATTGTGTTACAGCCCATTTTACTGATCGGAACTATGACACATGACAGCAGTTTGAAGGTTTACCAGAATTAACAAGCTCTACTGAAAGGTGCAGGAGAAGCCTCACTGGTGACAGCAATGGGCCTCCGGGTTTACTGATATGGGTTCACAATTCATGCATCTGCGCCACAAGGTAACTTGTGATCTGTGATTCTCCTCAGTTTGCCATCCCGCTTTTATACCTTTGACTCGTGCAAAAGTTCTTTCTCTGTGTACTCTGGTTCATGAAGATATCCTCTCTACTCACAGCTGTCTGTCCTTGTCACTCGGGTTAGTCAGGATCAGTCCAAATTAGAGGGGTCACTCATATGCCTTCTTGTCATTGATTTACAGCGGGGTCTATGCGCAGAACTGCTGATGTCAGGGCTGGACCAACCAGCATGGCAGCCATCTGAGAATTACCGATACAGGAACTAATTGCACCAGAAAATTATATATATTACCCTTGCTCACCAGCCCCCGTGGCCTGGAATGAGTTGGCCATTTAAAAATCATATTAAATCTCCCTATGATCTCCCTATCCCAAAGTGTATGTCCTATCTGATATAGAGATTAGAACTGTCAGACACTGAAACATGTTTGTATTTTTCCTCCTACAGAGCTAAGTTAGTAATCCTGCTGTGTGTGTGTGTTTGTCTGTTTCAACAGGGTTAATTGGCTGTTAGTGTTACAAGTGAATCTCTCCAGCAGTGTGTTTAGCATCACCACTCTTTCGGACTGCCTGTCGATTTAAACCCATCTTCTTTGCAGAACATCCTTGAACATTATCAGTCTCCTACAGAGAAAGCTCCCAAAGGCTAATCCACCTGTCTCCTCTCACACTTTCTCCAGCAGCCTTCTCACTTGAAGTTAATGCTTCTATACGTGTCATTGAAATTTAACCTGACAAACCTCAGAAGCATGAAGTTTTCATAGAGCGGAAAAATACAGTATTTCTCTGCATACCTGTTTGTCTTTAGATGGTACACAGTGAATGAAAAGAGAAAAGGTGAGGGTGCTTTTACACTTTGACTGTTTGAGGTACACCAACTGGTACAGCTGCACCCTGAGGTAAAAGGCAATGACATCTGCAAATTTGTGTAAATCTGGGTAATTGCCTAGTTAAGATCATTTCATTGAAATTAATCTGTCTTGAATACACTCCTTTAGTGACAGTATGAGATTTCTTCTACACTCATTAATGTGTTTGACTTGTAGTCCTGGGTGACATTAGGATAACTTACTTAGTAAAGGTGTCTTTCTCTCATTTTTAGAGGCGTTTTTGATAAAGAAATATCCGAAATGTATGTTGCTCTTTAACGAGGTCTTCTCTGGCTGGATCTCTGTCTGTTGTTTTGATCAGTGGCCTGTGGATACAGGATTACACTGCTAACACACCACACTAAAGAAAGGAACAGGGTAAACACACACAAATACACCAAACACAAATTAAAGGTCAAGAAATTTCCATATGGTATTAACACGAACTTTACCTCCAACAAGCGCACAGTCCTATAAGCTGGACTCTTGCTCACATAGTATAATTTATATCTATTGGAATCTGTTTGTGCCAGTTTCGATGACAGAGTTTTGGGTTGGTGTTGAAGTGCCTGCCAAAGATGACTAAGTAAGGACAGTAGTTGTTGCTGTAATTGCTGTCATTGAACTAGGGATGCAACGGTTACCGGTAAAATGGTAAACCACGGTAAAATTTCCCACTGTAACCATTGCCATGTGCTATTGAAATTACCGTTTTACCATGTTTGATTACCACACTGCGTCAATAGCGCTCAGTGATGCTGCTTTTTGACTGGAAAGGTCTGAACTACGAGTCTCTTCCTTGATGAAGCGGCCTCATGGAAGGTGCACATGCACAGTTTGCACTGTTTGGCCTCTGAGGGCAAACGTTCGAGACACAGCAGAGATTTCCCTCTCGAAATGAACCCTGAAGTCTGATTAAATTTTGTATTTTACAAGGATGCTGAGGGGACAGAAGACACTCACCCTGTCTAAGCATGAAGCTGCGGCAAAAGAAAAAGACGTGCGTGGTTAAAACTGCTGTAACTCCTCCAGTAAATAAGCTGACCGAGCCGTAGAGGTAGAGAGACAGAGAGAGAGAGAAGATTCAGTGAGCCATACCTGAGAGAGAATTACAGGTGGTTTATCAGTATTCTCTGTCTAAATAATGTATAAACTTTGTAAATAATAGTATTAGGATCATTCTGGAGTGTGTTATTGCCGTTCTTTTGCCGAGTACTTCCAGTAATTTTGAAATTGATCATCTTTTTCTGTCAAAGTTTGTGTTTTACAGATTTAATCGATCGTAATTTGGAAATATTAGAGGAGAAAATATCAAGGATATCTGCCAGGGAGAGGGGAGACAAGAAGACAGTCATGAAGGAGGTGAACTGCTTTAGGGACTATCGTCAGTAAAAAAAAAAAAAGAAACTCCTGGACATGGTCTATTATAATGAGCTGTAACATGGACACTGATGCTGCAGGCAAACAAAAATGTGTGAGTGTATTAAAATAGGTTATTTGTTGTTCATTTTCAATTGCTTATGAAGAGAATCCTGTTTAAAGTTCAAATCTGTTTTTTTCTTTTCTTGTAATCACAAACTGTTTAAGCATTTATAAAATAATAATGACAATATTTCTTATGAAAGAAGGGTAAAAAATGTACTCAAAGAGCTTTCTTGACACATTTATTGACAAAAAAGACAAACACAAAAGACACACTGCAATAATACCACGATTATAATGATAACCATGATAATTTTGGTCACAATAATCGTGATACAAAATTTTCATATCCTTTCATCCCTACATTGAACATAATGGTTGATTTTTGTCATCTTCCCCGGTGGTGTAGGCATTCTGCTTATTATGTCTGTCAGCCCTGCAGCCAATACCAGAAATTCTGTGTTAAAGTCTGCTAACTGTGTACTTCAGTATATCACTGATAAGTGTGGGTGGTAGTGTCTTTAATCAGTAAGGAGTTTTAGAAATGTCTCTGAATTTCCTCTAGATTTGTTTTGCTTACATTTTCGTTCCAAAATGTAGAAAGATAAAAACATTTAAAGCTAGGGTTGGCGATTTTGGAAAACTAGCATGAATTTGAAAGTAGTATCTCCTCAGGGCTCCGCCAAGCGAAAGGTAAGCATTCTCCCGCGCACTCTTGATACGTATGAGCTCGGCTACACGCACCCAGTCTGTGCACGCCGGGAAAATGCACGCGCAGTAGGTGGGCAGAAGGGCGACGGGATTTGACTGGTTTAAAAGCAGGTGTCCCGGCATGATTATTGGTTTGGGTTTTCCCTGTTTTACTCCTACTGTAGATAGCGGATATTTTTCATAATGTTCCTTAAACACATTATGAGTTGATTACCATTGGGTCATAAAGACCATTTTAACCAGTATTACAAAAAGTGTGTCTAAATCAAATCGCCAACCCCAGCTTTAAGCAGTTTTCAAAACTGTCAGGATTTTTCTGCTATAGGTACAACACTGTCATCAACCTCTTCCTCAGCCAGTCTGTTCCGCTGCAGCAACTTTGTGTGAAAGGGGGAATCGAACAAGGCCAAGCTTTCAGCAAAGGTCTTTAAGTTGTGCCACAGTGCAATACCTGACACACTAGATGGACCATTCAATATATATCACTGGTCTAATTGGGAAAGAGCCCATAGAAAGTGTTTGGGAATATGCAGGACCTTTTTATTTGCATATCAGGCAGGTGAATGGATGATCGTTCCATAGATCACATACCTTACGGGCCAATCAGACGATGTCATAGGCTAGCACTATTGTCGTAGTGTAAAAATCAGAGCAAATGCCACTTTGTATAACAAACTCTGGTTAACATGTTGGAAGAGGAAGTAAATTATCTCTTTCAATGAGACGTGCTTTAAGCATTGTTGTTTGGTCTTCATTTAATATAGAAATGCAGTCCAAATCTGATAAAACTGCCACTGAAGCTGTTAGCATCCTTACTTATCTTTATATGAGCAGTCACTTCATGTTGTCACTTTGTTTGTTGCTGCCTCCTCTTTGTGCTCGAAAGGACACTGATTGAGCCATACAGCTTTAGGCCACTCACAATCATTGTAGACTGGAGCTTGGAAGATGGATCTGCCAGATTATAGACATTATATCAGGCTGATCCATTTGCCCTGTAAGGTTAGGCAACACCTGAAGCTGTATTAGCAATGATAGGACAGGTGATGACACCCATAGTATCATCATGAAGTGTGTTGGCTTTGTTACTTTTACTGTTTATGACCTAACAGAGCTGTTGTTCTTTGCACTTTTGGACAAGCTACCATGTGGTCTGATATACCCACATGTGCAACTCTAAATTCCCATTATAGCTTTGTGTTTCCCAATTGAAAGGGAATTGCCCACTCAAGCTTCATATCGAGATTTTGAATCTGTTATAGAATACCTAGCTATAACAGCATATATCTCAGCATCTACTTTTAACTAATGCTAATCACAGTCCAGCCAGCCTTTTGAAGGGGACGTCATTTTTCTTGCACTCTCTGAGAGGAGAACACTGTACCATCCCAATAGACAGGCTCTCCATGCATCTGGCAACCTGAGGGGAGAGAGAGAAGCACACACAAGAAGACACACACGCACACACAATATACTACATGACACCAGCCATAACAATAGAGTTTGCATCTCAGCTTCTTATTGTTCTGAATTCTAGTGTGCCAAAAATTGTTACATTAAGTAGTCTTTTAAATTAGGTAGAGCCTGTGGCAGAGTTGCGTATTTTTGTGTCCCACAAATCAGTGAGCAATACTGAAACATGCAAACTTAAATGAACTAACAGCAGTGCTGATTTCAAACACATGTCAATACAGTAGTAATAACAGTAGGGATGTGATGGGACCGAATTTTCATCACAAGACTTCAAGAGAGAGGCCCTAATCATTCCATACATCCTATCTCAATCAATCAATCAATCAATCAATCAATCAATCAATCAATCTTTATTTGTATAGCGCCAATTCATAACAAGTGTTATCTCAAGACACTTTACAATAGAGCATAAAGCTCTTCATTTAATGGATACACATATATGCATAGATACATATATACATATAAAATACACATATACATATATATATAGAAATACATACATCCAACACCCAACATGAATCCAAGTAGCCAATCATGGATCCCTCCATCATGGCGGCAAGAAAAAACCTTCTGTTAAGCAGCTGTGTTAATACTCAGCGAAGGTGGGTATTCAAGAGTATGAACTGTTTCTTAGTGCCTTACAGGTCACTGTCCTCCATGGTAATTATCAAATTGAGCTAAAGAACAGCTGCCTGGGGTGCTGGTTTGGCAGAGTGGTCAGCAACAAGGCACCCCATGTACATGCTTCTGCAGGTCCAGGTTCGACTCCCGCCTGTGACCAGTTTGCAGAGTGTCTTCCCCTACTCTCTCACCCCCTTTCACAAGCCTATACACTGTCTCTCTCCTATCAATAAAGGCACAAAATGCCCAAAAAATACATTAAAAAAGAAAAACAGCTGCCTTATCTTATATTTTTTCATTTCAAAGACTGGTTTTATTTGGCTCCACACAATGGGAACAACTTGTGCAGAAAACAGAAGCTTTTTGCTCCAGTTATCTCCTTGTGATCTTATCTAATCTTCTGGTAGCAACAACTGAAGTTTTTTGTCATCTCTTTTGCTGCTACCTTATTCCCTCGACTGGGACAAAAAGATGGGCACAAGAGGCTTGGTGTCTAGCACACCGTCCCCCGTTTTAAAATTGTCTTGTTTATGCTGATAACAAAAAAAAATCATTATAGCCACTGGACTAAAAGTTTCATCAGATTAAGCAGGGCTGTCTAGATAATGTTCAGAGTTGGTATAAAGGAGTGTGTTACATGTGTGAAAGGTTTCAATGTTTTATAGAGTTTGACTTCATTGTTGTGAGATTCAGATATAAATGATATGAGACAACAATAAAATGTTTGGTTATGCTTGTACTACAAAATGCATCATAACTGAGTATTTTATGTCTATATGTTACCTGTCCTTGACCGCAGCTTGAGGGGCTCCAGGCTAACCAAGCAAAGCAGGGTTCACACCACACAATTTTTGGCCTATGTTTCAGCTCAGAGCCCCACTTGTGACCAAACTCAACAATGACGCAATTGTATAATTATCTGTAGCTCATAAGAAATGTCTTATATGATTATTCCTTGGTATGAACTGTGTTAGTCATTTTATCCTCCCAGAAGAGGGTTTTGGCTATTCCCACCTGAAATCATAAATGTTAAATCTGTTTGATATGAGCTTAAATCTTTACGTGTGTGGAGTGCACTGAGAGTGTCCTCTGAATTTTTTTATGTTTTCACATGTGACAGACCAAAGCCAACTAGAAAAGCACTTAGAGAGCGCAGGCCTCTGCCATCACCACAGTCCTCTCCCATATTGTGATTTTTACCATAAATATTCGTCCTACTTTTATTTCATGTAAATATTTAGATTCCTTGACCATAAAAACATACCATTAGCAATTGGTTTCATAATGATATCAATTTTAGTTCAGTAGTTATTCACGAAAATCGCATTTTTCATCATGGCGGATCCAGACGGTGATCCAGATCAACACCAAAGTTGAATCACTTCTTCCTTTTCCCATGCTGAACATTTCCTGAAAATGTCATTAAAATCCATCCCTAACTTTTGAGTTATTTTGTTCACAGACAGACAAACAAACAAACTCTCCCGAAAACATATCCTCCTTGGCAGAGGTAATCAGTGAGCAACCTGACTGGAGCAGGCAGAAAACACACCTATTGCAGTAAAGGTGAATCTTTTAGTTAGTCAGACATTGGAGACAGAGAACTACCTTTTCGATATGAGTCAAAAACATTAGCATCTTCACAGCATATCTTGTTATGGTAGACTTATACGGAGAGGAGCTTGACAGAAATAACAATCACCAAGGATCTTATAAGAAGCTAACAGCTAGCCACTTGTAGCTTAGTAATTCCTTCAGACATTATCCGCCATGTTTGTATACATCAGTCATGTTTGATCACTTGAAATTTGCACACTGCAAAGCTAGCTGTTGGTGTATGAACTTTGTGAATATATTGGTTGAAGTTGTGTCCTATGTCTCTCTTTGTTGCACCCCTTCACAACACAACAGAAAAATCTTTTATTTGTCTTTATATGTGAGCACTCTCACACTTTAAAAAATGGTTGAGATTTTGACAATTTTTGTGTGCACTAAGCCAAAGGTTTTCCTGAGATAAACTTGCTCATTGACATTAGCCTTTGCTAATGTGTCATGCATGCTGTTGTAGATAAAATGATCTATGTGTCATGTTTATCTCAAGAGAACACGTCTCTGGTGCACACCAACACCATTATCCCTTTGAGTGTTTTAATACTTTAAACCTACATCTCATCAGGGATTAGAAGTAGACTGAGAGCTTGCTAATGCCTGTTTTGCCCTGCAGGTTCAGCTTGATTCACCAGGACAGTTTTTGTAGTTGCCTGTATTCCCATACTTTGCACATTCAGGCAAAATTCTTTGAGTTTTAGCTCACAGCTGCTGCCTCTTAAGTCCTAACCATATGCTTATTTGTGCTGGAGCTGCTTACTTTTCTCTGGAGGACAGGGGCGGAAGAGCATAAGGAAAGCAGTGGAGAGATGTTCAATGTCAACGGTAAACATATGAAGCCTTCTGAATGTGAATGTGATGAACCTGAATGAATCTTTTCCAACACTGAAGCATGGTGCAGATCCACAGGAGCAGTGTTGAGAGTTTCTGTGCAGATGAAGAGAGAAAAGGTTTTCCCTTTAAGAGCAGCATGTTACTCTGCCTCAGGTGCTCAGCAGGGAGAGATGAGTGTTTTGTGTTCTGGGAACCCACAAATTATCATGTACACACACTTGTACTGAAATTCACTCTCACATGTGCTGGAAAAGGCCGACAGCAGTATTATATGAAAAGAGGAAAGCAGAAGAAGAAAATTTTCACATAAGGCAGGACGTGAGCTAATGTGACCACTCAGAGCAACGTTTTTGTCAGAAGACATTTGGACACGGGAGTGGTTTCATGATGAGAATTTAATAAAAAATATCAGTGTATGCATGGAAAAAACCCTTTCATGCACAGGAAAATCTGCATGGATCCACACCAGAATGTGTTGTTTTCACTCTTTTTGGAGAGTAAGTGCTTTAACTCTCATCGGGTGTAATTATTGACTCTTTTTGGGGTGATCATTTTTTTTAACTTGTGTCACTTTGTATACAATTTTCTATGTAGTGTTAGGGATGCACTCTCTCAGAGTATAATTTTTAAGTACTTAATAGTAAAGTCATTATTAACCCTTAGATGCTTGACCTACAATTACCTGCACTCTTCCATGAGTGGTATTAAAAGTGACCCCAATTGGAATGAATGTATTTTATGTTGTACGCCTAAAGCTATGGTCTACGATTTGGAAGCTTTGTACATCTTAATAACACCGTTTATAAGGCTGTTATGGTCCTATGGTCCTATCTACACAGTATAAAGACCAAAAAGAACGAAAAAAATCCATTCAGTATATCTGCTGAAAAGCTGCATACTAGCTGACCAATCAAACCTAAGAACCTGCGAGGATCGATTGGTCCGTGAGTTGGTCTGTGAGTCCATCCAATCCTCGTCTCCCTCACTACGCAGCGTCATGCCCATGGTCCCGCCTCCTCCCCTCTACCTCCGGTGAGCAGCTAGCAGCGTTAGCTACTGAACTATCATGGAGCGGAAAAGCCTAGCGCCGAGACCGAAGCCGCCTCCCTCTCCCGCGGGGCCCAACGGAGCTCTGCCCGCGGGTTGAGGCCTGTTAGCGGGCTAACGGCTAACGAATAGCCTCAGCCGGCCGTCAGACCTTCAGCATTGACCGTTTCGCCTCTGGTTGATCAGGTAATGGCTTTGTTTACTACAGTGGGAGATGTCTGCTGAATAACTCTGGTTAGTTTGTGCCTGCACGGGCTAATAACTTGTAGGGGAGCGGGTTAGCCTGTTAGCGCATGTCGTTTGCACTGTAAGCTGAGCTGGGGAGGACAGGCCGAGAAAGATAAATCCTCCCCCACACTCGGCTCCGTTCTGGCGGCGCCAGACCCGCATTGCCGCCGGTCCAGTTGAAATGGCTACTGCTGTGTGTTATAAGTGAGATGTCTGTCGTGTTTGATACTTTCAGTTGAGCTGAGCTGTTTTTGATTGAGTTTGCTGCTGATATATTGTGCTAGTCGCTCGTAGCTCTGTCCGAGGGGGCTTTATGAGGCGACACGAGCTGGGGGCGGGATCTTGGAACACGGAGGGGAGAGGTGAGGGAAGGGGGGGCAGGCTGCGGTTTCAAATCGTAGACCACAGCTTTAAGATTTTTCATTCATTTTGGTTAAAGTTAAGTATATTTTGATAAACAAAAGAATTATTTCATGTTTGACATGTCCATTGATCACTTTTTGTTCGCTTTTTTTTTTTATCACAAAGCAGGTTTAAGAAAGATAAAAACATCCAAAAATGATCTCAAAATGACAATGATTTCATGTTTACAGATTGATTTCCTACATTTTTTCTGGTTCATTTTGTAATTTTTGCCAATTTTGGAAGCCATTTTTTCTCACGCATTGAAAAAGACAACATATCTTTATCAAAATTTATTTGTTTCTGTCTTTTGGGAAACTATGAATAACTCTAATTTAACATTGACCTTTGGATGATAACACTGGAAAGACTTTTTGTCAATTCAACAGAATTTTACTGTTTATCATCAGTTCCTTATTTTAAGTGGTATACAGTAAAGTACTCAAGGATTGAGGGAAAGTATTATGTCACTGCTGTCATTCACTTTCAGGAGAATATGACCAATGGCTAGCAAGATTTCTTTTCAAATGGATTTCTCTTTATTATTTTCTTTTTCCAATAACTTTGGCAAAAAGTGAGGAAGAGGGAGAAAAGCTGATCATTGCATAGCAGCCGTGATACTCTACATGTGGACATTAAAAATGATTTTTTTTGTGAGGCAGACAAAATATGAATCAATACGTAGCTGCAATACATGGAAGATTAAGCAATGAAAATTCTAAATAACAAAGATATTGCAATAAAACAACCGCTGGGGTCATTTTTTAGCCCACTTATGCATCAAAGGGTTAACACTGCTGCATTTAGCTACTGTATGTAATTGGTAAAGTTAGCTGAAATAAAAAAAAATGCCATGCTTGGTTCAAGCATACACAATATATTTTTTGAAAATTATTAGTCTCAAGCTGGTAAAGTCAGGGTAACTGAAGGATGTATTTTGAAGTGGGACATTCTGACCAAAGGTGGTGTTCCCAGGAATATTATCTAACTAGCGATTCGGACCATCCGAGTTCAGAGCTCAACAGGAATGTATCATTATACCAAGTATTTTTTAAAAGACACATCCTTAGATCAGAAGAAAATTTGTCTTTTAGTTCTTGTTCAAACAACTATGCATTCAGTGGAAAAAATAATTGTTTTAAAGGTTGATGGATGAATTAAAACCTCAGTGGGATCACACACTAATATCCTGCTCAGCTCAGTCACTAGGGTGTGTAGCTTTCTGTCTAATCAACCCTCTGATTTCTTTTCCAGAACCCTTACACTTTTTCCATGTGGGGGAAAGAAACACGAAAGAAACACATAAACACACGACAGGAAATGATTTAATTGTGAAATAAGTAACGTACATCATGTTGTCAAAGATTTTGATTGTCACAGCACACAGCAGGCAGCTGTTCTGTCACATTTAACTAAGTCTGACACCAGAGAGAAGTAGGTGCAGGACAGAAGGGGGGACAGTGAACGCAGCACAGCACTGTTCAGTGTGAGTATGAAGTGTGGCAGGGTCATCATGCAGCAGAGCTGATATTCTCTCGTCACTGGGTCCAGCTCTCTGCAGGTCTGAACCTCCCCTCTGTTTATCAGGAGCAGCAGCTCCACAGCTCAACCTGCTGACACTCTGTTTGAGATCAGCTGAGCTCTTTCTCTGAGTAGATTTAGGATTTATGTAATAATCCTCTTCAAGTCCCTATAGTGATGCAAATTTGCTGCATTAGGAGGGCTTCTTGCAAATTCTGTGTGTGTGTGTTTCAGTGCACACTTTATGGAAATTCACATTGTTCAAAAACCAAACAGAGAACATAATCCTTATCAGGTCAGCCAAAATCCAATCCTTCCTGTATGAAAACTCCTGTTTTTAAGTTTTCATTGGTTTGTTTAGTTCCAGATAACAAGTGCACACATTCATAGTACATTCATATGTTTTTAAGTAGTCTCCACGTAGTTTATGGTCTTTATGCTTATAGCTTACTCATCACTGACTGCTTTAAATGGACTGTGAGGAGTTTCATAGTAATTACAAAAAAGTCTCACTTTTAGAAATATGCCTGATCGAAATACACACTTTAAGATGAGTTTCATAGCATCAAAATAGGTTATCTATAAATGCTATTCCCTAGCCTTCCGGTCAGGTCGGACAGGGCTGGACTGGCCTGGATACTCAACTTTGGGAACCAGACAATTAAAACTAGAGCAAATTTATATTATTCAGACACGTCTTAGAGCACCGGACTGTAAGTAGCGATATATAGCCGGCTACAAAACTACAATACTAAGTTTTCCAAAAATTGCTTGTTGTCACACATCAAAAACTACCGCTACATAACTAGAAAAAAGAGATACATTACCTTGTCGCTTTGCATCCTGTAAGTTGTTGAAAAAAGAAGTTGTAAAGCAATGCAGAGCTCTGAGGAAGGTCTGAGCTGCATTTATCAGCATCACAACAAACACACACTTTGGCTTGGGTCACGTCTTTTGGTTCGTTTCAGTTGTAGTCGGAAGTAGGAATTTCCAGGTTCCAAGTATGAAACTGCAACTGGAACATTCCCTGAAGTGGGAATTTCCTACTGGGAACTTGGTGAAACCTCGCCAGCCCCAAGTTGACAAGAAGATGGATGCCCCCAGTGTGAACAGTTATTTAGCTCCTGTAATAATCCATTTATTTGCACTTCTGACTGGGGTGTGTCGCTCTAGATCAGCTGTATACATCGTATTGTTAGACTTATATTTACAAAAATGCTGCCATAGTGATAATCACATTCTTCGTGTGATATTTGTGAACAACAGCGCAGGGCTTGCTAAAAACAGCTAACAATAGCCTGGTAGATCGGCATGTTTTTTCCGACTTCAACTGGAACACAGATAAGTCGGAGTTCCGAGGTTACTGGGGCGCAGCATTACGACAGTCGCCGTGTGTTCTCATGGGTAGCAGAGTCTTTATGTTGCCGCAAATAGATTCTCCTCATTGCACCTTTAACTGAAACATATGAGAAAAAATCAGAAATAAATCAGACAAGTACCTATTTCACAAAATGTGCATTTCAATCGAAGTCATTTAAAAAGAGATTATTAAATATCTGAAGTACTGTTGGCATTACTGTGACCCTGGACAGGAGGATCTAGACCACAGGGGGCATCGTGAGCAGTGAGTTTCCTCCACAACGCAGAGACCACTAACCTTCTGACCGACACATGGACACAACTGTCCTACAAGTTTAACTGATCTCCCTCCTGCAGTCTTGGCCTGCTTGTCAAACTTCGCTGTGTGGTCATCAAGAAGTGCATACAGAGCCACTGAAGGCTGCAGTGATTTAATCATAGTGTAGTTTTAATGCCAAAAAGAGCTGAGTTACAGTTTGACAAGACTGGCTCAAACATAAAACCTAAACACTTAAGATTTCACTATAGGACTTGAGCCTACATGCTCTTCAGTGGAAGCTTTAAAACATGCCCTTCAATAAGACAGTAAATATGATATTAATTTGGTCTAACACAGTCTATCTAAGTCTAACTTTAAAAAAGAAAGGTATGAATTACACTTTGATGGGCAACTCTGGTTACCAAATGGGCCACGTCAACATCATCCACGCTGACAAAGGGCCACATTTTTGGCATTTGAAGGGCACTAAAAGGGACAAATAATGTAGTCATAATAACTTACTTTAGTTTCACTTCCAACAAGCATATCTTTAATATGTAATTTAATATATGCCTCAGCAAATTGTTACTTTGAGATTATATTATGTCAAATGTTATTACACTGTACTATCAGATAAATAATAATTGCTTGAGTCTTCATACTTTTTGATTTTGGAAAAGTGTGCCTAAATAGTCCATCAAAAACATTGTTAACAAATATAGATTCAGAGTGATGATTTCACTTGTGCTTGGGTTAAACATTATTAAATAATTGCTCTTTTAATTAAAATTTATATTTTGGACTTTTTCTGCCCTGATATCTTCAAGGCTGCGGATAATGGGGATAAAAGGGGAAAGCTTTCTGGTGCCAGAGTCATGCAGGGACCCTAAACTTTATTTAAGAAATGGTCTGTCCTTCATTTAAACCATGATTTCAAGTAATTTTTACCGAAATATTTTCCATTTATTGAGTAAAAAGTATTTGGATGTGTAAACTTTCCACTCCAAGAATGGTTTAATCCTTATTTTTGTGTTGTTAATATTGTGAATGGAACTACTGAGTTTAACAGTATGCACTATAATGTTTGGCGTTGTCAGACATGCTATAACCTGTTATTTTTGCTTTAGTTCCTTTTGCAGTTATTTTGTTGTTAGACTTTTTTTCCAGTATTTCAAAAGACAGTGGACAGAGTTGAACGTCGGAAAAAAAGTAAGTGTGGCATGACACATAAGCCAGGTCAAGTCAGGCCAGCCACTTCCAAGGGCTACAGCTTATACACCACTGTCCAAATTTGCCATGAGACCACTGATTTTTCCTAAAGAACTGTATTTTAATTTTGCACCTAAGGGCCCTTTCACAAGTCCTTTCAGGAGCCCAGCCATTTTTGTGGCCACCGCTGATATCTCTGTACCACCAATGCATTTTGTCGATACTGATCCCATGTGGTGATATTTGAGAACATGTTTAAACATCAGGTAGTTGTTACCACAGCAACCTTAGGATATTTTTTAATGAATGACTTTCTATGGCATTTTGATTTAGGTTGAGTTTACAACATGATTCACATGTGGGGTATGATACTGGACTTTATTTCAGTCAGGCTCCAGGCTCAGAGTTCTCTTTTGTTAACTGTAATGTTCTTCTTTGGAACAGTGACCCTCATATATTCAGTATTCAGTACTGGTTCAGTGACCTTGATTGTTAGACCAGACTGCCACTGGGATGCCAAGTCACCCACCCATAATAAAATATTAATGTGGAGTGAAGTTGGGGAGGGATCACAATGTGGTGTTACACAGTGTAACACATCCTGCAGGAGAAATTCCTTCGAATCAAATGACCTGATCAAGTGCAGGTCCATGGTGGTGACTGTGGTATACATTAGTGTTTCGTAAAAATTTTCATTAATGATTGCACCAGACTCTCAGGCCATTTTTGGAGTACTTGTTGGGAGTTTTCCAGCAAAGATCTTTATAAAACCACAATAACACAGCCTTGGAAAGTGGACATGCTAAAATGCCATTTCCGTTGCTTTTGGACTCATTCCTGCACTACTCTATGCAATTTTGGTTGAATGTGAAGTTTGCACATGCCGATCATAGGAGTGGCATGTATTTCTACAAATCAATATCTGCTATGTCTGCTCTATAGCAACGTCCTGTTTAGAGATTTTGTTGTGCTGTAATCATCTTCAAGCAATTACACTCCTGGAGATTTTGTCAGTTTCAAGTTGTTTGATATTGTTTTGAGTCTAAATGTGGAAAGGTGCACTGAATGTCATACTTATCATGACGATTTCCCCTTGAAATCTGTTTGACCTCCCCAGAATCATTAACTGTGGTACACAAAAAGTGAGGAAGCCTAGGCTCCTTGAATTAAAAAAGCAGTTCCTCCAGGTAATAACCTCTTTTGGATCGTTGTTCTGAAATATTTACTCAAAAAAGGCCTATAAATAAGCCTAAAAACTGTAATATTTTATGAACCTATGTCTCCACTGAGGCTTCATATAGGGGCTACGTATAAGGGCTATATGATTGATTGATTAAAATAATCCCTCAAATCCCTCCCAGATTAATTATTACCAACCAGGACAGCCAAAATCCGCTAGATCTGATTTTCCCCGACTACGCTCAGCTCATATATAAAGAGCTCCAAAATCCAGAAATTATATAAAAATGTAGTTCTTTTTATCTAAACAAACATGGAGGCCCTTTGCAGCACCCTGATATGATCAGAAACTCTCAAATTCGATGTTTTATGACAAAACAGCAGGTAGGACACAGTTTTTGACTCTCGCGATGGACTACTGTCTGCTTTGGCTGCTGGTCCCCCAGTTTTCGCAGAATGAAGTATTTGGTGTCTATGGAAAGGTTTTGGTCACAGCTTTCTGCAATGGCTCATTAGTGTGTGTAACTTGCTGAAGGCCGAAGCTAGAGGTGACAATGTGTCTTCGAGTTGGGGACACTACAGATTTTGATTTTGGTGATGACGAAGATTCATTTTCCTGGTGTTTTAATTGTGTTTGGTGTATGCAATAATGGTTTATACCATAAAATACCAAATATAAGCCGGGGTGTTTATCTGTTTCAATCACTGAGCAGAACAGGTGTTTATTTGGGACCAGGCAACTATGTGGTACAGGCGATTATTTCCTTTCCCACAAAAATCTTGCTTAGCAAAAAATGAAAAAATATGGTAAATGTAATCAAATTATTTAGTTACACCAGTAATATAACCTTTACATTTTCACAGCAAGATTACTGTACCTTAGTTATACTCTTGTCTTCTTCTTCCACTTAGCTTTCTCTAAGCACTCTTAATACTAGTAAGGAACTACCTGTAGTTAAGTTAAGGTCATGCTTTTTTTTTTTTTTCTCGCTGCACCGGGGCCATGGAGATAAGCAGCAGTGTACCGCTAACTGACGTGACCAGCCTCCTGACGTTAGTTAAGGGCAAAAAACATGCAACGTCTTCTTTTTTGGATTTGTAAAGCCCTAGTCTGTAAGATTCAAGCTTTCTGCGCTCTCAGGGCTTCTGTGGACATTGAGTGTAACTGCACTGTCGTGAAACAGAGCCCCGCACGCCATCGTGCATTTTGTTGACATACAGAGGGAGGAGAAGCGAGCCGACAGGATGTCCCAAGAGACAAATAAGCCATGCGAACTGTTAAAGTACAGTCTGATCATGTTTCTTTTCAAGCATGAATTGTCAGTTATGGGCTCAGTGTTTTCCGTAGCTTGTAGGCTGTGCCAAATAAATTACATCCAGTGTTTATTTGGAACAGGTGTCTTTTTGTCAAAATGTGCTGCTACACCCAGCATTTATTTGGGACCCAGAGAGTAATTTGAACCCAGCTTTTATTTGGTATTTTACAGTATGTTTGTGTGGTTGAGTTTTTAATATTGAATTTGATGTGCAACATGACTTGAGTATTAAAGGCACAGTTCACTGCTTGTGCTGTTGTGTCGAGGAGCTTTGCTCTTGAGCCCCAGCAGACCCAAAAGTGGGTCCTCTGGGACTATCGTACTTAAAACTGTGCCTGAAGTCTTTTAGGAAAAAATGCCACAAATTAAAAGTGTTTCTTTTTTTACATTTATTGATCAGTGCTTTGATAGTTATCACTTAATAACATGACCAGATGATATTTTGTCATTTGAACAACAGTTTCATTGTGTTACATGGTTTTCCTTCTCTTGTGTGTCTGCAGCCTTGTCGATCTGGAAAGACTTGAGGGGATTTACATCCTGGACAGTCATGATGACTCTGTCAGGCAAACATGCTGCCTATTTCAGTCTTGAGATACACTACTGTATGCTGATAGTAGCTATGTGGGGACAGCAGCTCATGTCTGGAGCCTGGTCTTCATGTACATGATAATCCTCACGTGTTACTTATTTCATGACACTGAGCCGTGCTCTCTGTTCAGTAGTTTTTACAGGGCGACTTCAGCATCCCCAGGAAAACACACTCAAAGCCAAGTGTCTGATGTGCTCCATCCTCCAATGAGAACCGGGAGAGTGTCTCAACTCTTGGGAGATACTGGAGCACCCCTAGCTTGCCCTCTGGGGCACTAGGGGTGCTGCAGAGTATGACAGAAGAAAAAAGTGCATGAGTATAATGGTACCTGTGGTTAACATATCTAAAGAGAAGGCACAAAAAATGGTCATGATGCTTAATGCAGTGCATATACAGGAGATTTGTTTACCAGTTTTGAGATTGTAGAAAGCATAAGGGATATAAAAAGGCACCAAACAAAAATACTGGTATATAAAACAAACTGTGAACCCAGTCATTTTTATTAATCTTTTTTTCCCTTTTTGATTAACTTAACTTGATTGGAGTCCCTGGGTCAATAACAACCCCAGTTGTGTCATAGAAGCAATAAGCTACATTGTGCAATCAGAGCATAGTCTAATATAACATTGATTGATCTTTTTTCTATCTTTAAAAATACTTGCATTTAAATGTAGTTTGTGTCTTAGGCTACATTTACACGGACACTCCTGACTTAAAAACGCAAAGATTTTTCTTTTGCATTTTCAAAGTCGATCTGCGTTCAGAGGGAGACGCTTGAGACGAATGAAACCACTGTAGTGTGCATGCCGGTCAGTAGATGGCGGTGTAGGTTTCCAGAGAGGCAGCACTGCTACAACACACGTACGAAGAAGAAAAACTTTTCACAAACAACAATGGCGAGTAGATGCACAGAGACGCAGGAGTTTCTTTTCTGGAAAACAAATCAGTTCGGACAACAAATCTGACTGGATAGTTTTGTCTGGATAACAAATAGAGGCTGACACTTTACTCGGCAGATGGCCAAAGCTGTTGTTGTTCCTGGTATGCGCGCACAGCCTGCATTTGAAAGATTCAGGTTTACACGGCGCTGCATGGAGTTTTTTCAAAACTTTCCGCTCTGGAGCCCGTTTCCAGAAGTCACCGTTTTTGGAAAATCCGCAATGAGTTTCGATGTAAACGCAAGGCCAAAACGCAATGAAAACTTATCAGATTTCCCCTTGAAGTCTGTTTGACCTCCCCAGAATCATTAACTGTGTCAAGGATAATGCATGGAAGATTGACTGAAGACCACTCTGTGTTCAGAGGTGTAAATGGGCCCGGTGTATGTGGCACCCTGCCTGAGTAAAAGCATCCTTTATTGAGTGTCTCAAATGACTCTTAACACTTATCTGCAAGAACAACTAGACAGATGAGGATCCTCACAAACATTGATTGGACCGCACAGAGAGAAAGAAAGAAAGAAAGAAAGAAAGAAAGAAAGAAAGAAAGAAAGAAAGAAAGAAAGAAAGAAAGAAAGAAAGAAAGAAAGAAAGAAAGAAAGAAAGGGTTTGAAAACTAAGTTATAATAATCGCATATTAAGCAATTGACAGAACAAAGATAGCAGAAACTCTGGTATTATCTTAAAGTAAAATAAAATGGCGGAAAGCTTTGAGTAAATAATATTTACAGTTCATTAAGATGTTTTTAAGTAATTCTGTTTTTTAAAAAAGCATGTTGAAACTTGTTTTCTGTTGTCCACAAGTTATTTAGCCATTTACCAGAGGTCCCTGTGGCCCTGTAGTGTGTTACTTGTGTTATTTAGTGAACCGTTTACCTGACAAAATCTGGGGCCTGTAAACAACAGTAATTGGGCTCTGGGGGCAGTGAGCAAAACAGTGTTCACTTCTAAGATTACCTTCTACCGTTTCTTGCTGCTCATGAATTTAATATTATTTTTTGTCCACACTAAAAGAACAACATAGGCAAATGACTGAAAAGTCAGAGGTTAGCAGAAGTTTGTGTTGGTAAACTTGAAACCAAGGAAACTTTGTCTTCTTACCTAAAGGCTTTTCTTATTTCATGGACTACCAACCACTTCCTGTTGAGCAGTTAACTATTCCAGGCATCCTCCAGTGTTTCACAATATTGTGTTATTTTTGTCTGATCTGACTGTATCACAAATACGCAAGTCTATGGGGAACAAGGTCAGAAAATACTACCAAAAGGCAAAACCATAGAAAGCAATGGAAAAGTGCTCAGGAAATTTGGAGCACAATTCACTTATTTCTCATATTCAGTCCTCATAGTTAAAAAGATACATTTATTTTATTTTGATGGAAATCTTTGCCACTTGTGCATAATTGTAGAGTTTATTCTTGCAAAAGTTTAAATGGTTCACATGGTTTAACCTCACTGAATTGCCAGCACCATTTCAAACATCCAAAATTGCTGCTCTTTAACACCGTCAACGATATAGTTAGACTTTATGAAAGTCATCTTATAATTAAAACTACAACCAGGATAAGCTCCTAATCAGTGTTTTAAGCCTGTAATTCCCATGTTGTTCTCCTTCTCCTCCTGCTCCTCACCTAAACTGACACCAATCTGACCATCACCACCTCCTAAAAGGACAATGGCCTTAAAAACGAGTAGTACACATACCTCACAGCAAGGTGGTTCCCAATTTGTTTCCGTATGGGACAGGGACCCCTGTGTGTGAAGTTTGCATGTTCTTCCCGTGCGTGCATGAGTTCTATCCGGGCACCCTGGCTTCCTCCCACAGACCCAAAACATGCTCATTAGGTTAACTGGTGACTCTAAATTGCCCTTAAGTATGAGTATGAGCGTGAATGGTTGTTTGTCTCTCTATGTGCCCCTGCAATCGACAGGGTGTACCCCGCCTCTCGCCCAATGACAGCTGGGATAGGCTCCAGCCCCACCGGAAGGGATAAAGGGGTATAGAAAATGAATTAATGAATATTTACAATTAGAAAAGCCAAACATACAAGTAACATCTTTATAAGCAGTGTTTATATTTATTGTATCTTTTGCCTTATTACGTTAATCTAGACATATCATTATTATGATATCATTTAATTGTATCATAATAAATGCATTAACAAGACCTGGTTGGACTTCTTTCTCTCCATAAACTAAAATTGTGTGCATGAACATTTGTCAGAAAAGTTTCCATTGTTGTATCATTAAATAAAATGTCATGTCATTGAAGGCTGAATTTACGTCATTTTTGACTACTTTTTGATGTGTATAGAGCTGAAGAGTAGATTAATGGCATCATTTTTAGAATTCACTTATATACAGTGTCTGTACCATTATCAATTCTGTATTTATTAAAGAGTTAAAGATAGACAACACTTGCTGTTATTATTAGAATGTTATTGTTTTAAATGAAAAAGAGAAGAGTCAATACATTTGTCTTGTTCAAGGAAGATGGAGCAGACAGTGAGTCTGTGTGTATCCATTAGGAAATCCATATCTGTCTGGAAATGAAACATCAGAGGTTCATCTTCCAAACCTCTTCTGCTGAAACTTCAGAGTGTGGCCACCAAATGATTAGTTTTAATGATTTATTAGCTGCTTTACTTCCGATCAGCCTGAAAAGATCTGTGTATGCCAGCACCCTAAACATGACATAGCTAGAGCATCTGAAAAGGAGAGTTCACTGGAAAAACAAGCACATTGAGTCGAGAAAAATGCATGATGAAGATGATTTGTGCATTTTAAACAGATTGGTGCAACAAAGCCAGGTTTTTGGCATATTTACTCTCACAGACTGGTTTCACACTGGGGATCATTTGCTACTGGGCTGTAAAGAAACAAAAGTAATTTAATTAACTACCTTTTTTGAATAATGACGGAGGTGTGTTCTATTTTGAAAGATTAACAAAATCCTCTCAATATCTGCCTGTGTAGCTTGACTTTGCACAGACACTCTCTATTCCTGCCATCACGAAGATGACCGAAATATAAGACCTGAGATAAAGTCTCTGTTAAATCTTATGCTCATGCACTCATCCACTTGTGCTCTGGACATAGCTGTAAAAATATTTTACTCTGTGGGATGTTTTGTAACTGGAGAACACTCAAGGCAAATGACAGCATTGAACTTACTGAAGTGAAGGAAAACAATACAGAGGTATGATGACAGCGTTTTACCACATTCCCTGTCAGATGTTATGCAGAACACAAATTTGGCTGTCACATTGTTTCAGAACAAACAGATGGAGGCACGCACCAAATTAAATTTACACACAAATACTCCTCAGTCGTGTGCATGCCATGGCAAGATGTTGCTCTCTTTTGCTGCTAAACAATCTACGTATATTAAGTCTTACACATCAGAGGTTTACCTAAAATAGGAGCCCATGTTGTTTTTTTTCTATTATCAGCCCTTCTTGTTTCACAGTAAGGCTCAAAACAAACTCTTTCACACAATTATCTCTCCCACAGGGCACAGTCAGGCTGCACTGACACATGCAGCTTTAAAGATTTTTTGGATGTCAGTCCACAAGGATAGAAATTCTCTCCACTTCTAGTGTAAATTACGACACAAATTATTTCACCAAAGATTCTTGGGATTAAAATACCATACTGTTGTTTGTTTTTATTTTTGCAATATTATTCTTATCATATATAGCCCAATTAAAAATCCATATATGTAAGTATTCATACAAAATTGCTGACCATAAAGTAATATGAATTCAATAATATGATTTGCATAGTCAGTGGAAGAAATGGATCCCACAGTGTATATCAAATTATTTGCTTTATAATCTTGAACGAGAGGATTAAATATTTTTATGCCTCAACCTGGCTACAATCAGGCCTGAAGCATCATGTTAACAGCTATTCAGGCAGATTGTTGAAAATCTTGGAAACTTGTCAATTATACTTCCCTGCTCTTCTGAATCCTGGAGTTTTGTGGACATTCTTCCCAAAGATCTCTCTCACACACACATGCACACACACAACGATTACTGTGTATTTGCCTCTAATATATATATATATATATATATATATAGAGAGAGAGAGAGAGAGAGAGAGAGAGAGAGAGAGAGAGAGAGAGAGAGAGAGAGAGAGAGATAGATAGATAGATAGATAGATAGATAGATAGATATGTATATATATATATTTATATATATAGATAGATAGATAGATAGATAGATAGATAGATAGATAGATAGATAGATAGATAGATAGATAGATAGATAGATAGATATGAATATATATATATATATATATTTATATAGATAGTTAGATAGATAGATAGATAGATGTGTATGTATATATATAGATAGATAGATAGATAGATAGATAGATAGATGGATAGATAGGATAGATAGATAGATAGATAGATAGATGGATAGATAGATGTGTATGTATATATATAGATAGATAGATAGATGGATGGATAGGATGGATAGATAGATAGATAGATAGATAGATAGATAGGATAGATAGATAGATAGATGTGTATATATATATATATATATATATATATATATATATATATATATATATATATATATATATATATATATATATATATACATATATATATATATATATATATATAGAGAGAGAGAGAGAGAGAGAGAGAGAGAGACGTATAGACCTGTGCACACAACCTGTCAGGTAGAAGGTAATAAGAGATGCATTCACTATACCATGTAACCACATGCCCTCGTTACGCAGAGGATTACAGTGAAAGCTGAGTTCTCCATGATGCACATCTGTTTCTGCATCATGGGAAGCATCACAGAAACCCATCTCAGAAATATTTGTCATATAACGTTCTTTCAATTAGTGTAAAACAGTCTCTGAGGCCGCTAGCTAACTACAGCGGAGTGATTTAGCGGAGGGACACATGACGTGAGTTGGCTTAGGTCCGGATAAACTCTATATTTCTGAAAGGTTTATGCACTTAAAAACAATCATATGTAGCGTACTCTTAAACTGTGGTATTATTTTTTGATTTGAGTTCTTGCAGGCGGAGAAAATACCCTTTGTATTTTGGTTGGTACTTTCCCGTTAGCGTCTTTTTTTCAGCACCGACTCTTACAGACTGTGGCTTACTGGTGGAGAAGAGAGAACTTTCTACTGTATCTACTGTCCTTAGCGACCATATGGAGCTCATACAACCCCACTTCAAAAAATTGAACTGTCCCTTTAAGGGACTTTATTTGAGTTAAAAAAAAAAAATGTCCACTTGAATTCAAAGAGTAACCATTAATAATTTGGAGTCATTAGTTGTGAGTCACAGGTCAAGGTCATGAAGTCTTGAGATCTACCTTTATTTTTTTAACCTAAGATCTCCAGAGCAAGAGAAGTTTATCAAACAATGAAGACCTTTCACAAAATCAATTCTCGCTCAGCCACTGCCTGTGCTCTATTGATGGCTCACCAATGAGTCAAATTGCTGTAGATTGTTGCAATTAAAAAACAGCCCTCCACCCCCACCCCCCCAAAAGAGACATTAGGAGATCCAGGCTGACATTGGGAACAGCAGCCGAGAGGATAATTGAGTATTGACGGGAAAGTGTGGAAAGCAAAGACAGTGTGCAAGACCACGCTCCAGTTCATTCTGTCATCTCTGTCCAATTATGTTTACTGACCACCTAATTGGGGCAGTGGTGGATTTAAAATATTTTTGGATTAGTGCTTCAGATTCAAGACACTTGCATTAAATGATTAGACACATTTAATTGTGACAATGTTTCAAAAGTGTTTGAATTTACTCGACCTTATGAGTAGAACAAGTCCAGGCTCCCTTAAGATGAACTGCTAAACTTTTAACTAGAGGACCAAACCATTTTCTCCAAGATGGGTGAGAGAACAAGGACACAGATAAACTGCCATGATAACCACATATTAGTGGTGTAGCCTACAGTAAAATTGGTTGGTTGATTTTTTTTCACCAAATTTAAATGGAAGGGTTCCTGCAATATTACATTTTGTAATAACTGTGAGAGTATATGATGTTGTTTGATGTTTGAGTAATGGACATAGTTAAGACATAGTTTTGCAGTCCAACGCAGAAGTTAGCATCCCGCCAGTTCCCTTGAAAAAAGAACCAACTTTTTACATTTTTTAATCTTGAATAAAATTGGCAAGAGTGAAAAGCTATTTGTAATCTACTATGGAAATACAACATACATGTAAGTTTGACTCAGAAGCAACTACAATATGTCTTCTTGTGATCTCTCATTTCAGATTTTCCTATTTATCAGCGACCTGATAAAGTTGGTCCTTATAGCTGTGGTGATGGTGTATTATTTATCTGTTATCAAAATAGGATTAGAAATGCTTTCTGTTGGGTCTTCTGACATGTTTTTTGTAGTTCTTGTTATCCTTTTTTTTTCAATTGCTTTTTCTTAAAATAAAACGCCTAAGAAGGGTTTCTTGAGAAGGGCTTTTTTAAACTTCACAAGTGTTTGTTAAATATACTGATTCTAAATGTGTCCTTGATCTTTTAGTTTATTGCAATGTTCATACAGTTATAATTCAATTACAGTTTTATCCAAAAAGAAACATTGCATTTTTTTTAGATACATTTAAAAAAAGTAAAGATTACATTAAATTTAAGTAAAGATCACCAATTGGTCATTGTTTCCAAAGCTTTAAAAGTGCAGTGATTTAATCGAAATGTAATGCACCAGTTAGGAAATCTAACAATCTCAGTCCAAATTGGTCGCTTATGTCATAGGGCCTACAGTTTTATTTCAGCAAGGGCAACATTAAATTTGATTAAAATATTCTGTTGAGGGGAAATCTTATCACAGCATTTTAAGTTATTGAAAACAGCTAAGGAAATCCATTAAATCACCACCTTCGTCATTATTATGGAGCACATATTCATTTTCCTATATTTAACTTTTGAGCAAGACAGAAAATAATTCAGAGAAAGACGATTGTGGAATTTAGAATTATATGACCCCCAAACTGCCAGTACTTGCAACAAACTAACTGAAACCCAAGCACAGTCTCTGTGCACCATCTAGTGTTCAAAATAATCACTACAAACCTCTTTTTCCAACCACTGAACTCTGTTTTTATGTGTATGTACAAGCTATCCCAAATCTTTAAAGTTTTAAGGATGAGATAGAAAATCTGCATAATTTGTGGTGCATTCTGCTTTGACCAGAAAACATGGAAATATGTGCACCATAACAGTAAAACAGAAAAGAAAGAAAGAATGAAAGATCAGTAGTTTGATCTGTGCAGCCGAAGAAACCATCCTCACTTATGACTCACACATCCACCTGGCTAAGTCCCAGCAGGTCCCTTCACCAAGAGTCAGCTGAGGCCTTGTGCCAGTGTGGAAGACAGCTGAGACCATCTGTTGTGTCAGTGTGTGTTTGTTTCTTTGGTTCCCCGCCACAAAACACTGTTGCCGAACACTTCGTGCATCATGCTGTGCCTGGAGACTGGCTCACTGAAGCACCTTTATTCTCCATCTGATCCATTGGGAGGACGCCTGTTTTCTGCCAAAGTAGGGACAGAGTATCAGCGGTGTTTGAAGAGCCGCCTTTGTAGCAGCCTTGTTACGCAATCATGCCATTAACCTTAATTGGAGCAGCTTAGTAGAACACAGTGAAACTTTCAGCGCTATGAGACAGCAGCGTTGTTCCTCTGAGTTACATAAAGTAAAAACTGAGCTCAGGCTCAGGTAATTGAGTGGCAGAGCACTTCTATGTATGCAGAAGTGAGACTGACTGAACCTCTCTTACACTGATCAGGAGCAATGTTATGACCACCTGCCACCCTGACCAGTCTGCAGTTATAGACTTATACACAACTAGAAAAGCACTCAGAGAGCGCAGACCTCTGCCAGCGCCACAGTCCTCACCCACATGATGATTTTCACCATAAATATTAGTCCTACCTTTATGTCATCAAAATATTTAGATTCCTTGACCATGAAAACATACCATTAGCAACTGGATTCATAATTACCTCCGCCAAGGAGGATATGTTTTCGGGAGAGTTTGTTTGTCCGTCCGTCTGTGAACAAAATAACTCAAAAAGTAATGGATGGATTTGATAAAATTTTCAGGAAATGTTAGGCATGGGAAAAGGAAGAGCTGATTCGATTTTGGTGTTGATCCGGATCAGCGTCTGGCCGCCATGTCGAAAAATGTGATTTTTGTGAATAACTACTGAACAAAAATAGATATCATTATGAATACAATTGCTAATGGTATGTTTTCATGGTCAAGGAATCTAAATATTTAGATGAAATAAAGGTAGGACTAATATTTATGGTAAAAATCACAATATGGGGGAGGATTGTGGCGCTGGCGGAGGTCTGCGCTCTCCGAGAGCTTTTCTAGTTTTAGTTCAGTGATTATTCACAAAAATCAAATTTTTCATCATGGCGGCCAGACGCTGATCCAGATCAACACCAAAATCGAATCAGTTCTTCATTTTCCCATGCTGAACATTTCCTAAAAATGTCATCAAAATTCATCCATTACTTTTTGAGTTATTTTGTTCACAGACAGACGGACAAACAAACTCTCCCGAAAACATAACCTCCTTGGCGGAGGTCTTTGTTCCCCACATGCATCGATGAGTCATTGCCGTCTATGACCACGTAGCTGTTTTACCTCTGCTCAATTCTTTGATCACTTTAGACAGATACAGAGGTTTTATTTATTTAGCTTAGACTTCAATTAAGTTACAATCTTGACAGCTTTGTTTTTTTTTTATGTCCACCTGACCTTAATGAAAGGTGGTGTGATGGTCAATATGTCTTGCAAGGGCTCAAGCCTTTCAGTGACTTTTTCTTTTATATCTAGATTTCTAGCATTTTATCCATAGTTTTAGTTTATTTTACAGAAACTGTCTTCTTAAACTTTTTTTTCAAGGATACATCTTATTTTTGTGCATTTTAGTTGTTCTAGCAATAGAACAATTTTAAATTTCATAACTTCATCTCCTTCATTTTAACTGTGGAAACTCACACGAGTTACCATTACAGCTGACGCACACAGCACAGCTATAATGGCATGAAAATCCATCCAGTGTGGAAAAAAATGAGCATTAGGCTGGAATTGTGGGGCTAAAAAGATTAAAAGTAGAGAGAAGTAGTTGATATAATTTGTAGGACCGGTGCCAGTTATGTTGTTATCCAAATTTTCCCTCTCGCCATCCAACTTGAGTGCATACTTACTAAAAAATACAGTCTCAAATGACTCTCATCTCTATTTGGTCTCCTTAATGTCTTACACAGTAAGGAGACTCCATTAATATCTCCAATAAATCAGAGATAATAGCTCACAGAAGTTTCTCCCAAAAACCCATTATCTAACACTTGTATTAATCTCAATAGCAGATTGCAGAGGAAAATTATTGTGATAGCAGGTCATTGCATATTCTGCAACAAGCAGCACTCATAATAGCTCTGATTTTACATTAAATCCAAGTCTGTGTCATGTTTTCCCCATTGGTTTATTTGTGTTTTAGTGTTAATGGAGCCTTTATTCCATTTTCTTTTCAACAAAAAAGAGTTGACATAAGATAAACACATGCACATTCCAGAGACATCAAACAAACTGATTTATAATAGTTTTCTCCTTTATGTAAATAGGCCAGACAGCCTGTTCTAAAGCTAAGATAAGCTGCAAACACATAAATTATTCAGCTCAACAGAAACACAGTCTGATGTATTTTCAGTGTGTTTTACAAGTCTTGAAAAAGTTTGTGGATGCCAACAGTTTTCACCATCAGCCTGACAGATTGTGGAAATGCACAGTGCTGATTTGAGAGTGTAAATATGAAATGAATCATTTCTGTCAACAAGCAGACATCACAGGAACTGTGGCTTCTGCTGCTTCAGTTTTGGCTCAAATCTTTCTTTGAACCATTAATTTGCCAGACTTCTCTTGAAAAATACAGGTCTGTTCCTGTTAGAAATAGAAATACCACTGCAGTTTGGCAGTGGGGTGTTGTTTATACAGCAGAAAACTGCTGCTTATGTTGCTACTAGATTGCCAACCCAGCTGGAGCTTATAAATTAGTCAGTGGACTCCATGCTATGTTAGCAGTATGTGCTGGTTTTGCCAAAATTTATCATGCAGTATGCAAACATTTGCAACATCTGCAGTTTTGAAAGATTAAGTAGACAGGCACATCCTATGGGTGCTGGATCACAAAAAATTAAAATGAAAAAGTAAAAAATTCTGCACACCAAAAAGAGCTCACTTCGAGAATTTAATTAACAAACAGTGATGATTACAGCAGGCTATGACTCTTCTTCAAACTTGACAAAATGGTTAGTGAGTGGTCATTGAAATATAGATATGTACACACGTGATCAAACTCAGCTGAAGTAGATCAACTATTACATACACTGCCCAAAAATAAAGTTGCTACCAAAACAAAAAGATCACACATTCTAATTCTTTGTTGGACCACCTTTAGGTTTGATTACAGCACGCTTTTGCTGTGTGTGGCATTTGTAACCCAAGGAAGTCATGATTTCCTACTGGGAATGACCTTGGGTACATACTTGTTGCAAAGTCAATAGTTCAAATATTAAAGGTAAAATCACGTACAGATGTATGAATTTATATTACACTTTTAATTATAAATATTATCATTTGTTTCTAATCATGCTGACATTTTTCTTGTCAAAAATCAAGATCACAACATATTTTCATGTGAAATAACTTTGGAGTTCTATCTTCAAAAACATTTCAGATTATAGACTCAAAATTCAACATTTTGTCAAGAGCACAAAGACTCCACTTCGCAAAAATAGACTTGTTCCTTTTATTGTATGGGTCCATTTGTGCAAGAAATAGATGTGAGGCAGGAAAAATGACATTTTACTGTTGATATATAACACCTATGATTTTTGAAAGTACACAATCAGTGATGGTTCGGTAACAATTATGGTTTATTGTGCATTCTACCAACATGTGGGATTCAAATTTTGTGACAAACATATCTGTATATATTATAGGGGACTACAAAAAATGAAGTAAGCAGAGAAACTTTTAGAGAAAATGATTTACATGTTTACACTTATTCCTATAACCTTGTTTTATATCATCATTTGTCAGCAATTTCTAATGCAAAATGTTACAAAGGACCACACTACATTGCACTCCTTTCCTTTTTGATTATTGAAGAAACTGACGGATAGTACTCTTTTTTCATGTTGACCTTTAGCTGCTCCTTAATAGTTGCTATCATCATACAACAAAAGAAGTAGAAGGTGGGGGCATCTTATTAGTTAATAGACTGACAGGAAGTTGTCGATTTCGTTAATGTTCAATGTGGAAGATGAACAGAGCGGTGCAGAAATGATTCCAAAAACACTGAAGTCATCAGCATTTAGCACTTCCTTGTTGAAAACCCCCCAAATAAAATGTGATTTAGAATACTTGGTTTCGGATAAATGCCTGAAATAAAATCTGTAATTGACACACACACATGAGATTTACCTGTTCAATGCAAATAATAAAATGCATCTAAAGCCTGTTCTTGAATCTTAAGCCGCTGTTGTGTTTTTCAAACGAATGACTGTTTGTTTGTTTTTTATTACCAGTAATTCAGAAACTATTTCCAAAGCCGTGAGGACCAACTTAATCAGATTGCTCAATAGGGAGACCTTCAAACAAGAGGTCACAAGACATTATTATTAGAAATATTGTTGTTGCCTCAATATTGAACTGCCATGTTGTTGAGTTTCTTAGCAGTTTTCTAATACCTTTCTCTTTTAACAATTGTGTTTAAGTTTAAAACATGATGAAAAGTTGGCTATTTGTTTAGAAAATCACAAAGAGCAGAAGGCTCATTCTACAGAAACATGCATTTTTCTGTCCCTAGCCTTAAGAGATATATTACTCCTGAAGAAAACAGTTTGTGTTAGATTTTTCAAGTATTTTATTTAAAAAACATATTATTTCAGCTATCACACTATTTGGAGCCATCAGCTTGGTAATATTTGCTTTTTAATCAATTATTTAGAACCACGACCACAACAAAAGTGCTCGTCCCCACTGTCATTGATGGAGAGACAGCGGTGTATGTTGAGTTTAAAAATATGTTTTTCTAAAAAAAAAAAGTACAAAAATGTATAAATAACTATCAAATATATGATATAAATTAAATTTTAAAACTAAATGCCAAATAAGTATTATAAAATATATTTAAAAGTAGTCGTCCCCTGCAGTCATGTCACCGGTGTTACCATGTGACAAAAGTCTTTTATATTGGAAAAAGAAATCACTCTGATGACATCACTTGACTTCCTTTGACCTCTTTCTCTATGAAGATCTATGAAGAGGGACTCTGTCCTTTTCAGTTTTCAGAAATATTAACATTTATCTCATGATTTCATATGAAGCTTTTAGTTGACGTCACTGGTGTAATCAACTTTATTGGCAGGGAATTGCAAGCAAACGAATAAAAATTTGTTTAGAAGATATCATTTAGTGAATAGATCAAGATTAGTAAATGCTGTATCATGCTCTGCAGCAGCCATTTTGTGAAAGGGCAGTTTTTGCAAAACTGTCACTGGTGTTACTGTCACTGGTGTTACCTTTCTTATGGGTAACAATAACCCAAATAGCAAATTTCCTTTGGCTTGGATGTGGCCCAGATGAACAGCAAAGATGTGGCCCACTTATGGAAGTGAATGACGGCCCTAATCTGGCCCATGTATGTGAAAGCTGTGTTGAACCATAACATGGCCAGACCTTTACCACAGCTGTACCAACTGCCAAGGATTTCATATGGCTTATAGCTGGGCCTCATTGGGCAGGCCTGTATGGCTGAGTTCTGGTAAAGCCTATGGCGATCTTATGTGGCCCACATGTGGCTGACAGACAAAAATCCAGATTTTACCCAGAAGCTAACCTAATTTACGCCAAATCTTTTACCTGGCTCACTTTTGGAACTGAATGATGGGCCACATCTGGCCCTACCCAGATAGCAAAGAGAGACTGGGCCGGATCGGGGCCGAATCTATCGTGAAATCCGGCCCAGATCCGGGTACCGGATCTGGTCCAGTGTCTAGACGCACGATGGCCCCAAACCGGCCCACATCCCAATTACAGATCAGGCCCAGATCAGTCCCAGAACTGGTCCAGTTCTGATTTAAAAGCCTCATATTTGTCCCAGATACGGTCCAGATGCAGGATCTCCCTCAGAAAAAGCCTCATATCCAGATTCGGCCCAGATCCATGAATAAGCTCCAGATCAGCTCTGACCCAGCTCAATTTCACAGCACATATTTACTGCATACCAATTAATTAAAAACATTTGATGTTTTTTGAGTGGCTTCATTTTTTTCAATGCTGTAAAAACCCTGCACTGAATGACTGATGACTGAATTGTAGAGGGGCATGCAGACAGATGAAGTCAGTGAAACAGGCTAATGCTCAATCAAGCAAAAATGCAGACACTGCAGACTGTATTTTTTGACAATATATTTTGAAATTCAAGTGAAGTTCATAGACATATAAGCAATAATAAAACCATTAACCATGACTTCTTTAAAAGTGAGGTAAACAAACAAGAATAACCTGGGTATGCTGGCAGGATCCTGAAAGGAAAACATCAAAATTTCCGTTGTTTTGGTGTCTTACCTCAGTCCCCAGTCCATAACAAGCAGGTAGAGACCATTCTCTTGACTATGCGTGTAGTAGGTGTTTTGAGGGATTTCCAACCAAAGCCGCTAGCTTAGCATGGCTCCACACAGAGAGTGTATGGGCAGACTCCCTGTTATTGATTGCAGAATGGAACGTTATCTGTTTTTAAACCAAAAATAGATTTTTATGCATTTTAAAAGAAATACTTTAAAAGCTAAGCCACGCATGCACAAACCTTGTTGACCCTCTCCCGCTGTGTTTTGCACATGCACGGTGTAGTTTAGCTTCAAAAGTATTTATTTTAAAAATGCGTAAAAATGTAATCCTAACAGAAAAACAGATGAAGTTGGATCATGCAGTCAATAATACATACTAGTAAAAAAGCACACAGGACCGTTGAGAGTTATCTGATATGCCTGTACACAGAGGCTGGGCGTTACTGCAATCCCTGTGTGGAGCCATGCTAAGCTAGCGGCTGGGGTCTTAAGTCCATCATATTACTTGTTACTGGAGAAGAATGTTCTCTACCTGATTGATATGGACTGGGGACTGGGGTAAGACAACAAACTATGACAATGTTGGAATATTCCTTTAACCATGCACACAAAGTGCATTTCATAAAAATATCAACAAGTAAAAAATACAATTAGAATTAAACAAGAAAATATAAGAGCAAATTAAATAAAAATTCACAAATAATACAATAAAAAATTATTTTAAGCACAAAAAGTTAAATTAAATTATCAGGATTTTCTCAAAGAGCAATCTACAAAATGAAGAAAACATATCAATCTATCAAGTCAACAAATCAACTCAAAATATATCAGAAATAAAGGCAGGGTATGTAATCTTGTTCAAAGTCATTTTTGTCATACTGGGTGATATGCTCCTTCCATCCTGTGAGTATTCAAAACAACATGAGACTGAAATGGGAGGTAAAAAAATCAGACATCTGTAGCAGCCACAGGACTGTAAAAACCTTGACCAATCAAAAAGAGCGGTCCGCTCTTTCTGAATCAACCAGATGCCTTCAGATCTCATCAAGAGCTAGTGCAAACACACACCTCTGCTCCTCCCCGCGGGCACACGCAGTACCTCACAAACATGGCGGACGCTCCTCAGCAGGAACACTGTGCTGCAGGAGAATACTTGACACGAGGTACTTTGTTTTATGTCCAAAATGAGTTGAAATAGCCGAGTCTGCTCTCCTCTGAATGTAGGATTCAGCCATGCCGTGTATGTTCATATTTATGTTGTTGCTGTTCATGTTCTTGCTAGCTCTCCCTATTTGTTGCTGCCCCAGAAGTTGGGCATTTCCAGACAGCACCTACACACAAGTAAAAACAAAGAATGGTTTTAGCACATTTATCTCATAACTTTGCTCTGGTCTAATAGAGCTATGAATTAGCCACTTACACATCAGTAAGACTTTGGCTCCCATTTGGTGGAAGGCCCTCTTCCCATTCACCCCTTTCCAGTTGATCTTCTTTGCAACGCTGCGTGAATACAGGCATGTAAGGATGTTCCACGTCACTTTTTTTGGGTCTGGACCCCCAATTGCTGCTAAAGCAGAAACCTGGGCAAAGATGTGAAAAACAAGGGGAGATAAGACCATATGAAGTGCAGAGTGAACACCAAAACCCCAATGATACATCAACCCTTTGTAGCTAACCCTGGAATACAAGCAGTTATTGGAAACTATATCTACAAAAACACTAGTTATCAAGTCAAAAAAGGACTGATACAATGTAAAATGAAATGTAAAAGTAATTTGTCTTTTGTATTTTTAACGGATGTTGGTAAGTAGTGGGGTTCTTTATCCATACCAAGTTCTGCTTCCTCCCCCAGAGCAGAATCTGACACCGGTTTGTTGTGGCGGCTCATTTTAGAGAAAGAAAGAAAGAATCAAAAACAGTCTGTGTGGTCAGGGATACCTTGGCTGTACAGACTTGGGGTTCAGTCATGTCCTCAACCTGAAAAATAAGACAAGCATTGGAAATTATGAATTAATGCTCAGTTCAAAAGGTAACTATGAACTGTACAACATAGATACAAATACTTGTCACATTCCAAAAGATTTCTTTTTTTAAACGTATTTTTGGTCAATTTTAAAATTATTTCTTAAGTGGAAGAAAATGGATATAAAGCGACTCTTCTTCCTGACCATGTTACTGTCTAATGTCAAACCAACTGTGCAACATACATACTAATATCCTTAACATGCTAAAAGACATCTTTCAGAAATGTTTTTTTTTTTTAATTACTGTCAGTGGAAAAAATACACCTATAGCTTATTCTACCTGACAATGTGGTTTTCTGATATCAAACCATGACAACATATATATGTTCAATATACATGTACATGTAGACAATAATATTTCTCACATGCCTCAAGACTTCTTTTTAAAATACATCTTTTGTTTTATTTTTTAAATAATTTCAAAATTACATAGATTAATTAGATAAAACACATTTTGCTAAGTTAAAGACCAATTATACAAGAGAAAAATAGATTTTTTTTTACCAATAATGAATGACCCACTGTTTTCCTTGTTATTTCATCTATGATGAATGATTTTGCAAACAAAGTAAATTCTGGGTGTGACTGTCCTTTTGCTGGAAATCCATAAATGGTTTTAGCATAAGTTCTTTCAAGATTTGGTAGGAAAAACTGATATTTTACTTTTTAGATAAAACATACAGTAACGTGGTGGCTCTTACAGCTCTATCCTAAGAAACACAACATCTTAACAGTTATCATGACCCAAATCTCATAAAGATCATACACTTTAATTTGTTCAGTCTAAAAACATTGCAGTTTGGATGTAAAATTGAATTTAAAAAACATTTTTGTGCAAAGACACTGGAGAAAAATTTTATAAACATTAAATAATAATAATCCCATAATCACTGGGAGAACACGCACCAGAAATCGTACTCACTATGTTTCTCTATATAATATTTATATGTTGGATGCTTTCTAGACATCTCAAGTCAAAAGTTTTGTCATAGGTAACCCCCAATTTCTAAGCTAAGGTGACAGGATATGCTGAGATCTTGAGAGAACAGATACTATTTACTTCATACAGCCAAACAGAGTAAAATGAATATATGGAAGTGCGTCTGCTCTGGGCCTTTGTACACTAAAGACAAATTTGAACCTGATTTTACACCGTCCACTGAAAACAGCTCTCAGACCCACTTTTGGACCTTGACCCACAGGTTGAACCACTGCAGCAGTAGACTGGGAGCCTGATCCTTTACAGAGTGGTCTTATGTCAGGGAGAATAAGTGATGCAGAATCATTATGATAAGAGTAAGTCAGAACTAGAGACTGCTCAGGAATGTTGAGTTTTAATTAACCGAGAGGGGGACTCCTTTATAAATAATTTTATTCACGTAAACCGCGCACGTGAGCGCCGAGACACCGTTTAAATTACAGTAAACACACAGAGAGATTCAAGAGCTCTGTCCCGCGCACTGCGCGTCTTCATCCTCGTGGAGCCATAATATTACCATGTTCTCACGAGCGTAAAGTGAATGTTTTATCGAAAACACGGTTCCATTCAGGCGCGCGCATGTTCTAATCTCACTGATAATCTCCGGTATGTCCCGTCCATCTCACTTATTCTTCATATTTTCCTTTCTTTCTCTGCTCTGTGAGAGAGAGTTGCTTAAACCAGCGAATGTTTCATTCATGTGATGTTCTGTTTAACCTAAGTCAGTGTGTTTTTGTTGACAAATGTGACGGAGTGGATGATTTTGCGGCAATCAGCGTAACTGGTCAGATGTCAGGTTATGAATTTATTTCACACAGTTAGCCATCAAGTCCTGTTGTCCCCGTTGTCCGAGCCCTGGGTTTAGTAAAGTCCCCGTTTCATAACATAGAAGACGAATTTAATAATGGGAAAGTGAAAGTTAAAGTAACAAAACCCTGCCGGTTTATCTTCGCTCACTTCGTCGTGGTTATACAGCAATTCAGTGTGGGCTTTTTACATTTTCTCCGCAAAATGCACTGCTGTGAAATAAAAATAAAATAACTGACCGGGGAGAAAGCTCCAGCTAGCTAGCTCATCAACTCTCTCTTGACATAAACTTTGTTTCAATAGTTGTAAACGTCAGTAGCATTCAGGCTAAGGCCTATTACTTTTACAAACACCTTAAAGAGGGACACTTACCGTTTCTGTCAGGCTGTGATGTAGCAGGGGTGGCAGGCAACTGGCAGAAGCAGGTAATGACGTGAACTGCGGTTGAGAGGTGGAGTAGTCCATTGCGTTGGGACAGAACCAGCTTCGTGAAAATGATTTTTTTTTTCCGAAAAGAGCAATTTACGAAACATTTATTGTCTTATTGTTGACCCAAATCACCAGTGTGTTCCTGGTATGGCATTTTTATTGGCACATTTATTTAATTTTTCATATTTAAAATAATAATGCCCCTGTAATCATAATGGTACAGCCCTCATCGCCGTATTTATGGATTTAATGTGATCTGGCCCAGATCCGACCAGCGCATTACACGCTGATTTGATCTCAGTATTTGGCGCCTTCGGCTCAAGGTCTGTATAACATATTTGGGCCGAAGCCGGTTTGTCATACACATTGTCATTTAACCTCAGCTTTTGGCGCTTTCGGTTGAAGTCTGTATTACATGTCCGGGCCACAACCGTTTGGCACCCACAAACTGAAAGGTCGTTTTACATGTTTTATCATCTTTCAGACCAGATCTGGCAAGTCTGTTTAGCCCGTGTGTGCGTTACAGCCGGATCTGGAAGCTTTAAAACTGATCCGGCCCAAAGACTCATGCTATCTGGGTAGGGTATAGTAGCCTTAACTGAACCATAACAATACCAGATTTTTACCAGGAGTAAACTACATACAAATAATTATGTGGCTCATATGTGGTTGACAGAGGTGAATTCTGGCACAAAATAATAATAATAACAATAATATAGTAAATGTATATGGAACACAACACACAAGTTTTCCTTCAAAGTTATATTTCAAAATGAAAATACAACAGTACAAAAATATGTAATCACTCAAATACTACTGTGTATGTGTGTGTGAAATACTACTGTAAACAGTACATATGTCAACAGTACAAAAGCGTACAGTACAAAACAGTGAACTAGAACTGGGTTTAATGAAATGTTTTTGAAATGTAGTTTCACTTCAGTCTGCCTTAACTGTCAGCTTCAGCTCTCTTTTCCTCAGCATTTTGTTGCCGTTGTCGTCTTCCTCCATCTCTATCACCAGCCAAATTGAGGAATTTGACCATCAGGACCTCTTCCTCCTTGTTTGAGACTGTGGCCGTTACAGGGTTTCGTCTAACAGCTTCTTCAGAACACAGAACGTTAGAAAGAATAGTGTTAGTAGTATAGCTTTTGATATTATGTTTTTTCAAAACTCACATGAAGTGAGTATACAGACAGAAATATAAAATTTTTATATTCTGATTTCTTACCAATAATGATGGTCTTCAAAAGCAAGTGCTGGAGGGGGATTTTGTTGTTTAATCCTCTCCAGTTCATCTGCTTGGCGACATGGTTCGATATTGTGGTCTTCATTATTCTCCACACTGTGTCTTTTAAATTGAAGCCCCCAATCAATCCCAGGTAGGAAATCTAAACATATATATGTATAAATTAATAAGTAATATATTGATAAAATGACCAAGTCACACTGTCACTGATGGTGAAAGACAGACAGATGGATGCTAACAGATAGATTCACTTTCAAAGGAAAATGCAGTACACAGCAGTAAAAAAAACAACTGCTATCAGTTTATACATTTTGTATGAAGACAAAAGACATGTTCATGCTGATCATTATCTCCCCAAAAGATGTAGACTGTGTAGAATCATAATTTAGAGTCAATAAAAACACAATTTATTATAGTTCAACAAAATGCAGAGGATTAAAATTCACTTACCAAGACAGATGGAAAAATGAGCAGTCCTGCAGTCCTGTAAATTTCACCCGACACTGCCACCAGTTGACTCTGAACAGACTCTGAACTCCCTGATTCCCGCCACTCTTTGAATGTATGGCCAAACAGATGTGGTTACCATGTGGCCCTAATGTGTTTTGCCATATTACATTTGCCAGTTACAAACCTTGTGTGGCCCAAATGAAAAATCTATTATCTGGGCCAATTGTTTTAATTACAGAACTTTGCCAGAGGAGAAATTCCCTCCAATTTTGAAGGTATGGCCAAACCAATGTGGCCATGATATGGCCCACATGCATTTTGCCTCATCACAACTCGGCCAGAGGTGCCACCTAGATGCCACATGTGGCCCAAAAGTTAATGCTATCAGGGAAGGAACACCAGTGACAATCAGTAACACCAGTGACAATCAGATATGTGGATACACTTTATTAAATGGTTTAAATGTTATAAAAATAAATAAAACAAAAGACATTTTACCATCCTAAAAATCCACATTTCTGTAGAATGACCCAGAACATGAAAGTTCCCTAGTGTTTTCTGTTCTCTACAGAGATTATTATCAACAATGATCCAAAACAGAGAGAAAAATCCAATTGACTTTAAGTAAGCTTACGGCTGAGGGAACCATTGCATGCTAACTTCCATGTTGGCCTACAAAAATAGCCTACATATCCCCGCCCTGCAACACTTTATAAATAACTACTACATTTTAATCAAGAAAGTGTAACATGACATTTCGCCTTAAACAATGACTTAAAGCTAAAAGGATAGACAAACAGCTTGATCTTGATGAAGCTTGTTGACTGGATTCTCAGTTTTGAACAGAACAAGAATTTAAGAACAAAATATGAAAGGTCTCAGAATGAGTTTTTAGAGGGTAATATCTTTACTGGTTGCTGATAAAATGTGGATAAACTGTGAATCACAATATGCTATTAGTCATTTTCTAAATTTTCAGAAATTGATGGTTTAAGGGAAACCTTTTTGTGTTTCTCTCTGCCCATCTGCCTGTCTGTCTGTGTCTATCTATATTCTATCTATGAAGATATACTGTACTGACAACAGACCGCTTGATGGCGCCAAAGCCATTACGTATAAACCAAGCTGAGCTCGTGGCGTTTGTGACGTAATGCTCCTGCGACGTTGTATCTCTTCCGCATACGGCGTCTCTCCTTGTTTACATTAGCTTGTAGCTCAGACAAAACTGCTACGTTGTAGATATGACGAACCAGAAAGCTCAAAATATAAGCTCTATCCCCATTGATGGGTTTAGTAATATCAGAATTACATCGATATGGACGTTTCTCATGTCTGTAAGTGTACTTTTACCTCTCGATTCGAAGTTCTTGCAAGCTCTGAGCTAACATTAGCCACAAGAATTAAGAGATACGCCGACTTAAAAACCTTGTCTTATAGCTTCTAATTGTAACTTTCAACACTGATTTCAGGTGCAGTGGTCGGAGCCCTGGCTCATGGGGCTGATGGTGTTTCATGTTGTGTGTTTGCTGCTGACTGTGGTGACCTGCAGATATTACAGAGCTCAGATATGTCACTTCGTGCTCTTGGGTAAGTAAGGAGTGAACAATGAGTGTCCTGATCGAAACCATTAATGAGAAGTCCTTCTGCTGTTATAGGGACATTTCACAAAACCTAGATAGAAGTTTAAGTTATGGGTTAAGGGTTAGTTATCCTGGATGATTTCATCTGTGATTTGGCTTCACCAGAATTTAGGCACATGATTTACCTGTGACATTTATTCTGAGCACCTAGTCTGCCCCAAACCAGGCTAACAGGCAGGCTTAGTAAACCTGCTGCTCAGTCAGCAGGCACGCTTATCTGAAACTAGCTTGTTTCTTACAGTTAAAAATTGAAAGTGATTAAAATAATTATAAATGATAAAATCAATCGTACTAATACATTTTACTTTAAAATGCTTTCAACAAACTTAGAGACACTTAGAAAATGGATTGGAAAAAAATAAAATAGAATTAAGACCAAAAGCAAACACAGGTGGCACAGGTAAACACTTAAAGGGGATCATAAGTTATTCCACCTTTTCTTGTACTTTGTTGTAGATGTTTTTCATTGAACCACATTAGGTTTGTTCAGCATTTTAATAAGAATTATATAAAATCATTTACTTTCTGAAGACTTTGAATCAAATTGTTCTTAGAGTAGTAATATTGGTATGCTACTGTCATCAAAAACAGAAAGACTTTATTAATACCCAAGAGGAAATTCAGTTGTTTCAGTTACTCTTACACACAGTATATCAGTCAGAAACATCAGATGAAAACATTAGAATAGATAGTAGCATTAATTTAACTAAAATCAAGTGACAATAAAATAAATACAACTGAAATAAAAAATAAATGGAAGGAACATGAAAGGTACAGAGTATAAAGAATAGTGCATTACTTTGACTCTGAGAAGATTAGACATGGCCAGCAAAGTTACAAAGGGTTTTTCAGTCAGACCTCAGTATGATGTAGAATTAGATCAGTTTCCACCCTCACAGTAATATGCCTTTTCTCAGATGATGTATAGCTATTTGCCAAGTTCTTTCCTCACGTCATCTTGTTTTATTATCATTAGTTGTTAGGAGTGAAAAATACAGGAAATTACAGCAAACAGTGGCACACACATAAACATGAGTGAGAGGGACCCTTCAAAAACATTTTCAACTGTTTTTTTAGACTGTTTATTTCATCTGTTGGTTAAACAAAGCCTTTTAATTAAAAAGCAACAAAAATAATCTTATATGATCTTACCCTCCTAACTAATTAAATTACATCACAAAATTCCTAGATACTGATATTTCATTTACACTTTATTAGACACAGAATGTTACAAAACAATTAACCTAATGACACTACACAAGACAAAGCAAAACCTTGTTTTCATATTCCATCATATTATTGAACATGGTGGTGTTAAGTCCATATTATGTTGTCAGTATTCATTACAGTATTCAATTCTTGGCCTTAATTTTTTCTCATTACATACAATAATTAGAAAAAACAAGCAGCCTTGTTCTAATTGCTTAACACTGTAGAGATTCAGACACATTTTGCAGTGGTTAGTATTCATAAAATAACAGTTACCTTGGTTATTTTATTCTCATGTCTTGTCACATTTATGTTTTTTTTGTTACTACTTTGTTTTTTCAAGCTACTCTGGATGTTAAACCACTCACAGTATTTAAGTTTGGCACATTCAAATGTTATGAACTCCATGAGTAATGGTGTTTAATAATCATGCTCTCTAATCAATGTTAAGGTGATTTGATGTTTTTTCTTTAAATGGACACTGAAGTATTTTGAAATTGGGATTGTATAAAATTTGTTTCACATCAGCCATAGGGATTTCAATCAGCTCTGCCCTTGTAGGGCTGGATTTATTTTCACTGTACTCTATGATGGCCCTAAAGGTGCTCTGCACCACTGAAGTGCGGTGGTTACGCATGTTTGTCCAGAATTAAAGCGGCACACATGATGGTGTGCAGAGGCAGTGTAGTGTAGAGGCAGAAAAACAACAGTAACATAGACTTTGAAGGACATTGGGTATTTATAAAGACACCAACCATCCACATCCAAATAAAGCTTAAAGCTACACAGACAAACACATCTGTTCATTTTGCTGATGACGGATAAATTTTGTTAGAAGTCGAGAAACAAAATTGTAAGTTTGGTGCATTATTCCACTTGTGACCGTGTAAACCAGTGACTTTGAGTTCACACCATTTTGTCCATGAGTGCATATGTGGTTACTTTGTTTCTCTGGTTGTATTTCTTCTTGTACACAATACACTTATAAACAACACTTCACAATAAAACACTGGGAAGTGCTCCCTGTACATACCGCCAAGGCTTTGACTACAGAATCTATCGAGACAGCTACCAGAGTTCACAGAGGGAAATTTGTAGAAACTGAGACGATGCTGGTAGTGTGGTCAGACCACCTAGTTGTCAACAAATATAAATTAATTTTTGGGGTTTATTTTGTTAATTTTACTTACAGAATTATCACCATGATTTCAGTTTCACTCTAACATGTCATGTAGTTACATGCAGCCTGAGGTCTTTTTGTATCTCAATAACACACATCCGTTACTGGCAAGTATGAAAAAACACTCATGACTTGAACAAATGCAAACACCAGTGCAAGGACAAACAGCAAGAACAAATCCAGCCCAAGGAAAGAACTGGCATAGAATTTAGGCTAGACATTGCTTCAAATGGGACCAAGAACTGTGTGTAATTTGGTGAATTTTGGCTGGTAAAAAAAAACAACAAAAGCATGTGATTGACTATTCACAATGCTTTACTTTCATGCTCGCTGGCCCCTTTGTTTTGGTTCCAGTTCGCTCCAGGTAAAAGGGCAGTTATGGTATGTAGTGTGTCAAAGTAATACCAAAGCAAAGGGGCTTGATAGCAATGAAGTAAAGCACTGTAAATGTGTTCAGTGTAATGTAAAATCCCACAACAATACAATATATTCAAGTATTAATTCATTCAATTATGGGAAGCTGCCGATCCTAACTGAAACAATATGTCTGTCTTTTTTTAGCAGTTCTCTCCTCACAGGGGCAGAGCTGATCAGAACCACATTGGCTGATGAATTAACTACTGGCACAAAGCTCATACAACCCCAATCAGAAAATACTGAACATCCCTGTAATTGAGCAGCTTGCTTCTTCCTGCATATAATCCTGTACTTACCTGCCTCATCTATAACAAGTCTTTACACACGTAGTTCACCTGCTGTTCTTTTAGAAAGTCCAAACATCCTCTAGATGAAAACTTGTGATTTTATGCAAACCTCTGAATAGAAAAGTGGTTCCTGACCTTTTCCCTTTTGTTGTTCATAAAGTGATCAAAGAACATCCCCTCAGTGATACTTTATTTTTTTTTTTTAAATCAGAGATTACAAATGTTGAACACATTTTTTGTAATCCAAAGGTCCTGATGCAGTTAAAAAGAAACTCTGCTCAGTATTAATCACTGACTTTATTTGTACAGCACTTGTCACACAAAAATAAACAAAGCGCAGTGTTCCTCGGGCATAAACAACAGAAGAATATGCAAGACAGACAAAAATAAACTAAATTAGAAAAAACAAAGCCATGTTGATTTATGAACAATGGCCACAGACCTTCATGAAAGACATTGATGAAACAGTAATGCAGGAGCTGCTAACTATGGGAGGAGATGTCAACATGAGAACAGAACAGAGATGAAGTTCAAAACACTAAAACTAGAGATTAAGGAAGAGTTTTAATACAGTCAAAATAGAAATATCAGTGAACTCATAAATAAGGAATTGAGGTAAAAAGAATAGAGGAGAATATAAACTAATCCAGTAGTAAATAGAAGGAAGAGCAGGAAAATAAAACATGAAGAAATCATTTCTCAAAATGAATAGATTTAGATAAATAATAATAGATTGTTAACAATAATAAAACAAACACAGCTAACATGTCTGATTCAATAAAACACTATAATAGGAAAGCAGATAAACAACTAGAATGACCTAAAACAGCGTAAAAGTCATTCTACCAGTGAAGTCAGTTTTAAGCTACTAAGTGTAAGTATCACACATACCTACTGGTGTTTGTTTTACCAGTAAGGACTGACTGAGAGTTTTATTCAATAACAGCTCTCGGAAAATCCCAGAAGTCTTGCTTGAATTTGTGGATAATAATTCATTCCTAAATAACTTGTTTCTGGCATGTTCAGTGGAACTTGTGAGTTAATATTGCGGGTTATAAAATATGTTATCTGAGTGAAGATTATCTGCCTGCTTCTCATTCCTCTCTGACACGAATTCTTACCTAACTTCTTTTCCCAGCTGCTCTGGTGTACAGTGCTGAATATCTGAATGAGCTAGCAGCCATGAACTGGAGGTAGGACCATTTCTCAGAAAAAAAACTTTATTTTGATTCTTCTGATATCAAAATGCGTGTTTGGAGACTTTGAAGAAGAAATGAGATCATGTAGAGTAGTAGGGCACTCATAGATGTTCTCCTTGTGCAGGTCCTTCTCTAATTTCCAGTACTTCGACTCAAAAGGCATGTTCATATCTTTGGTCTTCTCTATCCCCCTTCTTCTAAACACGGTCATCATTGTGGTAAGATAATCCTCTTCCTCGTCAAAGCACATCAAATGTCAGAATCTTGACCCAACACCAGTTTACACGAATGCTTGTGTCTTACTTTGACAGATGGTGTGGGTCTATAGGACCTTTTCAACTATGACTGAACTCAAGACACTCCAGCTGAAGCGAAAGGCGCGCAGAGAGAAGAGAGAAAAAAATGACTGATCTCTTCTCTTATGTCCTAAAAAGGGCCTCATTGGGAGGCATTGGTAAAAAGAGGGGTGTCTGCTATGTTAATCCTGAATTTTGGACCAGGAAGATACAATTCCTTCTTGTGACTGTAACAGGATTTGTTTTGTTTGCGTGGGTCAGGACTGGGAGAGTGGGATGCTGCTGTACATGGTGTATATAATGAGTTTCATGAGGACCAAAGGACAGTTACTGTTTAGTATTTAATGTTGTTAAGAGTGCTTAAAGTACAACTACAAAGTAAAGTGTTTTTGAACTATTGCTGTTTGACTCCTCATTTCATGGCCTGTCTATACTACCTGTGCAGCTTGAAGCGTTTGAAGATGACACTCAGTCCTTTGTGAACCAAATAAAATGATCCCCGCTGTGCTTTGGTCAAAACAAAGCATGAGTCAGGAACCAGAGGAGGCCTTTGACACTGTGAAAACATGTATTTGATTTCAAAGACCTTCTTCTTAGGGTCTGAGTTTTTCTGGTAGTGGCTTTACTTTGACACATTTATAAAGTGGTGTCTAAATCAGGTTTTTGGGGGAAAAAAAGAAATTAGAGTGATGACAAAGATTTACTTTTATGGGCAGCATTGAGCTTCAGATTTAGCAACATATTGGCATCCATACTAAAACAGTAATATAATATCACAAAACATATTGTACCTATCCCAACTAAAATACACCACAGTTTATAAAACACACTCAGATGTTTTGCGACTTGTTAAACATTGAATTGTGTGAGTATGACTAAAACTTGACTTTGAATTGTGTGACTAAAGTCATTGACTGTTTTTCAACATTTTATTTGCCAAGCCACCATTAAAAAATTGCACATCATTGCCAGTCGCCCCAGTTAAAATGATGAGAATTTGTGAATGCTACTTACACTCTATTGCCAAAAGTATCCACTCACCTGCCTTGACTCACATATGAACTTAAGAGACATCCCATTCCTAAGCCATACGGGTTAATATGACGTCAGTCCACCCTTTACAGCTGTGACAGCTTCAACTCTTCTGGGAAGGCTGTCCACAAGGTTTAGGAGTGTTTATGGGAATGTTTGACCATTCCTCCAGAAGCGCGTTTGTGAGGTCAAACACTGATGTTGGACGAGAAGGCCTGGCTCTCAGTTTCCACTCTAATTCATCCCAAAGGTGTTCTGTCGGGTTGAGATCAGGATTCTGTGCAGGCCAGTCAAGTTCATCCACACATTCATCCTCTGTCATCCATGTCTTTATGGACCTTCTTTGTGCACTGATCATGTTGGAAGAGGAAGGGGCCACCTCCAGACTGTTTCCACAAAGTTGGGAGCATAGAATTGTCCAAAATGTCTTGGTGTACTGAAGCATTCAGAGTTCCTTTGACTGGAACTAAGGGGCCAAGCCCAGCCCCTGACAAACAACCCCACACCATAATCCCCCCTCCACCAAACTTTACACTTGGCACAACGCAGTCAGACAATCGTTCTCCTGGCAACTAGGGGTGTCCCGATACATACCTCCAATACGATACCGATATTGCAGCCTTGAGTATTGGCCGATACCGATATCAATCCGATACGATATCAGCCGGAATCATACAGACTTTTATTGCCTGTTTTGTTGTATGGACTGTAAGAAAAGGCTTCAGGTCAGATTACTCAAACAGAGAACAGTAGTCAGCAATAGCAAGTATGAGAAAAACTGACCCATTTGTTATTAACCAATGAGTTAAATAAATTTTAACCTTAAAAATATAAATATACTACAATTAAAACAACATGAATAAAAAATATTAGAAGACCCTGAAAAGTGACCTCAATAAATCAAACAAAAACATATTTCACCTATTGCAAAATGACCACTGTGTTGAACTTAAACATTTTTACACAGCATATTCTACAACTGAATATGCTGTGTAAAAATATTCTACAACTGAATAAAATAAAAAATAAATATATTTGAATGGACTGCTTGTATCGGAGTGCTGATATCAGAGATTTAGGATGCAGGCCGATATAATCCGATATTTGTTTTTTTGACCGATATCAATATCGGATCGGGACATCCCTACTGGCAACCACCAAACCCAGACTTGTCTATCAAATTGCCAGATGGAGAAGCGCAACTCATCACTCCAGAGAACGCGTCTCCACTGCTCTAGAGTCCAGTGGCGGCGTGCTTTACACCACTGCATCCCACGCTTTGCATTGCACTTAGTGATGCATGGCTTGGTTGTAGCTGCTCGGCCATGGAAACCCATTCATGAAGCTCTCTGCACTGTTCTTGAGCTAATCTGAAGGCCACTTGAAGTTTGGAGGTCTGTACAGTTGACTGTGGAATATTTAGGAGCAAGGAAATTTCACGACTGGATTTGTTGCACAGATGGCATCCTATCACAGTTCCAAGCTGGAATTCACTGAGCTTCTGAGGGAGACCCATTCTTTCACATATGTTTGTAAAAGCAGTCTGCATGCCTAGGTGCTTGATTTGATACACCTGTGACCATGGAAGTGACTGGAACACCTGATTCTGATTATTTGGATGGGTGAGCGAATACCTTTGCAATAAAGTGTATATACACATATTCTCATTAAACAACCCAACACTGTAACGAACTCTTACCCTGAACTCAGGATGATGTACATGACCCTGAGGTTATCATGGCTGACTCCAGAGCTCTCTGAAACACTCCTTCACACTTGATCATCTCAATCTTATATTAGGGGAGCTGACTTTTCCACCAAATGAGAAATTTTATCAAGAGGTTATTTTTGTTATAGATCAAATACTTATGCAAACTGAGATTTGCCAGTACCAGGTCACATCTTGTGCATAGGCAACATTCATAAATGAGACCCCAGAATGGTACATTTCTATTTTCAGCATACGAGTGCTCTGGTGCTTGTTGACATGTTTATAAGGTCAGCAGGTCCACAGTAACAGACTGGAAAGAGGGGGCACATGAAGAGGAGGTGTTTATGCATCAGTTAAGCCAGTTAACCCTTTGATGCACCCAAACAAATTTTAGTGTGTTGGGCTTTTAAATTTGATCACATTTCATCATTTTTTCATGTATTTTGTTGATAACTAATAAAAGGTGATGCATTTCTTAGTGTTCTCACTGTTTTTCATGTGTCTGATGTTTTGAGCCTCGTGTAAAGAATGTGGTAGAATATAGACCTGCTTATGTGCCTTCATGGAAACATATCAAAAACAACATTTTGATCATGCTATTATATATAGTACAAAACATGCAACTTCTTTTTTCTTATAATTCAAGGTCAGTGTCTTTAGATGTGTGCTCTGAGGGACTTCCTTCCCTAATACATAATTTTACCATATATGGAAAATGTAGAAAATAACAGCTTTTTTATTTTTCTAACCTGCTCATTTTTTTGTGGAAAAAGGCCTTAACATGAACATTTGACATTAAGCAAAAATAATAATGCATTCAAGGAAATGTTGCTGCTGATCTTTCATGAATACCGAGCTGCAATAACCAAATAATCTAGTTTGCATAAGAATGATTGAAAATCAATCTTTAAATGTGTTTTTAGACACATGGAATGGTGCTGCATCGTGTCAAAAGTTGGTATTTATAAGGGTACCAATTTTGGGGGAAAAAAATCAATAATATTTGGTATGTAGAATGAGGATTTTATGCTGGTTTAAGAAATTATGGACTTTTTATTTTAATGAAATTTTGATGGCTTTGTATGGGCACATTTTTGTGCCAAGGGGCATAAATGTAACAGTTTTGAGGGTGCTTCAGAGGGATCATAAATACATTTTCCCCTGGTGCATGTGTACCGAGACAAGAATAGAGTTTAGGTTAAATTGTGTAATCAAACAGTTACCATTGCTCAAACTAACTGTGCATGTTAACCGACTGAGTGTGATTTCGCAAAGATTGAAATCTGAATGCGGCAATAGGATTTTGTAGAGTACACTGGGTTTATCATGTGTTCCTTTGAAGAGAACTGACATATGCTTCTGAAGAGATCAGGAAAGTGCATCTTAAACAACCTTTGTACTAAGTTGTTATTATGTTTTCTTTATTTATATTGGTTAGCCCACTTTAAGTTAAGCATGAATCCTGGCCTGTGTATCATTAATCCATACCCTCAGTCCACAGGCTATTATTTATGTCAGGGTTTCCTGACATAAATAATGTTGATGTTGAGTAGTGGGAAGCCACAAGGTATTAACTTTACCCAACAAGAAACACTCTACAGGCTACCGTGGGCTGAACTCACATCAAATGAAGTGGTTTCTCCTGCAGCCTAAGTGGCTTTGAATCACAGAATTAGTCAAACTTGTCTGACAGCTCCCCCACACTGACTGGGGGGCTTCAGGGGGGCGTAAGGTCTCATGACCTGTCTGTGTGTCTGATGCAGAAGCACAGTGCTTCATATGTGGGGCAGGGGGGTTTGTTTCGCGATTCTCAGCTAAGGCCTTTGTATAAAAGCTCCAGTTGGTCTGTTTTTACACCAGACAGTGTAACCTGATAAACCGTAAACATGGCTTTTATTACTTTACGTAATGGTCCAGTAGGAGGGCCTTAAAAAACGATTCATAAACTGAGGCTGTCAAATAACTTTAACTGTTAAATAAGACAGGGGCTGTTTTTGGTCACTTAGAGGGCTTAGGAAAATACCAACAAGAGGCCCTTTTGATGTATAGTGGGATCTACTTAAAATTATTTCCAAACAATTTATTTTGATCACTTACTCCCTGTATCAATCTCATGTCAATTCTATCAATCACCAAATTTCTCCCGTCAATCTCTGTATTAATCCCATATGATTTTCTCATGATTTTACTGTTGTTGTTTTTTCAATCAAATGATCCATTAATCAAACACTTTTCTCTGCATCTATTTCTGTATCAATCACACATTAGCATCATTAATCACTCAATTCCTGTAGTGATCACATCATGTTTCATGTTATGATTGATCTGTTTAGCGTGAATTGTTACATTTTTATTTAAACAGTATTTTTGTGGTTTGCAGTTGTTTTTCAGTTCTATTTATATATAGTGGGTACGGAAAGTATTCAGACCCCTTACATTTTTCCTAAAATCATTTAAATTCATTTTTTCCTCATTAATGTACACAAAGCCCCCATATTGACTGAAAAACAACAAAATTGTAGAAATTTTGGAAGATTTATTAAAAATGAAAAACTGAAATATCACATTATAAGTATTCAGACCCTTTACTGTGACACTTGTTTTCTGACTTAGGCATTGTCCATTTCTTCTGATCATCCTTGAGATGGGTCGACACCTTCATTGGAGTCGAGCTGTGTTTAATTGTACTGATTGGACTTGATTAGGAAAAGCACACACCTGTCTCTATAAAGCCGGGAATCCACTGTACAACTTTTTCGATCGTGGTTTTCTTCTGCTGCATATACTGTTCGAGTGAATCGCAGGGGTCAACAGTACACAGCTCACGATTCTTCTTCTCACACTACACGACCCGATGCTCGGATGTGATCTGACTTCTCACACTGTTCGTCCATGTACGACACGCATGGGTGTCTTATAAGAACTTGTCATACAATAAAGTCGTATAATACATCCATGACAACACGTCAGACTCTTGTATTCGGAAATGCAACGTTAAAAGTAGTAGAAGAAGAAGAAGAAGAAGTAGGAAGTGGTCGGATGCTCACAGATGCGAATGAATAAGGAACAAAAACACATTGCCTGAATAGGCTCCGCTGTGCCTGCCACAGCTCAACAAGTCGACCCTCCATTGCTTGGGTCCAGGTCCGCTGTGATGCCATGCTGCTCCGTCTTGTGCATTTGTTTTCTCTTCCGTATCCACGTTTGTGCATGTGTAGTGTGACATAACCTCATGAGGGGCGGCCAGGATTTCAAACAGGTTTCATTTTCATCCCATCAATCGGGAGGTGGTCGGGAGGTGTTAATCGCTTCTCGTTACCTCGTGTATACTACACAATGTGAGACGCACGATTGAGCCAAAACTCGGCCCGATCCCCAATATAGTCGCACAGATGCCCGGCTTAAGACCTTCCAGCTCACAGTGCATGTCAGAAGAAATGAGAAGCATGAGGTCGAAGGAACTGCCTGAAGAACTCAGAAACAGAATTGTGGAAAGGCACAGATCTGGCCAAGGCTACAAAAGAATTTCTGCTGTACTTAAGGTTCCTAAGAGCACAGTGGCCTCCATAATCCTTAAATGGAAGAATTTTGGGACAACAGGAACTCTTCCTAGAGCTGGCCGGCCGTCCAAACTGAGCAACTGGGGGAGAAGAGCCTTGGCGAGAGAGGTAAAGAAGAGCAGCCAAAGATCACTGTGGCTGAACTCCAGAGATCCAGTGGGGAGATGGGAGAAAGTTCATGTAAGTCAACCATCACTGCAGCCTCCACCAGTCAGGGCTTCATGGCAGAGTGGCCCGATGGAAGCCTATCCTCAGTGCAAGACACATGAAAGCCCGCAAAGAGTTTTCCAAAAAACACATTAAGGACCCCCATACTATGAGAAATAAGATTCTCTGGTCTGATGAGACCAAGATCAAACTTTTTGGCCTTAATTGGAGGAAACCAGGTCCTGCTCATCACCTGCCCCAATATAACCCCCACAGTGAAGCATGGTGGTGCAGCATCATGCTGTGGGGGTGTTTTTCAGCTGCAGGGACAGGAAAACTGGTAGCAATTAAAGGAAAGGTGAATGCGGCCAAATACAGAGATATCTGGAATGAAAACCTTTTCCAGAGTGCTCAGGATCTCAGAATGGGCTAGGGGTTCACATTCCAACAAGACAATATTTATATATATATATATATGTATATATATATATATATATATATATATATATATATATATATATATATATATATATATATATATATATATATATATATATATATATATATATATATATATATATATATATATATATATATATATATATATATATATATATATATATATATATATATATATATATATATATATATATATATATATATATATACACATATATATACACATATATATATATATATACTAGGGCTGGGATGATTCAGTTTTCTCCCGATTCGATTTATTACTATTTTTTAGCTGCCGATTCGATTTTAATTGCGATTCTACAATGTTGCTGATTTTTGCAATCTTTAGTTAGCTTTTTTAACACCAGCGAAAAAGATGAACAACAATGATGCCTACAGACTATATCAGGAAAAATACACATCACATGTGAGTCTGTTTTTAGGACTTATTCAGCAATATATTTTAACCAGCTGTTTATACTCTCTCTTCAAAAGCCTGGATTGCATTTAAAAAGTGGCTTAATATCCCTTTAAGCACCAGAGTTTTTTCAAGAAAATATTAAATTTTGCTATCAAGATTTAAAAAGACTAAAGTTTCAAAGTGGTTTGTTTCCCACCCATCATCATCACTGTAATTTACGGGCCGACCATGAACGTCTCTGCTGCCTGCGCTGTGCTCTTTACCCCCGGCTTCTCCCTCGTCTGCCCAGAGCTCCGCTGTCTTTCTCATTCCCGCTAACACCGACACTTTTCGCAGTGTTTTGAGCTGCCCTGCATCCCAGACCATGTCCCCTTCTCGGCACTCACCAGCCATGGAGAGGCAAAACATCGGCCTTGGTATATGCTGCGCGGAGACTGTAGTGGCGTGCGGACCCGCTCCCGCTGCGTGCACACGCACCGCCAGTTTCGTCCTCACTGGACGACTGACCGTCATCCTCAGAGAGTAAATATTCCTCAGAGTATCAATTTTTGAACAAAAAAATCGATATAAAAATCGGCAGACAAAAAATCGCAATACTTAGGTGAATCAATTTTTTCTCCCACTCCTAATATATACTGTAGCTTAGCCAGTCAACACTGGCAGGCAGCACCATTGACAAAAGAGTACAGTGTTAGATAAGAGCTGAGACCAGGTAAAATAGTTACCAAGACTCCATGCCGCACAATCTGAAACCCCCATTGCATCAGTTACCAATCCGTCACAGGGTCATTGTGTTCATTGTGCAGAAAATGGAAAATAATTCATCATTTATTTATGCTAAAAAAACATGTCAGTATTGTGGACCAATGTTATTTTTGTAAAAACAAAGACAACCTGTCAAATACACATTTCAAGATTTAAAGTCTAAATATGAAGGAATAAAGTCAATAGTCACTGTTTTATTCGTGGTATCCAAAACAGAGCATAATATAAAATAAAATGTTGGATTTTTTAAAATTCATTCCATGCATTGTCACTCTTATGCCAGACATATTATCTATAACAGGGTGCTTAAAGAATGGCTCCCACGTCTGACTAAAAAGTCAGTATTGAGAGAACTTATCCCTGAGTTGGGAGAAGATGTTTATGGAGATTATATATCTTACATGTTAAGGTTGCTTTCAATAAATTTCCTTGAAATACATTTTTTAAAATTGCAAATGGCATGGATAGAATGACCCACCTAGCTAGCTCTGGCTGTGTTGGAACCACCTACATAACACAAACAAGCACAATATTGCATGCTGTATTATTTATGACATCAGTTTGTTTAAGAGAAAAAGGCAAATGGATCAAAATATGCTTAAACCTATTTCCAGAGTAATCAGGAATTCTCCTCATTGATGAAGACATAAATAAGTTGGCATCATCAATCTAAAGAATAATAGAAAAAAGCTTAATTTAGGGGAACATATCATTACATTGCAGATAATGGCTGGCATTTGTCCTTTTACAGGAGTCTGAAAGATTGCACAAAATTGATGGTTTAGGAGGGAAAACTCATTTTGTACAAATAGGCCTTTGTACTTTCAAGAGCTGCATATTTCCTAAGTACAAACATTAATCTGAGGTGAAAATTTACTGTTTATTCTGATATCTTTTGTTAACTACTGCAGTAAATATTTAGCTTATCATGAAAAATGGGACTAAGTGTCTGTATCATGTATACATAGTCTGTTGCCTTTTATAAATTTAAGTGAGTAATATCAATTGTAAGACATTATCAACCCCTGCACCTTTGCTTTGGAAAGTTTTCCTGAAATGGACCCAGTGAAAGTTTAAATGAAGACCCCTGTATGGCCAAAGGGTAACTCTCAGTTTCTTTTCCTTTATCTTGGGTATAATTATAGCCCACTAGAGGGCAGTGTGGATCAAACCACATGTAAAATGCCCAACTGATGTCCAAAAGATACGTTCTTCTGGAGACGTCTTCATTTCACACTCCATATTTCACCATGTATGCATAGCTGACAGTATGTCTTATCTGGTCCTATCTGTCTTGTTTATTTTATTTATATCTCTGCCTGTTTATTTTCCCAACTGCTGGGATGTATGTGGCTGCATCTGTCAGTCAGGATCTATTAAGTGCAGACATGATGAGTGACTGGACTGCAGACATAAGCATAAGTTATCTGAAAGGAAACAGGGTAAGAGGGAATATTTGGATTTGGACTAACCTTTCTTTACTGAAGAGGCGTTGGTGTTATACACATTCATCTGGACCTAACTCTCTCCAGATCACTGACTCATTTTCAGATAAAAGATTCAAAGATGAGATAAAAAGAAGTAGTTTGACAAATCTGGAGGTGAATTTATCTCTGTCAAACAAAAAGATATGGGTGGACACTATCAGCTGCTCAAATCTTTTGGTCTGATTGGTGTGAGGGGCTTGAAGCCAGAATCACCAGTTCATATATTTCTGATATGGGTGCTGTCCTCATAAGCAACATCATATTGCACAACATCTAGTCAGCTGCGGTCCTGACGGTAAAAACACTTTGGGTAAGAAAAACCCCCTGTTTAACAGATTATGGGCGGAAAACGGTTAATGTGTCAAAAATTATTGGACTCGCCTTGTAAAGGTGCTTTGCATCTGACATTGTTAAATCTGTAAATTTGCTAACATGTTGTCAACAAGAGGGTTGTCATGGGAAAAAAACATTTTTCTTAATCAAACAGAAGATTCTGGCACAAAAGGCATGTCAAGAATGGAAGATATATAGCTGACTGTCTCTGGCACGGAATTTTCCATAGAGGTTTGGTTCAATACTAAGCCAAAGTGGAGAGATTGGAGTCCCATTCCTACCCATGTAAGTGTATTTCAATTGCACTATAACTGTACTTTGAAGATTTTTCACACCTGAGAAGATTATGCCAGCCAATGTATACAAATGGCAAAATCTTCCTCAAACATATGAAAGTTCGACACACTACCAATAAAATCGCCTTTGTGTAGTTATCTTTGTAACTTGTTACCTTTGTATTTATCTTCCCCCTGAATGCTTGGTCTGCACTTATAAACTTTTCAGTGCAATAAAATTGCCAGCAATGTTGCTGTTGAACTGTGTCAGAGTGCCTTTCCTGGCTTAGCATGTTGCTAACAGAAACAAATGAGAAATTCTATAGAAAAATGGCAAAGCGAGCAGAGGTACTGTTTGACTTCTAACTTTGAAATTACAGCATGATTTGAAACTAAAGAAATTTAAGATACATTTATTTGTCCCTAACAAATACCCTTTGAACCCAAGAGTGCTGTATAAAAATACACATTAGACACAGGTACAAGTCTTGATGAAGTCATTATAGCATCAGGAGGTGTGCAGTGGTCTCGTAAAGCTAATAAAACAACCAGGGAGCTTCCAAACGGGATGCGCAGGACTGAGAATGCCACACAAAACTTAGTCAAAGTATATTTCGTGCACCAAAAGGAAAGATACACATCCTGACTTCCTCAAGCTCTTAGCTGGCCTGGAGCCTACACTGAGAATCCTTGACAAACTGGCACAGAGTGCTGGGTGCACATAGCACGATGTACATCTCCCTGAACCAAAAACTCTGTGATCAATCAGCAGCACAGCACATGGTGTTGTCTTGGAGTACGTCTGACGGAATTTGTGTACCCCACAACAGAAAATGAAACAACGTGAAATTTAACTGTTGATGTGTCAGAAGAGTATTTTCTTATTCAAGTTTGACTGGTTACGAGTCTCTGCTTCTCTTAACTAAGCAGTCATGAATTTCAGTCACTATAATCTTCTGTTCTGGCAATAGTTAATAGGACAAGAACAAGCAGAGAACTTTTCAGGGCTGGGATACAAACACCACCAACTCCTGTTTCATAAGGTACTGCTGTGCTTGTGACAGCCCTGAGAAAGACGCTGTCGGGATGATGAAGATTGGATGCAGAAGTATAAACCATGCTTGTTCATAACCTAGTCACAACCTCAGGTGTTGAAAAAGGAGGCCAACACAGAAGTGTTAAAAACTGCAGTTCTGTGACGACTGAAATACTGAAAGTGAAATGCTTAAAGGGTTAGTTCAGGTATTTTGAATGAAAAAATTGACTTTTATTTTTTTGAATGGTAGTCAGTAATTCTAAAGTCTCAAATATGGTAAGCCAAAATCTGGAGAATGAGAGCACTTGTGAGCATGCATGGCACAGTCAGTGCTTGATGGTGTGTTTGCATCACAGCAGTGCATTTTATTTGACCTATGTTACCAAAAAGACCACAGTGACAATTCAGAGACAATAGATGGAGAAGGATAGAGACGAGCTGAAGTATGACAAAGGTGAATATGTACTGAATTTAAAGGTGTAGTCAGCGATGTGGAAGAAAACGAGTGGAGAGGTTGTTTACAAACTAATTTAAACCCGCCTCTCCCTTCATACCTCACCCCAGGCTCCACCCCCAAAAACTGATGGACGTGTATTGTCATAGAAACGGCCGTAGAAACTGCGTTGCTGACCAATGTAGCTAAGGTAACTCCGACACGTCAGCCAACTCGACTTACATTATTGATAACATCACAACAACAGAACATTCTGGTAGATTAGACAATAAGATAAATGTCCAACAGCTGTTACTGTTATGTGAAGCACCACAAAGCTAATGTTGCTTACCTAGCAGACAGACGGCAACATCCGCATCCATTTTCAGGTCTTTCAATTAGCGGAGTTCTCTCCACCGTCGGAAAGCAACACCAATGTTGACCCGGGTCTTCGCTCTTTCATGGTCATAGCCCTTCTTTTTCACTTTCTGCTCCTCTGACCTTTTTCTTTTGAGCTGTTTTTCAACAGCTCGCACGCTACGCAACCTACGACTCTCATTTCCCCCTCTGTCTGATCTGCGCATGAGTATGATCGCCCCCTGGATGTGGGGGGTGTACCCTGTTTTGGTGACTCGGCCCGAGTCACAGTATTTACCTGCTGAAATTCAGAGCTAAGGCTGTGTATTGAAACCGGACTTTTTTTTTCAACATACTGTCAGTGGTGACATCTTGTGGATGGAGAGAAGAAATACGGTGATTTTGACAAATACTGCATGAGATTAGAAGATTAGAAGATTAGAAGATCGCTGACTACACCTTTAAGCTTTTAGCGTAGTGAACAATCAGTCCTGAAGCAGATGAGGTCCAGCTTTAGCTCCTGAATTAAATGGTGAAACAATGTGCCCATTCAGTTTCGCATTAATTTAAATCAGCCCTAGGTCACTGTGGCTTGGTTTCATGTCAGTTTCAGCTACTAGGGAACAATTTTTTTAGAAGATACACAACATATATACACAAATACTCAGAACTGTTAATGTGAATAGGAACGAGCCCCAAAAATCAAAATATTCACATTTTGATAATAATAATTAATAGTAGTGTTAAGCAATAGGGTAGTCCTTTCATTCAATAGAAAATGTTTCGTCATTTTAAGAAGGCCTTATTAATTTTGATGATGTTCATTATGAAAAATTAGGATTCGATTCTTGTTTAACTCTAATAGTGCATTGAAAATGCAACATTTATAAGCCTAAGTTAAAGGGTAAAGCCCTAATAGCACTGCATCTCTGTGATTTTATGCCCATCCAAAGCAAAATCAATGTGCAAAGGCTTCCTCTGAGCATACGTGTAGTGACTCCAACATCCAGCCTTGTCGCTTGAGAGGAAAGTTGAGGGTCCTGTCTTTGTCTGACGTGTTGCTGCCTTGTCCACAGAAGCACACTGAGGCTCGGAATGCACTGTAGGGTGTTTTAATGAAACAGCGGTTTGCACTGCCACACACTCTGGATGGATTCAGGTGCAGCATGGAACAAAGAGCATGATAAAGTGAAGCGAAGCGAAGCATGCGGTTAACAAAAATTACGCCTACCCCCATTCCCCTCTCTCCCCCTGACTGCCGGTAAGCACGCCTCTTAGTAGCTATCCGGTATTCACTACATGCATCACGTGACTAAAGCTCCCGTGCATTACCACAGCAACCACAAACACCCCGTGACACATACATATTGCATTACAGCTCCTACAATTTGGTTTTAACATCTGTTTAACTGTGGTTTCCTACTATTTACTTTTAATGTGACACAAATCAAACTTACATTTCATGAAAAATGACCAAAGTAGCATAATTTATTGGCCAAATGGAAGTCACATTACACTAATTGCCAAAACAATTTTTATTTAATATGTGGACTTAAACTTTTTTAAAATTGTTTTTTGCCACACCAGTTGTTGTAATCAGAGTATTCTGGGTTTTATGTCATCTACAAGCATGAAAACATGCTTTTTACTTTCTTCCTACATCATTAATGGAATTGATTTTTGTTTTTAGTAAAAAGAACAAACAAAACTATCTGACAGAGAATTACCTGTATATGCGTGGCCAGTGATTTGATACCAGTTGGTTTTGCATTATGGCATTTCCTTTATTATAAAACTGCCCAAATGATTTTGTAACATCAGCAGAGGATTTTTATTGTCCATGGTGAGCAAAAACACCTGAAACGTCTCATTTGAACTATAGTGTTTGATTGCTCACTTCTCTCTGACTTCTGTTGTCTGTCCATGTGAATTTACCGTTTACAGAGAGTGTTAAGATAGGAAAAACAACTACTGCCCAGTGAGATAATTTGGCCATATTTTCAGGGAGTATGAGGGATACCTGAGGAACACAGAGTTCACACAGCGAAGACGTCTACTGACGGAGTCTTTGTGGGTTTTAATGATAAATGGCTGAAACCTAAAACCCTTTAATGTTTTACATGCCAATACCTGTATCTGCCCTCAAAGCCCACAATGTATGGCCACAGGAGGACTATAAAACATCAGGAGGATGGAAAGACAGCCTCTCCACCAGGTTCAGGTACAGATTTATCCAACACATAAAGACCTTGGGCGTTTTTACAGACTTTTAGAGGATGTTTTTGATTGTGAAGCAAGTCAGGCCAACTGGCTTATCCTAAAAGGGCATTATTTTACTGCCAAGGAAAGAATGTGTTAAAGCAGATGTTGTGTTCAGGTCCAGACTCTGCCTTGAGTGATCAAAGTTTATTTCTCGAGTACAGGACGGAAATGAGCTCAAATGATGATGACAGTGTTTGTGCCATCTGTCACTGCGCCCTCTCGCTCTCTTTTTTTCTGTGACCGGACAGTTTATGTTGGCTGCCGCTTTGCTTCTCCACATCTGTGCTCATGTAATCGACGGGTTCAAGTGCTGAACCAGGACCTTGCAATGTTGTGCTAATTAAGGGCAGTTTTCCCACCATTCCATTCATCCTGTGGTGCTGATGAGTTTATGTTCCTGAGTGACAGCAGAGTTTGAAAACAGATTAACGTGAAGTATTCTTCATTGCCACCCACATGAACTTTGAGCCACTAACTGAAACTACAAACTGTAAACTAAAGTCAACCTGGTGGCTGTTTACTGCTGCAGCCTCAACTCCAATTTACAGGTGGTAAAACATTAACAGAATAAGGGTGGTCTGTACATTAGTCCTTAAGCGCAAAAAACAGCTACAAATTCAAAAGTCCAACTAAAAGAAAATCAAAAACCCAACAGACGCATGCAAAAGAAACATGAATAAAAAACGAAACAAGTTACAGTAAAAAGTATAACGACTCAAAAACATAATTCACAAACACTACAAAATTGCAATCAAAAAAGTTAAAAACAAACTAAAGCAACAGAAAAGAGGAACCAAATGCAGCTAAATATATATAAGCCCTAACAATAACAACAAAAAACAATGAAAAAAATTAAAAAGCATCATAAAAATTAGTTTTGCAAAAAAGAAACACAACTCCTGAGAGAAAAATATGATACTAAATCCACAACATAACACTTAATCTAAAAAGCAAGCCAAATACAAGTTCACAACTGACAATCTAAAAGCATATACAAAAATAAAAAGAGAAGAAATACTGGAATGCGCAACACTAATTAAAAAAATACAGTATTTAAAAAATCACATCAATAAACCAAAACACCACAATAAAAGTTAACTAAAATTTTTAAAACAATAATAAATCTGCCACAACATAGCAGAACAAACAACATGCAAACCCTAAATACAAAAATAAAGCCACAAAAATTTAGAAACACATCAAGAAATGAAGAATAATCTATATTATAGAACAGCCACTGCAAAGCCCTAATAAACACAAATTCAAAAACCTAATACTAAAACCAAACACTACTCAGTAAATAAAGGCAGCTTCAAAACCACAACAAAGAACCACTGTAAAGCACAACATCAGAAAAGACCACACATTTTTACAAGCAACTTATTAAAGACAATACACAAGAATGAGAAAGTAAACTAAAAGCACGATAACAAAAAAACACAATAAATTCTAAAAGCTCCAAATTGTTAATATAGAAAAACAACTAAATAAAAGCAATAAATGGATAAAAATAAAACATGAAAATGAATTCCTAATAATCTTAATGATCAAAGAAACGGGTGAATGAAAAAGATGTTTTTTAATTGCACTATCCACAAAACCTGTAAAATTCATAAAAACATTACATGCTTTTGTGTTTTTTCAGTAATTTGTTTCTTCAACTATATTGAAAGTGAGATGAAATGTTGTCATTATCAGGACATCCCTCTAATCAACTGGTCTCAAGAGCATTTTCCAGGAAAGATTCGGGGATGAACCTGAACTTGTAAAAAATCAATGGGGTTCCCCCTTTTGAACAAAAAGTGAGCAACAGTTCTTTCCATATGTGAGGAATGATATTTGTAACAAAGCACAGATTGAGTTAGAGGTCGGGCACCAAAATCTTGTGCAGACTGGAAAGAGTAAGACTCCAGTATTTATCCGGTCCAGCACCTCCTGTTGAGTCCAAGAGCCTGGAGGCTCCTTGGACCTTAGAGACCAAAACAGGACAAAACAGGCTATCTGGTAGATCAGCAAAAGAAAGTAAAATGTGTAAAATTCAGACACTTGACATAAAAACCTGGAGGCTTTGCAGTGTTCACTAAAACAGACTTTTCAGCTTTGTCAGAGTTTGTTTTTTTTTTTACAGTCCTTGGCATTACTGCAGAGACATTCTGAGCCCGATGTATTTTCAGACACATATAAGTTGTTTGGATTTTACCCATATTAGGTAATGTTTAATAATAAATTACGATGCATCATGCTTTGTTTAAGCCTTTGACTTAACCCTTTCAATGTTTACCTTCAACAAAGCTCTGCATTACACCTGGAGACATTTACATGAATTCTGCAAGGATGGGATATCTATGTCAGTTCACAGTAAGATGCTGCTTTGGGGAGCACAACTCAGCATGAGCTATACATGCACACAAAGACATACACACAAAGTGCTGCGCTCCCCTGCTGCCTCAGTGTGCTTCCTTCTTATTAATAATTCACCTCTGATACAACCTCCAGAAAGGGCATGTCTGTTCAACCTTGGATTCTGTGGCCTTGATGTCCACATTACATGCAAAACATCCCAGGGGCATGAATACAATGGCCTGGAATGGGACGGTGGACAGGGCTTATGAAAATGTGATAGACAGAGGGTTGATAACATTATTTGAAAAAACCTGTTAAAGAGCTGCCTGCCAACTCTGACATCAAAATCAGAAACATGTTTGCCCGCAGTAAAATAAATGATGTAGGAATTCTAAAAGAGATTGTCTCTGCTTTTTTCTCCCCTTAAAGGGACTGTGAGGAGACTCTATTACCGGCGACACAAAGACTCTGCTACCCATGAGCACGCGTGGCGACTGTCGTAATGCTGTGTTTCAGCAACCTCGGAACTGGGAGTGACATCATCTCCGACTTATCGGCATTCCAGTTGACGTCCAAAAAAAACAAGCCAATCTACCAGGCTATTGTTAGCTGTTGTTAGCACGCCCCGTGTTGTTGTTCACAAATATCACATGAAGAATGTGATTATCACTATGGCAGCATTTTTGTCAATATAAGTCTAACAATACTTACAGCTGATCTGGAGCGACACACTCCAGTCAGAAGTGCAAATAAATTGATTATTACAGGAGCTAAATAACTGTTCACACTGGGGGCATCCATCTTCGATTGTCAACCCGGGGGTGGCGAGGTTTCACCGAGTTTCCAGTAGGAAATTCAGACTTTGGGGGGCGATCCATTTGCAGTTTCCTATTCGGAACTTGGAAATTCCTACTTCTGACTACAACTGGAATGCACCAAAAGATGTGTGCAATCCAAAGCGTGTGTTTGTTGTGAAGCAGCTCGGACCTTCCTCAGAACTCTGCATTGCTTTACAACTTCTTTTTTCAACAACTTACAGGATGCAAAGCGACGAGGTAATGTATATCTTTCTAGTTACGTAGCGGTAGTTTTTGATGTGTGACAACAAGCAATTTTTGGAAAACTCTTTTTGGAAAAGTTTTGTAGCCGGCTATATATCACTACTTACAGCCTGGTGCTCTAAGACGTGACCGAATAATATAAATTTGCTCTAGTTTTAATTGTCTTGTTCCCTGAGTTGAGTATCCAAGCCAGTCCAGCCCTGTCCGACCCGACCGGAAGGCTAAGGAATAGCATTTTTAGATAACCTAATTTGATGCTATAAAACTCATCTTAAAGTGTGTATTTCGATCAGGCATTTATCTAAAAGTGAGACCTTTTTGTAATTACTTAGAAACTCCTCACAGTCCCTTTAAAAAAATTGTTAATGCAATATATATATTGTTTTCACATATTTGTGATGTTCGATACAAAAAAAGTCTCGTAAAAACAAAATTAGTAGCACACACATCAAAAATGGTCACCAGACTCTCCCTCTCTCTTTCTCTCTTTCTCTCTCTCTCTCTCTCTCTCTCACTCTTTCTCTGGTCCTCTGGTACAGGTTTGCTCTCTGTCCCTACAGCAGGAGCCAAATATGAAGAAGCTGCTTTTAATTGTATGCTCTACAGATCTAAGAAAACATCTAAAAAAACTGCAAGTCTGAAACTTTTGGGTCTTTTAAATTAAGGTTAAAGCCTGGTTTGTTTACAGCAGCCTTTTATTATTTGATTTACTCCAGTTTTCTGTGAGTGATTTAATATCAGCACTGCACTTAAACAATTCTATCTGTTTTATTGATAATAATACTTTTCCACTAACAACACTACACTGCACCTTTTAAGCATGATTTCAAACATGATTTCTTCTACATTTTAGCTTTTGATTCAGCTTATCCCAACACACTGTATCAACTGTCATTGATATGTTAAGAATAAACTAAAAAATAAATTAAAGGGTAAAATACAAAAGCAGATTTGACTCTCATAGTGGTGTGTTAGCATCATCCTCATTACCATCAGTTTTGGCAACTCTTTGCTTTTAACTTTCATTTTCAGTATTTCATTTCAACCTTTTTCAGGGATGATATCCAACATTATTTGTGACATTTTACTTTTTTTCTTTTCACTTAGATTTTTTTCTTGAGGTGCATCATGATAAAAAAGTCCTTTCCTTGTATTTCTCATGTCTGAGTGCTATAGTCATACTTTTACATGACAGTTTTGTGCTTGAGTAAATCCTGAGATACAAACAAAAAAGTCAATGCCTCAATAAAATTACCTAGAGTTAAATGTATCACAGGAAAACACACTAGATAAGAGTGCAAAAAAGTTTTTGAAACAACCACAATACAAATTCCATTGCTCAGAACCAGAATGTGACGTGACTGAGTGTTTATTTCCTGTTAAACTACTTCCTAGTGTTTCATAAGGGAATGGTCTGTGGATATAATATGACCCTTGACAATAAATGCAGCATGTATACGCCTGGTGGTGTCCTCTAACAGCATGTCTCAGTGTGTTGAGTCATACAGTGACTGGGCATGCTCGGTAATATAATAGGAGGCATGAGGGAGGGGAGATGGAGGAGTGGAGTAAGTGAGAGTGACAGATGACTCACTGAGTGTGTGCCTGTGAATGACTCACTGTGATATACATGATTACATAGATGTATTTTATTAGACATACTCTGATCCACAGAGCTTTCAGTCTGAATGTCTGATAAGGATAAAGATTTAATCCTTGATCATCACAGATGACTTTTATTTATGACAGTAATGTGACTTGTCAAAATTAATTGAACAGTCATCAGTGTATTGCATGTTTTATTAAATAAAGCTTGTCTCCAGGGCACGAAGGGCTAAACTCAGTGACTCACAGTCAGTCTTTCTAAGTGACTCATTGATCAACCTGTATCAGTTACTACAGATGGTACTGATAAATGATCAGTTTTCTCTAAAAGTATCGCTACCTGCATGAAGTTACCAGAGCAGATCAGTTAAAAACATTTGCATTTCAATATGGCAACAAAGACTATATGTTCATTATGTTTACCTTGGTGGGGACTGTGGATGGTGGAGGTGTTCATTATTTTACTTAAGTTGTTTTCATGTATAACATTCAACTTCTAAAGCATTATATATATATATATATGTATATATATATATATATATATATATATATATATATATATATATATATATATATATATATATATATATATATATATATATATATATATATATATATATATATATATATATATACAGACCTGATCAAAATCTTAAGACCAGTTGAAAATTATGAATATGCATTTTGCATTTGGATCTTAATGAGGTTTTAAGTAGAGCTACAGTATATGCAAAAGCAATGCAAAAGCATGAAGTGTGTTTGCACATTTGGAATCTTGTCTGGTTTTTTATAAACTTGCCTTGCCTTCCATTCCCAAATGTTCTCTTTGGGATTTAAATCAGGGGAACATGCGGGATGGTCCAAAAGAGTGATGTTATTCTCCCTGAAGAAGTCCTTGGTCAAGCGAGCATTGTGAACTGCAGCGTTGTCCTGTTGAAAAACCCAGCTGTTACCACACAGACGAGGGCCCTCAGTCATGAGGGATGCCCGCTGCAACATCTACATGTAACCAGCCGCCGTTTGACGACCCTGCACCACCTGAAGCTCCAGTGTTCCACTGAATGAAAAAGCAGCCCAGATCATGATGGACCCCCTCCACTGTGCCGGGTAGAAAACATCTCAGGTGGGATCTCCTTGTCATGTCAGTAACGTTGAAGCCATCTGGACCGTCAAGGTTACAATTTTTCTCATCAGAGAATAAAACTTTTTTCCACTTTTCAATGTCCCATGTTTGATGCTCCCTGGCAAAGTCTAAACGGGCAGTTTTGTGGCGTTGAAGGAGACGAGGTCTTTGATTTTTTTTTTTTTTTTTTGAAACCCTTTTCCTGCAGATGCCGTCTGATGGTTATTGCACTGCAGTCGGCACCAGTAAGGGCCTTAATTTGGGTCGAGGACCGCCCTGTGTCTTGACTGACAGTCAATCAGACCCTCCGGCTCAGCGCAGGTGTAATTTTTTTTGGGTCTACCACTTGACTTTTTTGTTCCATAATGCTCAGGATCTTTCAAAAAATTTAGAATGACTGTCTTACTGCGTCCAACCTCAGCAGCAGTGGCACGCTGCGAGAGGTCTTGCTTATGCAGCTCGACGATCCGACCACGTTCAAGAAGAGAAAGATTCTTAGTTTTAGCTATCAGGAGGGCATGACCTGCCTGACAGAAAATAAAAATTTTGAGCAGATTTTGGCTTTACTAGCCTGTGGTCTTAAACTTTTGATCAGCTGATAAACAGCCTATTTCAGTTTACTTGTAGTTTTCAATAAATTACTTTTTCGAAGTGCTTTTTGTCACACTCCCCCTTCTTGCTTTTGCGTATTGTAGCTCTTCTTAAAATCTCATTAAGATCCAAATGTGCAAAATGCATATTCTAGCTATTTTTCAACTCGTTTTAAGATTTTGATCAGGACTGTATGTACACATATGTGTGTGGGTGTGTGTATTTATGTAGTATCACAAAAAAATTAAAAAATGTAATACGGTGTAAAGTAGATGTATATAACTTGTTTAACAGTGAAAATTTACTGTCATCTTAAAATATCTCAGCACACAGCCATTAATGTCTAAACTGCTGGCAACAAAAGTGAGTACATCTATATGTGAAAAGTGTCCAAATTGGCCCCAGTGTGTCAATATTTTATGTGGCCACCATTATTTTTCAGTACTGCCTTAACTCTCTTGCTCAAGGAGTTCACCAGAGCTTCACAGGTTGCCACAGGAATCCTTTTCCACCCCTCATGACCACATCATGGGGCTGGTGGATGTTAGAGCCCCTTGTGTTCCTCCACCTTCCTTTTGAGGATGCCCCATAGATGCTCAACAGGGTTTAGGTCTGGAGACATGCTTGGCCAGTCCATCACCTTTACTCTCAGCTTCTTTAGAAAGGCAGTGGTTGTCTTGGAGGTGTGTTTTGGAGTCATGACAGGACAGGTTCCACTCAGAAATGGCCTCCTCATGGTCGACCAAAGAAACTGAGTGCATGTGCTCAGCATCATATCCAGAGGTTGTCTTTGGGAAACAGAAGTATGAGTGCTGCCATTATTGCTGCATAGGTTGAAGGGGTGGGGGGCCAGTCTGTCACAGCTTGGACCATATGCCACACACTGCATGAAATTGTTTTTGCTTTCCAAAGTATATACTTTTAGGACCCACTTACGACATTGCAAGGCTTATGTAAGGGGAATCGACTGAAATATAGCCCAGGGCCAAATCGGTTTGGGGTGGCCCTGCCTCCATTGACTTAATAAGGTGGAAGTAAATTAGAAAGTGATGAAACAGCTAATTAAAATCAATATTAAAATTATAAACTGTTTAATATTAAAAATTGAAACAGAGAAAACACTTGTCCATCTGAAATTCTACCCCTTGAGAAGCTTTTAGTGTGAAGACTAGTCACTTGTTTCCAGAATTTTTTTTGCAACTTCTATTAACTAATATTTCTCAAAGAAGATGTGTGTGCCTGTTAGGAAAACACTATTTTCTGCAAGTTTTTTTTCCAGATGGCAAATAGTGATAGAGTCATCCATCGTCTTGTTTTCAGATTCATGAGCCCAGTGAGATCATTACTAACACCAAAATCCTCTGGTTTCCTCCACAACTTACTCCCCATTCCCTTATTTGTTCAAGCATTTACCAGCTCTCCCACAGTGACAGCTTCCTCGCTGTCACAGATATCCAATGCAGTTGCGGGAAGCTGCAGATCAGATATCAGGAACCCCTTCTCAGGTCTTGGCTCTTGTCCTTGAATATTTTCTTGCATCACCAAGACAGAGGCTTTAATCGATCCAGAGGCCTCCTGTGAACTGATCAACAGTAAAATGATGAGATCACAACAAGCCATGTCAATACGTTGACCTTCGGCGATCCTTATGGATACAGCAGTGTGTCAGATGAATATCACCTGCCTGTGATTTGGACATCGTGTTCCAGGTTGTTTCCTGGACCAGCCAATGTAATTCAGTATCGTATTAAAAGGAGAGTAGTGATTTGTTTTAACAAAACTCTCTTTAAACCCAAGCAAAAAGACCACAATGACTCCTAAAATAACTATACTATAAAGGTAAGCTTTATAACATATGACTGTGTAGGCCAGTGTTTCTCAAGGTGGGTGTCCCTGCTCTCTTGTGTGTTACTAGGTGTGCTTTGGTGTTCAAGAAAACTTGATCAAAAGTGGAGGAAATATTGACAGGAAAACAAAAAGTATTTTCACCATTACTAATCTTGCATATCAAAACCTGTGTTTTCTGCCAAATGCCAATTGTAAAATTGTCCATCCATCCATCCATCTTCTTCCACTCATCCGTGCTCGGGTCACAGGAGCAGCAGCCTGAGCAGGGATGCCCAGACTTCTCTCTCCCCTTCATCCAGCTCTTCCTGGGGGATCCCAAAGCATTCCCAGGTTAGCTGTGAGACATCTCCCTAGTGTGTCCTGGAGCTGCCCTGGGGCTGCCCTGGACTCCTCACCGGGGAGGCGTCCAGGGGGCATCCTAACCAAATGCCCAAGCCACCTCATTTGGCTCCTCCCAATGTGGAGGAGCCAAATGAGGTTTGGCTCCTCCCGGATGACCGAGCTTCTGACTCTTCTTCAAGGAGAGTCATAACAAACCAAATACATTCTGAATAAAGGAAACAAACCAAATACATTCTGAATAAAGGAAATAAATACCAAAAGGAAAAGACCAAAACAGGGCAACACCTGCTAGGTAACAAAGTATGTTGAAACATCCCTGACGTGGGTTTTTATTCACTCACATCAAACCAATCAGCAGTCTTTTCAATCTGCATGATGTCCAGTTTTCTCTGCTTTTTCTCTGCCACCTCTGTCCTGCATCAGTACTGTGCTCTTGCTATCAGCGCATCTTGCTATCAGCACATCACAGACTAAACTTAACAGAAATTAAATACATTATCACTCCTTAAATTCTGCATGTATAATAAAACTGCGAGGAGTGATGAGGTAAAAGGCGGGTCCCCAAACTCAGACCATATTCCGTATGTGTTTACTGGTCATTACTGCTGATTATTGTTGGAACAGAATTAACAAAAGACTGTTTTACATCCAGACCATCAGAATGCGCTAAATACGCACTGACAGCGAGTTTAGAGGCTGTCAGTGTGTAAAAAGTATGATGCAGTCAGTGTGTCAAACGCAACAGTTACCTGCGCGGTCTGTGTGCGTTACTTTGTGACTACTCTTCACATGAGAGGTTACTGATGATAAAGCTGTGCAACTAGTGACTGCTGTCATTAAGACGATGTTTCATTGCAATCAGAAAAGGAAAATTAAAAATGATTGGCAGAAATTTGGCATGAGGGAAAAGTGACGATCTTGTCCGTCAAAATGACATGTGGCGACAAAAGGCAAACACACTTCCGTAAGCAAGTGTGTTTTCCTCCAACTCCATGGCTTCAAACTTAATTTCTCATCAACGGCCTCTCTGCTCTCCCAAACTCTCCATGATGACAGCTGGTAGCACACGCAAAATCCTCCTTTAAAGAGCGAGGTCTCCACCACTTTTGCTCCTGCTATCAATTGCGCACGTAGTGATAGTAGATCACCCGCAACACACCCCCTAATAGCACACGCAATTTAGCACCTGTTATTTTGGATCTTGGTAGATCAGGCCCTTAAGTGTCCTAAAAAACTAAGGACCTAATTCCTAATTGTTGGTTTTAGTTTTTTACAATAATGAGGTGTCCTTGTTATATAGGCTAATTGCTTTTGGAACCCCTGGTCTGGGCAGCTTTGTATACCTTGCAAAATCTGTAAACAGTTGATAAATCAAATGAAATTCTATACACTTTTGCTAACCCTGATTCAATGAAGTTAGGTGTGTAAAAATGAATTCAATCATATTACATCTATCCATCCAGTCATCATTTATACAGCTTATCCCTTTTAAGGTCAAGGGGGGTTGGAGCCTATCCTTCTTATTCTGAAGAACATGCACTACATGCTACCTGCCACTTTGCCACCCTAAAATCAGAATACAGTTAAATGCAAATTCTTTTCAACCTATTTTTAATTAAATACACAAAAAGGCAAGGTAATTAACGTTTAAACTGATAAACTACTGTGGCAAATAAAGTCGTAGCATTATTCAGGACAGTTGATGAATACTCAAGAAATGTCTGTTCAGAACATTCCACAGGTAACTAGTTGAGTGATGTGACCGGGTATAAAAGAAGCATCCCTGAAAGTCTTAGTCATTCAAAAGCAAGAATGGGGCAAGGTTTATTATTTTGCGATCAACTATGTGTGCAAATAGACCAACAGTTTAAGACTTAAATGCACTTCTGAACCTTCATCTCAAATCCTTGGCAGAATTTTAAGAAAATGCATCTGGAATTTCCCCTCTTGTGAGTTGTAAGTTTGGCTGTGATGAAGAAGTGTTCAGGCACGAAGCTGGTGTGTTCCTTACTTGGAAGTAAAAATTGACTCCTCTTTCTACCACCTAAAACTTTGTCTAAAGTCTAAGGACAATATAGAATAGAATAGAGCCAAAGATTCCTGGGACGGGAATTAAATTGAGCTCATTCCTCAAGGGGACAACTTTGATCATTTTTACCCGTTGGTGGTGCACTTTTCTGATAAATCTCGCAGGGGATATGCTTTTCCTCTTCATATTTGGTACAGGTGTGAATTTTGACTAATTGCCTCAGAAAACAGTAAGTGACCATACATGTACTTTTACTGTTTTTGTTTGTTTAGTTTTTAACCTGTACTTTTGAATACAGAATGCTACCAGTGTGACTTGTAATTACTTTAATAACTCCCTGTCATCTCTTTATAATGTACTTTAAAGCACCCACAGCAACTCACTCACTACGGACTTTTTAACTTAAATCTGACTTAATTGGATCTGTGTAGGTATACTGTTCTGTTAAATTATTGTTTCTGTGAAACTGTTTTTATCTTGCCCCAAACCAAGTTGCCCTATGGGGCCCTTCACCAAATAAACTCAACTGAACTGGAGTGATCCAATGGACTACCCCATTTCTAAAACACTGAACTATCCATTTCACAGTGAACCACTATTGTTGAGATGTTGGGCCCTAATTTCCTGGCACAGCGCAGGGTGACGGAGCCTGGTGCACCCTGTGCAGTAATCCAGCGCACCACCATGCACAGCCAATTTGGCAATTTGGTAAACCAGCTGCACTGAGATGGGTGTGACACCAGGGGGAGATGATGACAGATTCGGGTTGGCGCAGTGACAATTTCGTGCCAAAAAACTGTGCGGAAAGTGCACTGAAAGCTCACCAGCTCCAACTTGGTCTATTCTCGGTGCAGGCAAAGTGCACCCTCTGCAGCTGCAATTTGGTGACAGGCGTACATGGGTGCACACGTCACCAAAGCCTAAGAGGCAGGACTTATGACGAAGAGAGGCCAAAATACAAAATAAGGAAAAATATTTCGGCCTTAGCCATAATCCCAACTTCAATTCCACCAAAACTCTCAGTGCTAATCATGTCCTCTGCTGAGCTCATCCTGAGGCTGGCCACCATGTGCCTTCTTTGACCTGACAGCTTTCTTTTGGCCTTTCTCTTCATGTTATTAAAACCCTTTTTTACATTGGACAGAAAATGCAATTTTTGGGCAAACTTGGTTGACAATATTTGTAACTTCCTATTAGGCTGTGTTTGTCTCATAAGCCCGCGGAGCAAAAAATCATTCATGGAAAAAAAATATTTTATCTAAGCATGTCTCCTTCCACTTCCTCCTCTTGGACTGCTGGGTGGAGAAGGAAGGAGGCAGACTGAGGAGAGCCATCCTCCCCTGGTCAGGGGATTCAGACCCCTGACCAGGACGGCTGCATCAGCCAGCCTACCAAGGCTGGAGTCAATGGAGGAGAGATTGAAATTGCGCCTCGCCCGCAGCTCATTTAAAGGCAAGGAGAGGCGTTCAATTGATTGGTTAAGATGATACTCGGCTATGTTAAACCCACTCACGCTTTCTCTCCTCCCTTGTGCCAGTGGGAGGGATGGAGGCGTGGACGTGCCTCAGTGCACCTCTGTGTGCCCTGCAGGAAAATTACAAAGAGCGCTGGACAGACCCCGTCAGCTCAGCGCAAGCAAGGCACGTGCAGGTGCGTCGCACTTGCACCTGGTTTACAAAATTAGAGCCCACTGAGTCATGGGTCATTTATCTATGACCTGGTGCTATAATTAGCTGAACAGAAAATGGGTTCATGTTTCAAGCTGTTCCTCAGCCTCTTAACAGAAGTAGCAGCCACCACAGAATTATTCTTTCCACAATGTTGTCACTGGTGGACTCTGGACAGAGGAAGACAGAGAGGGCTTGACAAAAAACAGGCACATATAAAAGAGGTGATTTGGCAAACAAAATGTTTGAGAAAAAATGATATAATCTATAAAATTAAATAATCACACATTAAATGACATCTTCATATCGGCTCTCAGAGTGAAGGGGGGTGATGACAGATCAATTACAGATAACTTGGAAATGGTTAGTTAGTCATGTGTCAACTCTGAAAATGATATACCAAAATATTCCCAGCCTTTTGGGAACGTGCGTGTCAGTTTCTCTAATGAGAATCTAACTTTCTCATAATGTTAGTCTAAATGTAAAGTCGGCCAGTTTGTTTTACGAGTTCCTATCTCTCTTTTCTGATTGCCTCTTCAATGACCTCTGTTATGAATGAAGAAATCACAGAGAGGAACAAAATGCAATAAACAGTTTCAAACTCTGATTTTGACCTGGCAATTCCTGGACTAAATTAACCTCTGTTAAGAGACATCTGCATGCAAGTGCATCTAATATTCAGGCAATAAGCATTGTTTATCAACTCAGACTCCAATACTGCCTTCATACTAATACATAACAAAGTATTTTCTGACATTATATATCTGTGGCAAGCAACAACCAAATTAAACCAGCAGTGCACATTGATCATCCTGATTTTAATAAATGTAACCAAGCAGGTCCATCTTGCCCAGCTCCAAACTGTGACTGTAAGTGGCCCAAAGCAGGACGGCCCAATCAGCAATCTTTGGAGCATGAAGATGTAAGAGCTATGAGTGTAAGGACAGCAGGAAGTGAGTGCTCATACAGAGATTAGCAAAGATGCTGACAGCTTTACTATCTGTTTTATCAGACCTGGACCACATTTCTTTATTTAATGAAAACTAAAAACTCCTCTATAGAAAGACTTTTTCATTCCACTTCCAACATGTTCTGCCAACAATTTGCTTTATGAAGTGGCTCACGTTCTGTCCTTTACATCATGGCAGGACACCAACTACATAATCTGATTGGCTATAATACATGTGATTGACTGGGTGATCATCCAGTCACCTGCTTGTTGCTATGCTTTTGAAAGGTTCTGCCCCATAACAAACACATCTATGGATGGACTAGTTAAATATAATGAAAAGTCCATCTGGTTTGTCTGGTTACAACCAAGTGATAACCTCCCTTGAAAAAAATAAAACACAAAGACAAACAAACAGAAAATGCTGTGCATTGAATATCCATTCGACCAGTTACAAAAGTTAATGATAGCAACAGAGTTTCCATATTGAAAGATCCAGCAGTTAGAAGAAGAAAACTTGGGTTCTAAGAAAGTTTTGTTTCACTTATGTCTTCTCATGATATTTAGGTGGTATATCTCCATACTCAAGGATAGATAAGTTGCATTTAAAATTCCAATTTGAAGCAAAGGACTCAGAGGTTGAAGCTGTGACCTTAGGATGACCTGATATACTTTAACGGTCATCAGCCAAAGGTCATAATTTGTGATCCGCTTCTTTATCCCTTCCCTGTTGACGGAATATTCTAAGAACCCCGTAATGGATTTTAGGCTCTGCACAAATGACCACCCTGACTCAAGGATGAAGTGTTGGACTGTGTCCAGTTCATCGGGCCTCATGGTCATCCCTTGCTTGTGAACGCATTACTTCAAACATGCATACGTACGAACTGCTGGGATTTTTTTTACCTAAAAGGCCAAGGTCATTTGGCCTCAAGTTAAATCTTATCATGCTCATAAAATTTTTGTTATTTGCAATTAACATGAACCATTCTTCTTGACCAATGACTGACCATTCACCCTTCTCTTGCACTTTGTATAACCCACTGGGGTCTAACATCTTCCAATCTAATCCAAATTTACACATATTCCAAGCTCATCACTGACTTAATGAAATGAGTCTGCCCCCCCAAATGGACACAGAACTCCCAACCTTTAACATCCACTGCCAAAAGAAAAAAAGAAAAAAAAAAAGATCTGAATGTTTTAGGACAGAAAACACAAACCAGCCAAAACACATCCAGAGGTGTTTAGGAAATGGAGATGGAGTGACAAAGACAACTGAAGGAAATGTTGTTTCTTCAGTGAAGTGAAATGTCAAAATACAGGGAACACCTACAGTGAATCATTTGTCTTAAGATAACAGTAGTTGAATACTTCTCCAGAGAGATTTTGTCAAGTGTTGTTGCTTCCCAACATGATGTCATAAATCAGTGGCTGGACACATACAAACATACTTACGTAAACACATCAAATATTTAAGGACATTCAACCCTTCGCACAGTTCTGCCCAGTCCTCAAGGAGAAGCTAAGAAGCTGAATGAATAAAAATGGAGACATGGATGGAGGATATGCTGATGGAATAAGCTTATTAATGTCCATTCTCGCACATATCTGTCTGTCTGGACAGCGTGTACACTCCGGGGACAGTGTCTCCATTATCACTTATGCCAATTTGGAGCTCCTATCTGAAATGCATGAATCACAGTCCATTATTGGCATGAATTTCAGAAGTCTGTCACTCTTGATTAGATCAATTCTTTTCTTTGAACTACAGGACACTGGAAGCCTTCCTAAAACTGTTGAGTTGGTAAAAAAAACAAAAAACAAAACAGTGACAAGACAATGCTTTTTAGTCAAGGGCATTAAAGGCTTGTGTTTTTGAGAACATGCCACTGTAATAAATACATTTTAGACTTTCTGGTACAACAAATGCCGTAGTTTTCTTTGTTTTTTTCCAGTACTTCCTTTATTTAACTGCAGAAACACAAAGAGCAATGGGAGAATGAAATAAAGAATGAATACTTTTGCAAACCTATTAATCAAACATTTTTTCATACATACAAACATACATGAATCCAGCCATCTGAATATCTGTTTATAAATCTATTTATTCACCTATATCCACCTACTAATGAACCTAACTCTATAATTATCAGAAATCGTAGATCTGTCCATCCATCCAAAATTCATTACTTCATTCAACCATTTATTTATCAATCCATCCATCCATCCAACCACCCATGCATGCATCCATTTGTTCATTTATTGATAACTTCATCCATCCTTCTATCCAGTCATGTATATATCTGTTCCATCTATTCATCTCCCATTCATGTGTCTTCCTCTTAAAAAGCCATTGGTCCATCCACTTATCAATGCATTCCTCTACCAGTTCATTAGCTATCCATCCTTTCCTTATCCATCCACCCAATCCATCAAACCATCTATCCATTCATGCATCAGCCATCCACAAAATCATTCAACCATCGATCTATCTGTTCATTCATCCATCATCCATTCATTCCATAGATCCAACAATCCACCCTCCGATTGCCAATACAACCATCTAACACCATCTATCCACCTGGTTCATCCAACCATCTGTCATCTATTTACCCAATCAATCCAACCCCCATCTGTCATCCATCCACCCAATCTTCCATCTATCTCTCAATCATGCGACCAACTTTAACCCATCTATTCATCCATCCATTTTATGTACTATTTCAATTGTTACACCTGTCCAATCAGCCATCCGATTATCTTTTCATCCACTAAAAAAAATCAATACATTTTTTTTTCAATGAAGATAAATCTATGTATCCATTCATCAATCAATCTCAGCTCTCTAATTTCCTATTCATCAATCCAACTACCTATCTACTCCATCTTATTTGTAAATTTATCCTTATTCTCCTTATCCTATTCATTTTTTCTTCCTCTACTGATTGTTTCATCCATTTATCCACCCATATCGACATACATACTATACAGTTATGTCCCCATCTGTACATCTCTCCATATATCAATTCATGCACTTTTAAAGTTATCAATTTTTATGTAAATTTGGGGCATTTTGTGCCTTTATTGATAGGAGAGAGACAGTGTATAGGCTTGTGAAAGGGGGCAAGAGAGTAGGGGAAGACACTCTGCAAACTGGCCACAGGCTAGACCCGAACCCGGGCCGGCAAAAGTATGTTGCCAACCACTCCGCTAAACTAGCACCCCTTAAAGTTATCCATTTAATCATCTTTCATGTCTACCTTCATCTATTGATCCATCCATGTACTAATCCTCCTCCACTTCAGAGCCTGTGAATTGCTTGAGTCATAGTCCATTATTGTGACAAATGTCAGAAATCTGTCACTCTTGGTAAGATCCTTTCCGTTCTTGCTGTGACAGTAGGCCCACAAAATAAATGAAAGAACAAAAAACAGATTGAATCCATCACTTCAGTCCCCTACATCATTTTGCTGACAAAATTAGACACATTCTTGGCATCTTGCCTGAAAATATATACACACATTTGAGTAGAAGACTACTGCACTTTGTATTATGATTAATTTGTCTTGATACAGAAAGGAGGGATGGGGTTCAGGTAAACATCACCATGAATCCCAGTGGGAGCTTTTGGTAGCAATGTGGGTGGCACGTCATGTAAAGAACCCTTAGGTTGTGTGTACATGTTCATACAGTGGCCCCATACCTACTTCAGATCATGTAGATTAGCAGTGCTGACAGACATGCAGCAGGTTTCTTGTTCTATTATTAGCCACATGATTTCCATACACTTACATGACTACTACATGGAATAGAGACTCTTTCCCTCAACTGAGCTACACTTGACTGTGCTCTACTGTGTTTGAGGCTGGAATGTTTCATGGTGTTTTTATTATTTAATACCTTTTACTGCAAAATCTACATAAAATACAAACTCATTTAGCACTCACAATGGGATTAAAAATTAATTGCACTCCGTGTTTTTGGGTTTAAATTTAGCACATTTGAAAGGCAGGGGCAAATTGGCACAGCATTACGAGGATCGCTGTGGGCATTGTGGCAAGAAACAGTGGCTGCATTTACCAAAAATTTTCCGTCATTAAAGCTTTGGTCTACGATTTGGAAGCTTTGTACATATTAATAACACCGTTTATAAGGCTGTTATGGTCCTATGGTCCTATCTACACAGTATAAAGACCAAAAAGAACGAAAAAAAATCCATTCAGTATATCCGCTGAAAAGCTGCATACTAGCTGACCAATCAAACCTAAGAACCTGCAACTATTAATTGGTCCGTGAGTTGGTCCATGAGTCCATCCAATCCCCTGTCTCTCTCACTACGCAGCGTCATGCGTAGTGCGTCATGGTCCCGCCTCCTCCCCTCTACCTCCGGTGAGCAGCTAGCAGCGTTAGCTACTGAACTATCATGGAGCCGGAAAAGCCTAGCGCCGAGACCGAAGCCGCCTCCCTCTCCCGCAGGGCCCAATGGAGCTCTGCTGGTTGAGGCCTGTTAGCGGGCTAACGGCTAACGGCTAACGAATAGCCTCAGCCGGCCGTCAGACCTTCAGCATCGACCGTTTTGCCCCTGGTTGATCAGGTAATGGCTTTGTTTACTACAGTGGGAGATGTCTGCTGAATAACTCTGGTTAGTCTGTGCCTGCACAGGCTAATAACTTGTAGGGGAGCGGGTTAGCCTGTTAGCCGCTAATCGTTTGCACTGTAAGCTGAGCTGGGGAGGACAGGCTGAGAAAGATAAATCCTCCCCCACACTCGGCTCCGCTCTGGCGGCGCCAGACCCGCATTGCCGCCTGTCCAATTGGAATGGCTACTGCTGTGTGATACAAGGGGGATGTCTGTCGTGTTTGATACTTTCAGTTGAGCTGAGCTGTTTTTGATTGAGTTTGCTGCTGATATATTGTGCTAGTCGCTCGTAGCTCTGTCCGAGGGGGCCATATGAGGCGACACGAGCTGGGGGCGGGATCTTGGAACACGGGAGGGGGAGAGGTGAGGGAAGAGGGGGGAAGCTGCGGTTTCAAATCGTAGACCACAGCTTTAACTGAATTTTTTGATGAATGACGGGAAGATTTGAAGGCTGTCTGTCATTATGATGGACTGGGAAAGAGGGACTATTCAGTGTGCAATCACACTTATGCAGACACACCCATAAAGTTAACCCTTTCTGTTTTGTGTTCTCAATACATCGTGGAGGAGGTCATTTAACCTACGTAAAAAAGATCCCTTTCATAGCCAGATTCACACAGAGCTGGCTGCATCACACTCTCCACGCACTGACAGCGGGTTTAGGAGCTGTCGGTGCATGAAACCTAAAAATGACAGATAAAAATTTAGCATCGTGTGATGACCTTGTCCTTCAAAATCCACCTGTTATCTATTTCACAAGCTGTCGAACTAGAACGCCTGCATTAATCCAACTAAAGCATGTGCATTTTATAGCTTGCTTATTCAATTTAGTGCTCTCATAGATCAGGTTCACAGTAATCAAAGGCAGCTTCAGTGACTTTTTCAAAGAAAATGTACAGTATCAAAAGCCACTTTCAAAAAAAATAGAGAGCTTCATGTGGTGTAGGAGTGAATAAATTGAAATTAGCATCATCAGCATGTAGATGAAAACTTGTCCGGGGGATTTTATGGCCATTTTATGACTTGTTCAGGTGCAGTATATGAGACACAGATGATAGAATAATATATGCAAGTCTGAGGGATGGTTTTTTTTTTTTTCAAACAGGTATTGGGGAGTTGCAGGTGATGCCTTACCAATGATCTTTCTTACTGGGTTTTTTTTTTTCAGATTAAGTGTTTGTGTTCTTGATTTAACAGTTAAGTTGCTAAACCGGCTAGTAATGTCGTACCGTAACACAGACTCAATAGTTGCCCTGTACAAAATCAACATGATATTCCTTCACACACCAAACACTCTGAGTCACCAGAGAAAATTCATACTCCTGTGGATTTGGGCACAGATACTTGCCACTAGCGTGTGCCATCTTTAGTAGTTATCAATGTGAAACCCCAGGTATTTGTATGAATTGGCATACATAATGTTACGTCCATGTATGTCCACTGAGTCATGGTCCTCAATCGATCTGGGGTCTACCAGTATCTCCACTGTTTAATCTGTATTAATATACAGTTGGTGAGTATCACACCAGTTTACAAAGCTATCTACTCCAGATATGTGGCTGCTTATGTTGGTATTAGTTCTTAGCAGATTAAGTATTGCAGTGTCGTCTGAAGATTTCACAACATACTTGTTAAGCTGGGAGCTGGCACAATCATTGGCATCAGTGGCGGCTAGCCAATAGAGGGCGCTAGGGCCCTCTATTGAGTGTTGCACAGTACTGCCCCACCAAGAATATTTTTCACCAGCCGCCACTGATTGGCATATAATGTGAATAAGAATGGTGAACTGACACAGGAACAAGTGATACCACTTAATCAAAATGGGATTCATCTCCAGCTTCGACAGTTTTTTAAGAAGGATGTGTGGCTGAATACAGTTGAAAGCAGAGCTAAAATCAATGAAGACTAACTTGGCATATGCAGAGAGACTCTCAAGATATAGTTTCAATATAGTGAAAATGGCATTACTCACACTCCACTTCCTTTTGTGCATGAACTGATATTGGTCCAGGTGTGGCTCCACCTCTGTACAAAGATCTGAGATCAATAGTTTCTCTAATGCTTTCATTACATTAGTAGTAAAAGCCACCGGCCTGAAACCATTGTTCCCTCAATGTCATGCCTTCTTGGGAATGGTAACAATAACTGATCTTCTGCAGAGATCAGTTATGGAATGATTAACAATAGAGAGCTGGAAGAGTTGATGCTAAGCAGGAGTTAGCTCCTCTGCAGATGTTTTTAAAAGAAAAACAGACATATTCCTATAAAGTATGAAACACACTATTAACACAGTATCCACTGTCGCCCCTCTGTCTTTTCACCTCATGTCTATTTATCTTTGTGTCTTTCTGTTTGATTTAAGCTGTGTCTTTTGTTTTTACTTCATTGTGCTCATTGCTTGTGTTTTATTTTGTGCTGAATGCTTGTCAAAGCACTTTGTAAACAATGTTTTTAAAAGTGCTATATAAATAAAATTATTATTATTATTATTATATTATCTGGCCCTGCTGCTTTGTTTGCAGGCATTGTTTTAAAAAGCCAAGTGACTGATTGTGGGTCAACTAGTATACTGCCTTCTTAAAAATTACAATTAATCTCTTCTAAAATTTCCCTACATTCCCCTGGTCATCACTTTCAACACACAGAAAAAAGTAATTGAGCTCTTTGACTTTTGCAAATCCATCGCTGGCATCTAGTTTTCCTTTTCATGTCCATGTTTATGATGCCACGGATAGAGTCCAACAGTCTCTTCTCGTTTGACCTGTAAAGGTCCTGTTCTGCATGTTCCTTATGTTGTAGCTGAGCTGCTTTCATCCTCCGATTCAGGTCTTTCTGTGATGTATAGACTGTTTTCTTCCTTTTAATATGTTCCATTGTATCCCGTGTGATGTAAGATTTATTGTTCTTGTTCGCCTTACATAGAAGGAGATGTAGCCAGTGATTGCTTCTGTGGCAATTTTGATGTCTGCATTCTGGAATCAAATGTCCCAGTCCGTCATAAAAACGTCCTTTCAGTTCCTTTCCGGTTTATCGGATTTAAATGCTGATTAGTAGGTGATTATTATTATAGTTACTCGATGGGGAGAGATTATTATTCCGGTTACTAGAGCCCCACCTTTAATTAAACCTTTGAAGGTTAATGATAGTAGCCCACTGGGGCACTGACATCCCGGTGCCAAGTGCCCCTAATAGAACAACTTTGGATAGTTGATGATTGTGGCCGGCAAGGGTACTGACGTCCTGGTGCCAGGTGCCTGTAGAAGTATTATCCTGCATGGTTGATTATTGTGGCTGGCAAGGGCACTAACATTCCAGTGCAAAGTACCCCTACTGGGTGGCCCTCAACAACTGTGATTGTAGCCAGCTAAGAAGCAGAGTTTGTGTTTCTGTGCCCGAAACTCTGCTATAAAGAACCACTTGATGGCAGTAAAGAAAGGTTACAAGACCAAGGAGGAGGCAAAAATTTATAGATCTGAAAAGGGTAAAACCTCATCTAGTTGTTTCAATGTTAAAGATCAGGGGCCTCATTTATAAAGCTTACTTACCCACAAAACGGGGCTTGAAGGTGGCTTCAATCACTTTCCACACAAAAATTGTGATTTATAAAAAAACTCGACAGAACAATGTGCGCACCGGTATGCCAACTTTGATGCTGGTGCACAAACATTTTGGAGAAATGGGGAAACTGGCCGCACGGATGGTGAGGTGATGAACTGGAGTTAGATTGATTTCATACATGTAATGTCATCACATATCACTTAAAGACTCACATCTTCCACACTTAAGTCTGCGGTATTATAGATGTACGTACAACTGTATGCAATGTTCATGTATCACACTTGATCTTCAAATGATATAGAACAGTGGATAGTGCTGATTGATTAGAATTAGTTGTGACTAGGTGGGTAACAGACAGTCTAAAAATGCTGAGTATGCATTTCAATAGTACAGTGACACTCATGCCCAATGCTGTATAATGGATACCCTTGCACTGATGAAGATCACACAGATTGTGGATCAGGATGGACAGAGTTTTTAGGGACCGCAAAGATTTCATGGCCCATAATGATGACTGGCTAATAAGCCGATTTAGACTCCCCAAAGCAGTGCTCTTGGATCTGTGAGCTGGACCGGTCCCAGTGTGCATATATCACTCTGGGGTTTCTGGTAACCGGCTCCTTCCAGCTAGAATTAGTCAACACACACGTGTCTGATATGATTTACAGTATATAATGTTACATTTTCTGTCTAAAGCCCCTTTTGGGTATCACATAATACAGTTAAACTCTGTCCTTAGGTCTGGAATATCGCAGCCATACCTCAGAACAATAATGCAAGCCTTGTTGGATGGCATTATACAGTATATATGACCAGTTGAGACATCAGGTTCCTTACACTGTGGGTCAACAGGACAACTTTGAAAGGCAGTTTGTAGCAAAGTCCAGTTTCCCAAATGCAATCGGTGCAAATGACTGCCACACTCACGTTGCTATAAGAGCTCAGATTGAAAATGAAAAGTGTGAATACAATCAGTGTAGAAATGATATGTTATCCAAACGTTTTTTTGACAAATTTAGTGGCGCGGTCGTCTGGGTCAACACGTCTCATTCATTCTGACGCACAGCTTCTTCATCTTCTTTAGTATCGGCAAACTATACACATTGAAAGCGCGATGCGGCCCCCCTCTGACACACAGCAATATCGGGAAAAGACTGCAGGCAGGTGATGCAAAAACACTGATGAGGTACTTTGCATTGACCATTATGTTCACACGTGAGTGTGTAGAGGTGGGATGTGAGTTGAGGTACCTGCGCAACTTTCCCAATGGACAGTGATTTATAAAGGGAAAAGAGCGTGCAAGTGTGCACTTTTATAAACCAGATTCTTTTTTGGAGTGTGCCATTTTCAGCCTTCAGCGCAAGCTCACTTTTAGTATGAATCCTGTGCAATGTTTTATAACTAAGGCCCCAGCATTGTTCATGCACAGCAGGGTAAAATGTAAATATGTATTTTCTCCTCAATGAACCTTTTCAAGTAACTGTAGTCCCAGTCCTTGGAGCTTTGGGGGTGGAGGAACGCGTCACTCCATCCACCAAATGGTTAAACACAGAAATATGTCAAACCAAAGTGCTAATCTCTCTACCTGCCATGTGATGTATGTGTCACTGGTATTCAGTTGAGCTTGCTTTAAACTACTATCTTTTGCTGCCGTTCTCACTAATGTCAATTAAGTAACAGATATACTTGATGACTAAGAAAAGCTAACTTCATTGTGATGTTTATTTACCAGGCAAAATAAATGAGTCAATTCTTTTAATCCTCCAGAGGAAATTCAGAGTCAGTACACTCTGTTGTAGACATGCTATACACACATATGCTGAAATACACATGCACAGTCAGGTCCTATGATCATGCATAAATGGAGAGATGTCAGAGTGATGGCTCACTGTTCTCGAAGAAGCACTTCAGAGCAGTTTTGAGAGTTAAGTAGCTTGCAGCAGTAACCAGGAAGTCAGCTGGCACCTCCAAACCAACTTCCAAACACGGTTCAGTCAGGATTCAAACCAGCTACCCTTCAGTCTCTAGACTAAGGTGGGCTTTACACGAGTACGAATTTATATGACTAAATAAAATAAACTAAAATAAACTATCGATCTGGTGATATTGACACACGGAGACGCGTATTTGTCCATGACTCCGCATCTTTTTTGAAAACGGGTTTGCAAGTGGATATCTGCGTATTCGTCTTCATGCCTTAGTTGGTGTAAACAGATAAGTCCGGAGAAGACGGTGACCTCATAGCACCCCTCCTTCTCCGGGGGATCCCCGCCCAACCCACGTTGTCACACACAACAACAACAACAATGGCGCCAGCCGAGCTGATTCTGATCTTGTTCCAGCAGCTATAAGTATTACTACAACTTTTATACCAACATTTTCTCACAGAGCACAAACAACACCAACTACGGCAACAACAGCAACAAGTGCTCATGCAGAGACGCAGCATGTTACGCACGCATGAGCACTTGTTGACGTGGAATCCACCTCAGAGCAGAACTGTGATGTTACGAGTGTAGTAACCCAAGAACTACATTACCCAGCATGCAATATGGGTTGGGAGCATGCGCTGAAACCCACAGGAAGTCGGTGTGGATTTTATGCTTCTCATGTAAATACACAAGCCTATCTACAATACGATGTGTAAACAGCGATCCATGTTTTGATTCAAACCAGCTACCCTTCAGTCTCTAGACTAAGTCCTTACAGACTTTGCCACAGCCGCCAAGATGTAGATATCTCTGTCGATCTTCTTTACCTTGAGCCGACTGTATGGTCTGCCATAATTTAATCCAATGGAGGCATATTGCTGTGGTTCTGTGAGGTTTAGTGAATAGAATTAAGTACACTCCTCAGAAGGGTACTGTGACTTAAAACAATGCCATCAAGTATTAGCCATACCTGGGAGATATTTGGTGCATGATTTCAATTTGCTTATCTTCTAAGGACCACAAGAAAATAATTTCAAAATCCTCCTCACTGTTCAAACAAACAGCAATCAGTAAAAAGAACAAAATAACACAGATTCACTGACCTTGAAGAATTTAACACACAGGAAGTTTCTGGCGGACATGACCATGTAGTGCTATGCTTGCATGTTTTAGCCAGATTTTTTTTCATACTTCAAAATTGTTTGCCACTTTATAATCAAATGTCTTTCCAATGGATTGACAAGAATCAACAGATGTGAATCCAACAAGCCAACTAATGTTGAGCTCCAACAACACCTTTTTCTTCCCCACTTGTTATGATGGTCTCTATGCCACGTAAGGGTAATAAAATCCTGCTGTGACTTCCCTGACAAGCATAGCAGACTAAGTGATTGAAACTGTCTGCATGTAATCCCAAAAGCAATGATGTTGGAGGCAGGACTGACAGTGAATGTACCATCAATCACTTTATCTTTTCCCTTCAATCATCAATCTGTTGGTTTGCTTATTGAGCAATATAAAAAAGCACATGGTGTATGGGCTGCACTGTCATAAAGCTTTCTATCATAATATAAATGTCATAGTAAACATATAATTTGACACATCGAACCATAATGAAATGACATTGCAACTTAGATATTTCATTGGTCTTAAGAAAGAAAAGCCAAAGTTTCACAGGGGTAGAATATGATCTGTCCAAATCAAGTTTCTCCATTGCTCAAATACCATTAAATTACAATTATCTGTGACTGAATCCAAAAAACACAAGTTCTCACTAAACTATTGAACACCCTGTGAGATTAAAAGAAAGTCTGTTGATTAGGTTTTGAAACTTAACATCTGTCAGAGGAAGATTGGGAATGGTGAAAGTCAGGGTGATGTGGACATTTTACTTAAGAATGTATCTGGTTTTCCATTAAAATATGAAAGTTGATAATATCAGGCAGAGAAATCTCCCCTGAATTTATCGGGACTGGTGAGCCACCATTTTTATCTTCAGCACATGTCCAACATTCCCATGAGTCACATCAAAGAATAGACTCAGAGGATAATCAGCACATGTGGGTTACGTTAATGTAATGCTTAAATAATCTTTCTTTTGTAATTTTTAGGAGGTTTGTCAGTCCATTTATCTGTTAGCAAGATAACATCAAAAGTTATGAGCAGATATTTTTCTGGGAATGTTATGGCACAAGCAGTTAGCATGTCATATTGCTTTCTGAATTTCTTTCAGCATTTGGTAACAATAACAAAGGGCAGTTTTCCACATTTTACCTAATAACTCATTAAGTTCTTAACAGATTTTGTTGACATTTTCAAGGAATGTTGGCAATTGTTAGATTAGGTGGTGCTCTATTAAAGCCAGATGAAGATCCTGGAGTTTTTTATAATTAGTTTTTATGAGTTCAGGATGGGGCAGTTTACATCATTTATTAGAGTACCTCTCCTGACAGTGATGGCAGATGTTTGTGCTCTCTGAGCATCTCTAGTTATAAATATTTGTATATTTTTCCTGGAAAAAAAATATGATACACCTTTGAGCCCACCCCTAGAAAGCACATAGACACCACTTGCTGACATTAAAACAAACACACATACTATCCTTCCCTCTCCTCCTCTCCCTCTTTTGAGTCTCCTGGTAACTTGCAGTATATTTTCATTGAATTAACTGGTGTTTTAATTTTTCTTGTTATCTGTGATTTTTTTTGGTTTTGAGAATTGGAGTGTTGAATGAACAGGAAATAAAATGTTGATCCGCACATCCAAGGATGATTGGCACAGGCCTTTTAGTAGTGCCGATTACCTGTATGGGCAAATCAGCATCATCATTTTATGTTAAACAGAGAAGGAACAAACAGAAGAAGAGTAAATACAAGAGAGGTAATAAAAAGATTTTCGTTGCATCATGTGTGTGGGTCACTGAACAAGGAGCTTGATGGACAGAGACAAATATTTTGTGATCTCCCAACATGTAATTTCAGGTGAATTATTAAATGGACAGACAGTTGATCCGTAAACAAGTGATTCAAAAAAAAGACCTACAGGTGGGGAAACAGGATGTTCAAGTGTTGTATTTATCATCCAGGCCAGAGCTTCGATGTGCAGGAAAAATCCAGCAAAGAAAGGACCTCATCAGTATTAAGGCCCTACTCACTAGGCGTATTCATATAGGGAGAGGCAGACCTGATCTGCCTTGTATCGCATTATATATTGTATCCCCAGATTCTTGCCAATACGCGTCCTTGTCAGTAGGTTGAACTAAATGTTTTTCCTCTGCTCATTTGTAACAAATAAAAATACCTACCAAGACAGTGGGACTAAAAAGGGCACATGATATTCCACTGGATAAGAAGAGGCCATTTCCAACTGTGGTGTATGCTACCTCTCCACTGAAAACAGGCATATTTCCTTAATGGCCTCTATTTTTATTATGTTGCTAATACTTTACAATTGAGTGTATGGGTCCCCCAAATCTCTTAATAACTATTTTAATTGATAAAAATAATAGTGATGTCTGATGCTAGTGGTGCTGTAAACTGTCCTCCCTCAGGAATCAGTACTGACAAGGGGCACGCTGATGGAGAGTCAGCAAAGTGGACCACAAGGGGTCAACTAGACAAGCACAGCATTTAAGAGTTTAAATTTAACCAACAACCTCACTGCACTGACCCCACTTCCCCAATTGCACATCATACTGACATGATTTTTTCATCAGGATGGAATTTCAGATCTAGAACGGATGTCAGTGTCTAACAACTCAGTGCAGTTCTCATTCTTCCATTATCTTTAAGGTTTGCTTTTCTCATCTCCATCCTGCAACACGTTCTCCCACTATGCTTGTCTGTTTGCAGAAAACCAGATCAGAGCAGGATGCTCCTCCTCAACAGGACCTCTCTTCCGCACAGTGGGTAGACACCACAGGATGCCCGCTCTTCTTCTGCACATTAAAGATTTATGCATGGTGCTTTTTTACATCCAGCTTTCAGTTAGTGTTGGCCTAAATCTGCTGAATTAGAGCTAAGCACCCCCTGCTGACCACTGGGGATGGCCTACAGGAACTTGTCAACATGTTTGAGCCTCACATGAAGGTGGGAAAACTGAGTTAAGAGTAGAGCCTCTTGTCATGGTGTACTGTGAGGCATTATGAAGCCTGGGTATGTTTATCTAGCATCGAGACAGTGTCTTCTGAAAGTGAAAGCTCCATCCAGTTTTGCAAATTTATACAATACTGAAGTGAAGCAGGCAAACACAAATAATATATGTCGAGATCTGATAGACCTACTATTGAAGCTATTAGCGCCTATGCTAATCTGCTGTTGTCTTGCTGGTAGCTCCCACCTGTTCTTCTCTGAAGGACTCTGATTGGACCATGCTGATATGGAACGCTCACAATTGTAGTTTGTAGATTGTAGATTGAAGCTTGGCAAAATGGATGTGCCTGATTACTGACATTAAATCAGGCAGGTCCAACTTCTTCAAAGCTCTTGGAAGGATTTTTGCCTCGCATTGAATTTGTGGCAAGTCAACTTTTTTTTTTCTTTTTCAACCAGTTCAAGGTCTCGAACCATAACGATAACTAAAGCCATAACTTCTTCCTGACATTTTTTCTGTGTATTTCATGCATTTTACAGGTAAAGCTCTACTTCAAGGCTAACTTGCAGTTTGTGACTGTGTTCAGGTTTACTTCCATTGGTGTCATGAGCGTTTTGCTTTAAATACTTGCTTGTATGTAATGTGTGCCACCACCAGGGGCCACCACCTAACCCTAACCCTACCCTCAGGTTGTACTTGTTGTTTTAGATCTGGACTGCAAAAATGTCAATAATTCTGTTAGTCAAAGTTACAAAATAAACATCAATCATCAATATCATTATCAAATATGTTAGACCTCACCATTTCAACATTTCTATGGTATTTACCACTGTACTCTTGGAATTGTCTTGGAATATGGGGGAAATGAGTTACTGCGTTAACTGGTGATGTGCTGCCGAATTAGCTGATATATGCCATAGTCAATGCACTATAAGCACAAAAGCAGAGGACCACTTCTTCACTTTTATTAATCATTGGATCAGAGAACAGTTAACTAGTTTATATGGGAGAAAATACTGCCAAGGAGATGAAGCAACTGAGGTACTAGTATGCCTGCCACATAACTCAGAGCAGCAGCTTACGGCTTTAAATATACAATGTTAAACTGCTTAATCTTTACAGTTGTTTTAGTAGGCGATCCACTGACATCAGTTTGAATTTCCCTCTGTTTACTTCGAACTCTTCACAGGAGCTTTAAGTTTATTTTCCTAATTAAGTGTCAACATAAGAGCTGTTGCAGTCTTCATGTCATTATTTAGCAATTGGTTGTTCTATAACATAAACTATAAAACTATAAACTATAAAGTATCATGGAAAATCCAATTATATCCCAATTAGTTCTGTGTATTTCAAACTGTTCCTTTTGAAAGTTTTGTTCTGCATAGTTTCAACTGGCTTGACTAAAGTACACAAGAGCAGGAACAAGGTATTTAAAATCCATCATGAGATCTCAGAACTTTTCCCCATAATCAATCATGATTAGTATTTCCCCATGAATCAGTGCTGTTATCCTTCTTTCATGGTGCCAGCTATATTCAAGAACACAAAGTTAGCCCAACTTGCCAGTCCATCACCAAAAAGAACAGCAAGATCTCGAACTCGTGCTGAGGATCACATCCACATGTTTGAGAAAAGTAGAGGAGTCCACCACAAAGTGGTTTAATTCAGGTCACTAAGTCACACTCATGACAGGAATTCTGTACCATGCTCACAGACTTACCGAAAAGTTTAAATCATTTGGTTAATGTAAATGCTCTTAGTCCATGTCTTAGACCCTGTCACAACTGAAATAGGCATGCCCACTCAAAGACCGCTTGCTCATGCACAAATGCAAGCATAAGCACATAACATAAAGGGGACTCTACAGCTTCTGAAAGTGACAGTTTTAAGAAATTGAGTTTTAGAGAGCTGTATTAAATCAGAATGACTCCAAATAAGCAACAAAGACCATAACGTTTTGATCAAGCTCTCTTTTTATCTTTCTTATGTGTTGACTGAGGTTGTTGTAAACTGGTTCTTGAGAGGTTGTTGTAAACTATGTGTTGTGCACTGTGACTAAACGATGTGATCATGCTTTGGCCTGGTTGAAGCTGGAGCAGTGTGAATGCTTGTGCTAGGAGCAGAGCTGGCCCTACCCAATTGTTATAAAAGCTGAAAAACGTGTGTAATTACAAGAGAAGAATAAAAATGGATTTGAATTCACAACAGAATTCTCTCTCAGATGTACCTTTTCTGTTTCAAACAGTTAAATATATCCCATATTTCAAAGCCCTAACTCTATCAACAGCTCTGAGATTTTATTATTAACAAACAGTAATTTGATTTATAGACACAGCAAGGCATCACTCACCTAAAACACATATTCACTAACATCATTCTACCATTCTCCAACTTATTACAGAAGTTCAGCATTGGGAGGGATCATTTTCTTGAAAACTTAACTTTAACAAAATGATATAAAATATGCACTACTCTTAGTTTACCCACCCCAATGTTTGATAAACTCTACAAAGAAATTATTATCCAAGATACATAAAATCATATCCTATTCAAATGAAACAATAGCATTATACTCAGCAAATGGGTACATGATCAAGCCATCACAAGTAAAACAAATGAAACAAACATGATCACAGCATTCATTCAGCCATATTAACTTGTCAGTGGCAGATTCAGCAGACCAGCAGGGCCTCCCATTAACAACAGTTTCATCGTTTATCAATGACAACAAGCACATAGTGACTTCAGTCAGTCAACTCACGTTCAATTGTTTTATTGTAGCTGCATATACATGTTACAGGTTTGGCGTCCAGGCTCCAGTCTCATCACTCCTTGCAGAAAGGTTTACATGAAGGCATGGAGGAGTGATGAGCAAAACATATGAGAACACCCCTGGAGCCTGCAGGTGGATGCTGGGGTGGAGGTGGGGGTGAAAGAACACGCAGCAATCAGCGTCTGGCAGCATAGACGTTTGCCGAGCAGAGGGAGAGATGGGTAAACTCCCAGTTTAAATACACCGCCAAATTGAGAGGTGGAGAGTGTGACTGGAGGATTGATGTAAGGAGTGTGACGTATGATATGTGAATGTGACATGTGAATAGTAGCAAGCGCTGTTTCGAGTTGTCTGCCTGAACTAGCTCGCAGGCTTCGCTTCATTTCAGTCAGTCAACTCACGCTCAATTGTTTTATTGTAGCTGCATATACATTTTACAGGTTTAGCGCCCAGGCTCCAGTCTCATCACTCCTTTGCAGAAATGTTACATGAAGGCATGGAGGAGTGATGAGCAAAACATATGAGAACACCCCCAAAACATAACTGATAGGAGCCTGGCGCTGCTGATGAGATCTATGTGTGGCTATTCCCCCCCCGCGCCTGCTGTGAGAGGAATATACTACCTAGTGAACTACTATGTGCGGGGACAGGCACCAGGCGCTGTCAGCCATTCCCCAGCGCCCGCTGGGAGGAATATACTACCTAGTGACTACTATGTGTGGGCCCAGGCACCAGCCGCCATGTCGCCATGTCGCCATTCCCCCCAGCGCCCGCTGGGAGGAATATACTACCTAGTGACTACTATGTGTGGGCCCAAGCATCAGCCGCTGTGTCGCCATTCCCCCCAGCGCCCGCTGAGAGGAATATACTACCTAGTGACTACTATGTGTGGGCCCAAGCATCAGCCGCTGTGTCGCCATTCCCCCCAGCGCCCGCTGAGAGGAATATACTACCTAGTGACTACTATGTGTGGGCCCAAGCACCAGCCGCTGTCAGCCATTCCCCAGCGCCGCTGAGGGGAACATACTACCTAGTGAACTACTATGTGTGGGCCCAAGCACCAGCCGCTGTGTGCCATTCCCCAGCGCCCGCTGAGGGGAACATACTACCTAGTGAACAAGCATAATGAATTGGTACATACTTAACCCCAGCACACCACCTGATATGCAATTCAGAATTATGTAGCAAGTGGATACGATTTTAAATACTAAATGCAGGAACTTATGAGCTTTGAGCAGACAGGATGACTTTCTCGTGAAGTCTCCTTAGCATTGCAGAAAAGCACACCACCTGATCTGCAGTACAGAGTTATGCAGCAATTGGATGCAATCTTTCAATATAAATGCAGGAACTTATGAGCTTTGAGCAGACAGGATGACTTTCTCGTGAAGTCTCCTTAGCACTGCAGAAAAGCACACCACCTGATCTGCAGTACAGAGTTATGCAGCAATTGGATGCAATCTTTCAATATGAAATGCAGGAACTCATGAGCTTGAGCAGAAGAAGTGATCATGAATTATGCAGAAAAGCACACCACCTGATATGCATTACAGAGTTATGTAGCAAGTGGATACGATTTTTTAAATACTAAATGCAGGAACTCATGAGCTTTGAGCAGACTGGATGACTTTCATGAAGTCTCCTTAGCGTTGATGAGCAGAAAAGCACACCACCTGATCTGCAGTACAGAGTTATGCAGCAATTGGATGCAATCTTTAAATGTCAAATGCAGGAACTCATGAGCTTTTGAGCAGCCAGGATGACTTTCTTGTGAAGTCTCCTTAGCGCTGATGTGTAGAAAAGGACCAGCGCCAGGGATTGCAGTGTGGAGGTAGGCAGATGAAGCGATGCTGTCATGGTTACACCAGTCCTCAGGAAGTGAGGGAATAGTGTCCAGGAGGCAGGCCATAGCTCAACAGAAAACTTGCAGATTGAAGAGAACCAGGATCTCGGCCATAGGTTTGTGACCGTTGATGAACCAGGGGATGATGGTTGAGAAGGGGAACGATGATGCAGATAATTCGTCATAGAAGAGAAAGGACAAAAAATTTTAGTTTTGCAATTTGATATGAGTGCATTGGTGAGATCTGTCAGATTTGAGTGCTTCAAGGATAAGGCATACATGTCCTTTCTATTTTCAAATCAGAAAAGGTGAGATCATACTGAGGATTAAAAGAGACCTGGTTCAGAGCAAGCATCACTACTGGGTAAAGCTCATAGAGGGCAGTGGATTTAGGATCCTTGAGGGTCAGTATTTTGTTTGCCAGACATCTACAAACCACTCATTATAGAAACCCCCAAAATCAACAGATGGAGCAGCGTCAGTATAAAGCTGGAGAGAATCTAAAGACTCAACATAGTCAAAGAAAGAAATGCTATTCCATTCATTGCAGAGCAAAGACCAAACTGCAGGTCTGAACAACAGCCTTCATTAAAACTGCTCTGTCTTTTGGACTGTGGCTGGCGGAGCAAAGCAAAGGTAGTTTTCACATGTACAGAATTCAGCATTGAGCCTCATAAGGATGTAAAGTGCTAAGGCTACTAAGACAGCAAAAGGTTACTTAACAGAGAAATAACTCTGAATGCCACTTAATGCCAAAAGATGGTACCGAGATGAGTGGAGTGGAATGACTTGAAGGCATCTGTATTGTCTGCTTCCCCCAGCCATGCACCAGCCCCAGCTGATTAATGATTGCACAGCTGCTATCTACAGAAGCGTAGTATAAAGACAATGATTCAGGTGGAATTAGGCTGTTTGCTTCGGACTGAGGTATCCTGAGGAGCTGAGAGATGTGAGATATTTTAGAGTGAATATTCCTTGTCAAGACCCCCATAGGGCTCACCCTGAAATAGAGAAGGGGGATTTTGAGAAAGGACCAACCATGCAGCCTTTGAAACTTCTTTTGATGGAGCCTGTCCTCTATTTCTGGATTTAGCAGGGCTGACTGAAGATTTTCAGACAGGGGTTATTATTTATTTTATTTATATTTTTATTATTATTATTATTATTTATTATTATTATTATTATTATTAAGTGATATGTTTATTTTATTTTATTTTTAATATACATTTTATGTATTAATTTATTTTAAATTAATTAATTAATTTATTTATTTTAAACTTTATTTAACCAGGTTGGTCCCATTGAGATCAGCAAATCTGCAGCAAACACAGACTCAACAGTACAAGGAAGAGAGAAAAACAATAAAAGCCATCAATTAAAGCTGTGACATTCAGAACTCTGTATTCCAGAGCTTTCATTGCAGATTTAAAAACATTCAGAGATGCTGAGCTCTGCCACTTAAATTCAGTCTGCAGATTATTCCATGCAGAAGGTGCAGAGAAGCTAAAAGCCCCTTTCCCAGATCAGTTCGGACTTTGGTAACAACAAACTGCATAAAGCTCAATGATTTCAGGTTATGTAATCCATCCATCAAGATTAATAAGGAGGACAGATAGTCAGCAATTTTATCAACAATGGCTTTGTAAATGAACACATACCAGTGCCCACGTCCACGAGCAATTAAGGAAGTCCAACTGACTTTAGATTATAAGTTCAGTGATGACTCAGAAATCCACAGTTTGTGATAATTCTCAGAGCTCCATGATAAACACTGTCCAACATTTAAAGACTGAGCAGAGGCACTCATGTATAAAACATCAGCATATCAAGAAGAGGTAAATTTAGACTCAATAATTTCTTTTTAACAAAAGAGAAACAGGACTTGTTTCTGTAATAATAACCAAGTAAAACCTTCAGCTTTTTAGCAGCATGCTGATTATGCTCTTTAAAAGCCATATTCCCTTAAAAGAGAACCAAAAGACCTGACTTATAGCTAAGTAGGTGACAAATTCCTCTCTGCATTGTGGATTTACTTAACAATGGTGTCTCGAAACACCACAGGCCTCTTTAAATTCTGCCAGAGTAAGGAACTTGAACATTCTTGGATCACTATCCTTAGCTTTACCTTTACCTTTGTGCTGTAAAATTATTAATTGTTAATACTGATTATACCTCCATCTCATTCAGAGTCTCACTTTACTTAATTGTTACTTATTTCTTTCGTAAGGAAGTTGATATTGCTTAAAGGAACTGCATGTTACAACCCCTCTCTTTTCATTGGTTGTATTTATTCTATTGTACTTTATTTTAACTCTGCTTTGTTTTAGTTTAGTTAAATTAATGCTCCTTTATCTAATGTCTTAATCAGATATTTCCACTGCTATAGTGTGTATGAGAGCAACTAAAACGACCGAATTCCCCTTGGGGATTAATAAATATTACTGAGTCTGACTTAGAACTACTGAAAAGTCTTCACACCTCGTACTGTATCTTTGTATGCAAATTCAGAACCATACAACAGATTCTTCACCAAAATGATATTATGACCCGAGCAGATTTGATTCCTTAGAGAACCAGGAATGGCAGCAGCAGCAGGCTGGAGCTGAGAACCCGTGGCAGGAATGGAACTGCAAATCCCAGGGTCCTTTGCGGTATGCCGTCAACCGGGATGCAACAGGTGTCGGGCGTAGCTATGGAGACGGGAGAGGACCCAGGCGGCTCACATGGCGTGGCGTTGTTTCCACGGTGTTCAGCGCTGATTTCACTTCGTGCAGACCGGGCGGACGCGTCTGTGGAGAAGCTGGAATCTGGCTGCTTTGCTTGGGAGGCAGCGCCGGGCTCCAGCTCAGGAGGGACGATGGCAGTGCGCTTTACCTGGCGCTTACCTTCCCCCCGGAAGGAATCTGGAGTTCTGCTGGATCATCAAACAATCGGAAACGTCTTCATGGCTGAAGCCGGCTGGCTCGGTGATGTTACGGGCGTAGAGCTCTTCCAAGAGGCGGCGCACGGATCATCCGGAGGGTTGTTTGCGGATGTGCGGGATATCCGGCGAGGACGAACGGGTCCGATTCACTCGCAAAGCGAACTTTAGGGACTGAATCTGGGGTTTCAGGATTAAGCCCAGTGCCCTCCCATGGCCGCTGAGACTCACTCACTGAATCGGAGACGACGAGAGACATCAGGATCACCGGAGCAAAAGGTATGATGACAAACGCATGAGAGAGCAGCTGAAAGAACACGCAGCAATCAGCGTCTGGCAGCATAGACATTTGCCGAGCAGAGGGAGAGATGGGTAAACTCCCAGTTTAAATACACCGCCAAATTGAGAGGTGGAGAGTGTGATTGGAGGATTGATGTAAGGAGTGTGACGTATGATATGTGAATGTGACATGTGAATAGCAGCGCTGCTCGAGTTGTCTGCCTGAACTAGCTCGCAGGCTTCGCTTCATTTGTGTTAGCAGATGTGCATGAAGTATGTAACAGTCCAATGGCTGAAGGAAGAAAGGACAGCGAATATTAGTTTGTTCTTCGTGTTGGGGCAAGATGACACCACCAAGAGGGTGTTAAGGAGATGTCACCAGAGAGAATGTTGTCTAGTTGTTCTGTTATTGTTTTTTGCTTTTTGAACCACTCATTGCACCAGCATAGAACCAAAGACTTCCAGCCAGACTCCAATAATCTTGGAGCAGACTTCCACAATGCTATTCACACTCTTTCTGTCCCTAATGGAGGAACCATTAAACCAACACATAAACGAGAAAGTAACAGACTTTCAATAAAAATATGACTACATGCAATGCCTGTGGAGACATGAAGGGGCTCAGCCTTTGCATAAGTGGATTCTCTGATGACCACTTTGATTACTGACTGTGTTCTCAACAAGCTTTAGTTTAGAGTCAAACAGAGTTCAAAATATTTGTACATGTCAACAATTTAGGCATTTTCTCCATGGATGGTGCTGGCTCTTGGCAGTTCTTCCTAAAAATCAACAGTCAGTGACATTGTTTTTAAAGTTTGAGATCCAAGTAATTTCAATCCCACCATTTTACCAAGGCTAATAAAGCACTGTCATGGCCAGCCTCTGATCCATGGAGGAGAGACATCATCTGAGAACTTAAACAAACAGCTGCCCTGCTGGATGGATCTGCAGCTGTCTGTGTAAAAGATGAAAAAGTAAGAAAAGTTAGGACACAGCCCTGAGGAGACCCTATATTTGACATAATACTCGAAGACATAGACTTGTTGAATTCTGTTGTTTAAAATATTTCAAATCAACAATACAATTTAACCAGGGAAGGTGAAATGAGAGGACGGTCTGAAAAGACCACAATGGGTGACTGTTTACAACCAAATCGTGAATACCTTGCAATAAGATTTGAAGAAAAAAGGCACAAGTTGATGCTAACAGGCTACATTTTAAGTGGTATAAATGAGGCTGGCCTTTCTATGTTGTTACATGACATCATTTTTATTGCTACAATTTGCTGGTACGATCTTTAGGCTAATGTGTCATAGATCATAAAGGATCACAGAAACATTTAGATCCTTGAAGTGAAGTTTATGAAAGTACAAGTTTTTTGGAACTTTTGGTCTAAATGCATTTTTGTCAACCAAGTCTTTCAAACTTCAGTCCAAAAATAGTTATACAATCCAGTCTTCCCCATCTCCTTTTTGCGTCAGCTACCATGTTTGCTGAGGTTTCTGTTTGAAATGAGGACACCTTTTCCTGATGTTTCCCTTGCAAAGCCATCTCTGTCACCCTGGTAATTTCCCCCTACGTGACAAAGTGTTGTAGTTTATGGATGTTAGCTTAACCTACGGCACCTCCGAATAGCACAAAGGGTGTTCACTGGCTGGAGACAGAGATGAAAAGAGAGATGAAAGAAGGATGCTGAGACCTCAAAGGCGGACGGAAAATACCCCTGTCTTCTTTTTTTTCTACAAGAGAAAATATTGTCACACAATTCAATGATGGGTAACGATGAGACAATGTCTCCTTCCTCGAAAAATGTATTTACCTATTACGCACAAAGAAGAGTGTGCGCTGATTGATTGATCCTGTCTGAGGCTCGCACATTGCTCCTGATGTTCTGTGTCAGAAAAATATTGGTTGTGTGCTTTATCCACGCAGACGCTGTAATAGAATTTCAAAGGTAATGGAATTTGTGGTGAAGTGGTCATCGTAACTTTCTATCCAAATTTAGATGAATGAAAGTAGCAGGGATGATGTCATTGCTAATGAAATAAGCTAAAACCATTGCCTTGATACTATGAGGCCTGTGACGATGTGTGATGACTCAGACAACCACACAAAGATGAACACACAACAACCACAACATACATCACCCCAGCTTCTACAATATGGAAAGCTGTGTTTGAATAGGCAGTGTGATGTCACTCTGCCCTCTGTAATGAATTACTAATGATTCTCTGTACTCTGGCCTTTGCAGTATGCATTTCAGTCTACATGCATTTGTTAACATGTTTTAACCTGTATGAATTATTGATGCCTGATGGGACTATTTCTGTCCTGAGCCATTAATGACTAAACATTATATATTGTTTAACAAAACATAAAGTATGCCAACTCAATGCACTAATAAGATATTAGAGAGCAGGAATAAGGAGCTTTGTTACCAAAAGGGACAACTTATTTTTTCTCTCACTGCCAGAAGGTGAAATTGTTCAACTGTAGCCAGACACAAAAAAAATCTTCAGTTTATCTGTTAATTTGTTGTAGATTAAAAACCTGTTTAATTTAAATTTAGTTATATATTTGATCAGTTGTGTTTGCTTTTTCAGTCCAAATCTTCTGTTCTACACAAATGTAAATTCTTTCAGTTAAGAAACAATAAAATTTGACATCAGTTCTCGTTTTTAAATGTATCAACCTGAATTTAATAGTTAAACAAAACGTACCACAATAACAATACCAGTCCTCTTCAGATCATTATCATTATACATACCCCAATTCCAGTGAAATTAGGATGTTATGTAAAATGTAAGTAAAAGCAGAATAGGATTTGCAAGTCCTATATTGAATTAAACTTCTATTTATCAATCAATCTTTATTTGTATAGTGTTAAGTTATAACAGTGTCTTAATGTAGCCATACTCTTCATTTAGAGATAGATTTTATAGATTCATGCCTAGACTAAAGACACCATATTTAATGGTCAAACTGATCAACTGATTGTTTCATTTATTTATTAATTTGTTTTTACTCATTTTAAACTTGATTCCAGCAACACTTTCCAAAAAAGCTGGGACAAGAGCAACAAAAGATTGGGAAAGTTGAGGAATACTCAAAAAGCCCCTGTTTGGAACATTCAACAGGTGAACAGGTTGACTGGAAACAGCTGAGTGTCATGATGTGGTATGAAAGGAGCATCCTTAAGATTCTCAGTCTGGCATGATTGGGTCTTTCAATAGCATGGATGAGGCAAGGTTCACTAGTTTGTGAACAATTGCTTGAGTAAGTAGTCCAATATCATTGTGTAAAGGATTTTACAACGTGTGCTCAAAAACTCTTCATAAAACTATTTTCAGTTAGCACAGTTCACCAATAAATCTACCCTTGTAAATCAAAACTCTACTATAAAAAAGCCAAAGTCATATATCAACAACATCCAGAATTGGGCCAGCTTTTCTTGGCCCTAGCACTTTTGAGATGGACTGACAAAAAGTGAAAAAGTGTGCTGTGGTCTGATAAGTCCAATTTCAATTTTTCTTTTAGGAAATCTTGGATGTTTGTCCTTTGGATGAAAGAGAAGAACAATCTAGATTGACAGGCACAATGTTCAAAGCCATCCTCTGTGATGGTACGGGGACTGTCAGTGCCCATGGCATTGGTAATTTGCACATCTGTGGAGGTGCCATTAATGCTAAAAAGTTCATCCAGGTCTTGGAACAACATATGCTGCCATCCAAACAAGATTCTTTTCAGGGGCGTCCCTGCTTATTTCAACAAGACAATGTCCAGTCACATTCTGCAACAGCATGGCTCCAGAGATAAGCAGTCCTAATGTAGATGCAAAGGAAATCAAAAACATCTTCACAATACAACAGTTATCATCACCAGTATCAGTGTGTCCTGTCTTAACTTTTACTTTTAGCAGTAGTCCAGGCTCGCAAATAAACAATGAATACTGGGTTTTTATATTCACACCATCTGATACAGTTGAACAGCTGAGAGTTGTAGTTCAAAATAATCATAATGTTGAAAAATGTCTCTTTTATAATGGCCAAGAGGGAAATGTTCTCAGTGCTGAGGAAATATAAACATCTGGAAAACCCTTATGATGAGATCTTTTTCCTTTCAAACACATTTGAATCATTATGGCGATGAAAGATTAAAACCACTGTATTGGATTAGTGGTTGGTCCTAAAACTAAACAAAATTGGTTTGTCATATTGTAGCAGCCCTTAGCAACAACAATAACAATCACCCGAAGGCCTCTTTTAAGAATTATCTTATTCAATAACAAATTTACTGGTCAGTTAAGCAATTGAGGCATATAAATCACCAGAATGAGAGCAATCAGAGAAATTAAGGAGGCAATTTGAAGATCTTTCCCTCCTGTGATAAATCTTGTAAGTTAATCCTCCATTAGCGGACGCTCAGCTCCTGTCCTTTGGCCTAATATCTCTCCTCTCACTTCATATGGGTTTCCTTTTATCTCCTCAGGTCTGAAAAGTGCTGGCATACATCTTTCAAATCTTAACATGTTTATTTCTTTGACTGGTGGAGTTCTTGGACACTGTCAGATGGACAGATCATTCATGTGATACCTTCTTTTATCCTCCTCTGGCCCAGGCCTCTGATCTATGGACATGTAAAAGGACTACACTACATCAACAGTTGAGGGGAGGAAACAGAAATGAAGGACGATTACTGGAAAAGGGTCTTGAGAGGGAAAAGAAATATGCAAGTATTTATTAAATATGTCACACTAAAACAGGCTAACAAACTGTCAGATTTAACTGGGGGATGTAAACATACATGCTACAAGTACTGCATCTCCAAGAGTATCTTAAAGGAAGAGACTGCTTAATTATAACAAAGGGACAACATAAGCCATGACAGTTGTTTTGCTCTTGTATAGCACCAGGAAAAAAACTTGTACTATCACAGCTCTATGATTTTGTAAAGGCAGTGGCTAACTGTGACATTAGCTTGACTTTGCAAACTACGACGCCACCTAAGTAATAATGTACAGACAATTCAAATTCTTTGAAGCTGAAGTCTTTATTTGGTCCTGCAACAAAATGTAAAAAAAAAATAAAAAATTAAAACCTTTTTTATTGTGTCATATTTTGTAAATCAAGCATTACATGCAATTCAGCAATAACAACTTTTCAACTTTAAACTTTTGCAAGTTTTCTCCTTAGCCATCTGTAACACCTGCATTGTTATTGCTTCTAACAGCTGCTTGTTTCAATCTTTTTTTTATTCTGCAATGTGGTGGTTATCAGGCATTAAATGAAACTTGGGCAGTAACAAGACTCTTTTTACAAAAAATATTTTTTCTTGGCCAATTGTAACATCTGCATGCACTGCTACCTTTTCAATCTCTTTGGCTTTTATTTTCCAAAGTCGGCAGCAAGTAAACGGTTCCTTTTCTTGTACAGGCATTTTCTTTGCTCTGGCTGCACCCTCGTCACCTATGATTGATCAAAACGTTGTATTATGCATTATGGTAGACTTACTTCTATTTTTCAGTTATTTACTCTCATACCAGTGAGTCTTTTTAGCTGTCTTTGAGTGACTGTGAGTCACAGTAAAACAATACAGTTGTGTTTATTACACTTGTTTTGATAGCTTAACAGGCTAGCTTATCTGAAGGATAACAACAGGTCATTGAATGGGATGGTAATTAAAAAACAAATTCCTGTTTAGAACTGATGAAAAATTCCCTCTGAGAATTGGCGGCATTGCAAATTGAAATTTCAGCAAGTAGAAGTGGTTGTAATTGTGAATACATTTTTGGCCAAAAAGAGACACTTTCAGTAAGTAGAGACACCCGCAACTTGCAGAAGCCTTTATCTATTCAGCTTAACACTGAATATGAGGAGTGCCATGTGTTTGACATTGTTACCTCCGCCAAGGAGATTATGTTTTCGGGAGAGTTTGTTTGTCTCTCTGTCTGTCTGTCTGACTGTGAACAAAATAACTCAAAAAGTAATGGATGGATTTTGATGAAATTTTCAGGAAATGTTCAGCATGGGAAAAGGAAGAAGTGGTTCAATTTTGGTGTTGATCCGGATCACTGTCTGGGAACTGTGCTGCTTGGCGGAGGTCTGTGCTCTCCGAGTGCTTTTCTAGTTGCCACTGAAACCCTATATTGGCCTACTTTTTCCACAAAGAAAATCAGAAGGAATTGGTCAGCAAATTTAACTGACAAGTAAAATTGTTAAGGGAATTGGTATCAATAAATCTTAGCTATTCTCATTCTTGGCAGTTGCCCATACCTTAAGGTTATGCAGTGTGCCTAACGGGACTCTTAAGACTGATTAATGAAGAGCAAACTGCTTTCATGGTAACTGCATTAAAACTGTGATGCAGGAACAGCTAGTGTGCAACAAATGAACATTCATCACAGAATATTTCTGCTGAATGTTTTTTATGACAGCCATTTGTATGTTTTTTCTGTTTGTTTGTTTGTTTGTTTGTTTGTTTGTTTGTTCTTTGCTGTTTTGTGGTATTCATTATAACCCAGAGAAAAACAAACTCTTTAACTTAACATTAACATTACAAAACTCTGTGAATGCCAGTATTCCAATCATATGTGACATCAGTCTGCAACAGTATAGATAACACTGCTGATATATTTCTGTTTTAGGCAATACATATTTTATTTCTACCTAGTTACACTGTATTATTCATCTTCTCATAACAGTTGGTATTTACCGGACATCCTGCAGTCTGTTTGTGTACTTCCTTTTTAAACCTGCACATCAATAAATAATGGAAGGGGCTTGCACTGGTGGGGATTCCAGCGCACATTGTTGAGGTTTTTATATCATCTTGGACAAAAAACAGACAGTGAGAATAAACAAAGAAAAGCCAGGCTTTCAAATGGGATGAATCACTCATTGTTACTGAGGTTCAAAACCAACAACAGAGCTTTTTCGCAAAGCAGCTTTGTCACCACCCATATTTTAGTTTCTACTTGGTGCATTAATGATGACAGCGGAACATATATGACACATGTACAGAGGAAACGTAATACATGTCACATCAGGGACAACACAAAAAAAATGAGAAATGAACCCAAACCCAGCAGCAGAGCAGCCGAACAACATCAAGAAAACACCAACAGCAAATAGAGCCAAACAACATATGAAACCCAGACTTCATAAAATCACAAATAAAAACCAGACAACACAGGAATTGAGAGAATTAAAATTTAAAGAAGATGTCTTTAATTAAATAAATTAAAACATTAAGATCTAAAATAAGATATAAAGTAGGGAGCAGACAAAATCAGCATAGAATGATAGCCATAAAAATTTTAGATAATGCTGAGGTAGATATATAAATAGGAACTTTAAAGCAAAACCAATAGGTAGAGATTAAAAAACTGTGGTAACACCTCAATCAAACACTGAACCTAAGACTGCTATGTTAAGTATCCATCAACATCAACTAATCCCATCTATACACAATTTAAAGAGCTGATATTGTGCTTTTTGTGTCTTACATATGTGCCTTTTTCTGTGTTTAACATCCCTGCTGGTACAAACCCCATGTCAGAGCTTTCTGAAGGGAGTTTGTATGTTCTCCCTTTGCTTGCATGGTTTTCTCACAGGGTACTCTGTCTTCCACACACTGACCAAAAACTTGCTCATTAGGTTGATTGGCGGCTCCAAATTTCCCTTAGGTGTGGGTGAGTGTGTGAATGGTTGTCTGTCTCTCTGTGGCCCTGCCAACGGCTGGTGTGCCCCTGTCTCGCTCAGTGTCTGCTTCAATAGGCTCCAGCCCCCCACAGTGAGAGAATAAACTATGACACTTATGGATGGAAAAGCACTACAGATAATGGATGGATGGATGCTTGTCACAAAAGACATTGTACATTCATCATTTATTCAAACTGGTAAAATATTATCATATAAGTCTCTTGTGATTGCAATGCTATTATACCATAACTGTAAATACTGAGAATTTATGTGTATCTCTATATCTCAAGTCCCTCTCAAGAAGGAAAAAGTCTGTGTTTCCCAGGTCTGCAGCAGTTTAAACATGTGGTTTCCTTCCAACAGTAATAACTACATGAACCTCAATAAAACTACAAAATCAGTGCCACATTTGTTTGGCTTTCTGATATTCCCTGAATTAAGTTTGATAAACTTGTAATAAAGCCGTGAACCACACACTAAGGAAGTTCATATTTCACTTGGGATTTTTGGTAAATACTGCAGACACTGGTCCAATTCCAAGTCAAAGCAAAACTCTAAGCTCTTAAAATCCCATAATGCCTTAGCTCTTACCTACATATGTTAAGACAAAAAAAACTGCTTGTTAGCTCTGCAGACTAACACGCTCAATTAAATGCTGCAGTGATTTTTAAAGGGATTATGGGCTTTTGAAGCAAATATTTCATGATTTGCTGCTGTTTTTTTCAATCTCAAAGTACTTCAATCTTCAGATCTTTCATATTTCACAATGACTGTAATGACAGAGAGACAGACTAAATGTCTGACTCAATCAGCTGTAAATGTCAATGTACAGTGAACAAGGTTGTTCTATAAAAAGAACCCCAGTCAGCTGTACATGAATTAGATACAGAAAACATGAAGCACAATTATTAAGCACATGAGTTTTATGCAGTCTTAAGTCCTTAAATGCTATAAAAATGTATCATCACGGTACTTTCATGTACCGGTCCCCAATTGGGTCGGTACTCGAATACCATTGAGGATCCGGAAAAACGGTACTGTTATCGGTGCTTGAACAACTCTTCAACTGTCACATAGTTATGACACTAATGCTGTCCGGCTCAAGCATGTCGGTGAGGGCTAAGGGCTTGAAGGTTTGGGCTTACTTTAGCAAAGTTAATGAAAACTCGGCTCGATGCAATCTTTGTCAGAGAGAAGTTGCATCCAAGGGGGGAAATACTAGCAACATCACCAAGCACTTGGAGCATGCGCATAGTATAAAGCTAAAGGAGTTCAGGCTGTTTGATTGCTATAGCAACACGAGTAGAGTTAGCAGCCTAGCTAACACGAAAGACTGCAGCACCAACAGAGACAGAGGGCACTAATTTCGTAGACCAGGCGCAAGCGCAGGCGCACCTGCCCTGTGCCGGCCGTTGCCTAGTGGACAGGGTGTGACCAGCGCACTTTGCAAGTTTCTTGCAGTTCCAAGAGAGGCGCACTCCAGGAGCAGAGAGGCGCATCCACATCTGCTGTCTTCACCAATCAAAAGACTGCCTCTCCTTGCCTTTAAATGCGCTGCGGCCGAGGCGCAGCGTCTGATTGGTCTGACTGAACCCTGCCACCGCAGAAAAAGTGTGCTGGAAAGACCCGGTAGCGGAGACAGTCAGAGCCGCTGTCCCTTCAGCAGCTGGGAGAACAGACTGGCCATCGGGACGCGCATCGGAGGACACGATGATAGTGACAGCGCGTCAACGTGTGGGCCATCTCTAGGGCCAGGGCAGATGTAATCTGTTCCTTTGTCATTAATAGGAGTAAAAAATTAAGAGACAGTTACACAACAGCTGACTTATCCATTCAGAATGCCCGTGATCCACCTGCACTCCTGGTTTGTCATTGTCAAATAGCAGAACCTTTGGTGATATATTGTATACTCTCCCGGTGTCTCCCCCTCATCCTCCTTGCAATAATGCAATAATGATCTTTTTAGATCACGTAAAAAATAAAGGCTAAAATAGAGGAATATGGGAAATCACGGGTAAATCCTGAGTGACAAACATTTATTTTCTCTCTTTTTCTTCGTCTTTTTTCCCCTTTTTTTCTTTGAATTTAATGAAATGAGAGAAGCCAGATACATACTCAGTATCAGATGTTAAGGCTGTTTACTGTTGACTTGTAAGATATGCATAAAACTTACAGATGCTGTCAGGTTAAGTTTCCATTATGACAAACGGCTTTAATCCGACATCAGATGTGACGGGACAGTTAATATAGATACAAATGTATATGCAGGTTCAGAAGGTTACATTAAATAGTGATTGCTGTGGTTGTTCGTTGCATAAAAATGTGCCTAACACTCTGGAAACCTGCCTCTGAGGCTTTGTTTACTTGTGCGCACATGTGCGCCTGTAACTAAATTACAGCTGCGGAGGGTGCGCTCCGCTTGCGCCGAGAATAGACCAGATTGGAGCTGGCGAGCTTTCAGCGCACCTTCCGCACAGTTTTTTGGCACGAAATCGTCACATGTATCTGTCGGCACCTTCCCCTGGTGCGCCGTCACACCCATCTCTGCTTGCGCCTCCTATGCTGCGCCACAAAATTAGGGCCCAGACACTCTATTATCCGACCCTTCGGTAACAACTCTGCTGAAAACAACACAGTCACACGGGGTTAAACTCTTGACGAGGCGCCGCTGCACTCGGCTGTATAAATTGGGTGAAAAGCCGACGGCAAAGCTCTCCTCAGATGATTAATGTCCGCTCGGAGCGGAAACTCTTTGTTTACTGAGGTCAAGAGAGCACCGGACGTGACTGACGGTCAAGCTGCACTCACAGCACTCTCTGTTGGATGACACGGTCCACTGCTCCAGGCCTGATGTGCTGCTTCACTCAATATTTTACATTTGAATATTTATTTACTATTCGGTTACGGATATTTATCCCCATATTCGAACGGTTATTCGAATATTGAATATAAAGTGAGAGCCCTAGTAGTCATCATAACAGCATTGATTTTAGCATCACAAGATATATGGGCCTGTCTGTACATGCAGTCTGTTGGGTGGCATGAAGGGGTTTTGCCATCTCCTTAGCTTTCTTTTTGCCTCTGAGAAGCATTTGTAATGCATTACATCTTTTCTGTTGAAGCTTTATTATTACCTTGTGGTAATAAAAAAGGTTGAATCTTTTAATATCTTGTAAAGTCTTCATTTTGTACACAAAATTACTTGTTGTAGTATTGATAAGAGTATCGATAAGTGTCGATACCAATAAGGAGTATCGGTGTCCGTATCGGTATTGATAAAATCCTAATGATATACAACGTTGTACATCCCTACCTACCAGTACCTAATAAAGTTTGTCAGCCGCATTACTCAGAAATTTTGTTTAAAGAAAAATGTGCCTAAAATGTGGTTAAATTTAATGTGTCCGGCAACATTACCATAAACAAATTACAGATTAAGTGAAATAAATGGTTGTTGCAAAAATATATTTGTACCCTCTACCACAGTGTTGGAAAAGGAAGAGAGAAAATTAAATACTCATGTAAGAGTGAATCATGTTCATAAAAATCCCAAGGCACACCTACGCTTGCCTGGTTTCACTTGTCGCATCATTTGTGAAGCACTGATGTAGACTGATCAGCAGATAGAACCAGAGCATCACTGGGGTCATCAGGTGGGGACCACTCTTCTCTTTGGTTCCATCCAATTAGCTCCCACAGCATGTCTAAGAACCTGGACGGTGAACTCATGTCCAAACAGCATCATCACCTTCAACAGACCAAGGCACTGCACATGCAAGCTCCAGGTGATTCATAATGCTTCTACACATCCATACTCACCTCTCCATAAGCTTTATCTTTTACTTTAATTTTTATAATATCACTCTTAAAAGAAGTCAAATCTATCACACCTCATATTTAACAAGGGGAACCCATTTATTTTCTCTTAAAATGCATCAGTTGTTTAACATGGCACCGTAGTGAGCAAATGTTATCTGTAGTAGACAGATGTGGTCAATTAAAGCCAGAGCGATTCACTGTCCACAGACTTCACAGCCCTGATTCAACTCCATTCACCTAAAACCTACGAAACACTTTGAAGATGGATAATGGCCTCAGAGACATCAGTGAATGGATTGCTCATAATGAATGAGCTGTACAGATTAAACAAAAAACATCCCTCACAAAGAGTCTCACACCAAAAGAAGATCTCATTAGAGAGTCTGAAGTGGTGACTCAGTAAATTGGAATACCAGTCGTGAGTTAGGCGACTAATGCTGGGTGTGTTTCTGAGGGGGTGTTCAGACAGTTGCAGACTCATATGCATACATGCCATGTACATTTTTTGGGGGATCTGAAATTCTACTCTTAAAAAAAACTCCTAATTAGAAAATATAAATGTGTGTTTGGGCATGTGTCAAACATTTATCTTTCATGCTGAAAGCTGGAAAGCTCTTAATCAATTCCAGCCAACTGTGTAGTGTATCCGTTTGAGTTTTATTTTTCAAATATTACCATCTTAGATATCTCTGGCGGGTAGCATTTGGAAGAGTTTTTAGACATAATAAAAACTTCTGTCATTTTTGATTGTCAGAGAGTGATAGTGAAGACTGATAAATCAACATAACCAGCAGATCTTATTTCAGTTTTGATAACAGAGCCAAACTCTTTCTCTTACCTTTTCATGTCATTACAGGAGTGTTAACTACTGCACCATTCAATCAGCGACCCAAAAGCGCCAAGACCAGCACTAATGTTCAACCCATGCATTAGAATGGGTAAGCGGGGGGGAAGGTGAGAGTAACTCCAAAGACTCTATTTACAATCGATGCATGCTGAACACACAACAGGTTCGGACTGGTTCTTACAAGGAATATGTCATAAAATGCCTTGTGAGCGAGAAGCACATGGTAATTAAAGAAAATCATAAGAAAAATATTAAGATAGACAATGCTTTTGAACAGTTTTGACAGTATATTGGAGTTTGTATGGAATTTGTGACACCTGAATACAAATGGCCCCACAAATTGGGGTCGGGCATTTCGATTTTATTTACCAATGAGCTTAACACATATAAATAGTTTGATGGAAACTAAAATTAAGTTTATCACTGCAGTATTGTGACAACCATTTGTTATTTTAGTACAAATAAAAATTTGAGATGTATTCTGTATCACCATTCAGCTCGGACAGTGTATGCCTCACTTTTCCAGGAAAACTTCACATAAATACATGTACAGCTGGTGATGAAGTGGATTTATTTTTGCTTCTTTAATTCTTGCATGTACTTGTGCATCATGACATCCTTTTATTCTTATGTACTGCATTTTCCTGCAGGCCTTCACCACAGTGATGTCTTTTTAAACTCTGGCTGTGACGTGAGGGGGGAAATATGTGAGTTGACATCAATCTTCTGAAAAGACAGAAAAATCCTCCCACTTACACACATCCTGTGAAACCTTTACTCGAATCTGTAAAAGAAATGTGTCCACAAACAGATCGTTTGAATGCATGTGTGTCCTTCTTGTATTCATGAGTGCTTTTTGTTGTTTAATGAGGTTGAAAAGGTCAGAGGGACTGTGTATAAATAAAGACCCTCTCTGATTTTTCTTAAATATTTTTTTTGTTTCTATTTAGCCTTTATTTAACCAGGAAGTCCCATTGAGATTAAAAAAACTCTTTTAAAAGAGAGACCTGGCCAAAATAGCAGCCGTACAGAGTAACGGTACATAGAAAATGACACAACACAATCAACAGGTTTAAAACAAATAATCAAACAGACCAATTTTCTAAGTTTGGGACCTTTATCTTGGAACTATGTGGTTGATAATAAAGGTTGATGAAATATATTAAAATAAAGATAATGAAATGTTAGGTAATTACTCAATTCATATCAATATCACCATGTTTGGTCCAGTTGACATAATTTATGCTTGTTTGAGATTTATCTTGACCTGGATGACTGAGAATATCCACATATTATATATATATATATATATATATATATATATATATATATATATATATATATATATATACATATATATATATATATATATATATATATATATATACATATACATATATATCCGTGGATATTCTCAGTCATCCAGGTCAAGATAAATCTCAAACAAGCATAACACGAGTTTGGTCTAGTTGACATAATTTATGCTTGTTTGATATATATATATATTTTTTTTTCATTAACTTTTTACCTATGACTTTCAAATTTCTGAATTTGATCCAAGAGTCAGAGTGAACATTTGTTCAAATTTTTGAAGAACCCCTCGAAGCATGGAGACATTAGGCCTAACAACCTGGGCAGAGGCATAAAAGGCACAGCAAAACAGCAAAAAGGGCCTACAAGTATGAAAATCAAAGATATTTTATAACACACATTTAATAAAAGTTGAAAACATAATTTATTCCTTGGACTGATGTCATTATGGATGCACTGCGGTTTGAAATGATTTTCATTTATTTTAGTTGTGCAAGTTGAGTAAAAGTTCAAAATATGGGCTGTTTATTTATTCACCTCTTTTTTAAAAAAATGACTGGATTAAATATTTTAAGGAACTAATGCCAGAGAAAAATAATAACATTACTTTGAAGCTCTCTAAAGTTTAATATGGCTGAGGCCATTAGCGTTAGACAAGGAAAATATGGGATCTTTGAAGAATCAGATCTTATCAAATCTCATTAAAAATATGAAAAATATATTCATAACTCCAAAAGGGGCTGTATTATATTATGTAAAAGGGAGTACCTCAACTGAAAGAGATTCTAGAAGAAAAGCTATTCATGCATTCATAAAAAAGGCAGATATAACGAGACAGAGACACCTTAGAAAGACCTATGTTTGGACTGGGACATGTTTTTGACACATGTTTTAACACTCAAGGTTGCCTACTTAAAAGAACTATTCAACGCATCAGTTCAACTTATCTTTGTCCTTTATGGCGTCCACCTCCCACTGTCTTTACAAGTGCCAGTTTTTTTCTTTGAAACACTGAGATGCGCCTGTTGGCAAGTGTACCAGCATGGCAGCTCATAAAGTGCTTCGTGTGAAGGATTTAGAGCAGATTCCTTGAAAGGAGGTTCATGGCCTCACATTTAACTGGAGTAGCTGATAATTTGTCTGATGAAATAGAGAATGAGAGTTATTTCAGATTTTTTTCTCAGGAGTGGAGGCATTGAAGGACACATCTGAATGGACAGATTCTCTTAAGCTAATAGAAAAACCAACAAATGTAAACCTACCAATGTGACATCCTCACAGTGTTTCCATGTTAGTTTAGGTCCATTGGCTACAGATAACAGGCTTTTTTCAGAGCAGTATATTATCCAGCTGCTTCAAGTTTAGCAGGCTCAATGTAATTACTCGAAGCCCCACAGAGCATTTCTGGTTCGGAGAGGAAAAATAGAATTAGTATGAGACAAGTGCCATGGACCTTTAGCAAGCCCACTTCAAAATAGAAAAAATATTCCCCTGAAGATGTAGTTTAAAGATGATGTGGCACTCTAGGTCAGCTGTTTGTTTTGTACAAGCAGCAAGGGTATCTGTGGGCTGTGCAGTCACAGTAAGCATTAGAGCACAGTACTGGAAAGCTGAAACTAAATCCACTTGAGACATTGAGAGGACCTCTTAGTAATCTCTAAGCTCCACCACACTGTATTTCCAAACATAGGGGGTTTTGTCAAGGAAAAGTTAACCCTTTATCAAGCAAGGAACCATATATGGTCACTTCATTGACTTTGATTTTTGACCAAAAAAGTAATGTCCTCTATCCACCAATAACAGTCTAGGACTGAATGATTTTATTTTCAGTAAGTATTTCAATAAGTGCCCTATAAAGGATTAAATGCTGTAATGAAGCTTACTGCTTCCTGTTGTCAAGCCAACATAGTTTTTTTAGTAGTTTTAACCTGCAAGAGCATTTATTATTAGGCTTTCAATGGCATCATGCACTGTTGTGTACCAGCGTCAGAAGAGCATTACCGCTAGCACTTTAAGCTAAATTCTGTTCATTGAATCTGTGTTAAGAATTAAAAAAAAAACTCCTTTATATTCTCCTTTTCATGTGTAGCTTCTGCCTCGGGGGGAAGTGCTGTATGCCATAAAGCAGTCAAAGCAGTACAAATGTGTAGTTTTTTTAGTGTGGAAGTGTTTCTATCATCTAAACTGAAGTTATATAGTACCAGTGAAGGCGATACAGACCCCTCAGACCATGACAGAGGTGTCATTTAACCTGTTGTCAGGTGATGAACCATTACAATGATTCTAGAAATACTATATTTGGGTGAAAAAAAACTTAGGCTACGTTTACACAGACACTCCTGACTTAAAAACGCAAAGATTTTTCCTTTGTTTTTTCAAAGTCAATACGCTGGAGATGTATGAACCCACTGCAGTGTGCATGCCGGTTCAGTAGATGGCGGTGTAGGTCTACAGAGAGGCAGAGCTGCTACAATACACGTACGAAGAAGAAAAACTTCTCACAAACAATGGTGTGTAGACGTTCAGAGACGCAGGAGTTTCTTTTCTGGACAACAAAGCAGTTCGGACAACAAATCTGTCTGGATAGTATTGTCTGGATAACCGAAGCAAACCAAGCACGGTAAGAGGCTCACACGTTACTAAGCAGACAGCCGAAGCTGCTGTTGTTCCTGTTTTGCGTGCGCAGCCTTCATGTGAAAGAGTACTGCGCATGCGGTGACGTCAGCGTTTCACCCTGAAACACTCTGATATGGGTTTACACGGAGCTGCATGGAGAGCATTTTGGAAACTTTCCACTCTGGAGCCCGTTTTCAGAAGTTACCATTTTCGGACAATTCGCAAAGAGTTTCGATGTAAACACAACGTCAAAACGCAATGAAAACTTATCCGATCTGTACGTTTTCGGGCCAGTGTAAATGCAGCCTTTGTGTTGGTTTAAGATTAAACTGGTGAAACTTGGAAGGTACAAAGTCTTCAATAAAGTTTGAGGTCAATGGATTACATGTTATTTATTTCTTCTGGACACAAAATCAGAAAATAAGAGTATGAGAAGAATGACCGAAATGCTTTGTTGACGTCAAGCCTGTTGTCTGAACAGCTGAAATGGGGGCTTGACATTGTTTTTGGCAGTCAGAACAGGCAAAGCAAACACATCAAAACCATTGTAATGATCATTTCTGATTTATGGCCACAACTGCATTGATGAATGATAAAAAAAACAATATAAACATTTTCCCACCAGTATCCCATTTCTATAATTCATCAGTCATGTTATATTATCTTTAGCTACTTCATCATGGGTGGTTGTGGTTTTCATTGAGGTTTATAGATGAAGAGTTTCTGGGCTCTATAATCACACACAGATTAAACACAATAATGGCCTTTAAGCATCTGTCCTCATTCTTCCCCTCCCTTATCTTGTTTTCCATCACTTCATCTTTGTTTGTGTCTTCTCTCTCTACATTTTTCCTTCTCCCATTTGTTGCTTTAGGGTCTCTCTGCAGATATTTGCTCACTTCGCTTGACTATTTCTGTATTTGTTTTTATATATTAACATGGAAAGGAATCAGGTTTGATCTGGTCAGAGGAGCTTAAGATAGATGGACATACAAGTTGATGGAAAAACAGAAATATTAGAAAGTGGTATTCTCTTAATGTTGTTTAGATTCCTCTTTTTGTATTTGAGTGCAAATATGTCTGTAAATGCATCATGCCAATGAAGAGTATTCGGAAGCACGAGTTCTCCAGTCATCGCAGCATGCATGTGACCAAAAAGCAGTGGGCAAAGACACTAGAAAACACTAACTTCAAATGGCCCTATCTTGTTTATTCAGGACCTTGTCTTCGAAATACAAAAAAAAAAAAAAAAAACTGTAGAAAAAACTCAATTCACAGAACTCATGATTTTGTGAGTGTTTTATGTCCTTTGGTGTGTTCAACGCTTTTCCTTCACATGATAGAGCACTTTGTGAAAAGTCTGCAACATTTCTTCCCATGTTTTTTGGCAAAAGCAGCCGCCTAAAACATCTCAAGGGAAATAAACCTACCAGTGTGACATCCCTACAGTGTTACCATGTCAGTTTAAGCCCATTGGCTCATGGTAGCAAGCTTACTGAGAACAGTGTACTATCCAGCTGCTTCGAGCTGAACAAACTAAATGTAAATGCTCTAAGTCAGAGATAAATATTTTCATATTTAAGATCATATGAATATTAGATATTTAATATTTAATATTTCTGATTCAGAGAAAAACAAAAGAGTAGGGCAGGAAGTTGGCCAGCACTGTGTCACATACAGTTCCTATAGCGGAAAGTACAGTATATGGGATACTAGAATAGCTTTTTAGATAGTTGCCTTAAAAAGGTCAGTTTTGAGCTCATGCAAATAAAAGATTTGAAATCAGAGTTGAATGAAACATGCATATGCATCTCATAATCTGTCACTTCTGATTTTTATAGCATTACGGTATTTTCAAAAGGACGGTTGCCAACATGTACTACAAAACTAGTCAAGGAACTGAATGCTTTCATTACTGATCATGAAATAATATATACACCATAGCACCACCATGGGCACCACCATGATCAGGTCATTAAAGCAAGAGAAAATTCTCAAACAGGATGTTACATAACACTGCATTGTACGTTAAAAGGGTGGCAGCTGCTTGTTGGATGAACCGCAATTTTGCAGTTTCATAACAGCTTAATAGTAGCTTTTTACTTGTGTTGATTACACTGCCCAAAAACATGTGAAAGTTAGGTTGTTTATGAAGATTATCATGACTAAAAAATGCGAAAATTGCATACATTTTTGTTCACCATGGGCCTTATTATCAGCAATGATCCCAGAGCACAGTAAAAATCTACTTGACTTTTAGTGGAGGGAACTAGTGCAATGCTCACTTCCTCGTTTGCCCCAAAAAATATCATCCCTGCACCCCACCATAGACCTCATTACTGGAGCAAAGACCAGTGCTATAGCTCCACACAGTGTTGGGTCACTAGATGAAAGCTTAAACAGTGCTGTAACCTAATCCTCAAACTGAGTCCACCCAACTCTATTTGTGAAAGTTACCTTAGTTTCATTTAAACTCGAGAACATTTTTTTATGAAGTTGTGTCATGGAAACATTTAGTTTTTGAAACCTAATTAGTTCTGCTTATGCCTGAATCGGCAATGTAGTATTTAGTTGCATGTTGGAGATGTGTCAAGCATCTTATTCACTCTTGGAAAGTGGCTAAACTGCCGTGACAAAAAAGCCTTTCTTATCATTTATGTATTTGCTGACTGCTCTGAGATTCTTCAAGCCTGTAATTTGTGCCAACTGCAGAAAATGACTTTTATGTGTTACAAGACTAACATTGTTGGTTCAAGGGAGTTTTTCCAGTTATTACCACAATGTGCATGTTTTTAAGAGGAAGAGTTTTTGAGATTTAGATGGATTATAGTTCAATACTTTGAACAACACTCCCATCTTTAACTGTGATACAAATTACTGAACTAGCCTTTTAATCATAAATACAAAACACCACACTGACATATCCTAGTCATGGTAAGTCTACAGAAAGTTGAAAAATCGGTTAAAGGTCAGTGGGGGATCAGGAGTGTTTCAGAAAAGAAAAATCCTTGCCTGAAGTGGCTGACTAGAAATAACATGCTGTTTTCTATAATCCCTGTTTCAGGGTCACATGAAAACTACTGTATAGACGGTCAGAGGATTATGACATCACAGTGATCAGCCTATTATTTCTGGCTTGTTTTTGCATTTCTTCCGTATTTAGACCACAGGGCAGGTAAGGCTAAAGTCTGGCTACTTCTATATAAAGTAAAAAGTTGAAGATTAAAGACTTATGTTACCTTACTGCTTCATTTCTATTTTTTCCCAGTGTTTGTGTCTGGTACTTGCAGTTGTCTAGTTAAATAAGTGGGTTTAAGGCACTTGGAGAAAGAGAGTGCGTGGTTTGTTTAACATGCCTCCTTAATGTCTGATTTCATTCAAATAAATGCACAAAAACCAAAACTAAATCTTTTTTCATATTATAGGTCACTGTCCTCAGTGTTTTTCTTTGCTCTGGGTGTCAGGTGCTGAACATGCTGACCTGCTTTTGTTTTGTACAACTGACAGAGCAAAACCAGCAACATGAGTAGACGCAGGCCCTAATGGTTTCATTGCAAGTGAATGAACTGTACATGTGTATTAAAGCTTATGTCATGATGCAATCACAGATAATGGCATTCTCACTACAGTTCTTCCAAAGAATTGTCTCCCTCTCGATGGCTGCAGCTACAGTAACTGATCCCTGTCTGAGTGCCTTTTCCGTACAATGATGGCAAGGTCATTTCTTTGGAACACTTCATGAAAAGGCAAGCATTTTCTAAGAATTAGTTATCTTGTTCCAGGCTCAGCATATGGATGTATGCTGGAACAGGAAAGACCACTTGCCAGTGTTATCTAATATCATTTATTCTCCCAGGGGGAATCCATACCAAGCTCTCACTCTTTCAAACATTTACAAACAGTGAGCTGACATAACCTCATTTGTCTCTCCCCTTTGTCTCATTTCTTTCTCACTCTCTCCAGTTTTTAGATCACACTGCAGGGATGTCAAGTGGTCAGGGGCCTGCAGGAAAAGTGTGTTAGTATCAAATGTTCCCTGGGAGAAAGATATCTTGGAAGAGCTCCTTGACGTTTGAGCACCCTGTGTGTGGTCAGCTACTGGATCCTTTAGATGAGAAATGTAGATCTGCTCAAGAAAGATGCCCGGATTTATTTATTTTCTCAAGCAGAGCTGTGTTAGGCAAGGGCATAGGTTTGATTTTGACATGTTTTTCACATTTATGACTGTTATTCCACATCATGTGAAGTTGATCAAACAAACAACCTACCGTTTTCAGAAAAAACTATACTACATACTACACTCATCAAAAATATAAATGCATGAAACAGGAGCAGCTGTATACTGACCACCTCACTGCTACATGGCATGAGAGCCTTTGTGTAACATTATGCGGCTGGCAGCAGTGGGAGGCCCCAATGGATGATGGGAAAGACAATGTAAAGAGTGATTTTGTGTTAATTGCTTGTGTTTTGTGTTGGGGTACCATGTGGCATAATATTAATAGGAACATGTCCCTAGTGTCCTTACCCATTTGTACACGCCTGGTGTCAGGTACTTTTAACAATGATTAAATTTTGCACAGACATTATTAGATTATGTTGGACCATTAATAGAACAATAGGTGGATGGATGGATGGATGGATGGATGGATGGATGGATGGATGGATGGATGGATGGATGGATAGATAGATAGATAGATAGATAGATAGATAGATAGATAGATAGATAGATAGATAGATAGATAGATAGATAGATAGATAGATAGATAGATAGATAGATAGATAGATAGATAGATAGATAGATTTTCAGCAGTGTTTTGTTTAAGTTTTCTCTGAAACAGTTGAGTGCAGAAGTCAAATACTGTCTAGGTGTTTGATCACTGATAAAACTATAATAGTTAGTAGTAACACTTATTTTGTGTCTTAATGCATCCACACCACAGATTGTTGTTTTCACTCATTTTGGAGAGCTGGTACGAAAACTCTTACCAAATGCAATTGCTGACTCTTTTTGGAGTAAGCATATAAAACTTAAAACTAGAATTATATGTCTCCTGATGGAGAAGAGGACAGCTGTTAAAAAGTGGTGTCAGTAGCCTTGTCTGCTGTGTATGTGTAATGGTATACACATTTATTCCATCATCATTTGGCAATGAGGCAGCTGCCTGGAATTTATTGATTGGGGCAAGCAACTGGTCTGGAGATGGTGTCATACATGTGGTGATGACGGTGTGTTTCTACATTAGTCAGAAGCGTTTACAGTACGTATACAACCTTTTTGATTAAAAAAGGCATAGAATAAACTGTGAGAACAGCTAAATGTACAAGGAAAGCTTTGAAACTGGTTTATTCTCTGGCTTTTTATGATGAGAAAAGGTATCGTTTAAAATGATTGCAATGAAATGACACAAATGAGATAGCTTAATCAGACATAAGTAACTTAGGGAAATAGATATAGAATAGAGACACAAACTTACTTCACAACTTCAGACACAATCTTTCTTCTTAGGATTTTTTTACCTTACAATAGGCCTTTACTATTGCAACACACATGTAGCACATGGTATCAGCCAGTCATTTAGCAGTTTAAAGAAAATTTTAAATAAAACTGATGTGAGAGGGTATTTTAATGAAGCACAGTAATAATTGTTGAGGCAGACCACTGTTGGATATGTTTACAAAATATTGCAGGATTGTTGAATTTGGGTCGTATCAGGTACTTTCCAATAGTGAGGTGGCTGAAAAGATTCCCCGCAGTGCTGTACCTTTGAGTACAACTAGCTGAGACCACCAGTAAAGAACACTGGTCTTGGCGGTACAGTAATTGCATTATTGTGTGAGTTTTATTTGAAAACAAGCTACGAAATTATGATGGATGTAATGTACAGAGGGCACTAAAAAATTCAGTCATTTATGTCTCTCCAGGGAGTCTATTTGGCACTTTTTTGGAGTGCAGCAAATAGGTAAGTATTCTTCTACCTCAAACAGCATATCAGTGGAATCAGTGCACACAAGGGGAAGAACATGTATCCATTTGTATCCATAAAATTGTGACAAACACTGAGACTTCCTTAAGGAAATATAAGCATTCTGAAATTATTTACGAGAATGTGTATTCAACCCAGCATAGTTTATATGTCCACTCATTCAGGCCCATGCAGAAGCTCCACTACCTGCAGTACTCTTAGTGTCCACTTGAACCTGGCTGCAGAAACCTAACCTAAATTTATACATATTATACACTTATGCGCTCTCACCAAATGGGGATTGTATGTTTCATATCCAACACTGTTTTTTCTGTTAATGGGGAGTTTTTTTGAGGATATGCTGTTTTGGAACCACCAACTCACTATTAGTCAGACGGCCTTCAGTCCTGTATCAACACAGATATACTGTAGAATACCAAATAAAAGAGGTTTCCAATTAATCGCTTGGTTCCAAATAAATGCTGAGTGTAGCCGTATAATTTGACAAAATGAGCCATGGTCAAAGTTCACAGAACACACATGCAAACGCTGAGCTCACAGCTGACTTGAAAAAAAAACATGTTTAGACTGTACCTTTTCAGTCTGCATGGTTTATTTGTCGGCTTGTTTCTCCTCCCTCTGTATGTCAATGTAACCCTTTTTAGAGTGTACAATGTTAACATTAATAGTAATAATTCTTAATAATAATAATAATATTATTATACTAAGTTATAATCCAGCATTAATGATCAGAAGAACTAGAATCGACTGTGGAGTCTGTATAAACTAAATCAATACCACCAGGATTAACATACACAGAATGCAAATATAAGTTTGAGAATGTTTCTGTTTATGGTAAATTCATGAAATGTAAATATAAATCATAAACCCAATACTTGTAACAATTATTACCCGGGATTTTTCTCTTTCAAAACAAAACACAAAAAAACATTAAATAAACAAAAGAGAGCAAATATAGTGCACTATATCAAAAATAACTGAAATTCAGGGTTTATTCTTGGTTCACAAATCTTTTTTCAGTCTTTTAGTCCAACTTAGACCTTTGTCCTTGGTGATTCTGAGAGTTCGTCCTACCAGTTTGGGTATGAAGCCACACAGTTCAAATAAAGGGGAAAAAGGGGTTCTCAATTATCCAGTCAGAGTTCATCAGGCTCAGCTCGCCATCAAAAGGGATCCATTCCAGAAACCTGACCGATGCAGAAGTTCCATTTATCAAGTGTCAGCGATGTTCTGGTTCTCCTTTCACTTAACAGCCTCTTCAGTAGAAATTGCACACTTCATAGCCTCTCTCAGCACTTCTTTAAATCATGTTTTTATCAATTGTTTGTTCCACTCATCTCTGCTATGGCTGGCATCAGTGCTGCAGCTCTCAAAAGGAAGTGACATCACACGTGTGCAGCTTATCTGAAGCACTGAACCGGAATATCCTGCTTGTGAAAATGTTGTGTATCTAAATAAAAGTATATATGAGTAAAATATATATTAATTTTATACTGTCCGTAATTAAAAGGTTTATTTATTTTTCAATGTCAGGTCATTAATATTGTGAATACATTTATTTATTACCGAAATATATTGAATCAATGGTTCAATCATCCATCTGGGCTACATCAACAAAATGCACGTTGGTGTACGGCGCTGTTTCACAACAGTGCAGTTACACTCAACGTCCACAGAGGCCACTAGAGCGCAGAAAACCGGAATCTTACATACTAGGGCTTTACAAATCCAAAGAAGAAGACGTTGCCACTGCCGCTATCTTATTTGCCCTGTCAGGAGGCCAGACACGTCAGTTAGCGGTACATTGCTGCTTATCTGCATGGCCCCGGTGCAGCGAAAAAAAAGAAGACCTAAACTTAACTACTGGCAGTTCCTTACCAGTTTTAAGAGTGTTTTGAGTTCTGAGTTGAAAGAAGAAGATAAGGGTATAACTACAGTACTGTTATTTGGCCTTGAAAATGTAAACGTGATATTCATACTGGTGTAACTAAATAATTTGATTACATTTGCCATATTTTTTCATTTGTTGCTAAGCAAGATTTTTGTGGGAAAGGAATTAAATGACTGTCCCAAATAGTCGCCTGGTCCCAAATAAACGCCTGTTCTGCTCAGTGATTGAAACAAATAAACGCCCCAGCTATAATTTGGTATTTTACGGTATTCCAAAGGCTCCCATGTTAATCAAACAGCTAATGTCACATGACTTTGTCCATTTCTTATACTGTCTGTGGTTGATACACAGTTTAGTTTTCCTGTTTCTACTCTAAGCATCCAGATCTTGTGATGTAAAGTTTGGGCTGAGTTCAGCTGACCTTTGGATTTCATTTTGAATACAGCTCAGTCAGATAAAAAGCAGTTTCCCTTACAGGCATGCTACAGCAAGTACAAAAGGCCACCTAGTAATCTTGACCTTCTGAGGGCTATGGATCAGATGATGAGGCATGACTAATCCTGTGTTGATGCCAAAGAGGAGTAAGAGTCTTTATGAGTTCAGAGTCACTGTCATTATGGTCCCATTTCACCTGTGGTGCAGAGAATTGTGCTTGTCATCTTCTCTACTTCCTTAAATAAACAAACAGGGCATCTCTGCAGTTGCGGAAATTGGAAAATGGGAGACACGGCATTATCCTGCCCAAACAAACAAATTCCACAGTGTTGTTTCATTTATTAGCAAGACTAGGCCAACAAACACTCCACAGCGGCTCTCAGTCTTCACACTCTCCCTGACTTGCATCTTTGCCTTTCACTCAGCTGTGGGAGAAGCAAAGTTCTGTGGGAGAAACAAAGTTCGTTGGGCGTAAGAGAAGTCAGCCATCTGTATTAATAGCGTGCTGCAAGCACATGCTCTGTGTCAGCCAAGGACAGGATCCCAATCATCTCTGCAGGCTGGATGAGAGCTCCAACACCTGATATACCCATCCAACGGTTTCACTTGGGCGACCAGCAGGATAATAATCTGATAATAGCAAACACACAAATAGTTATCATATAGACAGCAAAAGAGTGATAGTCAAATGATCAAAAGGAAGATCTGCTGCCAAAAATGTCAAGGAACACGAAGACCTGGCTTAGGCAAAGATTATTTTTTGATCCAAATGTTTTTGTTTTGTGGCTGCGTTGATAGAAAACATGGTTTCCAGACCTGGATTTAATCAAATATAAAAAAAAATGGAAGAACAAAAAAATTACTGGTGCAATAAATACTTTTCAACAATACAGATTGATTAAAGCAACTTATTTACTTCATAGAAATAGGTATGCTGAAACAGTAAATAGACATAAGCTTGTGCAGCTGCGGTCATCTGACTGCACTCAACCACACACCCACATTCACACAGTAAAAACTGCTGTGTAAACTGCCCAGCCAATTACATTCATTCCACTAATTGAGAGGAAGTTGGTGGACATGGACACATGGACAGTGGATTTAGGGACACACCCTCAACCCTCCAGTTAGGAGACGACTAACTTTACTGCTGACCCACTGCCTCTCACTGACTTTAAATATAATATTAATTAAAGTCATAAATAAAATTCACATTTAAATTTTTTTTGCCACACCTTCCCGTCACTTAAATTTTATGTCCAAAATTGGCTGCTTTCCACTAAGTTCAAACTGGTCCCAGATATACCCAGATTATATATTTTTTAATTTTTTTAGTCCCAAAACCATCAAAATATTAGATTTTTGCATGGTTGTGAACTGCTTTTGTTTCACCCTTGCTCAAAACAGGGTGTTTGGCTGTAAATCCTCATGGGCCACACTCCCCCCAAGAAGTGGAAATGGCTTTGGATTTTTAGCTTTGTGCTCTTTACAGTTTTCCAAGCTTATCTCTACCGCTGTGACTAATGTTCATACCACTGACTACTATAACTTAATTTTAAAATAATCCAGAGCCCTTGAATAGACTAATTATTGAGTAAAAATACACCTCCAATGCAATAACACATGAGGCACTGCAACTAAATGACAACAAAGATGCCTCTGCCGTCCAGTAAAGGGAGTGACCTACGTCGTAGCTGTGTGTCCACAAAAGGTCTATAAAAATTAGAGATGGGCATTAGTAAGATTTTATTGATACAACTGGTATTATCGATCATACCTATCAATCTGATATTTTATAACTTAACCCTTGTAACCCACAACCCTTGTATATGCCTCTCAATGTATTATATGGAAAAAAACAAGCCTTTCAGGTTTCAGTGTCAACAAGATCGAACACATGACACTGTTGATATCTAAAGTTATTATATGTACAAAATACTAAGGACATTTTCTGATGTTTCCACCCTTTTGCAAAGCTGCAGTATGCAGTTTATTTCTTGTATCATCAGGATACAAGAAATGACTTGGCATTCAGCCTCCAGAAAGTCTAGAAGGGAAGCAGGCTTTTTGGCTACAAATTGTTCAGACTAGGGAAAGCACATCCATTGGCCACACTCTGAAGGTACACCCACTTCCAATTGACTGAGAAATATTATCAGTGGAGACAGTCCCTGTTGGCAGCCAGTGTATCAGCATTAGCAACAACTGCCAACACAGCTAAATAACCAAAGAAAAGAAAGACAGAGGCACCTCAATGGCCAAAGGAATAACATGGCAAACATCTGTATTGCATTTGACAGATGTGTTGTATTATTGACATCGGTCTAAAGCAGGACCAAAAGCTGGCAGTGCTTCTAATGGATAGGTAAGCTGCAAATAAATGTCCTTGTTATATCAAAGGAGTGATAGTTTCATGAACCTCTGCCTACTGAGACTCTTTTGAGGCTGCAAATGCATCAGCATGACGTCTGCTATAATTGAATCTTTGACGTCTTTGCCGTCTTCTTGCTGACAGCCTGTGAAGAGACCACCTTAATTTGAAAGGTATCTATAACTTAGTGGGTGGGATTGATAATGGAATTCTAAATTCTGAAGCAGAAAGAGTGATGATATTGATTCCTGGAGATATTTGTCATAGATTCGAAATTAAAATTGAGTTACATATGTTGTAGGAAAAGTGCTACATAAATAAACTTGACTTGACTAAAATCGGTACCCAATATCCATTACTTACAGAGAAAAGAGTGTTTATAGTGGTTTGTTGTTCTTAGTTCTGTTTTTATACTGACAAAACTGTTCTACATTGAGTTTTAGCCACTTTGGCTGAGATAGGTTGTCTGGTTTTCCTTCTCTCTTTTTAAAATGCCATCTACATATCAAGTTCTCCAAATCCTCCTTTTGTCACCGAAAAAAACAATAAATGCACTGTAACACACTATTGAAGTCATGCAACAATGTTCCTGGCATCAAAAATCTTCACATTATTCTGCAATGTCAGTTTCATTTTACAGTGTGTTCCACTGAACCACAGTATGATTAAGTCCCTTTAAAAATGGAGCTGTTGGCAGTGGAGCTTGTGACACAGTGTAGAAATAAACATCATCGACCACCGTAAACCATTTAGATACCTTCAGGTGTTGAATGAAACAGCATCAACCACTGTAAACCATTTAGATACCTTTAACAAAATAGTGGGAGAGCAACCTTTCATGTGCAAAAAAGAAAATAAATAGTCCAGTATAAAATGTTAAACCAAGCTAGAGTTTAATCATTGGTTTACATAACACATTTCCAATGTAAACATAAGTAATAATGTCACACAGTGATGTCACACATAGAAAAAATGGCTAACAGTCTGACTTCACAAGCCATAAAGGCTGTGTCCTCTGTGCACATATAGACTTTTATTTGACCTCTAGGCTTGATACAGTCTTAAAGAAGTCAATCTATTCGTAATTATGATGTGTAAATTGCTCAAGACTGTACTCTTGGCTGTGTCTACTCTGAATATGTCAAGGTCCCTTGGATCTACGAAAGTGAACCTTAAATAGAAACTGATTCAGAACAGGCTGTACTTTCAGTAACAGCTTAGGAAATTCAAGAAGCTTGATGACCATTCTTGGAATGGTCATCAAGCTTTGCACTGCCATCATCCAGTCTATCCTCTGCCTGTTCATCATCATCTGTTTTTGTTCTGCAACAAAACACGGCACACAGACTGCAAAGAACAACCAAGACTTCAGAAGATAATCATCAGAGGCAGACCTGCCCTCCATTCAAGACTTACACTGGTCCAGGGGCAGAAAAATGCACAATGACATTATTATGACATTTTTCAAGTTGGTAAATTCATTCCTTGACAAGTGACAAGGCCATTACTCTAATCATCATTAAGTGTATGTGAACTCAATTTTATTAATATAGAATCGAAAGAGCGTTTACAGGGATTCTCTTCTGGCTTTGTACAAGCGTCCACCATAGTAAAGGGATAAACTGACCAGGTCAAAGTCAAAGTCAGCATCCAGGAGCCTGTTGGACATTCTTTGCCTTTGAATGAGATCTTGTGAGCACCATGGCATAAAATAAGAATAATTCTCCTTAAACTTTGCACAGATATGACTCTGAATCACTGATGAACTGATTACATCTTAGAGGTCAGAGAAAGAAAAACAGTTTTATTGTCATTTTTAATGCAATATATTTACAACGCTTTAAGACATTTACATCAAACTTTGTACAAATGTCCGCTGAGATGAAAAAATAAAGATGGTAGCATTTACAGGTCATGAAACAAAGAACTAACCTTGCACAGCATCTGGATCTTCCTGATTCAATGTCTGTAATCAGGCAGATCCCTCTTGCCAAGCTCAAATCCTCATGGATTGTAGAGCTGATGAGAGCTGTGAAAAAGCAACAAAAACACAAGAAAGCCTACACAGGATCTTGTAAGGTTTGCACAGTTGTCCTCTTGCACTGAATGACGAACTTGTCAGATTTTGAAAGTTAAAGGTTTTGAGGCATCATGTTCCTTATCTCTCAAAAACACATCCAAGAATTTCTCTTACTTTGACAAAAACATTGTTTGACTCAGAAATAAAATGGTACAATTAATAAGGGACAAGGCAATGTGAAGTGAAAACTTGTTGATGTCATATTTTCCATGGTGGCAGTAGTGCCTCCCTACTACATTATTTGATTGCCCTGTAATGAATGTGATTGACAGAGCGATGTCCAATCACCTTCTAGATGCTTCTCAGGTGGATTTGTGAAATATATCGAATCATCCATCTGGTGTGCAAGGTTAAATAATTTCCTCCCTGACTTGCAACTAAACTGATTACATTAAGGAGGCCAAGTGACCCACCACTGTACTTTCGCTCTCTGGTCATGTATATCCTGCAGGGACATAAAACCACCATGTTGTAGCTTTTGTTCATTTATATTGTTTTTAACAGCAGGCTACATTTTCTTAAATACCAGCTTTCCTGTATCAGCTCAGTTGCAAAGAGACTGCTTTTCACCTTCAGTTTCACTCAAACCCTTTTGTCAGTTTTGGTGCTAGTTAAGTCAATCGCAACCTGACGCACCAGAAGGATCATTTAATATATTTCATTAGTTTATATGGGCAACAGCCTACAGAAGGTGTTTGGGAATTAGCAGAACCTTTCCATAGCATTTCCAGCAGGGGGTTTTATGATCATCAACCATGTTATAGGCCAGTCAGATAATGTTGTGGGTGCTGCTGTGGTGTAAAACACAAAACATAAGCCACTTTGCTGAATGATTTTTGAAGTCAATCAGTGATATCCTTTCTAACTGCTATTAAAATCAAAGTAGTCACCTCGCTCGCAGATCCCACCTCTTTGTGCTTTAAAAGACACTGATTGGGCTGTCCCACTTTAGGAACAGGACAGTCATTGTAGGAGCTTAACCAGATGGATCTCTAAGAAACACACGAACAACACATCTACACACACACACACACACTGTGTTGTCTGTTTGCTTGCAACTTAGTTTTATGATATTTTTTTGTTCATTAAATAAAATTGATGCTGATACATTGAATAAATGTTATCAGCATTCAAAGAGGGGTGGCACTGTGTTTCAGCAGGTAGTGCACCTGCCTCAAAGCAAGAAGGTCACCGGTATTCCCGGGCCGGGCAGAGCCTTTCTGTGTGAAGTTTGCGTGTTCTTCCGGTGCATGCATGGGTTCTCTCCAGGCACTCCTGCTTCCTCCCAAAGACCAAAAACATGTCTGTCTATGTGGCCCTGCGATCAACTGGCAACTGGTTCAGTGTGTACCCCACCTCTCACCCAATGACTGCTACGATAGGCTCCAGTCCACCCACAACCCTAAAAGGGATAGGCGGTATAGAAAATGAATGAATGATTCAAAAAGAAGTTTCCTGTGATTACTGTGCATGTTTGTTGTTGAAAAAAAATCATTAACGAGGGTCACTGTACTGATTTGAACGTTCTTTCATTTGAATAATAATGTTATCAACCATAATCCATCCATCCATTAGCTCCACCCCTTTTCTCTTCAAGGGTCACAGGGGGCTGGAGCATACACTAGCTAACAGGAAAACCCCCAAATTCCACTGCACACGAAAGCGCCCCGCAGCACAACGAAGCGGAGCGCCGCAGTCTTGCTCCGACAAGCAAACCCCACTGAAAGCAGCGCGCCCAGAAGCGCTGCGGTGCGTAGCCCGGAGGGGGAGGGCTGATCCCCAGAGAGCCACAGGCTCTCATGAGAATAGCGATGTCACACGCTCATTAAACGTGTTATAGACTGAGAAAAGAAATAAACAACACCTTGCTTCGCTTCTCTAAGGTCCCTTTGCTGGTCCCAACCACACAGCTTTGTAAATTATTCAACTTCTATCCACCTATATCCGCGTAGAAAAGATATATGGTGTCATGTATACAATGTTATATATTACTGTATCTCTACGATTCACTTTTCTTCGTCCATGGTGCCCAGTTGCCTCTGGGACCCTCTGACTGACTGCTGACCTGGTGCTCGTGCCTCCGGTTTTGACGCAATGACAAATAATTGAGGAAAATTACGTGCAAAAGTCAGTGCATTGTGTTTTATTTTGAAACTTCCGGTTACTCCACACGGTGACTTCCTGTCTTGTGCTTTCATAACGACAGAGAATTTACGAGGTTTGGAAGCGGCTGCACAGAAAACAGACCTGAAGCGTATCTCTTGCGCCTTGGTGCGCGCCGGCGCTTTCGCGTGCAGTGGAATTTGCCCGACAGACTACAATGGGAGCAAAGTTCTCCGCAGTGAGTTTCAAGGACGCTGCGCGGCGCATTGTGGCGCTTTCGCATGCAGTGGAATTTGGGGGTAACAGGGCAGGGCATATGCTGAACCAGTCACCATGCAATCACAGGACCACATAGAGAGGCAGATAACCATTCACACTTTTATTCACACCTAAGGGAAATTTCAAGTCACCATTTAATCTAATAAGCATTTTTTTTTTCGTCAGTGGGAGGAAGCCTAGTGATTGGAGAGAGCCCATGCACGCATAGTAAGAACATGCTAACTCAACACAAAAAGGCTCGGACTGACAATCGTTCAAACTAGCAACCTTTTGCTGTGGGGCATGTAAACTACCTGCTGTGCCACTTCACCACCCCATTAACCTTAATAAACATGAGATTTAATAATTACCTAATGAGAATGATTCCACTGGCAGATGAGGTAGTTAGTGCCTATTTCTAGGCTGGTGCGCCAAGGTGACCAATATTGGTCTGTAGTTTTATTGGTAAATATTTAAATCTATCATAATAAATCATACAAGTCAATAAATAAACAAATTTTGTGCATTAAACTCCACAATGGGGGTCACTGATTTAATAGACCGGCTGTACTCTTACCTGGTGTAAATGCAGCAACAAAACACTGAGTAATAAGGCCCCAGGCTCAACTGTGCTCTTCTTTATTTTTCACTATGCCAAAAATGTGATCCTGCTTAATTGTAGAAGTCAAACAGACACTCTCTTTGAAAAAATTAAATGAAGTTTTTTTCTTAGCATTCTGTCAACCTCTTAACCACATATACAGCACCAGTCCATTTAGACATTAACAACAAATTTAGAAATCATTGCTGCTCATGCTGATGATCTGGGTTTTTGTTTTGCAGTCATCTCAATGCATACATTTTTCCTTAGTCTAAAAATTCCTCATATTAAAGTGGATAAATCAAAATATGAGAAAGAATCTAAAAAATGCTAGCAGTAGCAATGTTGTCGAGGTGGTAGAAGGTTATCTGACTGAAATAAGAAAGCCATTCATTCAGCACTGTGTGATGAAATCATGCAGTTCTGCTCCAAGGGTTCATTAAGTTCAATCCATAGAACATGCTCACGCATGGAAAGAGATTTAACTTACAGGAACAACAAATGCCTCTGTAAGTAGACTAAAGTTGCGACATAAATACATTTCTTCTTATGCATTAAATTTTTTTTTAAAAGGAATGGATGGACTGATGAATGGATGGATGTACTCTAACCTCCCTGTCACCTTATGTAGACCCTCATGTTGGTTACAGGAATTGAACTAACGTAAAATACCCAACACTGAGCCCTGATTATGACATAAAGCTAACACAAGGCAAGATTTAGATGACTGAAGAAAGTGTGTGAGAGAAACAGGGAGAGGTTTGTTTGTTTTTAATCAAAGTGCCACAATATTATTGAATTAATGTAATCCAAGTAAATAGAATTAACATTCAGTTCAATAAAATCCTCTGCCAAGACAATAACGCCATTGGTGCTGCTTGTTTATTTGTCTGCCATGCAAAATTATGCCAACCAGACTTCCATGTAACATGTTGAGAGTGTTTCACAGGGCCAAGAAGGGCCCCATAAAAACAGAGTGGTCTGGCAGACAAACGACAGTGCTGGCAGTTCCGCCTCATGGATAAGCACTGTACAACTTTACACCCTTGTCTCAAGCAGAGTGAACTGGGAGACACTGAAATTTACAAGAAGATCAAAGTCATGTTGAGTATTATATGAGATTGGCCTGTTTTCCCTGTCATTCTGTAGCTCTTGATATATTTAAGACTTGGATGATTGACATGATGCTCGTACAAATGTGTGAAAAAGAATTCTTTGCTCTTTGTCTGTTTTGCATTAGAAGCTAAAACGGGAAGAGAGCAGTTGACTGAATTGTTGTCGAAGCCCCACTTTGCTGACCCTTCCTTTGTTACAGGCAAACTTTTAAGGTTCAAAGGTTCAAAGGTTTCTTTATTTATACCTTGCGGTAAACTTGGTTTGCAGGCAGGAACTCAGCAGTCCAGACAAGACACACAGATGAACAACCATACAAAAATAAATTACAGTACAAAAAAGAAATGCCAGTCGTTAAAAACCATAAAATCACATAAAATCTCTCCGGATCCGAAGATTCAATAAGACTCCCTCCCTCATCTCTTTACGTTGCTATTGAGCTTTGTAATAGCAGCTGGAACAAACGTGGTTCTGTAGCGCTTGGTCCTGGCCTTGGGGACCACGAAGCGACAGCCAGAGGGAAGGAGCTGGAACTCGCTATGCAGAGGGTGCGAGCTGTCCAAAGCAATAGCGCTGGCTTTACGCTGCAGCTGGGCCTCATAGAGAGCTGTCATGGAGAGCTGAGGCTCCCCAATTAGCCTTCCAGCCCATTTAACAATTTGGTCCAGAGCGTTTTTGTCCTGGAGAGTCAAGTTGGCAAACCAGGACACCAGTGCAAAAGATAAAACAGACTCTATAAAAGCTCGGTAAAAGAGAACAAGCATGGTCTTGTCAACATTAAAACGGGCCAATCGCTGAAGGTAAAACAAACGCTGATGTCCCCTCTTACACACAGCTTCACAGTTTTGTTTAAAGGAAAGTTTAGAATTGATAACAGTCCTGAGGTATTTGTAACTTCCCACACATTCCACAGGTTGCCCTTTGATAACTGTGGGATTGTGGTTTGGTGCCTGGGTTCTAAAATCAATAACCACGTCCTTTGTCTTGGATGCGTTAAAGCATTTACAGGGAAAATGAGGGAGCTGGTACCCAAGTTCAAGGTCAAAAGTCAAGGTTATAAGACATTGTTACCTAATGCTTTTGAATGCAATCTTTCAAGAATGCTTTTAAGCTTTTTTACAAATGTATCCTCTGATTAAATGATAACCTGAATATGTTTTGTAGGTAGATCACTGTAATCTCCCTATGTCTTTACAAAACCTAGACTTACATTAAAAAATGTCCCACAGCACCTCTTCTTGGTGCGCTCCTGATTTTTAACAGTCCAGCAATTGTATCGACCCCTTCCAACCTGGGGGGTATTCCACGAAGCTGACTAAAATAGGCTGGGCTTTTGCCGGTAAGCGCGGCTTGAATAAGCGGCAACTTTAATCTTAGCTGCAAGTAGTTCCACTACCGAGGCTCGGCTGATTTTCAGAGACCCTTATTCAAGCCAGGCTGATCTAAGCTGAGGCTGAGTGCGCGTCAGGGGGAAAGAGAAAGCCCTGATGAGTCGATTGTCAAAATGACGAATTCATGTCAAAACCAAGAGCAGAGACATCTTCAACGGGGAGCAAAAGCTCCTCGTGGAGTAGTATGAGGACTACAAGGGGAAAATAACAAAAGGGCAGCACGGCTGCGATTAATAAAGCCAAAGACGCTGCCTGGCAAAGCATTGCCGACCGTTTAATAAAACAAAAAAAAACAAAAACACAAAAATGAAACAAGTTTTTAGAGAGAGAGAGAGAGAGGGAGAGAGAGAGAGAGAGATAGATAGATAGATAGATAGATAGATAGATAGATAGATAGATAGATAGATAGATAGAGAGGGGAGAGAGAGAGATTAAAAGGCATAGTCTATTTCATGTGGTTTTCACTTTACTTGTAGGCCTACTTCATGTTCTTTATTTGACAAATATTTATATCCATCATAGATGAATATAGCAGCAACATAAGTGACACCTAAAAAGGTAGGACAGAAAAAAATGGGTAACTTCATGGGGTGATGCTTCATCAAATATTAAAAACAGTAGAAAAAAACACGTAGGCCAACAGAGGAGATGTTATTTTTAAATTAGGATTATAGTGCTGCAGTGCCCTACATTTAAATAAGGGAGAAGATACAAATGAGCTTGTACACATATAAAGAAGTTATTTCATCATTTGGCATCACCTTTAGATTGTCATCATGTTCAGATTGGACCGCTGGTAAAAGGAAGTTATTTTTATGGAAAACTGTGGCTGTTGTCACCTTCACCTGTCACCTTTTTTCTAAGATAATTTGTGCCTTTATCTTGTTTTATTTAATTTTATTTGACCTTTATTTAACCAGATAAAACCCTGTTATGTGTTGACTGCACTTAGCGGGGTGAAAGAAGGAAGAAAATCCTTCATTTTCATATTGTTTCCACTGGTGGATTCCAACCCACGGCGCAGTGAAAAGTAAAATTACGTGCATAACACTGCCCTGCATCCTAACCACTCACCTACCTTCTCTCATATGCATAAAGGTAAAAGTGCAGTACGTGACATGTCTTGATTCACGGTTATTCCGGTGTTATTTAAAAAAGGTCTCAATGTATGTCATCGAACAAGAACATCATTGATTACAGGGCAAGATTAATTTAATGTGTAACATGAAGTTCACTGGCGTCTTTCTGAAGCTCGACAGATCTTCTCTGAGACGGAGCTAAAGTAAGCTTGACTGTTAGCCTGCCCCGGACCAGGCTTGTCACTCTGGCTGAGTTACCATGGTTACCAAGCCAGGCTAGCCCTAAGCCTTGTTAGTGGAACAAAACTCTCACTAAAGTTAGCGAGGCTGACCGAAATAAGCCAGGCTTAGACCTAAGCCAGCTTCGTGGAATACCCCTCTGCTTCACGGTGATACATCATCAAAAGCTGATGGCAAAACAGAGCAACATAATAGGCAAACGGAGCTGCAACCATAATTATATTACATATTAACTTGTATAAACACATTTTGAATACTTCCCTGTCAGGTGACATGATCTGTGGTTGTCTGCCTTCAAGCCAAAAGTGTGTTTTTTAGCTGTCATCCAGCCTCCCTTATGGGAATTAAAGCTATTTTTGAAGACATGATCTTATGGATCAATTTAGTAACAACAACCAGTCTCTCGGCTTTATATAGCTCTTTATTTAGTATCATGATTATTTTTATGTCTATCAATCAACAACATAAATGTAAAAAACAAATACAACAAAATAAATTATAGTTGGTTGATTGAATCAGCTGGTCCTCCGACAAATCCTTGGACAAAATAAAGAATTAAGAGTCAAAGCTCTGAAGAAGATGAGAGGCATGTCCACACAGTGCTCATCTGCACCTGAATAAATGCCTAAGTGACTTGTGCTTCTGTTATTTCTTTGGGGTTGCCTTTATTCAGAAATCCGTTGAAGTGTAGAATGATTTTGATTATTTTCAAAAATGTTCACATCACATGTTTATCAAAATCTTTAAAGACTTAAAAAATATTACCCTTCAGTCACTTTATTTTTTTGTTATTATTTTTTTTTCTTCTTTTTTTCTTTTTTTTCCCCTTCAATCACTTTAAAAGAAAGCAAAAATTGAAGATGAATAGAAAATACAAACAGCTAAGAATGAGAATACCTAACAATGACTACAAAATGTGAGTTTTGATGTCATGAATGTTTGTATATCTTCATAATGTGTCCTTCAACTAGCAGGATAACACTGCGCCAAGACTTTGAACCAGGTTGACTGTTTAAGGCACAACTACATTTTGCATCGTCAAGATAGGAACACACATATGTACTCTCAATTACTAACAGGTAATACAATAATGTCAATTGAGACTTTGGCCTCTAAATATGAACTCGACAAAAAATATTTTTATAAGTATTTACAGGTGAGAAGCTATCTGAAGCAACATCAGGAGGAGGATAAACTAACCAATGGATTTGTAAAACTATTTCAAAACAAAAGTCAAGACAAAGGAAATCTTTCATACATATGCAAATTATTACAGAAGACTAATACTGTAGATAATAAAATAAGAGAAAAGTGGGCAAAAGAATTAGAAATTAATATCCCAGCTGATGAGTGGAGAGACAGTTTAAGAAGAAACTTGAAGACCTCACAATCTAAATACTGGAGGGAGTTTGCATGGAAAGTCAGTATGATGTATTTCATTTTTCCTCGCCAATATGGCAAATATTCATCTGCAGGCTCCATTTGTTGGAGAGGATGCGGGGAACAGGAGGCGAGCTACACTCATATTTTTTTTAAGTGTCCATCTCTATCAACTTTCTGGAGTGAGGTTGAGAAAGCTTGTGCAATGTTTTTTGGGCTAAATGAACATCTTAGCTGGGAAGCTTTTTTGGGAATAAATATTTCTAAAAAAAAATTAACAAAGCTAATATACATCTTTTTAATATTCTTAGAGTGACAGCTATGAAGCAGGTGACAAGAACGTGGAAACAGAAAATCCCACCAAAACTCAATCTTTGGTTAACAATGATAGAGGAGACTTTAGAATCTGAAAAATTAACATATGAAATAAGAGGTACCATCCAAAACTTAAGTAAGATGTACCCCAAAGAAAGACTTGGTAGACTATACAACTATATAAATTAAGAACAGGTCAAATAGAGGTATAGCCAGAGGACCTATCAGCCAACAAAATGTATTATTTATTTCAAAAATTATGCTTATTAATGATTACGTAAAGCTAAAATTGCAATTGAAATTTAAACTTTACAAATTTCCCTAAATTCTACTTTGTGGATTCATTTAATGGCCAGTCAGATTTCTTGCTCTTACTGCTATACTGTTTTATATTCAAATATAACTAATGTTCCATACAGTGTTGAAATTGGTTTAGTTTGTTGTTTTGGTACAAGAAAACCTGAGGCCTATATCACAAAGCACAATTAATGTCTTAGCGAGGTAACTTCAGGGTTAACTCTTGTTCATCGATAGCACGAAGCCGGTTCATTTCTTATTGGAGTATAACCATGGTGACTTATTCTGAACGGCCAACCTGCTCCGGAGCAGGATAAGTTGGAGGTTGAATCTGATCCTGTATGATGACCCTCGCACTAGCCAATCAGCTTCTCCAAATCAATGGCCTGCCCTCTCCTGAACCCGGTAGAAGGAGGCGCACAACTCTTGAGATGAGCATGAGGATGAGAAAGGTTGTCCCGATACCGATTTGACCCACAAGATCAACCGGTACGGTTCTCGTGGCCCGGAATCATCTACCTGTGTGATATATTGGAGCTGTTTATTCCCCGTGTGACCCGCAGGAGCGGTGCACCGACTGTCCAGCTGTTATTTTGCATCGCCTGCTAGATAAACTTCACCTCTATAGCGCCTTTCATACATTCAAATGCACCATAAAGTGCTTGACAAATAAAGGGATGTAACTCTTATGTGAAACAAAGGGTCAGACTTCAGATCGGTATGTTATAATGATTTCATTGTGGCGACGACTTAAATTTTAAATACAGCATGATATGACATGAAACAGACCAACTTGCCAGACGCAGTTATGTTTTTGTATTTACTTTTTATCTGCTCCCACGACCTCCTCACGACTAAGGGATTACATCTGAGGGAATGGGATGATAATTGTCAGACATGCAACACACTTTCACAGTATATTACTTCATGAGATTCATGAGTGTCAGGTTTTGCCAATGATGAGTAATCTGCGCATTTTCACAGTCCGCCACGCACTTTGTCTATGATTGACAGCTGCTACAGTGTTTCCTTTCTCCATTATAGGCTACTGGCTTCTTCATCTTAACATTTTAACATTATCAGACAATGCTCTTCACATGTGAAATATAAAGCTCTGTCAGTGCATTCCGGGCGCTTCTCAGCGTGTTTTCTGCTCATGATTGTGATTGGTCAACTGCCTCTGAGCCCTCCTCTTATACATGCACGTTCACGGTTCTTGATGAGACAATCCTGGGGTGAGTTACCAGGTTGATAACTTGCGTCGTGCTATCTATTATCCTGATTGCCATTGTTGCGGTTACTCAATCCTGGATAGATGTGAGTTACCAGGGATAAGTTTGACGGCACTTTGTGATATAGTACGACGGAGGATTAGGGCCACGTTGAAAACTGAAAAAAAAAGGAAGGTTACGAGAATAAAGTCGCAAAGTTACGAGAATAATCTCATAAATAACGAGAATAAAGTCGTAAAATTACGAGAATAATCTCATAAATTTACGAGAATAAAGTCGAAAAGTTACGAGAATAAAGTCATCTCAAACTAGGAAACATCTGCTTTGCTTTATTTATAAAGATATTCACAGATTCGGATTTTTTGGCTCAATAACTCATCAACAAAAGAACATAGTTCCAAACCAGGCCCTCTTTTTGATCACTGCAATGAAGAATGTGAACTATAAACTCGTTTTCATCTAAACGAGCAGTCACTAAGCTGAAGTTGATGGCTCGGCGGTTTAGGGACTATCGGCAAATTACCATATCGGAGGAATGTGTGAACGAAATCCATGCATATTAATTAACACAATTAAATAAACAAAACATCATTTAAATCAAATCAAAACATTCTTGCTGAAGTAAGAGCTGTAGTTTAAAGAAGAGGAGATCACCATACATGTTTTGTAATGACTTGGTGGGTAGATCTCATTACTTTGATGGCATTTTCTTTAATTTCAATCAGAAAGTCCTGTAAAATATTTTAATTATAAATCTAAAAGAAAATATGACCCTTAGTATGAATAACATACGATCCTTTGTATTTGCTGTGATTTTGAAAACTTTACTTCTCAGTAAGGGGGAAGTTTTTGAATTTTCTTTCACACTATTCCTCCGATATGGTAATTTGCCGATAGTCCCTAAACCGCCGAGCCATCAGCTTCAGTGTACTGACGGTTCGTTTGGAGGAAAACGAGTTTATAGTTCACATTCTTCATTACAGTGATCAAAAAGAGGGGTCTGGTTTGGAACTATGTTCTTTTGTTGATGAATTATTGAGCCAAAAAGTCCGAATCTGTGAATATCTTCCCAAATAAAGCCAAGCAGATGTTTCCTAGTTTGAGATTACTTTATTCTCGTAACTTTTCGACTTTATTCTCGTAAATTATGAGATTATTCTCGTAATTTTACGACTTTATTCTCGTAAATTATGAGATTATTCTCGTAATTTATGAGATTATTCTCGTAATTTAACGACTTTATTCTCGTAATTTATGAGATTATTCTCGTAACTTTACGACTTTATTCTCGTAATCTTCCTTTTTTTTAGTTTTCAACGTGGCCCTAATCCTCCGTCGTAATATAGGCCTCTGCTGTCTTTAATTTAACCTTTGTTAGTAAGTTTTGTTTACCTGACGAACTAGATGGACCATTCAACATATTTCACTGGTTCATTTGAGCAAAATCCAGTAGAAAGAGTTTGGTAATGGGCAGAACCATTCAAAGCAGGTGATTGGATGACCATTTTATCAATCCCATTCATTACGGGGCGGTCATTTAATTTAGCAGACGGGGGTGCTACTACCACGGTGTAAGAAAAAAAACGTGAATCACTTCATGGAGTCAATTATTGGCAAAACATGTGGACTGACAATATTAAATTTACAGAGAAGTACTTTCAGGGTTATTTGTTTTATAAATATTTTTTATAAAGAAATGCTGTCAAGATCTGATACAACTGCTACTGAAGCTGGTAGCATCTATGCTAATCTCTGCGCGAGCAGTCACTTCCTGTGATCATATTGCTTGTAGCTTCAACCTCTTTCTGCTTTAGAGGACCATGTGATTGGGTTGTTCCACTTTGGGCTATTGTTCAACAATTGTTGTAGATTAAAGCCTGCTGGATCCGCCTGTTTACAGACATTGAATCAGGTGGATCCTGCTGCACTGCAAGGCTAACAATTTTACAATTTTATTGAAAACCACTTTTTGTTTGCTCTTTCTTACATAATTCTGTTTTATTCTGTTGTCCCTGTCAGACAATTTATATGGGTGAAATGAAGTTGAACCTGATAAAAATGAGCTCACATGCAATTGCATAACTTGAAGAACCTCCTTGAAATAAATAAAGGAAGTTATGTCGTAAATATGTACAAAGAGAAAGTGATCACATGCTTTAGAAAAAGGAGAACCTTTGTGTCTCCCAATCCTTAAGCATGTGGTGCAGAATGACTCAGACTGTTTAGGATTGTCCCACATCTCTTTCAAGCATTAAGCATTTTGCCCTGTTGAACTTACAGACTGCCATTTACACTCCTCACAAGGCAAACACACAAACACACAGATGAGTCATTAAGCGCCAAGTGAGACCAAAGTTTCAGGGTCTCACTCGGACCTCTCCCTCACATGTACAGACTGAACTCATCAGACACAGCCTGTGAAAAGGGTCGAAATTATCACTCTGCAGAGACAGGGCGAACAATGGCTAATTTCAGCGTAATTTCACCCTCAGCTGCCATTATCTCAGAGGACGAGTCCCATACAGGCTTTTTCCACGGTCTGATGTGGAAGCACTTGGGAGGTACACATTTTATATGAGCTGCAGAAAGATGGCTGCATTTGCACCCTTACAGTTTAACATCTGGTGAGAGTGTGTCTCGCCTCCTGAAGCTGTTTGAGCCATTGATTTCCTCTCTAACTTCAGAGCTTCTTGGATGCATTTACAGCTTTTGAAATTGTTCAAATAGCATAAAATACCAAATAATAGCCGGGGCGTTTATTTGTTTCAATCACTGAGCAGAACAGGTGTTTATTTGTGACCAGGCAACTATTTGGGACAGGCATTTAATTCCTTTCTCACAAAAATCTAGCTTGCCAAAAATGAAAAAATATGGTAAATGTAATCAAATTATTTACTTACACCAGTATGAATATCACCTTTACATTTTCAAGGCAAGATTACTGTACCTTATTTATACTCCTGTCTTCTACTTTTAACTCAGCACTCTCTAAACACTCTTAATACTAGTAAGGAACTACCTGTAGTTAAGTTAAGGTCATACTTCTTTGTTTCGCTGCACTGGGTCCTTGGAGATAAGCAGCAATGTACCGCTAATTGACGTTACTGGCTTCCTGTCGTTATTTAAGGAAAATAACATGCAGTGGCAGTGGCAAAGTCTTCTTCTTTGGATTTGTAAAGCCCGAGTCTGTGAGATTCCAGCTTTCTGCGCTCTAGGGACCTCTATGGTTGTTGAGTGTAACTGCACTGTCGTGAAACAGAGCACCTCACACCTACGTGCATTTGTTGACATACAGAGGGAGAAGAAGTGAGCTGACAGGACGTCCAGAGAAACAAATAAACCATGCAGACTGTTAAGGTACAGTCTGATCATGCTTCTTTTCAAGCGCGAACTGTCAGTTGTGAGCTCAGCGTTCACAGCGTTTACAGCGTTCTGTAAACTTCAACTGTAGCTTGTTGACTGTGCCAAAAATTACACCCATTTATTTGGGACCCGGCGATTAATAAGAACCCTGCTTTTATTTGGTATTTTGTCCATATTTTTAAATCTATATATCTCCAAGTGATACAGTTTAAAGAGGGATTCCTGTGTTTATGACATTTTATGCATTTAAATGCCATTTAGGAATCATCCAAAGAGCTACGTGTGTTGACTGTTCTCCCCCTGGTTTTGATTGAAATTCTCAGTCCTCCAGTGGAATTGAACAAACAAATATAAAAAGGTCTACAAGAGTTTTTTATTTGTAAGGAAACATTTACGTGGAAATACAGGTAAAACAACCTATATTAACTCGGCAAAGGCACAGAGCTCACCGATACAGGGGTTATGGTTGGCCAAGTTTGCACCACTCAGATGTCACAGGATCATTTCTGAACCAAGCCCCGGCTCCTTTTCTGTACCTTAGTGGCTCTGAATTGGAGGATCAAAGCTCAAAAGTGGGTCCTACAGCTGCTTTCAGTGGGTTATAAATGTGTACCCCGAAAGCAAAATGTTGCAGAGAGTACAATGGGCTAAAGCAAACTTCTTTGACATGTTGACTTGGGATAACAAAGGAATTGTATCTGATATGACCAATGTTGTGTGTAACGCGCTACAAAGTAACACGTTACAGTAGCATAACTACTTTTTTGGGTAAAAAGTAAAGTAACGCACTAATACTGAAAATTTGGTAAGGAAACGTAGTTCCGTTTTTTGATGCGGCGCAGTGTTACTTTTCCCCCGGACAGATCTGACACAGGTGCTGCCTTCTCAGCTGCTCGCATAGACACGAGCAGTAATGCCAAGTCCGCTCATTATAAGCGTTTTTTTTTTGGGCTTGTTTCTAAACGTGGGGTTGCTTCTTGGGGCCTTTCTGTCTATGTGAATTCCCTGATCATCTTCCAGCTCCTAACATGAAGCGGGAAGGTCTGTGGTAAGCAGTTTGTCCACTTCCTCGTTTCCTGGTTATCGCACACACACCCAAACACACTCATGCACATGGCGCATGCTCCAGAGCCAAAGTTGCCAGGTCTGCTCATCATAAGCGATGTTCTTTTCATGAATAGATGCTTGGCACTGTGATACTGAAATGTAATGTAGACAAAAATTGACACACTTTATGTAGATTTTTCTTTTTAAAAAGTAATATGTCACATTAGGAAAGGAAATAGCTGGAGGTTGCTTATTTTGGGCTTGTTTTTATCGACCACATTGCTTATTTCAGAAGCAAAATGTGGAAACACTGGGTAAGAGCTCTCATTCCACAGGGTATGTGACATTTTGTAAAATAAAGAGCACAAAAGAAATAACTGTTATGTTCTTTGTAGGCCTTCACATTTAGGAATAGATATGGGGTTCTGTCCAAAATTGAGCAATGTAAAAGTAACGAGTAACATGAAAAGTTACTTTTCATAAAAGGTAACTAAGTAAAGTAACCGGTTACTTTTTCAGAAGTAACGAGTGATTAGCAAACACTACTTTTTAAGAGTAACTTCCCCAACACTGGATATGACCAAGCATTTCCGTTGATACAACATAAAACTCAAGTTACCTTGAGTTTAGTTTGTAGAGCCTCCCATCCATGCCAAGCCTTTGCCAGCAAGTTATCTTTTACAGTAGTTCAATACCTTATCATGTATAAGTTAACACACAGAAGAAGTCATGTTCACATGATTTGAGAGACAGTTAAATGTATAAGTGACAGGTTATAGCCACATTTCCATCGTTTGTAAGCCCTAAAATAACTCAGATGATAAAGACTGTCTTCATCATCGTGTCTCCTGAAGTTTAAGATCTCTTAGAGGTAAAATACAGTAACACCTTCTAAGATTTTTAATGGCATTGAATATATACTCTTCAAAGGATTTAAAGCCACCTTGAAGCCAGTAGACTCAGCTGATAAAAATACATTCACCCTGCTGTATTTACAGGCAATGAAACTATATCTGAAATTCAAGTTAAACCAAAAGTTCTCGGAGAACTCAAGCCTCTGCAAAGGGATTTCCATCATTGTCAGGCAAGTTATTTAAACATGTAGAAAGATACCCAGTCTCACACTGTTATCAAATCATTTAAAAATTACAAACCCCACAGATCACCATCAATATTGAATCACCTTTTCTTGTGCCATGACCAATATGCATCAAAAGTTTCAACAAAATCCATGTACTTTTTGAGTTATTCTGCTCGGATAACAAACTAACAAATGCTGGCAAAACACAACTTCCATGGCAGTGGTAATAAAAAAGTGATCCAAGGCCACCCCTGAGCTTGTTTGTTCTACTCTGAAAGAAATCAAAATACAGTGTTTACATATATCCAATCAAATGAAGCAAAAAGAGGAACACCCATTTGTTTTATTACATCCTATTCAAACAATCAGGTTTTAAAGTAATGTAGACCCCTGTGGTACCTGCTTGCATGAAATGATGATTCATGCTTACTCCCATTTTGCTTTATTTTGCCAACACCAATGATGTCACTCCTGATGTTTGTTGAAATGGATTTAAAGCCTCCAGGTTTTGTCTTTAAAATGTTCAATATGTCTCAAAGGGGAAACTGCAATAAAAATTACATTAGTGATCTCTGAAAGTGTTTTCATCTGTTATGGTACTCCCATTCTCAGGTTTGTTCTTTCATGTGGGATTTTGATGACAGACTACAACCGTCTGTCCGCAAGACTTTCCAAGAGAGAAGACTATCTGACCTCAGTTCCCCTCACTTGTTACTGTTTCACTCAAATCACAGAGTTGCAACAGAAAGTAACAAACCACCCTTTTTGACTGAGCCAACCTGATTCCCATTCTCTTTGACAACGGGCAATAAAAATGTCAAATCCATTAAAAGGATTGCCCCTTTCAAAAGCTGCACACATTTCTGTAACACTCATGGCTATGCTTTCATCCCTGTGCAGTGAGCTAATCTACTGTGATACAGAGGAAACAACAGTTGCACAACAAACTTCTGCTTCAAAATTTGAGTCAAGTGTTTGAATTTTGATATTTATCTGCTGATTTGCTTGTTCCTGCCCTGATTATGGGGGACAAATCAAACAAAGTGGTTTACATGGTTACAGACAGCACAGAGCATGTGTTTTCTAGTTGCAGTAAGTGAGGAGTCTTAGGTTGGCAGACAGATGAAGATTGCACAAGTTGCTCTGGCCGCAGACCTGTCATCTACACATTTCAAACATAGCAACACAATCGGTGATATGGGTTTGTCTGAAGGCACAAAGTGTTACAGAAGACTATTTTGCTCTCATTTTACCTTCCCTGGCTCCAGCTTATAATAAAGAACATGTGTATCCTACATAGAGAGAAATGTTTTGCATTTATGAATTTTCTCTGATGATGAGGGGATGGGCTGGTGTGGTTTTGATTTCCTATTAGAATGCAATTATTAAATAAAGTTAAGTGGAAAGACAAAATATTAAGAGAGTTGATGTTCGTGTGAGCTGGAGCATATGCAGTCAATTTGAGCTGATTTTTTATGTGCATTTTTAAAATCTCTGCATGACATTTACAGTATGTCTCAGCAGTTGTGACGATCAAATAATATATTTCAATGTGAAATATGTTTAAGGCAGATCGGTATTTATTTATGCAGCTGCAAGTTTGAATCTTCTGACAGACGATTTTTTTATGTTAAAGTCAACCTTACAGACAGAAAGTCATACAACCCGGAAAATACAAATTTATTGGAAGAATTGGGTTTTCCCATGTGTCAGAGATGGATTTTTGGAGTTTCTTTTACACTTAATGGGTCAGTTCTGTTTCTTTCTTTTTTTTGTTGGTAGTCTAAAGGCCCATGGCACTAGTAAGTATAAGTTCCAATAAATGCACTGCAAGCTTTTCTCTAGGGGGAGATATCCAGGAGCAGATGGTAGCCAGTACATAGCAAGACATGGTGCCACCAAAAGCCTTGTAATTAACCCAATGACATGTTTTAGCTACTCAGTAACTACATTGGCTTGACAAGGCGTTGGTTACTTTACACTGTTTAGCTTTTCCTCCATTATCACCCTGCATTCAGAACTATTGTATGTTACAATGTAGGGGTTATGTATCCCTCCACCATCAGCTGGTCAGGTTGTCAGATGAATCAACAAATGCTAGCTTCACTAGAACTGAACTAAAAATGAGGGGTTTTGACCTCTAGTAATGATGACATGCCATCATGGGTACAAGAGGATGTCTTTATGAACCGGAGTACAAAGAGGAAGAACTTTTGCAGATTGAGTCACAGGTAGGAAGAGGGATGATTGACAGAGGAGAAGGACAGATCACATGATATGGAAGGCTGTGGAAGCAAATTTCCCTTTTTGGGGACAATAAAGGTTCATAAAGGTTCATCTATCTAAGTTACCTGGTGGTAAGATGCATGAACTGTAAGCCCACATTCGCAGACCTGGACGCCCATTGCTGTCACCAGAAGTACTCCAGTCCCGTTTCCACCAAGTGGTCCGGTATGGATCGGCACGGTTTGGCTCAGGATCGGTAAAGCCTGACCCTGTTTGCTTTTCCACAGCCACCCGAATTCTACTTGATGGGTGGCGTATGAGCTGGATGCCGATAGCATGACATCATAGTAGCACGACACCGTGGACCCGGCTATTAAATACAAAAAAAAAAGGTGACACAGTAAATAAAGAGCAACGGTGGAAGACATCCAGCAATTCTTCTTTTTTGTGATCAGCATGTGACATTTAGTTATGAGGCGCAACCAAGCTTTGTTTCAGAGAAGGCTGTGTGCCGCAAGAGTTATCTTCACGAAGACGAGTGGAGATTTAAACATGCCGGGGTTATGTGTTTTTCCTCAGTCACACAGGAAGTGGTGTCTCCTTCAACCAATCAAGGGACTGCAATGTTTCTAGCTCCACCTTCTGGGGTCGGATCAGAATGCTTGGCACCTCAACAGAAGAGTCACAAAAATTAGGATGGTACTGTTCACTCATAAGAGGTCCTGTCCCGGTTTTGGGCTATGGAAACGCTACAAAAAGTGAGGCGTACCAAGACTAACCAAACTGAACCCTCTGGTGGAAACGGGGCTTTAGTAACTCAGCTTCTCCTGGACCTTTCATCAGAGCTCTTTCATGTTGGTAAGCCTACAAACTGCTGTCGTGTGTGGTAAAATAGTCCTGATATGTAAAATGGACATTCAAACACAAATATTGGTTGCTGCAGGAAGGTAAAACTGATGTCCAGATTAAAACAACAAAACAAATTTGGCAATTTACATCAGTTTGTCCTCCAGTGACCACTAACTGAAGCTGCTGCAGCACTCTGACCTGATATAATGAGGGGCAGAAGGATACGTAGTCCTTCCTTGCATCATAAAATCATGAAAACACGGGCTTTGTTTGGATAAAGTTCAACACTGTTAAGAATCTTACTGAAGCAATTTGTCAAGACAACATAGTTTTATCATAGACTGTAAAAAACATGGACGTCATGTCGCTGGGCTTGAATTGAAGCCGCCACGAAAACTGCTCCCCCTGGTGACTGGCTGCAGTATAGGTCAAATCTCTGTCTCCCCCATTCATCTGAACGGGCCGTAGTGAAACTTCAAAAAATTAATACACCTCGTAGAAATATTTCTCCTATCCGTATGCTGTGGTGATATGAAAGTATTATTGGGCTGTGTTTTTTCCAAGTCCTCTTTTTTCTGAAAAGTTTCTTTTTCATCAGTTATTAGAGTTTAAAAATAACCGCGGCTTACGGCAGCTTCACAATGATTATGTGCGGCGTATGCTGGGGAATTTTACGACAGTTTACAACAACTATGTCCAGATATGGTCCAGATTCTCTACTGGCTGCACAACGGCGGCGCCCTGACGGGGGAAATTCTGGCTTCAAAACCGTTGAATGGTAGAAGGCGGAGCCACGCTATCCAGTTCTTATAATACATCCATGAGTTTTATTAGTAATTTTGACCTTTAAGTAGGTTAAATACAAGGCTTTCGGTGGCACCGTCCCCCCTGGGTTATCTCCCCCAGAGACAAAGCTGTCAAGTTCCTTATTGCCATTCGTATTTAGTGGTGCCATAGGCCTCTAGCATACCCACTTTAAAATAACCAAACTAACCCAATACACTGTCTCTTTACTGAGCACCCTTCTGAGGATAAAACATAATGTAAATCTCTTAATGCAGCTTTTCATCTCTTAAATGTTATTGGTAATTCAACAAGGTGTAATTTAAACCCCTTAAAAATCATCACTAGCAAATCCCGCTTTTTTCACAGAACAATTTTGCAACAGTTAGCTCATGGCTGCAGCTCCCTGGCCCATGCCTTTACTTCTTCTGCTTAGTCTCCTTTTACTAATCGTGAAGTTTTTGGCAGGAGTGAATGAAAGGCTCTAATAACACTCTTACCATTAACCTCTCAGCACCAAGCAGCAGAGATACACAGTTAGAAATATGCAGATAAACACACTGGAGCATTAACTGCTGAATAGTCATATTGTCCTCAGGTGCATGTCTAAGTATAAGCAGCTAAAGGGGAGGTAAGGATTGGATTTACATTACTAGGTGTCCTAAAACATGAGGAATCAGTCTGTATGTGCTTCTGAGTTAACCTCAGGGGGTAGAAATGCAACTGTATCACTCCATATTTTCTGTTCATTACTTGTTTTTGTTTCTCTCCCACACTCCTTTTTAAGGGCCATCCCCATTGTCAAATTGTATCCTGATTTTTTTTTTTTTTTTTTAGTCTTATAGGCATTTCATTCACACAGATCTGGCGTTTTGAGAGATTGTAAATTCATATAATTGAAAACTGGTCTCAGAGTGAAAACATTTCCAAACACCTCCTTTGTTCTGTGTGAACAACAATGATCTCATAGCACTGCTTCTTGCCTAAACTGTATGCACTAACCTCATAAACAGCAGAGACAATGGTGTAGTTAACATTTTGTGAAATATATATGTGTGTGTATGTGTGTGTATACTTGCTGACAGGTGCAGAATTCTCATTAAGCATTACATTACATTACTCAATTGCAGTGATTGCCTCAAAAGGTTGTGGAATATTGAAAATGAATGGTGAGAATATATGTATCAGAGTTCTGACAGCTAGATGTCTGAATCTTTAAAACTCATGTTGATCTGTAGTTATGTAATGAACCATGGTCTAATTGAAGAGGTAATGGTAACACACCAAAGCTGAAATTTGGTTAGTCAGCTTGTGTGTTAGTATCAATGTTTTATTATCATTCTTTTTTGAAGAAACACTTTTTGATCCCAGAAAGTGTCTGATCTCACATGTCCTGGTTGTCTTTTATTTTCTGCCTCACTGGTCAGAGAAAGACAAAAACAACTTACTAGCCAACCCTGGCTTCTGTGTCTGGAGGAGCATTTTGGGTAATTTAGAGTTTCTAGGTCATTGCGGCCTCTGAGGAAATTAAATCCAAAAAACGCAAAAATCTGATTTTTTCCACATTTTCATTTCATTATTCACTGTGTTGCATAAGGTCTGATAGATAGATAGATAGATAGATAGATAGATAGATAGATAGATAGATAGATAGATAGATAGATAGATAGATAGATAGACAGATAGACAGACAGACAGACAGACAGACAGACAGACAGACAGACAGACAGACAGACAGATAGACAGATAGATAGATAGATAGATAGATAGATAGATAGATAGATCGATAGATCGATAGATCAATCACCTATTATACCATTCTGTTTCTTTTTCCAGCAATATTCTTATGTGTTTTTATTCAGGTGTACGTCATGAGGAAAACAACTGCATTTTTCTCCCAAGTAAAGAACTCCGACAAAACCTCTCAGTTTATTATCCGATCATGTGAAATCATGGTATTCTTACATCATCAATGAGGCAACAAAGTTTAAGATCCCTGTGAAGCAATGAAAAAATGCTATTCTACCTTTGTTTTGCTTTGCTTTACAACCAGGCCAGCTTTAAGTTGTTAAAATTCTCTGAGTTTATTTAGTTACAGATATATTCAAATAAAGCAGTTATCACTGCTCTAGGATATTGTGGAAAAATGTGCTGAAACTACGCCCACTCAGGAAAAACAATCCACTGTCGAGTGTCAACAATGCTACAACCTGACAGCAGATGCCCTGCTGGCTGCACTTATTGAGCAGTCCAGCCCAACTTGTTTACAAAAGGTAGAGTCACATTCATGTCATATCCAGCAGGAGGTGAATGGAATAAATGTTACCATTGCACAGAAAACAAATTATCAGGCCTCCTAACCATGTAGTTTTATATACATACATGCTTTAAAGATAGCTTTCTGTCTTGCATTTCTATTAAAGTTCCAAGTTGTGTTAAGTCACTGCTGTTAATGCTCTATTTCCTGATATTACTCCTTCAAAATACTAGAACGACCGGCTGGTATACAAATGCAGCAAATCACCCCCAGTCTCTTCAATCTGTTTCTACAGCCTGCATCTCAATCTGTCTGCATGCTGGTTCGCTGGCAATGCCTGCCGAATCTATTTTTCAATCCAAGCAGATAAACTCAACACAGGAAAAGAACTGCACATAATTTCTGAGTCAATTCAAAATACAGTGAAAATAGTAGAAACAATATTGGTGCCTACAGCAAATCAAGGGCAGACAGGAAAACTAACCTGTTTTTAATTTGTTCTTCCTGTTATCTTGTAAACTCATAATTTCCCTGTGAAGCTGCGGTTCTTGTGATCTTGATTTCAAGCTTACAGGACTGTGTTCTGTTGTACAGCACATTAAATATACACTATATTGCCAAAAGTATTTGCTCACCTGCCTTAACTTGCAAATGAAGTTAATTGACAACCTATTTCTAATCCATTGGGTTCAGTATGATTTCGGTCCACAAGGTTTAGAAGTGTTTATGGGAATTTTTGACCATTCTTCCAGAAGAGCATTTGTGAGGTCACACACTGATGTTGGATAAGAAGGCCTGGCTCTCAGTCTCCGCTCTAATTCATCCCAAAGGTGTTCTATCGGGTTGATGTCAGGACTCTGTGCAGGCCAGTCAAGTTCATCCACACCAGACTCTGTCATCCATGTCCTTATGGCCTGCCTTGTGCACTGATGCATAGTCATGTTGAAAGAGGACGGGACCAGCTCCAAACTGTTCCCACAAAGTTGGGAGCATCGTATTGTCCAAAATGTCTTGGTGTGCTGAAGCATTCAGAGTTCCTTTGACTGGAACTAAGGGGCCAAGCCCAGCTCCTGAAAAACACCCCCACTTGCTTGAATTTTTACACCTGTGGCCATGGAAGTGATTGGAACACCTGATTCTGATTATTTGGATAGGTGAGCGAATACTTGTAGAAATATAGTGTACTTACTGTGGGGTAGTGTATGTGCTGTCACATATACTACCACACAGTTGGAGCAAAGCTTTCATAACCTATATCAAAGTCAAGAGTCAATTCATATTAGGTGTCTTAGAGACACTGATCAATGGTCTGCACATGCACATCACTGGCAAGGACTTATCAGAAAAACTTAATTTAAACATTTGTTTGGAGATATAATTTGTTATCCTGTTTTCCTGTTTTTCCATACATACACTAAATGAGATGTTTAGTTTAACAGTTAATCTATATAAGCGTATTGGCCCAGTAAATCTGCTCAATATAAATAAATTAAGTCATGTTCTTCTTCCCTGCATGGCCTTTGTTGTCTTTCAGCAGCTGTCAGACTTCCAAGTCATCCAAACCAAACTAAGAACCATTCATGACCATGATTTTTATTCTTCCATCAAGCATCCATGCACTGATTCACATTGCTAACTTCAGCACTCAAACACATTGGAAATGTGCCTCCATCAAATGATTGCAGATTTGCAAAGACCTAGTCTTGTTAAATTGTTTGGTTTCAGGAAATTTTCTCGTTTTCCTCATGTTAAGTGGGACCTCCAACGACTCCAACCATCCAGGTCTGTAGTTATTTCTTGGAGAGAGCTACTGCAGATGTGAGAGGGAAAAAATAGTAAGAAACCCCACTTGTCGATCCAGATGGAGGTTAACGAAATTTGATAAGCCACTTAGAGTGATGTCACTTTGGTCTGTCATAGTTGGCACCATAAAATCTGAGGAATGTGAGAGTAAAATGCAAAGAGCTTCAAAAACCTCAGTAACTCACTCCTCATGTCACTAATTTGATCACCTACAAAATACAATGTGATGTCCAGAGAAACAACAGTGGTTAGGTTTCAATGTGGAAATTATTGGCCAAAGTCCTCTGAATAATATTTATATTAAGATTTCTGGTTCTGCTATACTGACTTAAAACACTGAAATTATCACAACTCCAAAGTGTTGTGTTGATCAAACTAAAGCTGGATTTTAAAGAGTCCATACTTAACTCGGGTTCATGTGCTTGATTTTGAAGTCTGCTAGAGTATGTTAACAATCAGTTTTGTAAAAACCTTAAAGTTTTCAAAGATGCATTGTTGGAGCTCTTGCCTCTTTAAGGTCCCCCTTCCCAATGGAACACTAGTCCAATGCAATTTATTGACTGGCTTACACTGTGGTAGTTGGTTAGTGAAAGCGTTATGTTGTCCACAAATCTGCCTTTATTCTACAATCTGTATTTTGTATTGGGCTTGACACCCACAGTCAAAAGACAGGATGTCACACTGGTAGGTCTATTTGGGGCAAAACTTTTCAAGCAGAGAAGTCCTTATCCAACACATCAGATGGAATGTTCAATATATACTGTACAGGATATATCTCAAAAGTCCATCCAGGAAACACCAAATAGAAAGTGTTAAAGGAGACATATGCTTGTTTCTCCTTTTCACTATGCCAGAGTAGGATGCCTGTAAAGCATTTCTGCCCTCAGGACAAGTCATTTAGTTCCTTCATTGCCCCACAATAGCGTTCTCAATATCCTCATTTTAGGCCATTATGAAGCACTTGTTGAAACACATGGTCTCAAGGATGACCTAAAGTTACCTTGCAATGTCACAGCCCTTTGTGCTCTGATTGTTCAGTTCTATCGGGTGTAGGGCCAGATTGTTCTTCTTCTTCTTCTTCTGTATTTTCAAGCAGGCTGAAAGCAGCAACTGTGTATTGAGTCCCCCTACAGGCCAGAGCTGATAATGACAGAAAGTCAGCGAGGGACTTTTAAACCCCTGCTGCTGGATGTGTTCCTCGGTGAGGGTTTGGGGCTAACGGACATCACAGAGGAGGAAGTGTTTTATCAGATTACTCCAATAAAAAGAAAGGTACCTCGTGATGTCATGACGTTAGAAATCTCGCGGACATCTCGCAATGACCTATTTTCAGAGGCATCAAATCTCGTTCTAGGATATCAGAAAAAATACAATATCTAATTTTTTGAAAATTAAGGGGGTGTAAGGTCTTGTTTTCAAATTTATTCTATTATATGTAAGTATTAAATCATGCATCAGCATGATATGTCTCCTTTAAGGAATGAGCAGAAACTTTCAAAAGCACCTCCACTGTGTAAAATACAAAACATAAGCCACTGGGTCAAACAAGCTATTGCCAAAACATGTTACAAGTGGATGGCAAATGTATTTACTATGTAGAGGTGGATTCACTGTTGCTATTTTTTCTATTGTGATGAAGAAATGACCTAAAAACTTAAAACCACCCAAAATGTTCCTGAAGACACAGAGTGCTGGAGAACAAGTTGTTTTTGTCTTTTTCTGACAAATGAGGCAAATAATAAGAGGATATTGAGATATGTGAGATCAGACACTCGTGGGACCAAAACGGGTTTTCATAATATGAAAAAACAAATTCATACTTACACACAGAAGCAGACTGACCGAATTTTAGCTTTACAGTGTTTCCATTATCTGAAATTGAAGTTTAAGTCAATTGCATGATAGCCCTTGGACAAGTACATTAAAATGGTAGCTATAGGTGCATTTGCAGAGAGGCTTTGTTGTCGATTTTGGCGCATTACACATGCCTACCAAATTTCAGTTTCATGTTTAGCATACTTAGGAAGCTGATTTTTTTATTGCCTTGTAGGGGTCACCATTGAGGCCATTGACTTTTGGGCAAAGTAGTGTACATCTGGGAGTAAGCACAGCACAAGTAAGAATCTAAACTAGGGAGAACAACATTGTAACAAAATGCAAATAAGACATAAATTAGTCAATGCATCTTGAAACAGGGGCTTATTGCATTGAGCAAATCTGTTTGAGCAAATGCGGCTCCCCACTACAGCCGCATTGGTTTATACAAGTTTTTCTTCCAGGCCTGGATCCTTGTAACGGACAAAACGTTTGGGACGGAAAGGATTTAACTGTGAAAAGCATCCACTTTCTGATCGACTGAAATAATGCAAGTTTAACACTTTTTTTTTTCAAGTGTCTGGAGATATGCCAAATCCTGAATCTAGTTATCACCAAGGTCTCCTCTAGCTGCATGCCAGATTTAAAGTTGATTGGACAAAAGATCTTGGATCAGGGAGTCTTTGAACAACCCCTGAAGATGGACAAAAAAGTCAAAGATTGACCTGGGATCCAAAATTGTGGCTTCCTTGTTGACATTTCATCACAGCATCAAGAAGCTTTTTTTTTCTTTTTAAAGCCTTTTGGTGCAGGACATGTTGACAAGTCACAGATTTTTTTGCTCAAAAACTCTGGTGGGGCTGATTGTTTAACATTTTCTAAGGGGAACTACTAAGCCAGTATCACAGAACCTTTACGTAGACCCATAAACACCAGATATTTCCTCAGACCTGATCTACCTGCCAGTTTTATGACTTTCTATGCACATTCACATACTCAAAGTAGCAAATAAATATGAGCTAAAAGGAAATACAATTTATGCCCGGACTCTAAATATGGTGAAAGCCCAAAGGCATCTGGTGAACATGTAGGGAAAGCTGCAAAAATGGCAGAGGATATTAATTTGGCTGAAGGGATCGGGGAACTGAACAGTGAGAAAAAGTCAGCAATCTGCCAATAATTTGAGAGGAGACAAATATTAAGAAGTATTGAAAAGTAAAATTAAGTGACAGAGACTGTAATGTCTTAGAATAAATGAAAGGTCTGTTTTGGCTTTTACAAAACCAGAAAACACATTGGGAAAAGCTCTGGTTTATACAATTTCCAAGTCTTAATGACTTGAGGATGTTGATAGAAAAATAGAGTGGTGCAGGCATTATGCATTTTTGAAGGTTATCCTGGAAGTTAGCAGGACACTGATTCCCTTAAGAACAGGATTTTTTTACATGGATTTTTGGATCATTTTTGGTGAATTTGTAGAGAAAAAAAGGCTGATCACTCTTTATAAAAAATGTAGGTATATGGGTTGGTAGAATTTTTTTTAAATTGAAATCATTACAGCGGAGAGGTAAACATATTTCTGCATGTCAGGGACACGGCTGCATGCAATTTAAAGAACCTGACAGTTTGCTTTTGTGTTACATGTGGACAAAGACATTTTCAAAAGCTACAGCCTTATTTTTCAAAAGAGAGGAGGAAAACCTTAACCTGTCTTTCAGCAAAATTGTTTTTGACATGTAGAGATGCAAAAGCAGGTGAGACAGAAGGTTAGCCCCAGGCGAGGGAAACAGACTTTTACTTGGTCTGTTGGGATTAGCAGGACCTTAACTGATGCAGGAGAAGTCTGAAGACATCTGGTGGACAGGTAAGGAATTGCACCAGAAGGGCCTGAGAAAGTATGTTGTTGGAGGGAGGAACTGAACTCATAATTGAGAAATTAAACAGTCATGGCAAATGAAAAACAAACCATCTGCAAAAAATATGACAGGGAACGACGAGGCCCGCGGTAAGTAAATTGGAAAAAATTAAGAGATACTCGATTTCATGCGTGTTAGAGAAGAAAATAAAATAAATAAAACCAGTTTCATTCCAAGGCCTTGCAAGCAGATGTGAACTCTGCTTATTTATGTGAAACATTTCCCCCATTGAAACAAAGCTGAAGTTTGGTGTTGTGATTTCACATGAGAAATGTCTTTAACCTACTCAGTCAGCTGCTTGAGTGGGTTACAGTAACACTTCCAAACAAAGACCATTTTTTAACATTCTGATTTAAGGAGACAGATCTTCAGCTATGGCCAATGCTCAAGGAGGCCTCATCCTTCACAAACTAAAGAAAACACCTTTAGGGAAGTGAAATCCTCAACTCGGATGAGAACTTAAGAAAAGCACGTTCACAGACCACATCCTCATATTCAAAATTAATTACAAACTTCTCTTAGAAGCAAAAATCGTAGAGTTCGGGGGATGGAGAAGGAGAAAATCAGAGTGTTGAAACCACTGACCACTGACAACACTTATGAGGTTTACCACATGTGCTTTATTAGAAAAAAAATCATATGAACATTACTCATTGACTCAGCATAGCTTCACATGTGACTACTTAAGAGAAGTCATACAGCCAAAGGAGTTAAAGAAGCAGGGTTAAACAAGGTGAAACATTTATAAAGCAAAAGTGATTTAAACAAGCACTGTCATTTTTACAGCTGTCTTAACACTCAAGTCACATTCATCTCTTTTGGGGACCCGCACATTTTTGTTTTTGGACCATTTATCCACTGATTATTCATATGAAGTGTAATTTGGCAGAAATTTTCATTTTCTTTCTCTTGCATATTTCTGAATTTGAATTCCATCTGTCATAACACGTCTATAGTGCTATGTGTGATCAAAATAAGAACTCAAGAAAGGGAGAAAACAGCACAAACATCACAACAAAGCTATACTAGAAGATTTGGTTCTGGTTGAAAAAGTATCAACAAAGTAACAAGGTCAGTACACAAGAAGTTGCTCCAAAACCAGACTGATAAAGCTGAGCCCTTTCAACACATAAACAAGCTATGACTCAACATGTCACATTTGGACTGATCATACTGAGTGCACCAGCTGCACTTAGCCAAAAGACCCAGTACCATTTCAACCCCAGTTTTGCTAACATGGTTCGTGCAGCATTAAAGCATGTAATGTCTTACTGTGCTCTCATGCTCTCTTCATTTTTGTTTATTCTCCAGAAGGTGATGCCCTTTTCCTCTTAAAGTGCACCAGGAGGAAAAAAATGCTGCTTCCCAAGTGACATAGGAGTTTATGTAGGTTTAATTTGGTAAAGGTTCATTATTTTACTTTTTTCAACAAGTTTCCATTGGTCCTAACCTTGAAGTGCAGCTGGATCTGCCTGACTCATGGTCTATAATCTAGCAAATCCATCTTGCAAAGTTCCAGTCTACAAGAACCGTGCTCAGCTTGAAGCACCATGGCTCAATCACTAAGAAGAGGTGTGACCTAAATGCAAGAAAACAGCAGGAACTGACTACTTCTTTGGGGGCACTTTTGTCTTATCCTCCCAATGTACATAGTGTGGCTTTCTTTAAGCTGACAAAGCACAAAAAAAACAAAACTGCACCAAAATCCATTTAGGTATTCATTTTTGAGGTGTCCAAGACTTTGCCTATAAGAAAAATAAAGAAATTAATTGATAAAGTTCCTGAATTTGATAAAACTTTTAAAATACCAGTGGTATGAATCACAAACAGGCGTATCAAAGGGTTGGAATTCTTAAGAAAACATTGTACTCATTATTTCTGTAGCTTCTTCAGACTTTACATAATATTCAGACTGTGTTCAGCAGGGGTTTCTATGAACTTGCAGCAGTCACTAGAAGACAAACAAAAGGATTAACTGACTACAGAAGAACCAAATTACAGTGTTAGAAAAAATGCTTAACATCTGTTTAACACTTGCTCCTTTTTAAGAACATTTAAAGCTGTGGTCTACGATTTGAAACCGCAGCTTGCCCCCCCCCCCCTTCCCTCACCTCTCTGCTCCGTGTTCCAAGATCCTGCCCCCAGCTCGAGTCGCCTCATATAACAGCAAGCCCCCTCCGGCAGAGCTACGAGCGACTAGCACAATATATCAGCAGCAAACTCAATCAAAAACAGCTCAGCTCAACTGAAAGTATCAAACACGACAGACATCTCCCTTATAACACACAGCAGTAGCCATTTCAACTGGACCGGCGGCAATGCGGGTCTGGCGCCGCCAGAGCGGAGCCGAGTGTGGGGGAGGATTTATCTTTCTCAGCCTGTCCTCCCCAGCTCAGCTTACAGTGCAAACGATTAGCGGCTAACAGGCTAACCCGCTCCCCTGCAAGTTATTAGCCCGTGCAGGCACAAACTAACCAGAGTTATTCAGCAGACATCTCCCACTGTAGTAAACAAAGCCATTACCTGATCAACCAGGGGCGAAACGGCCGATGCTGAAGGTCTGACGGCCGACTGAAGCTATTCGTTAGCCGTTAGCCGTTAGCCGTTAGCCCGCTAACAGGCCTCAACCCGCTGGCAGAGCTCCGTTGGGCCCTGCGGGAGAGGGAGGCGGCTTCGGTCTCGGCTCTAGGCTTTTCCGGCTCCATGATAGTTCAGTAGCTAACGCTGCTAGCTGCTCACCGGAGGTAGAGGGGAGGAGGCGGGACCATGGGCAAGATGCTGCGTACTGCGTAGTGAGGGAGACGAGGATTGGATGGACTCACAGACCAACTCACGAACCAATTAATAGTCGCAGGTTCTTAGGTTTGATTAGTCAGCTAGTATGCAGCTTTTCAGCGGATATACTGAATGGATTTTTTTCGTTCTTTTTGGTCTTTATACTGTGTAGATAGGACCATAGGACCATAACAGCCTTATAAACGGTGTTATTAATATGTACAAAGCTTCCAAATCGTAGACCATAGCTTTAAAGGCAAAATGTCAGATTTGAAAAAACCAACCATCTGTTGTAAATACTGGCCATTTAACCAGCTGATAGGTAATTGTTTGTGTCCTGGAAAATTCAAACCTATTTGCTGCTATTCTGTTTTGTAATGTCATGTCTGTAAACCTCTAATGCAGATGATCAGTCATATATTTCTGGCCCTTTAACTTCATTCTGTGCTGTAAGGGGAGTATGTTGCTTTGTGTTGCATGGTGGTTTTAACCTTTTCTGTTCTAATGGAAGGAGTTCAAGACCCTGACAAACTGTACTGTCAACTGGACCTTTGGACAAATGGTGCTTTGACAGGTTGTGAATTGCAATGTTCCCTGTCCCGGGACTGAGTTCAAGACACACCATGTCACACTGACAGGTCACCACAGCCTTTTTTCTGGTTGTTAAATTCTTTCTCCTCTCTGCTTTGTCCTCTCTGCTATCCATGTCAATATATACACATTTTTAGTGTAAATGTTGTTAATTGTTAATACTGTGTATACCTCCACCTCATTCAGAGTCTCATTTTCTAATTTTTTACTTATTTTCCTTCATAAGGAAGTAGTAATTTATTGCTTAAAGGCTCCGCATGTTGCAGTCAGCTTACTTAATTTCCATGCTCTTTTCATTTCTTTTCATTTTTGTTGTTTTTATTTTGTTTTATCTTATTTTTTACTTTTACTTTATACTTGATTTTAGTTTAATTAGTGCTACTATCTATTCTAATGTCTTTGTCTGATATTTCTGACAGCTATACTGTGTATCAGAGTAACTGAAACAACTGAATGTCCCCCTTGGTGATTAATAAAGTATTTCTGATTCTGATTCTGACATCCAAATAAATCTTGCAATTTTAGAGGATATGAAAATTAAGTGGTTTGCTGTATGGCGCCCCCTGCTGCTGATACAGCAAAGAACCCCCACCAACACCACCAACGCCCCCCCCACCCCCCCAAACACACACACACACACACACACACACACACACACAGGAAAAATAGCATTGTGTCAATGAAAAGTACGGTATACTAAAGGATATTAGTTCGCAAAAAATGAAATGTTCTCCTTGTGAAGATGAACAGTCTTCACAGGGAGATGAACAGTGCCTTTGATAAACAGGACATACATTTAATGTTAAGTCATCTACTCCTGGTCAAACATTTGTAGTTACTGTCAAATGTAATGTGTTGTGTGGTAAGGTTTTGCTTACACACTTCCATATTCCTGTTAAGGTCTGTTTTACTGTAAAGTGAAGGTCGGTCATTTCATTGGGCCTTGTGCACAGAGGGACCCTCGAAGCATGGGCAGAGCTGTTCATCAACTGTGAGACACATAAAAAATGATTTCAGTAATTAAAATTGAATAAGTAAAGAAGTTGTGACATAGGAGGAAAGGTTTCAGGTAGCTGCAGCAGGCCCTCAAAGGCCAGTAAGGACTTTATTAATCCCAAGTGTAAGCTGAAAAATACATATTTGACCCCATATGCTCACTGAAACAGACGTCTGTTATTGATTAATGGTGGCATAAGTTACATGCTTTAAAATGTAAGGGAGAGCATTTTCAAAAGATTAGGTACCATAACAGAGTCAGTTTTATTAGGGTGGGCCGGTTGTGATCTTTCAGGAGTCAAGTCATGTCTGAAGGCAGGCCTGCCTGTAGCGTGTGCATATTGTTATTTCTATAAGTTACATCTTGCCTGGAGGCTTGTTAAACCCACTGAGATGTGTGGACTGTGACTTATATTGTTAGTTGTGTAAGAGGTGATGCCTGCTCAAATTTGGTTCTTTCCTGTACTTATACATCTGTGACTTTGTTAACTTATCACCCCTGGTTAGGGGTCGGCCTCGATTCCAGATGTACTTTCTCTCAGAGGGGCTCTTTATAAAGAGCAAAGAATGTACTGTATACTCTCCAACAGGCCTGCAACCCTCACTCCTCAGTCTTATTCACTGCCCCACTTTGCACTCACCAAACAGCAGCAACAATACAGCTTCACATGTAGAGCCAGACATGTCCAAGGGTGTTTTGTGACATTCAGGAACCTCAGGCAAAGACTGATGTCAGGCATTTCTTTCAATACTTGGCGAAGGGCAATATCAGTTTCTGACAAAAACATACTGAAGCTCTCTGAAGGGCTTTTTCAGTACAGAAATCCAGTCGTATTTCTAATCTAAAACAGAGAAGAGTCTAAATTGCAACAGTATGTTGAAGATGTTAAAATCACTGAAGACAGCAAGGGCTGCTCCTGGCTAGTTAACCCACATTTCCATGTGTTGGCATCACAACTCATTTGAGCAGTTCAGACAGTGCCAGACGAAATCCTTGCAAGTTTGGGATTTTTAGCATTTTGGCATTCTTCTTTTTATTAACCTGCAATTACACAATATTTTTAAAACATTTCCACTGTAAAATCACATTTTAAAATCAGTGTAACTATGATACATTTCCCAACGTGGATAATTTAGTTTATCCCATTTCAGAAAAAAGGCCCTGTGGATGACTTTCAGTACTACTCAACTGTGGGAGCATATTAAATGGGAATGACATTGCACGAATAGGTTGAAAACATTTATAAAGTTTCAAATGTCATCAGCCTATTAGTGCAAATAACACAAAGTGCAGAAATTTCCCTGGAAGAACACCCTCTTGGCAACAACAAACTGAAGCAAAAAAACCTGGCAAACAAAAGTTTCAGCTTGTCTCTTGACATTGTCTAAAATGGGACAAAAGTGGACGATGTTAGACCTTGTTTTAACCTAAAACAGTTAATCTAAAGGTGACATATTTTACTCTTTCTCATCAGGTTAGGTTCCAGGTGTCACCATTATAGATCCTATAAGTTTCTTGCCTAAAAATCTGGTCAAACAATTGATGTTAGTAAATGCAAACCCCTCTGTTTAGTTCCTGCTCAGACCAGGCTGTGTCAGTGTAAAATCTAATGAGCTGAATGTAATATACTTGCCATCCTTTGTGTGATGTTGATGTGCCTCAATATCCACATTTGTGCTCTAATGTTTATAGTGGCCACACAAGCATAGCTATACATGTTCCTTTCACTGGAGCTGCCAGGCAGAATAACCTAGCTTGGAGAGTATCTCTCATCTGAGGGGGAGATGGCGTATATCCCTTCATGACGTCGTTTAGGGATTATATTTTGACAGACTAAACTAAAAAGTGTAACATGCAACAAAGCTAAGAGGAGAAGGGGGTTCTCTCAAGTTGGGGGCTTTGATGAAGGTGGACCTGTCTCTGTATAAAACCATTAAAAGTGTATTTTGCATTACAGTTGACCTTTAAAGGCATGTTTAAATCTCTGATAGTAACTTTTGACTTTTACTTTATATGAGATGCTCATAATACAGCACATGGCATACGTTTACCCGGAGGTAAAACTACTTACATTGCTCTAAGTTGTTTGTTTGTTTGTTTGTTTGTTTGAAATCATTCTTACATCACACAGCTGAGAAAAGCCTTATGGCAAAGTTGCATCAATCCAAAGATGTCCTAAATCATCAGGAAAATGAAATACAGACCTTATGCTTCATTAATTCTTCAGTTTTCAAAAGGCTGCCCTACACGTCATCTTAACATGATGATTGATGAGTATTTTGGATCAACTAAACGCAGCAGTGCCTGAGCTGACGGTGCGCGCTGTCCATTCAGCACCAAACTTTTACGCACAGCCAGAGGAGTGACTTCACAACATCAACAAAAAATTGATCAAATTAAGAGCATGAAATAGAAGATATTTAAGCGCGTGTTTCTTGTTAGAAATCATATCTTATATCATCATTTTGACTTCTTTTGTCCAACTTGGGGCTGAATTTGTTAGATATTCATGGTTCTGCAAAGGCGTGCTTTTTTCCCTCTCTGTTTTAACAGTAAACTGCTCACGCCTCAATGGTCGGTCAGATTTGAGGGGGGAGCATGAGAGCCAATTGCACACCCTGACTTTAAGAAAGCTGTACCAACCGCAGAGGGCTAGAAAAACTAATCTCTCAGCGACGAGAAACTTTCTGTAGCCTGTACTTGGCCGTGTGTAGTCGATTCTTTGACCGGAACTAAAGTCTATTAACTTTTAAAACCGTGCGTAATTAGTTTTACTAAACCTTATCCTCGATCACGTTCGATTCCCATGATGGATGTTAAGTGCGCAATGGCTCTAAATGAACTTAGAAGAAGCACAAGAAGGATACAAGAGATTTTCAACTAGGATGCCGGTATCCGCGCTCAGTACCGGGCTGATTGGGAATTTCAGTGGAAGCGTTACTGGGAAAAACGCTTCCTGTAACTGCGCGCACAGATAAATGGAATAACGGAGAGGAGGGAGGGGGCGCAGAAAACTTAAAACGGCGCTGAAGGTGATGGTCAGTTAACTCCAGTGGACTTTCCGCCTCGGGGGGTGCTAAAAATGTGTCCTATTATCATCCGAGGCACGGCGGAGTAACTCACGAGGGACAGGTGACTGCGTCCGCGAGGCACAATAAAAAGTCAGCCTCACATCCAGAAGAGTTTATCTGAGACTTCGGCGAGGACGCACGCGGTGATCGGAGCAACGGGTCCTCGAGCTGTTTGTTCATTTCCCACCGCTGTTCATAGGATGATCCGAGTCACACAGCGGGCACTCACTCTTCCTCTGAAGCTCTGAGTGTTTCTACTGAAAGGAAAGACAACAGGAGATATTTTGGAGCGCAAAGAAGAGGGAAGTGAGACTGCTCTACCTCCATTTTCATCACTTTTCTTGGACGGGGAGTTATCAAAGCTTTGGAAAAAGCAACACAGGCATCAAGGTAATTACAGTTAACTTATTCCTCCCAGCTGTCTTACTTTGAGCTTCTTTCTTTAATCTTTAAGATGGAAATCTCCAAAGATTTGTGAATCCTGATAAATGGAGCTCAAAGAATGGCACACTGCCTACAGCTTATTTGTTTATTAATACGCACCCAGGGATTAGTCTGGACCTTACTCAAAGAATGTATTAAAATCTGGCTGAGGAATAATATGGATTATCTCGGTTATAATGCGGGATGTGTGACAGGAAAAGTTAGAATGGATCACTTAAAAGCGATTGCACATTGTGCAGAATAGGCCTCAATGTGGTGCCTATTTAGACTTCACTGGATGTTTAAATAAGGCAGTAAATCTATGTGGACAGCTTTACGACTAACATTTGAAGTGTGTGCTCACCATCACATAAAACAAATCCCCTCCTTATCCATGCAAGACCTTGTGTAAAGCGTCGCAAAAAGCAGACATGATGCACTGTTATTAAAGTAACATTCCTCGTTTCTCGCGCAGGTGTTTGGCTGAGCTACACCTCTCTGAGGAAGACTTCACCTTTCCGCGTACTCTGTGGGAGCTATGAGTGTCCTGCGCAGGCGCTTCGGCATGGGACTGCTTCTACTGATGTGCACGTTAACCGGACACTGCAGCGAGAGCGCGCCCTCAGCGGCTCCGTCTGCGTCGACGGCAGCCGACAGGAACACAACAAGGCAGGGGCAGGACTTGAGGCGCATGGTGGAGATCGTGAAGCACGTGGAGGAGAGCCGAGGTCGACTCGGCAGCAAAACAGAGGCCGGGCTGAGGATTTCTGCGGTCGAACCAAAGGATTTACACAGCTTGAAAACGGACAAAGGGGATCAAGTTGTTGGTGAGTGACGGCTTGACGCCTGGGCGTGACCTTCGTATAGTGACCTCAAGAAGATGCTGTAGCCTGGTAGCAGGAATGGAAAGAGTATCACAACAGTGCTATGACTACAGTTTTTTTTTTATTTTAATTTTTTTTACTTTTTGCGCACATAAAAGCTAAATAGCTGGTATCTTAATCTATTCATGTTAAAATTAGAAAGTAATAGGGATGCTCAGATACCACTTTTTTCCGAGTGCATGAGCCACTAAGTGGCAGATTCATTATCTTTGGTATATATTTTGTATATATTCTTTTATTTATTATATTTTCGCTTGTTTTCTTTTTATTTAATGCTCTCATAGTAAAATACATTTTCATTACACTGTTCTTTGTGAACTAAATCATCAAAGTGCAAGAAAAAAGTTTATCCACTTCTTGAGCAATCTATAGAAAGACAAAAATACTTTTGATCCCTTTAGAACTTTTTTATATCTACATTAACATGCGATTAGTTCAAACAACTTGCTTCAAAAGGTGAAATACTTTTCTTCAAATATGCAAAATAAACAGAAATGCCTTTTTTAAGAGAGGTTGTTTGAGTACTAAACACTAAGTAACTGCCCTGTATTTTACAAAATCTGTTTTCTATTAAGAAAAAAATAATTACTACTTAAATAAATCACTTTCTATTGCTGTATTTAGAAACTTTTATTTTTATGACTGATTTAGTGGGTCACCTGTCAATGTGGGTGGGCCTGTGCACACCGTGGCCCACCCAAAGATCCGCCCCTGTTACTTTTTGAAAGGCGACTCTGTGATACCTAAAATTTGCCTTTTTTATCACCAGCCAAAGTATTGTGTTTGTAATGTAAACATTGTCGGCACAACCTTTTCTTTACCCACCAAAAGAGGATTTTTACCTCCACCAGGAGGTTATGTTTTCGGGAGAGGCTGTCTGTCTGCCTGTCTGCTTATCTGTCAGTCTGTCTGTCTGTGAACAAAATAACTCAAAAAGTGATGGATGGATTTTGATGAAATTTTCAGGAAATGTTCAGCATGGAAAAAGGAAGAACTGATTCGATTTTGGTGTTGATCCGGATCACCGTCTGGATCCCCCATGATGAAAAATGCGAGTTTCGTGAATAACTACTGAACTAAATTAGATATCATTATGAAACCAATTGCTTATGCTGTGTTTTCATGGTCAAGGAATCTAAATATTTACATGAAATAAAAGGAGGACTAATATTTATGGTAAAAATCACAATATGGGAGAGGACTGTGGTGCTGGCGGAGGTCTGCGCTCTCCGAGTGCTTTTCTAGTTGTTTTTGTGGCACTTACATTTTTAATTGTGTAATTTTCGTATAACGTTTGGACAGCAGCAGGTTAGTGTGTGCCTCACTGCAAGAAGGTTGCTGGTTTGAGTCTCCATGTTGACCAGGGCCTTACTGTGTGGAGTTTGCACGGGCTTCCTGTGTCTGCGTGGGTTTTCTCCAGGCACTCTGACTTCCTACCACTGACCCATAACATGCTCTAAAGCTCAATCAGTGGTTCTAAATTGCCTTTAGGTATTAGTGTGGCTGTGACTGGTTGTTTGCCTCTATATATACGGCCGTGTGATCATTTGCCAACTGTTTCACGGTGTACCATGCCTCACGCCCTATGACTCTCTGAGATATACCTGCCAAATAGAACATTTACACATGTTATTAGGATGCACAAAATTGTATTTTTGCTGATACCTGATATGCTGATTTTTTTTTATTCATTATTGCTGATACTGACACATCTAGTGTTTTCACTGTCCCTTAAGATGATTAAGTCCTCTCTATTTAATAATGGGTCTGCTTTGGACCAACAGTAATAAGAGGACTTAAAAATCCAACCACGTTGTACAGTGAAAGCTCTCCTTCATAATAAAGTAAGATGCAAGAAAGTTTTTGTGTAATGTGAGGTCATTCTCACATTTTATCCTCCTAAACCTCATGTATGTCAGCCAAACAGCTGGACAGTTTCATGTGGTTGACTGAAAGTTTGTACGCCTTCTTTTTGCCATTTGACAGTTTTATTCTTTACTTAGTTACAGATGCTGAATAACATGCAGCAAAGCAAAATACTAATCCCTAATAACATACCTTAGGAAAATAATGAACAGACTTGCAGCTATAAAGCACTTTTCTGGGTCAAACTCTGCAATAAGCATCGCATTCACACTCTGATGGTGCATTCACTGTCTGAATTATCCGTCATTATTACCCACTCACATCTGTGCTCTCACGTGTATGTGCAAATCACTAACAAGGGAGAGAGATCATGTCGGGGCTAAATATCTTGCCTAAAGACATGTTGATATGAGTATAGGGGTGGGCGATATGGCAAAAATATCATATCGCGATTTTTTGAAAATAAAACCACGATCACGATTTTATCATGATTCTTTTTACGCTGATTTTTCTAGACTAATTTGCATGTGTGACCATTTTCTCTCTATGTTTAACATATAAAACATGTAAAACCCTAAAAGAAGAAAAAAAGAAAAAAGACGATTTAAGCCAAAGAAACTTTCTGAACAGGTTTTAATTTCAATAGTGCAGTTTTTATAAAAACGTGCAATAATTAAAAACTTAAAAGGTAATGAACAACAATAAAGTGCACTTTTGTAACATAAAAACTAAACACACCAAATAGCTTATTGAAAAGGGTCAAATATAAATGCAAACTTAAGTAACTGCTTATCTCTTAAAGTGCAACAATCTAGAACAAATGTTATCTAACTGCAATGTCTTTAATCTGAGTGAATAATACAGCTGCTTTAGAACAGATTTTTGTTCACACATCTTCAAGCTTTTATCTCCTTTTCTCTTTCCACCATGGCTTGACGCTACATAACCAAACAGGAGATCCCACCATGCATTGTACGTAATGTGCTATGATTGGTTAGTTGGGTGCGCGTCAAAGTCTCTGCGCCCACACGGACGATCTGACGATCTTTCTGCTTTATGAGATCATCCCCACGTTATAATCCTTAACGATTTAATATCGTCATATCGCACACTCCTATATGAGTATCAAACCTGTGATCCTCTACCACTGAAACACTTAAAACTACCTAAAGAAGTATGCACACAAAAATCTTCACAATAACAGTAAGAGAAGAAAATGCCATCAGTAACTTTCCACCAAGTGCTGAATCATTGTAGCAGCATGGAGTAAGCATCTGGTGTGTTTAATCAGTGACTAATCAAAAAATGTGATGTTACTATGCTGGCCCTGGTTTGAAAGCGGGGATGATTGTAATTAATGTGTGAAAATCTGAAAAGAGGCGTGATACAACCGGGAGCACATCAAAAGGCGTGACAAGGGAGGCAGAATTTGAGATTATCCCAAAATTTCCAAACCTATCATGGCTCATGCCAATAGTTTTTGTCAAGAGCACAAGGAATCCCCCTAAAAGTGATCTGTTACAGAGTGTATTTGTGTGAGAAAATGATGTTGACCAATGAAACATTTAGTTCTGATAGAAGACACTGTTGTTTTGAAAATCAAAACAGTCAGCAGTTGTTAGAGGGAAGCATTGTACTAGATTGACATATTCTGTTGGCATCACAGCAAATATATGTGATTTATATAACTAACATGTATGGCCAAAATATTGACTATGAATATCAATGGAAGTTTAAATATCTTCTCATAACAATATTCCACTTTTCCTGCTCAGAAAAACAAGCAGGATATTTTTCATGTAGGTTATCCAGGGTTGCATTGCACGTGTGTAGACGAGAGAAAGGGTATATATGTTTGAGGCCAGAGGTGCCTCAAACGCTGTACTTTGTGTGGCCTGCAGGTCTGTAGCATATCAATAAATTATAAACCCAAAGAAAACATCACAAGATCTATTAATGGCCAAAGATGCAAATATAACAGTGCAGAAATTGTGACATTTTCACACATGCAACCCCACCCAGAAAGTTCCCCTCAGTCGGTGTGGAAGTGAGGGAGGGTACAGTCAGAGTGGAATAGGCGTTGTTTGTGTGTACATGTGCAGCTTATCCATTTAAATTTAGGAAATGATCCGTGTTTTTCTGCATGTGTTTGGCTGAGAGTGTGATATGTATCTTTATAACTTTGGATCACAAGTTAGTGATTTGTTGTTTGAATTGAATAATGAGGAGATTTGCCTGTACTCTACATGTTTCTATAAAACTTTTACAAATCTAAGTGTCCATTATTAGTTTATAAAAAAAAAAAAATCATAGGACAGGGGATAAGACTGGGATCAAGCTCACAGTAATGAACCCTTCATCTTCTGTGTCTGCAGTTGTATACCCAAGAGACCTCAGGAAAAAGGAGAGATTGCTAAAACACATAACAGGTATGTTTCCAATGAATAACTGTTTGTTACTGGTGCTCGAGTGTCAATTGTCCAAAGTAGGGCTGGGAAATACATGGCGTTTTTAGATATATTTCATTACATTATCAAAGGAACTGAAATGCTGTACAGTATAGTTTAGATGAATAGATGTCTGGTAGATAATGAATATAAAGTATAGTGATGAATAAATCTGAGAATTATCTGCATACTAACTAAAATAGAATGTGGAATTTCTGATGACCTGACCAAGTGGCAACTTTAGGATTGAGGACTAAAAAGGTCAGATCATCACATTAATATGAAGAGCATTTATTGCCATTTAACCCTCCTGTTAAAAACTTTACACACAGCACATTAAATCCCAAAAGTGGTCGTGTGGAAAAGATTCTGTTGTTTTATACTAATATTGTTTTTCCTTGTGTACTATTGACTTTGTTATATTAACAAAGTCAAAAATCACAGGTCAGTGACTGGATAAATTAATCCATACATTTATCCTGTGACAGCTTAATTAAAGAAGTACAACTTACCTAATTGTGTCCCCAAAACTGGATGCTTGCGAAAGTGTCCTTAAGTCGCACGTTTTTTCTTACTGAAGTCCTATCTATACCACAGCTTCTTGAAAATTAATGTACTTGGTAAATGCCCAGATCCTCTTTTTATGATTCTGTAATGGTTAATACACCAGTATGTAGAAGGTCTTTGACCAAAATTATATCTTTATGCTAAAATTGAATATAACTGTTGTTGTCCACTAGCTTGAACTTTACTATTTCACACAAAAAAACCCAGAAAAATAGTATAGCACATTATTTTTTCATGCTTAAGATGTAAAATTATATTTTTTACTTGCATTCCTTGAATTTAATTTTTTTTAAGTTTTAATGGTTGAATGTTATGCTTGATTAATTTCCCACTTCTCAGAAAAGCCCAGTGAGCAAGATATAAAAAAGTCAATTCCTTTTTAATTTACTTTTTTCTGTTCATAGCATACATCCAATAACAAAAAAATGTTTTACACACATTTTCCAAAGATTTCTTAATTATCTGTATAGTCTCATTTTATGACTGGTGGTCTAATAAGTGTGTGAATTTTTAATATATATGATTTTCAGTGTGCCAGATTGTTAAATGGAAAATAAATATATTTGTTTCATAAATGTTTCAAGGGGAAAATGCCAGAAGATGAATCCTTTTTAATTCATTTGTATGATTAAAAGCATTAGTCTGTCACTGGCTTTCAGGAAAATTGTGTTTGTTGCATTTTTGTTTGTGCTGTGTTCCTCTACAATCTCCCTGTTGGTCACAAGGAGAATTGCATGTTTTCTCAGTGGTACTGAAATGAGAAACAGGGGCTCTCTTTTGGAAAGAGTAAAATCTAAAGATCTGAAGCAGTCATTTCATGTTTCTAATAACATAGGGGTCACATGAATCAAAATTAGCAGTTATAACTGACTTGGACGTGACAACTTTTGGTCTTTCTAGGACAAGAGTGATTGATTTGATTTCACAGTGCACTACAGGTTTGATATAAGAAACTGGCATTAACATTAACTGCTAGAAAATAACACAAATATTTTTGGTTCATATTTCCCAGCTGTAGTGTATGAACAGAAAATAATTAAAGTTATTAGAATAATGGCCTTACTAGGACTCATTACAAAGATGTTATTGCAGGTGCATTTGTAGTGCAGTACATCTGAAAGTGTCCTCACAGGCTCCTCTCTTTTCCTTCAGGTCCGCTGTACTTCAGTCCGAAGTGCAGGAAGCATGTGTACAGGCTCTACCACCACACAAGAGACTGCACCATCCCTGCATGTAAGCCACCATTACACCAACAGGAAGGACTTCTCTGTTTTGTTATTCAGTGTCTACAACATCCCACTTACCTCCATTTTATCTTCTTCCCCTCAGACTTCAGAAGATGTGCGCGGCTTCTCACACGGCTCGCCGGCAGCCCGCAGTGCACAGAGGGGTAGCACAGATGAGGTACAGAAATATATTCAAGTCCCACTCAAATGTAAATGTAGATGTGATCGGATGATCAGGAGAGGGTCTGTTTACAGAGGATATTTGGTTCAGGTGCTGCTTCTTTTTGCATGGTGAATATAAAAAGTAAAAGCAGTTTACTCAGAAAGTATTAAAGGTTTACCAGTGTGACAATGAAAAAGAAGTACTGCATATTAAAACCCAGGTTGGACCATTAATTGATGTTTTTAGAGGTATATCAATACATTAAAAACAGGGTAATACAATGTTGTTTATATTGATATAGACTGAGCTGATGCTAGTTTTGAGAAGGAAGGTGCCATGCCTAATGCTCAGTATGTTACTGAATGTATACAGGATAGTGTATTTGAAACAATAAGGTGGAAAAAGAAAATAGCCCTTCACTCATTTTATTGTATTAACTGTTGTGTTGTATTAGTATTCTGTTTATTGTTCTTGACCCAAGACAAACAAAACCAACTTTAACATAAAAGTTCCATGTCGTGTTAAAATCAATTTATTTGTATTTAATGTTGTTAGAAGGGGCTTTGGGAGCAGAACATGGCACCTTTTATGGCCCTTTTCCATGAGCACGCCTTAGCCCTACTCTACTTTGGCTCTACTCGATTTGCAGCGTGTTTCCACGAGCCTAGTACCTCAAACAAGCTAGTTTTAGTACCTACTCCGCTCTACCATTAGCTTACCCTCAACACTGCAACCCATTGGGCAGGCAACTGGGGCTAATGGAAAAGCAGCACAAGGCGAGTAGAGTAGAGCCGGGTAGAGTCGAGTAGAGTCGAGTAGGGCTAATGGAAAAGGGCCAATACTAAACTCAGTTCACAGAGAAACTCTGATTTTTGAAAGAAAATGCCCCGTAAAAATATTTTACTTCCTTGGTTTCTGAAGTCATAGTAATACAGACTCCACCTACATGAAAGTTTTCTGCTCATCTCATGCAGACATAGCTGCTTTTAAAGTCCTATTCATTACCTGTAACCCCTCCTCGCATCTCCCATCAGATGTTTTTTGGACAGCCAATCAGAGCTCATTATCATCGTCTCCTGTAGCCATCCTGTCCAATCAGATTGGAGCATTTCCAAAAGGGGAGGGTAAAAGAGTTGCATCTGCTCCTGTCCAGGGGTTCATTTTTTATTCAACTTCAATAAAATCCTTGCTTATTAGACACCCAGGACGTGATGTAACCAGTCAAACACACAAGTACATGGGACATTTAAATCTTAAAATAAAGCAGCTTAATAAAGGTTTGACCCCCAAAAGTCTTTTTGCATGAACTAATATTTTGTCACCAGAAACTTCATAACCATCAACGTTCCCCAACTTCACAGTTTTATAAAAACTACTTCATAAAGGGACACCAATTATTCTTAAAGCAACACTTGTAACTGTGTTACAAAATTAGGAGTTTTATGTTACAACTTTTGCTTAAGTTCCTATATGCTAGGGGTGCTGGTTTGGTGAAGTGGTTAGCAACCAGGCACATCCCATATACATACTTCTGCCAGCCCGAGTTCAAATCCAGCCTGTGGCCAGTCTGCAGAGTGTCTTCCCCACTCTCACACCCCCTTTCACAAGCCTATCCACTGTCATTCTCTACTATCAAAGGCGCAAAATGGCCAAAAAATACAGAAGTTACTATGCGCTTAAGTTAATATATACAGCATTAAAAACTTTGTATTGTCTGTGTGAGAGTATTTTTTCTGCATATAAAAGCAGACAGATGATACATTTTGATATGAAGGAGTTGCATAACAGCAGTAATCATCAACAGGCTTCCTAGGGCCACAGCAGGGTGCTGGAGGGAATTTTCTTGGGTTCTTTTTGGGCAGAGCTTGTTTATCTGTTTGCCATGGCTTAGATAGTGGAGCTTTTGTCTCTCTTTGTAAATGAAATGTTTTACTTTGTTTTAACACCAAGGGGAAACTTTAGCTTTCTCACTGAGAGCTGTCTATTAACAAGCTTTTGGAATCACTACTCATAAAAACAAAGCACTTCAAGGGAAGTAAAGGGCAAGGAACTAAATATGCTACGGACATGTGCAAAACTTCCAAATGTAGTGCAACATATAAAGACAAACAGTCATACAGACAAAAATTGTCATACAGTCCGAAAAAAATCAGGCCAGGATTTAGGGGACCATGGGAATTGTACACACTGAATTATAAAGTGCTGAAGTGCTTATAAAAGTGCCAAAATGCTAAAGTGCCATAGTGCTAAAGTCCTGAATGCTAAAATGCGTGGTGCTAGCTGTCTGGGAGCTCTGGTCAGCGTTATATTGCATAGTGCCCAATAATGCACAGAGATATAAAGTGCATGTTGCATTGCATATTACCCTTCTGCCCAAGATAATAAAGTGACATGTTGAATATGTATATGTCTATTCCTTGAGGGAGAAATCCATTCTCAACTGGAATTGCAGAAATTATTTGGCATTTGCATCGAGTTCAGACCCAGCGTTAAAATAGGGCAGCAGATGCAAAGTCTTGAATAAAACGAGGGTCTAGGCTGGATCATATTTGACTCTAAGATCTCTCAGTTTATTTTGAAGCCATTTTCATGCTCATGTTAACAGTGTGTAGCTGGCTGCTCCTAAAAAGTGACTTTTATTTCTCTACAGAAATAATACCTTGAACTTAAAACTTCTTATTGTTTAGTTAAAACAACATTGAGTAAAGATTTTTGATTGATTGCACCCATTCTGTTGCATGAAGACGTATTTTTCTGTTCTGCTTGTTCAAAAATACCAGTTAATGAAACCTGTAGTTTAATATATTGCTCCAAAATAAGGTGCACTATGATGGTTTACTGTTATGTTCTCACTGCCAAACATGACAGGAGTGAGGGAGGAGAAAACAAGATATGTTTTCCTTAACAGTTGAATTTTTGGGTCGGTTACTTTGGTATGTCTGTTATTTATTTACACTATACCCCAGCAGCTGCTCAATTCAGAGGCAGATTTTACTTTTCAGATAAAGATATCATCATGTTCACACTGTTTATTTCATGGAAGATTTTTTTATGTTTTACAACATTTTGTCAACACTTGATCAGATGCAGGCACCCTACTCTCTCATTGGGGCCTAGCTTTAAAGGGACTGTGAGGAGTTTCTAAGTAATTACAAAAAAGTCTCACTTTTAGATATATGCCTGATCGAAATACGCACTTTAAGATGAGTTTTATAGCATCAAAATAGGTTATCTATAAATGTTATTCCTTAGCCTTCCAGTCAGGTCGGACAGGGCTGGACTGGCCTGGATACTCAACTTCGGGAACAAGACAAATAAAACTAGAGCAAATTTATATTATTCGGACACGTCTTAGAGCACCGGGCTGTAAGTAGCGATATATACAAAACTACAATACTAAGTTTTCCAAAAATTGTTTGTTGTCACACATCAAAAACTACCACTACGTAACAAGAAAGAGATACATTACCTCGTCGCTTTGCATCCTGTAAGTTGTTGACAAAAGAAGTTGTAAAGCAATGCAGAGTTCTGAGGAAGGTCTGAGCTGCATTCATTAGCATCACAACCAGTGTTGTTAATGTAACGAGATTACTTTTTCGGGTAAAAAGTAAAGTAACGCGCTACTATTGAAAATTAGGTGATGAATCATAGTTCCTTTTTTAATGCAGCGCGACGTTACATTTCCCTCGGACAGATCTAACACTGAAGCTGCCCTCTCAGCTGCTCGCACAGACACGAGCAGCGTTGCCAAGTCCGCTCGTTATAAGCGTCTAAAGGCCGAAAATCTCGTGAGTCACGGCCGCGGGTCATGGTTTTTTGGGCTTATTTCTATACGTGAAGTTTCTTCTTGGGGCTCTTCTGTCTGTGTGAATCCCCCTGATCATCTTCCAGCTCCTAACATAAAGGAAAACATGACTGCAATAGGCAGTTTGTCCACTTCCTCGTTTCCTGGTTATATGCACGCCCCCAAACACACTCACGCACATGGCGCATGCTCCAGAGCCAAAGTTGCCAGGTCTGCTTGTTATAAGCGACGGTCTTTTCTTGAATAGATACTTAGCGCTGTGATATTGAAATGTAATGGAGATAAAAATTAACACACTTTGTGTAGACTTCTCTTTTTAAAAAGTAGTATATCACATTATGAAAGGAAATAGCTGGAGGTTGCTTATTTTGGGCTTATTTTTATTGACCAGGTTGCTTATTTCAGAAGCAAAATGTGGAAACACTGGGCAGGAGCTCTCATTCCACAGGGTATGTGACATTTTGTAAAATAAAGAGCACAAAAAACTGTTATGTTCTCTGTAGTAGAACTTTTTGTAGGCCTTCACATTTAGGAACAGAAATGGGGTTCTGTCCATGATCAAGATATGTAAAAGTAAAGGAACGAGTAACGTGAAAAGTTACTTTTCATAGAGGGTAACTAAGTAAAGTAAAGAGTTACTTTTTTCAGAAGTAACGAGTAACGAGCAAACACTACTTTTTAAAAGTAACTGCCCCAACACTGATCACAACAAACACACGCTTTGGCTTGTGGTGCGTTCAAGTTGTAGTCAAAAGTAGGAATTTCTGAGTTCCGAGTAGGAAACTAAAACTGGAACGTCCCCCAAAGTCAGAATGTCATACTGGGAACTCGATCAAACGCCACCCCCAAGTTGACAAACGAAGATGGACGACCCCAGTGTGAACAGTTATTTAGCTCCTGTAATAATCCATTTATTTGCACTTCTGACTGGGATGTGTCGCTCTGGATCAGCTGTATACATAGTATTGTTAGACTTATATTTACAAAAAGGCTGCCATAGTGATAATTACATTCTTCATACAACAACACAGGGTGTGCTAACAACAGCTAACATTAGCCTGGTAGCTCGGCATGTTTTTTTCCGACTTCAACTGGAATACGATAAGTCGGAGATGTCACTCCCAGTTCCGAGGTTACTGGAACGCAGCATTACGATAGTCGCCGCGCGTGCTCATGGGTAGCAGAGTCTTAATGTCCCCAGAAACAGATTCTCCTCACAGTCCCTTTAAATTTCTACAAAATAATTAAGACACTTTGGAAATAAGTATTTTTAAATCTTTGAATACTGTCATGAATATGGCTTTTAAATAAATTATATTGGCTGTTTTTTTTCTGTAACTTCATGCAAATGAACAAAAATGATAATAGTGTGTCAAATTCATCTACTCACTTATATATTAATAATATTGTTCATTGCAATGAAAAGTACAATAGCTCCAATAGGTTCCAATTCAATGATAAGGTTCATTAAATTAGCCATCACTGTTTTCATTAAAGGTCCCATAGTATGCGAAATATCTCAAGTTAGGAACATATCATGACACATCTGAGCATTGCACTGGAAAACTGATGCTGCATTCCATTAACCTCGGAACTGGAAACTGGGAAATGTGAGTGACGTCATCTCCAACCTAACTGCATTCCAGTTGAAGTCGGAAAAAACGTGCCGATCGACCAGGCTATTGTTAGCCGTTGTTAGCACACCCTGCATTGTTGTTCACACACATGAAGAATGTGATTATCACTATGGCGACATTTTTGTAAGTATAAGTCTAACACTGCTATGTATACAGCTGATCTAGAGCGACACACACTAGTCAGAAGTGCAAATAAATGGATTATTACAGGAGCTAAATAACTTCACACTGGGGGCTGCCATCTTTGATTGTCAACTCGGGGGTGGCGAGGTTTCCCCGAGTTCCCAGTAGGAAATTCTGACCTCGGGGGGCGTTCCAGATAAAATTTCCTACTCGGAACTGGGAAATTCCGACTTCCAACTACAACTGGAACGCACCATGAGGCCACGTCCACCTCCTGAGAGGGGCGTGGTTTGACCCAGCTCATGAGAATGTTCTTCAAAACAACCTGTTCTGAGCAGGGATCAAACAGGGTGGTTTATAGGTATGCCACTATCCAATAAGGGGATTTTAAAGCAAAAAAAAGTTGAAATATGCTTTGGAGACATCAGGGAGCAGTGCAAACTTGTCAACGCTGCATTCACACACTGACGTTTTAGCCAACTTTGCCAAAGTAGAAGAAATCTTTGAGCTAAGTCAAGCCACACAGAACTAAGTTATCTTTAGTTTGGCAGTGCTGATGTGCAAAGTTTGGCAGCAAGCTAGAGATGACATTGGTTTGCCTTTGCTACCATCAGGTACCGCTGTGTGCATCTCTGTCAGCTCTTACTGCCAGGTCTGTAGCTCGACTTCAGGTGCCCCTCGTCCTTAAGGCATGGTGTCAGAGACCAGCTCCAAATGTGGTGAAATAAAATGTACTCCCGCTTCCATAGCATTTGATAAGTGACATTGCAATACGTAAATAAGATGTTCAGTGGGCCATTCATTACAGCTTTGTTGTTGAGTGTTTAAAATCAATCCACAGTTAGTCAGGGACTGTCAGGAAATGTCATACTCAACCAGCACAAAATTTCTCTCCATTTCAGTTACATAAATCCACATTGAAGCAAGAAAAATTGACAGTGGGAAAGTACATCAGTGAACTTTTGGTGATCTCTCAAAGTTGTTTAACATCAGCTAACACATCAGATGTGTAAATGAGCCTTTAATGAGACTAAAATGTGTGATTTCTAAGGTTTAAACAGAAACATAACTGCGTAACTGATTAAAACTTTTTTATGATCATTATTAAATTTTAATAGATTATACATGTCTAATTGAAATGTTCTTTGATTTTTAATATTATAGATCTTTGGCAGTAAGGAAGCTCTCCAGCCATATATTCAATGACACAATAACCCAGACAGGCCCCTCGTCATTCTCAGAATTTAAGTGCTCTATGTTTACTACAACATATTTTTCCTTCCTAAAAAGAAAAAACGTCATCAAGTACTGAGTTTTCAGGAACACATTGGTACTTCAGAGAGGGATGTGACCACAGAAAGTGGAAGACGAGTCAGAATCTGAATGTAAACAGTGTTGAAGTCGTTTTTTAAAGACAACTTGATGATCCTAACAGGGCTGATGTGCATGATATGCGCCTAGTAGTGGCACAGGAGAACCATGCCTTTGGCAAATCAAGTTTATTGATTTTTCTTTTGCATTTTTTTTTTTTTTTTTTTGAAGGAACTTGTCAGGTGATGCCAAGTCAAAGACTGATATGAAATTCTTTTCTTTCTTTCAAAATGCAGGTCCAAGCCTTACACAAGTTCTCCAGAAGAAAAACAACTTGGGAAGAAAGTGCCTTGGACTGTCAGAGGGAAGCCTTAAATTCTCTGAGCGGCCCGATGGATGGCAGGCACAGTTTTGCCCTGCAGTATGGTCTGTTTTACTGAGGCATGGACTACTGCCATCCCTTTGTTCTGGTTGGGCCCTGATGGTCAGCTTTCACCACGAGGATGGACCAGGCCAAGAAATACATGGCGGCAATGAAGTGTGGAAAGAAATTGACTGGCTGAAAGAGATTCGCACGGGGCCTTTGTTTTCCTAACTACCATCCAAAAAGAAAAGGGATTGCTTATTTTTGTTTTGTTCATTTCTATAAGAAAAGAGCAAAATCCAAATGTAGCTACTGTTTTTACCTTGACTAGGGGGCCCATCCCTTCTACTGCACTAGCTTTAACGCAGACAAAAAGCTGTCACAGAGCCCCAGCTGGCAGTCACAGCGTTGTTGTATCCACTTGTGCTTACACTGAATAAGAACTGTTTCCATTTTTGATAAAATGATCATATCTCTGCAGAGACATGTTCCAAAACAAGTGGTGGTTGTACGTCACAGCCCTCCTGTGGATCTATGTAGAGTGTGGTACAGTCTATATTTATATATTAGAGTTGTCTTGGTTCCACTGTGCATAATATACGCTATGACCACATTAAACAAGAGATCTGTACATACTGTAAAGCAAAGCATAAGAGGAATCCACCTGTCTACCTTAAATTAAAGCGACTTGCATTTATCAAATGGCTGTTGAATATATCTATATATATATATCTATATATATATATATATATATATGAATATATGAAATGAAATATATTTAAATAAATTATAAGATTGGTACAAACATGAATGGTCTGTTTTTCCTGTTGAAGTGTTTTCTTCTTGAACGAGCACTTGACTGAGTTGTTGAGCAACAGATTTCAAAGCATTAGACAGGGGCAGTTTCAAAAGAGGAAGTCTTTTTTTCCTTCTTTTTCTTTCAGAGTTTGGAGTTCAATCAAACTTACCGTTATGGTTATCAACTTGTGAGCGAACAAATATCAAGACAGAAAATGTTTCATCCAGGAAAAAGGTTGTTCTGAACAACCTTTGTCTAACAACTTTTTCTGGTCCTTCATCTAGAATTAGAAACTCATGTGATCTTTGCAACACCAAAGCAATAAAGGCAAATAATATATGTGGTGCTTATTAGTTGATTATATATCTGTATCACAGGCATGTATTAGACTTAAGATCTCTAAACATTAACAACTTAAGCTAAATAATGAATGAATGAAAATAAATAGGTGAAAAAAGATCATATATATATATATATATATATATATATATATACATATATATATATAAATTATAATATATATATATATGATTATGGTATGCCAAAATAGTACTTGAAACTCTATACTCTTTGTGTATACTCACCCATCCAAATAATCAGAATCAGGTGTTCCAGTCACTTCCATGGCCACAGGTGTATAAAATCAGGCGCCTAGGCCTGCAGACTGCTTTTACAAACATTTGTGAAAGAATGGGTCACTCTCAGGAGCTCAGTGAATTGCGTATTATAAGAACCTGGGAGTGTTTGAGAATGACAGCAACTCAGCAACGAAGTGGTAGGCCACGTAAACTGACGGAGCGAGGTCAGTGGATACTGAGGCGCATAATGCGAAGAGGTCGCCAACTTTTATGCAGCGTCAATCGCAACAGACCTCCGAACTTCATGTGGCCTTCAGATTAGCTCAAGAACAGTGTGCAGAGAGCTTCATGGATGGGTTTCCATGGCTGAGCAGCTGCATCCAAGCCTTGCATCACCAAGTGCAATGGTGTAAAGCACACCACCTCTGGACTCTAGAGCAGTGGAGACGAATCATGCTTCTCCATCTGGCAATCCGATAGATGAGTCTGGGTTTGGTGGTTACCAGGCGAACGATACTTGTCAGACTGCATTGTGCCAAGTGTAAAGTTTGGTGGATGGGGGATTATGGTGTGGAGCTGAGCTTGGCCCCTTAGTTCCAGTCAAAGGAACTCTGAATGCTTCAGCATACCAAGACATTTTGGACAATTCCATGAACAGTTTGGAGCTGGCCCCTTCCTCTTCCAACATGACTGTGCACCAGAGCACAAAGCAGGTCCATAAAGACATGGATGACAGAGTCTGGTGTGGATGAACATGACTGGCCTACACAGAGCCTAAACAGAGTCCTGACCTTAACCAGATAGAACACCTTTGGGATGAATCACAGCAGAGACTGAGAGCCAGGCCTTCTCGTCCAACATCAGTGTGTGACCTCACAAATGTGCTTCTGGAAGAATGGTCAAACATTCCCATAAACACTTTAACCTTATGGACAGCCCTCCCAGAAGAGTTGAAGCTGTTATAGCTGCAAAGGGTAGACCAATGTCATATTGAACTCCATGGATTAGGAATGGGATGTCACTTAAATTCATATGCGAGTCAAGGCAAGTGAGCAAATACTTTTGGCAATATAGTGTAGTTTCCTAGGCATTATAGGGCACCTAGAATAAAATTGTGTTAAGTCATATATTGCTTTGAGTGTGCTTTATAATGAATACGTGAATATCTAGTAATTACAGTATATTGCATTTCAATGATTGTTATGTAGTATGCTTATAATCACTTGTATTCAAAGCAAGTTTTCTTATACTGAACTCCCCTGATCCATCGCTACTCTCAGTCTGTTTGTGATGTTCTGTCACTTTAAGGCCCCTTCCCCCTACGTTGGCTTAGTCTGCGCTGACTCTTGAACCGGCCAATTTTGTGATACTTGGACTTTAAACACGGCTGGGTGTTGTTTTAAAAGGCTCTGCAACCTTCTACAGCCTATGCTCTGCTCTAGGCTCGCCACCCCAAGCCAAAGGGTTTGAACTACTGATGGAATGATGGAGGAACCATCCACAAAAGACAAACAGGGACACAAAACTATGATTTTTTTGGAACTTGGGACCCAATCATTTATAACACTTCCATATTTGACATACCCATTTTTAGTTGTAGTGCTGATATTGCTGTTGTGTGATGTCCATTACTAAAAATGTGCTGCAGGGGGGCAGAAACTTTTAAAGATGAATTTTCCTATGTGTAACTCCCAGGCCTCAATGCTGTAGATCTAATTGCTGCATAATGTTCTTTTTGGCCATAAGTATTCGATCAGAAACATTATTTGTTTTTGGTTTAAAAACAAGAACTGGATTTTATTTGGATTAGCAAAGGACATATAACCGTGTAATAGCTTTAGTCTAACATGCTCAGGGCTTTAGAGGTGCTTAGACGGATTTGGTTACCGTCAGACAGAGTGAGGGCCAGCAGTTTCTGCCCTGCTAAGGAAACATTATACTAGAGGAGGCATTTTTGCAATTTGGCCCTTGTCAAGTTATGCTTGTTCCAATTCACATACTTGCCAAGAACTAAAGCAAGTCTGAGATTTACTCCCCACTCTTTTACTCAAAGGGAACAAAGTGATGACGGTTATCAGGGGTGTAAGAAAATATTGATGTAACAATATATTGCAAAATTTGGAAGTGCAATATCAGCATTTTATTATTTAATTATAATACAAATTCCGGATTTTTGTTTGTATTGTGGTTTAGCCTATGGCCACTAGTTGGCAGGAGCCATTCAGCCATTTGACTCTTTCTCTGTTACATTTATTATCATTCCTTTCACTGAAAATGATTGTAATGTTTATCCATGTTGCAGAGGCCATGTTTATATAAACAACATTAAATAATAAACTATGATTTTTATGCCTTAACGTAATGTATCATTACCTGTGGTGTCAGATGTTTGCCAATTCACCCGAACAGTTATCCTCCTAAGAAGTCAATTTACTTATTAAATAAATCATCGAAGATTTGTTTGGTTGAGCAGAACATCAGCTGCTTTGGAGTGACAGCAACTAGTAATGATGGATGACTAAAAAGCCAGTGCTAAACTTTAGTTAATTTAACCCAATTATTTACATTGAAGGAAAGAGTTACATCTTTAAATGAGGTTTTATGATATAAAGTGCATTAGCCATGGAGATTAGCTCTACATCTGTAATAAAAGACCCAGCTTGTATGGGCTACTTATTGCTGATGATGGGGGCACCACCACTGAAAACAAGCCAGCACTTAACAGGGTACAGTCGGCTGTTACTACGCTATGTTGAATACATTGAAAACAACCCACATTTCTCCTTTCAAGCCGCTTTGTCTCGGTACCACTTGACACATGGCACAGTCATTGATTCAGGTGTGCAAATCAGCTCATGTTGTCAAACTGAATGAAATAAGAGGATGAACCAAATGAAAGTTTACCTTAAAGTAAGTACCAGGCTTTTGTTGATTTCTTGTTGCATAAATATGCATGCCATGGTTTTGTGGCAGATTAACTTAATGACTTAATATGCTGCATATTTGAATAACCCTTAAAATTGCTGCTTGGTCAGCAGGATAATCTTTGAACCTTTGTTAATTTTGCTGATCTTCATTTAGGATGTAGTGTTATCATCATTCTCGGCAAAATGAAAGTCTGACTGTATGAAGAACAGTAGACTTCTGGTGGAAGGATATGCTGTTGGCTTAAAAGTAATACAAAAACAAAGCAGCATTGTAGTGGAAAAGTAACTTGTTTTCAAGACATCAAACACAGTGTGACATCATCCTGCTATTTTTGTGGCTTATTTTCATCTAAAACTCTGTACATCACGTAAGGTGGTGGTGCTCAAACTTCAGCAAGAAACAGCCTTAGCTTTCATGACGGCTCTTTCTGTACAGATGCAGAGCTGATCTCATCACTTGGACTAATGTCCAGTTGCCTTATACAACCCTTCTTTAAGAATCTTGAAAAATCCCTTTGACAAACCCCAAAATACCATAAAACACTGTCTAAACTGCAATACAGTCCCCAGGTATTAACAACCAATGTAGCTCCACATAATGGCTGCTGTCCTGCTCCAAAAATGCTCTCAAACTGAATGTAAACAAGGACCACTTTACTGACAAGTTACCACATATACCGGGTGAGGGTATGTTTGTGTTCACCACAGAACTTTTTGATCATCCAAACAAAAATACACTTTAAAATCCCACAGATGTCAACACATGGCAACCAAAGTGCCAAAACGTTATTTCCTTTCCCCATTTGAGGACTCGTGACAGCAGCTCCATATGAATTACTGAATTTGAGTTTGCACAGGCACTGCTGCTTCCATTTTTGTGGGATTCCCATCAGCAGGCAGTGGTGAATGCAGAGAGATGTCAAACACAATGAGAACAGATGTGTTTTTTGTCTAAACATCTATAAGATGATGTTGCCATCTTATACTTACAGACTTTTTGTTGAAAGGTCAGATGAAAGGATATGTCCATCAAAAGAAAATCTATGCCAAGAAAAACCTTCCTACAAGTGACCAGTTAGGCATCCTGGAAGATAAGCATTTAGGCTAGCATTAACTTTGACCTCAGGCCGTGCTCTTTGACCAGTGGACCTCAGAGATGACCAGTCATGCATTATGGTTGACAGAATAACTTCTGTCAATTAAACACCTCTCAGGATGTAGTTGGTAAGGCTGAATGGTGAGTCAAAATAAATCTCTAATTTTCTTTTTCATGTATCTATTTTATTATTTTTCCTGAATTATACAGTTGACAATGTGTCCACACAGCACAGGTTGCACTTTGTATGACATTAACAACATTGAAACAAAGTGTTCTGGTTCTCTCAGAGACACCCGTAAGGACAGTTATACAGTTAAGAGGTGGTGTAATACAGCCGAAGCGTGTATTTGAGTATTTCCTTTTGTGTGACATATTAAGGTAGCATCATTTATGGATGTTGTTAGGAGTTTTTTTCCAGGAATGCCTTGCAGCAACGTACACACTGTTCATAGACCTTCTCAAAGTCTTCATCACTCCCCTAAAAAACAACAACAAAAGGACAAAAAAGGCATTAGAAAAGGACTGTTTTTGATTCAAGACATAAAAATGAAAATCTCAGTTACGTATGCAGCCAATGTTTTTATACCCTCAGAGTCCCTTCACATTCAATTAATATCCATGTCCGGGTACACAAACTGTTGAGTTGTTCAAAAGTTGTTATGATAGTTTCAAGTAACAACAATAGTAAACATTTTGCAGCAAAGAGTTTTTTGTGTGTTTCAGGGACTTCTAATTGACCCTACTTCTGTCTCCATTCGCCCTGACAGTTATTGTCTAGCTTTCCGCTGCCCACTTGGTTGGCATGCTATGTGGTTGCTGGCGAGGGGACCATGATCCCATACTGTCATGTGTCCAAACCCCCTGACTGTAACAAATATTCTTTAAGCCTTACTTTTGGCAAAAATAGCAGCAAAAGCTCTCAGAGTCATTGCCACTCACAGAAAAGAGTGTTTAACTCCTGAGTATCACTCTGGTCATTTTTGGACAAAAGAGGTGTTGTTCATTTTTATTTGGCTCTGAAGTAGGTCTTGTTTTTGTCTATGATGAGTTTTGTGTCTCGATAAATTTTGGAATTTCAATGTTATTTTATCTGTTGGATCTTTAATTATGTTTATTAATACTAACCTTCAAGGTAACAAGATGCAACTCTACCGCCTTAAAATAGAAGTTTCAGAGTTGAAAAGAGCAACAGTTTTCTCCAGCAAGAATAGCTCCATCCACCAGCAGGTATGCAGGTTTTAGAGCTCTAATTCACACACTAGGCTTAAGCTAAACTATACATAAAAAGAAAAGTTAGCCTGTCTTAGTATTGTTTAATACAAAGGCCAAGACTAGGAAATACACGACAATGGTGATAGGCAGGCTAACAGCAGTTTCAAACTGCACTTAGCTGAAGCACAAGCCCCAAAAAATATTATGAAATCTGGTACAACATCAATGGAATTTATTTTGGGACCTTCATACCTTTCTATTCATAGGAAGGACAATACATAGAATCTGAGGCACAGAGCCAATATGATGTGCAGAATAAGAGCTTCAAGCCAAACATGTTCCAAGGCCACCCACACTCTGGACAACAGCCTCTGTACAACTGGCATGAAGACATAACCTCATGCCTCTCACTGTCTTATGTTGTATTACTGTCTTATAAACATAGGAATCATAAATAATGCACATTTCAAAATGCAAAAAAATGCTTGACATTATGCTATTACGTAATTAAGTTGGCATTTAAAAGGTGAAATCCCCCAAAATAAACTTTTATTGCTTTGAATACTTAACCCCTAAAAGGACAAAATCTGTAATATGTCTCTAGCATGTATTGGAATTGGACATTTTAGACTTCTATTGGCCTAAAATGTGGTACATTAAAATGACACAAAGAGGTCAAATCTGAGACAAACTAAACTCATACAACATTTGTTCATAAACAGATAGATAGATAGGTAGATGAAATAGAAGATCTCAGACCTCTTATCTGTAAATAAAAGGCTTTTAAACCTTGTGCTTCTATCAGATATTTCCTTTAATCTGTTCCACCTGACATCTGACAGGTGCAGCAGTTGCTAAAAGCCATTGTTATTACACAGGTATGCTCCAGCTGGGAAACCCTAAAAAGTGCAGTTTCACCACGCAGCCCAAAGCAATACGGAGCTGTGAGTTTGGAGTGAGTCTGCAGTCCAGACACTGACAGCACAATTAAATATTCATTCATTATCAAAGCTGCTTCTATTGGCATTGCTGAGAATTTGGCAGTCAATCACACTTTCCCCAAAGCTGTAAAATATCTGCCATGTGTCAGCCACGGGTCTCCACATCTGGAGAGATTTTACGTGGGTGGTTTACTTATGTCAACATTGAAGGTCCCATGGTGACATTTAGATTCAAAGTGATTTGTGACATGACAGTGACAGCCCATTGTCTCCTGCTCAGTGGTCTTATATTACAGCGCAGTAATGCACCCAATAAATCAAGCTCGTACACATCATTCTATAAAAACAACGCATTCGAACAATCTAAACAAAAACAACTGGTTCCTGCCAAAATCTCTCAGTTCACAGAATAGCTGCAGAAGCCAAACAGACCAAAGGAACTTTTGTTGGCTTTAAGATTTGTCTGCTGGATTTCTTCCAGTTAGATTACATTTTTCCTGGGCCAAGTTTTTTTTCAGTGAATCAGGGTAAAGTTGTGACTTTTAATTTTGTTACTTCAGCATGGTCAGAGGTATGCTTGTAGTGTCTGCAAGAGGAACCCCAAATATCCACCCCATGATGCAGGGATATTTTGCATCCTGTTTCCTAAACCAATGATAAATTATGATAAATGCTTCCTTTGGATCAGACTTTGTGGAAAAGCAAATTAGTTATTCAACCCCTGACTGTTACAAAGAATGATAAAGAAATGTTCAAGAGGAAAAACAAGGCAGCTTTGGTACTGAAATCATGAGATGTTTAAGCAGCTATATGGTACTAATCAGTAATCTGTTTAGTTGTTAGCAATGCTAGCATACTGTAATGTTGATGCTGCTACTTTGTAATGTGGGATAACTAGTGTTAAATAGGTCATACTTTATAGGAACTCTGTAGATTTCAATGGCTGTTGGTCTATGTTCACTATGTTAAAAAAAAAGGCAATTTCTCACACCTGATCCACCTCTATTATCTCTCTGTATGACACGCTCTTGGAGCTCCGGTAACTTTAAGGTCCCAACCCACACGTTGACCTGATCTGTACTGATAATTTGACCAGCAAGCAGAGCATAAATGTCAGCAAGAACCAAAACAAAGACATAGATGTTGTGTTTTTGATGGATGCTTAATGAGGGATACATTACATTTCCATTTTTAATGTTTAAATCTGTTTATTTAGTATTGGTTGTTTTTTAAATCAGTGTAATGTGACTGACTTTGTCCACATCAACTACTTTCAGCTAAAGCCTGTTTTCTTAGCAGCACCGCACTGATATTTTTTTTAAAGAAATATTTTATTGTAGAACTGTACAAAGCCATGCAGACATAAATTAACAAAGTCTTCTGCAGCACATCTCCAACAGACCACAATAGGGTATTATTACCATCATGTTGCATTTGTCTTTTTAAAAGTATTGATGTTCTCTGGTTAAAAAAAACAAAGAAAAATTGATGGCTTATCATCACTTATCAAAGTTTTAAACCTTCCCAAACTCAACTCCCTCTACTCTCCCATCTTTCTCACTCAATACCTTCTTGCATTAAAAAAAAAGCCACGTCCAAATGATTTGGCCAAAACTTTAGAAAGCAAAGAGAGCATGAAAGGAGAAAAGCGGATGGGTGAGCTGTGAAGCATGAAAAGGCTTCATTTACAGTGATGTCAAACAAATCAAATAAAACCTTTGTAAAAATTATTTATTGGAGTTTTCACTGGTCTGGAAGAGGTTGCACAGACTTTTATGGATGCATACTGTGCTGCTATGTTACTATTTTCCTCCAGTCTGTTTTGGTTTTGCGCCGTTTATTCGTTTAACATGTTGGGGTATGATCCAATCACTCCCCGTAGAGAGGACATTCTGCCAAGAACCAACACATAAAAACACTCTGATTTTGAGGTTTTGTGTCAAATTCATGCATTTATACACATTCTACATTCGGGTTCTTGGCAGAAATGTAAAATACAACAAATAGAATATCTGAAACCAACCTTCCTCGACATGATACACACATTTATGCACAGTTGGTGAATGCTTATGAATAGATAACATCTGATTTGTCTTGTAGGAGGAGAGCAGTCTGTCAGTATTTTTACTATTAAAAACAAACAGGGATTGTTTATTTAGGTTCTGCCAGATTATATTCACATTAACTATTCAACAGAGGAGACAGGTCAGTACAGAAACCTTGATGTTTGAAATAACCGAAGGATAAAAATGCTTAAGAATAGGGAGGGATACTGATAAGATTTTATCAATACCAATTCCATTGAAGCTGCTTGTTGATCTGATTCAACAACTCCCTTATCGATTCCTGTGGATTATCAGTGTGGGTTGGTCTAAAATGTTTTCAGGTCCAGATATGTCATGACTCTATTCCATTCTCAGGCTGCTGAGGCTCATTTTACCAGAACAGCAGCAGTTACTGAGGAGAAAAGGCTTTTTCATGCCTTAATTTTTTTTTGCAATTTTGCAATTTAAGTTAAAAAAAGTCCCATAACATCCTTGACACAATTAATGATAAAAATAAAACAATATGGAAAGGAACAAGACAATCTGCACTCCAAAAGGAGCTCCCTTCAAATATGTATTAAGCAAACTGTGAACAAACGTCACTGTATGTTTAACACATTTTTGAAGGGAGCTCCTTCTGGTGTGCGGATTGTATTGTACTTTTTCATATGACTTTTTGACCTAGCACCCTAAATAGGATGAGCCTGTCTACTTAATCTTTTTCTAAAAAGTAAAAAAACAACCAATGGTGAACATATATTATTTATATTATAAAATGATGGAAAAATTAAAAAAAGAAACTCTCAACGAATGTAACTATAAAGTTAGTATGGTCATGAAATTATATTTGAACACATTGAGAATAAGTTTTATTTATCTGTCTAATAGTTTTTCTTCTAAGCTGTCAGTAAACACATCATGATGTAACTGTAGGTGTCAGCTTGTTAAGGCTCTTCAAGGCTGATAAAGTGACTTCTAATCATCATTCTTCTGCCTGCAGCAAAAATTTTGTATTATTATTTACAACCAACAAGTGTTTGTGACAAAGGAATAATCTTTATGGCTGTTTTGAGCAGAAAAATGATTTTCCCTCTGTATGTGCCAGTGTGGTACCTTTGTTATAGCATTACTAGTTCTTTTTCTAAAGCCATGGTAAAAGGTACGTCATCAAATGTTTGATTTGATGTACTATCCAGCTGTGCCTGGAGTCAGTGTTCCTCTGTAAAACCTAACGGATGTTTGTGCACTCGTGGTTTATACAAGGATGCTAAATGACAGGACCAATGGGACTGGTTAGCAGTATTAATCCACTCAAACACTCATGATTTCAGGTTCAGAGAATGCTTACTTCCAACACATATTAGAGGAACAACAGTCCCACATATTTCTAGTGAAGGAGCATAATGCTGCTTCTCCTCTTAAAGTAGATGGGATGTCCTGATTTGCTTTTTTGGCCTTGATTCTGCAATGATTTTAAGATAATAAGTGCCTGTTGATTCGGAGTGCTAATCTGATATTTACAGATACACAATAGAGCTACCTATGTTTGTTATTTTTGCTTGTTCTGTTTGCAAATTAAGTAACCAAGATGACACAATGTCTTCATTTAATTCCATTTAACCCCTCTAAAAGGCATTATTGTAAACTCATTCCAAGGAAAATACTTCTGCACAGAATATATTTATATTTTGGGGTGGCCATTGTAGAGAAAGAGTCATCACTTACCTTTTAAAGATGAAATTTGATGGTTACAATTGCTCATATTTTTTCCCGCTATGGTATGAATTATAAACTGCACTTTTGGCATCAAAATACAAAATAACAGAGAAATCCAGCAGAATGTGTTCAGAACTGTTTGTTCCTACCATCTGTTAAACTGAAACTTTAATCACCTGTGTCCTAAAGGCAAGTACCGAACAGTGAACCAATACGCCCCTATCAACCACATAAGGGGATAAACTGAGATCAAACACAAAAAATGGTCTCAACGGTGCCCGTGAATACATAACATTTACTTGAATACTCACATAATATGGGTCTTTGATGATTCTCTGATTCTGAGGGTCATAAGAGCCCAGAAGTTCAATCTTTGCTTGGTGGTTTTTCACCTGTTTAGCTTTCCTCCCCAGTTCACTGTGAAGAGAGAAAACCTGTAACTCAAGAGATAAAGAATACAATTCAAAGGTTTTGATACGGATCCCTGCGGCCTGTAATACCAGCTTTGTTTGAGTTCTCTGTTAAATTACAGTGTTGAGTCAACACTGAATCATGAATTCCAACTTGTCTGTCACCCAAGTTGTAACACGTCACTGTTTGGTTAAACCATAGGCAATCTGTTTATCTGTACTAGTCGAGTTCTACATCCATTCTGATAAAAATATTACTGCAGATATGATGATTTCACTTCATTCAGTCAGTCATTGACAGAATTCTCCTCAAATGTATACAGTGCTACAGAGCAGCCTCTTCTGTCCGTCTGAGCATTAACTGTCATTAATCCACAGACAGCTAGTAAGTGTGCGGAGGTGGCAAATGGTAATAAAAAGTAATAATAATGATATACTTTTAGGGATGTACACTATTGGATTTTGGCCAATATCTGATATAACAATACTTCCAAAGCCATCATTGTCATTGTCAATACTGATATTTTTTTTTGTCTGTATTGTTTGTATTTTACTTAAATTATTGCTTTCATGGTTGCAGTCTGTTTGTGCTGGGAAACTGATGTGAATCAAGAAAAACAACATATTTAGTGGGGCAGCAGTTAGGCTTACAAAGACAAAGCAAAGCTCTCAAATACACAGGGGCATCACCATGCAAAGCTTTAAAGGACATTTTTAAAAGCTTAAAATCAACTCTAAAAATCATCTTAGGTGATTACCAAAGGCTACATGCTTAACCTATAACAAATGTTATCCAACTGGCATCAGCTTGGTTCTACTATACAACTGTATTGTACACTATTCAAGTAAGTTACTTCACAGCAGTGTGGTGAATGTGAGTTTCCTCCTCACCTCATGCAAATATCAGCAACATCAGGTGAGTGTGCTTGCTTTACAGACTGTCCTGGTCTATTTGTGGTGTCAAAAGGTACATGCTAGAATTAATAAACAGTTTCTGTCTTGATAAAGTACTGCAGTGATTCATGTCTCCATTACGACAGCTACTAAAAGATCTGAGAGAAAACAATGTCTCCTTTAATTTCAACTCAGAATGATCCAAATAAAAACAGGCTGAGGATTACTCTTTTTCAAGGCAGCTGCTGAAAACACTTTCCTCATTAGCCAGAGACTTAAGCCATTTAATGTGTAGGCAATTATGTGTTTTCAACACTTATCACCGTGGAAACCAGAACCACACTCCACAAACTTACAAAAGCTTCCTTCTCTGATTTTACAACAGACTTAACATGTATATAAAATAATAGTCACATTTAGGGATTTAGGGTATTTCAGTGCTTAAATATGCATTTAAATACATGACCTATAAAATTTTCTTAAACTGCAGTATAGAGCTACTTTTGCACAAAGACCTAAAGATAAAGCAAACAAGATAATATATGATGTTCAGGTCATATCAACATGAAATATTCCCTGCTCATGAAAAGGAATTAGTAAGTATCATCATACATGGGGCTTTTCTTTAAAAAGCATGCAGTGCTGACAACGAAGAGAATGCTACATCCCTCTGCTCCTTCTCATCAAAAACTGTTTAGACTTCAATTTTAAAACAGCATTTTGTTCTAAAACAAAGGTACAGGGTAGATAATCTATCAAACCCTTTCAAAAGACCTTTTATTCAACAGCAACTCTGGCAGTGGGCTCATTTTAGAAACCCATAATAACAGCATCTGTGATATTAACTCTCCACAGAAACCCCCCAAAAAACATCCGTAGTACAGAAATGCATCCCACAAATTGTACGTTTGAAATAACAGAAAATTATAATCCGAGTTAAAGCCAATAAGGGGAAACCATTACATTGTTGACTAAAACCCTCGTGGAATTACACGGTTGTTGTAAAAAGAAAGCCTAACATTGACCGAGTACCTTTTGTCTAAGTCAGGGCCACATTTTCTCAGTCTCGTCAGCTTAGCATTTGTGAAGAGAAAAAAATGTGAGAGAGAAAGGGGAGTAAAACTGCCCAAAGAGCAAAGACGAGGCATCCAAGGAACTCAGTAAGCTGCTTACAGATCAGATCTGCCACAGGCATGTGATCTCAAAATGATCCCTAAACGTTCAAAGTATCAAAAAATATCCCTCCCCCTGACCTTTGGAAGGAGCTTAAGGAAGGATATTGCTCATTAAGGGAGGCCTTCACCTACACGTTAGTCATAGCTCAATATTACCACCATGTTCATGTGCATGTGAAGGAGTAGCACAGATCAGTATCCAGACGGTTTGCAGGACAACCTAGTTTGACCCCCTTAAGGCAAACCGTTTTTCTTTTGATCCCAGGAAACTATTAACGAGAAAGAGGGAACACTTCGTCCACCAGTAATGTTGGGGTCGGAGTGCATAACTGCTTTGATGCACATTCGAAGAAATAAACATGGAAAATCTTTGTTTTGCTGTTGTCTTTATCATTTACCTTAAATTGCTCTCGTCCATGCAGAGAATGTAATCGAAGCTCATGAAGTCCTCCCTCGTCACCTGGAGGTGAGAACAAAGCAAACATTACTTTTGGCTCCATGTTGAAGTACAGCACAAGTCTGCGGGGTCTCAACAGCCTTTTGGAGAGGAAACAACAGTAAACACGCTGCTCTTTGAACTGCACATTTTGGGCTGAAATAATTCAAGTCATCATAGAATCAAACCCTGGTTTCAAGAGCATTTATGGTCAGTGTGTTTTAGAGCCTGTTTTCACATTCTGTAGTTGTCTGGCTACATACTTTTCATTGTTTGTGGCAGAGTTTGCCATTCCCATGCTAGACTCTTTCTTCATCACACGCATGAGGGAATAACAATATACAATGCCCACGGCTGCTCTGGGCTAATGATTTTATGTGTATCTCATTGACATCGGTCCTAGTTAACTACTTGGTCTCTTACTGCTCACATCACAGCAGTAATCAGGTTTCCTGGAAAGCTTTTCCTCTATGCACTTTTAACAAGTGGGTCATTTTGATTTTGTTTGTCTCGTGAATTCACACAAAGGAACACATAAGCCCTGCTAATTGTTTGACATCATTTTACTGATCGAAGGGAGGTGATTATGTGCCAAGAATAGCAGGGGACAGATGTCAGCTTGTTAACATGCATGTTTAGAATTTGGGAATCTTTATAAAAACACCTTGGACGTTTTTTTATGAGTATGGAAATGGATTCAACATGTTTATTAGACCTCAATCATAAACACTATAAGTTTGTTCTTGTAAACAACTTCGGCAAGACAACAGGGGGCACCTTTAAATAACTGCTGAGACAATAATCGCTACTTAATGCAAAGCAGACAACAAAATGGGGGCCTTTATTGTGTATGAGTAACTTGAAGCCTTATGCTGACAAAGGAACTATGAATTTGTACTGGGAATACAAATAAAAATGCGTTTTGGTTTTTTGATGGATTAAGGTTGCTTGATTACAGCAAAAATCATAATTGTAATCATTTTTAATTCATCAGAAACTCAATTACCCACCAACTTTACAACACATGCAATCACTTAAAAGCTCTTAACTATCACTCTGAACATAAAGACAAAAAAGGTCCAAATATGTGCAACATTACATGTCAGTAATCTTTTAGTCTTGATTATTATGTTTTCATAATTGTAATTGTAGTAATTGCTGATACTGAAACGCCATTTACTGCCCAGCTAAATGTGCATATCTGTCACCTGTCTAAATACATTTGTCTATCAAAGCCTGTGGAACGTTAAAGAGTTAGAAATGTTAATATCTGATAAATGTGTGTGACGCAGATGTTGTCAAGTGCCTCAGTAATCACAATAATACTAATCATAATCTTAATATCAATGACGTCAGACAGATAATGATGTTGCCATCAACTAGTCCCACAAAGTAGAAGCTCTTGTTATTTATGTGATATTTGCCCTCAGCTCTGTTTTGATAAGGGATGGGAATTAATAAGATTTAACTGATACTAGGGGTGTGCGATATGATGATATTAAATCGTTAAGGATAACATCGTGGGGATGATCTCATGAAGCAGAAAGATCGTCAGACCTTCTGTGTGGGCACAGAGACTTTGACGCGCACCCGACTAACCAATCGTAGCACATTACGCACAGTGCATGGTGGGATCGTCTGTTTGGTTATGTAGCGTGAAGCCATGGCAGAAAGAGAAGAGGAGATAAAAGCTTGAAGATGTCTGAACAAAAATCTGTTCTAAAGCAGCTGCGTTATTCACTCAGGTTATAGACACTGCAGTTAGAAGAGAGATAAGAGATAATGTTGATATTTTTGTTCATTACCTTTTATGTTTACATTTATTGAACATTTTTATAAAAACTGCACTATTTGAATTAAAACCTGTTCAGAAAGTTTCTGTGGCTTTGTCATTTTTTTTCTTTTAGGGTTTTACATGTTTTATATGTTAAACATAGGGGAAAATGGTCAAACATGCAAATTAGTCCAGAAAAAAATCGAAGTAAAAAGAATTGTGATAAAATCGTGATTTTTTTTTTTAAATCGTGATATTTTCTGCTGATTTTCTGCATGAAAATCAGTTGAACTGTACAGATTTCAACCTGTAATATATAAATAATATTGATACATGGCAACCCTGGTATTCAGTGCTGTGCTATATAAATGCTGCTGCAGGTTGCTAGTGTTTCCACCTAACTAAAAGTTCTGCTCTAAGCGTCTTTTTGTCCAAAATTAGCCCAAACTTTCCCCCTGATTGCAATGGTTTAATCATTTCTCTGTTATCATTTCTGCTAACAGCCTCTGATGATTGAAGGACGTCACTGATTTGCAAAACATGCAGAACAAATGGACGGTATTGATAAGCAAAAGGATAAATGATATTGGTTCTGTAGGGGGGATGTTATTAATTCTAAAGTGTAATTAGTTCCCATCCCCTTGAGCTGCAATGTTGGAAAACTATTTTAGTAGGAGGATCTGCTCATCTGTTACCACATGCCGGAGTGTTGTGTAAAATTCTAACTGTGCTTGGAGACAGTTTTGAGAGTCAACATGGAGGAATGCTAAGGAGGTGCTGGAGCTAGCGGGAGACAATGGTAAGAGGTGAGAAACAAAAGGCATGAATAAATCTCCTGCCATGCTCCAGATGTTAAGTCACAGACAATCAATCACAGAGACAGCTGTGGTCATTCATGCAACAGCAGAGGAATAAACAGATGTTTGTTATGACTTTTTTGGGCCAGGGCTTACAATAAAAGGGTGTTTGGTTTCAGCCACACGGGCCTGATCTCTTTATTTTCTTCTTGAACACACTCACACCCTTTCATTCACACAGGATGGTGATGTGACACACTGATCAAAGTGGCTGTTTTCTCTCACTGCTGATATCTAGCTTACACACCTGCACTAAAACTGAAACTGGTACTCGCCCAAAGGGAGAAAGCACATGTGAGCCTCCTCTAAAGGCTGCTTCACATTTGGGATTTGATTTTTGTAGCAGCTCTTGAAATGTGATCAGAGGTGCTTTAAGTGTACGTGAGGAATGAGTGGAAGAGATATTTATTTCCCTCAAAGTTTGGCTGGTTCAGAAGATGAAAATACCTCCAGAGGATGTGAGGTAATATTATGAAATATCTGAAAATAATTGTTTCAGTTTTTCTGTCTGTATTGTTTTTATATCACAGTTGAGGAGATATCCTGGTCAGACAAAGCGGTAAATACTGATCACAATCACCTGCTGGTGAGATTGATCAATACATATACCAACCATATTTCATGTTTTTCTATAACAACTGGCTGAGTGTTTCCTCAGCAGCGTGGTACAAACAGATCTATCTATGCCACACTGATAGATGAGGGCCAATGTGCAGCTTTGTTTGGCCTTCCTGATTAGTTATCCTGTTGGTCTTAGTGTAAAAGGACCAAAAACAAACTTTTAGGGAGTGTCCCACAGTTTCTTTTACGAGCCCGTATTTTGCTTAGACTTAGGTCTAAGCTTTTGATTTCAATGACTCCTGAAGTATGCTAATGTATAAAAAACCTGATAGTTTCCCCATACTGAGTACCCTGATCCAGATGCATTCTCTTGGTGTCTGAAACACTCTTTCAGAGCTCCTGTCACCTTACAGTCCTTCTCCCCTTTGGGCGTAGGCTGTTGTGGTTGGCTGACCAGTCTGCTCCGTGGTGATTGGTCAGTTCAGTGCTGCTCAGTGTTATTTTTCTCAGCAGCTCTGTATCCTCTCTACAGTCCATGTTTTAGAGTGTTCTTGAAGAGACAAATGGTCTTAAAGTGCTGGCAGCACAATGGTAGGACATAAGACTGGCAGGACTATTTGAGGGGCTACGGAGAACAAGTTATTTCAGGCAGCTACTGGTGACTCCAACAGGAGGGAGGGGAGAAGTCCTGATGCATGCCGCAGATGCCGTCTAGTGCACATCATCACCCTATCACGTACGTCTCAAACACACTAGTACTGGTTTCACACTAAAATTAGTGTGTCAACACGGGTTCATTGAATGCGGGTTGACCATCGGCAAGTGACTCTTCACACTGCCAGCAGATCCGGGTCTAATCAGCAGCAGACGAGCTGCATGGCTTTGTTTATCCCTCTGGCGCATCAGGCTGATTTCATCACGTTGATGACATCATCAGCGTGATGTAGCCCCTCCAAGGAACAATGGAAAGGAGCATGGAGGCTGTGGACACGGTTTTCTTTGCTCTGTTCTTTTGTCCATCTTTAAAAATGCGCAAACGTGGCGTTGATGATTCAAAGGCGGATGGAATTTGTGCTGAGATGGCAGAAAATCACGTAAGTTACAGATGGGGGGGATGGGCGTGATATTGTGCCGTGGGGACGTTACGCCAACATCATCCATAAATCAGCGGGTCGACCTGGGTGTGATGTTCTCACTGAAACAAGCCGATCGGAGGCGAGCCGATTAAAACCCATGTCGCTTGCAAGGTCAAATGGCGTGGGTCGAAATGCCGATTAAACCCTTTCAAACTGCCAACAGAAGCCAAATGATTACAAGGTTTAAACAGGTTTTTTGGTCAGTCAAGTTGTTATTAGCTGACATCCCAAAGATCAGCATGAAGTTAGACCATAGGTTCAAAAGCATGCATTTCATTCAGTCTGTCGTGTTTTATCAACAAATGTCAACAGGTATTGATTGGCTTTCAATTGTTCAGAGCACCTTTAGCTGGCATACAATAGCAGGAGCAGTGATGTAATAGTAGAATCAATGGTGGTAAACTTGCTCCAAGCAGCTTCTGATTTGAGGTGTTTTTATTTTTTATGTTATTTATTTGCTGTGAAAAGGGTAGAGCAAGTTATCATCCATTAATCCCTCATTTCAGAGTGGTTTATAACATGAGGTATTGAAGTTTGGAGGCCAGAGTTTGGTTCAAACACCAAGTCCTATGTCATAATAAAGGCAAAAAACAAATGGTTATCCTGGCTCAACATTAAGATGGGGGTGCACTTGAGATATTACTCAAGTCTCTTAGCTTGTCCACGGGTCTTTAACTTCAGCCTTTTCCTTGATCTTAGGCCCTCATACTTGACATGCATGAAAGACAAAGCAAAGGAGGAAGAGATAATGCTTTCAGAAACATGAGAAGTCTTTTCCTTTCCCTCGTGAAGCAACATCTGTTTGTGATGATAGTGTGAGCTGATCATCTGCCTGCCCTCGCTCGAATATAAACAGATGTTTATTAATGCATAAAAAACACAGTACATTTTTGATAATGCTGCACAATAACAGTCATTTTGTTGTGGATTATTTGGTTTGCAATTTCTGTAACCTGAGATTCTTGTATTGTACCAACATATTTTACAGTGATTGGATAACACTGCAAGTTGTGTTTAAGGTTCTAAAATAGGGAAAATATTGAAATAACAACAATTATCAAAAGCAATATTAATACGCAATCAATCTTATATTTGAGTGGATTAATATGATGACAGATGCAGACTGAGTCCTACTCTGTCAGATGTCAATCATTATGGTTCTGACCCAGGGACAGCCAAGGGTGAAGGCATTATGCTTAAGGTTGGCCATTGTTGACAAAAATTTGGGACGACCATCCATTTATTTAGGCACATGGGGTGCCTGGTTGCTAACCAGTACGCCCCATTTCTTCCTGTTTTTAATTAAATGAACTAAAAGACAAATATTCAAGATACTTTTAAGATTTGTAATGTTTTTTACAGATGAAGTACACAGACAGACAGATAGATAGACAGATAGATAGAGAGAGAGAGATAGAGAGAGAGAGAGAGATAGAGAGAGAGAGAGAGAGAGATAGAGAGATAGAGAGATAGAGAGAGATAGATAGATAGATAGATAGATAGAGAGAGAGAGAGAGAGAGAGAGAGAGAGAAATAGATAGATAGATAGATAGATAGATAGATAGATAGATAGATAGATAGATAGATAGATAGATAGATAGATAGATAGATAGATAGATAGATAGATAGATAGATAGAGAGAGAGAGAGAGAGAGAGAGAGAGAGAGAGAGAGAGAGAGAGAGAGAGAGAGAGAGAGAGAGAGAGATAGATAGATAGATAGATAGATAGATAGATAGATAGATAGATAGATAGATAGATAGATAGATAGATAGATAGATAGATAGATAGATAGATAGATAGATAGATAGATAGATAGATAGATAGATAGATAGATAGATAGATAGATAGATAGATAGACTAGTTCATCTACTGCAGGATAACTTTGGGGCAAAGAGGAATATCTGAAGCCATCACCTTCTGCAATGTCTGGGACACAGTTTGCTTTTCAAAAGTAGCGTAGGTAAGTTGTCAGACTACTGTTTTCTTGTCATTGTTGTCTTGATTAGTTTTACCTAGCTCTAGTGTTCTGCAAATTCAGGTCATGCCATCTTGCATTCATTAACATATTTGATATTGTTTTTAACAGCATGCAAATATAGGAAATCAAAATGTTCGTATAAAAGTGAGTGAACAGCTCAAGTTGGTTTTCTCACTCTGTAGTGTTGTCTTAATGCATAGCTGTTTTGCCTGTGTCCTGCTGCGTCTGCTTCTCCTTCTGAGCTTTTTTCTTTGACAGCACTCGACAAGCAGTTATGTTATGACTATCATGGCCACCTGGACTGGGGTGTGAGTGCTGCCATATGCAACTGTCTTTCATCAAATACAAATATGTTCCACCCCTGTAACACACAATAACTAGGGGTGTGGGAGATTTTTCAATTTTTTTTATATATTTAAATTCATATAACTTTCAAAAGAGAAAGAGTGTGATTATGTAGCTGCCAGGACCAATGTTCAGTTAAAGGATCCTCCAGTATTAATGTACCTGTTGACCACAGGATAATCTATAAGAAATTGATACCATGGTCTGATTGTGGAATTATCATAAAGTTTCTTATTATATTAATAGACATTAGTATAATGTCTAGTACATTTTCCCACAAGCAGGTAGATTTTTTCAGACAATTTCGTGAACACATTGGGATTGTTAAATTTGCTGTTAACAAAAAGTGCTTTGTTGACATTTGGCTTATACTGACTTGACCTTTCGCACACTTACTTTGAGCATGTTTAACTCTAAATGCTGAGATTGTTTATGTAATGTGAGTGCTATGAACTGTGCTCAACCATGGCATACTGCACTGGCCCTGGCAAGCTTGGGGTGTGAGGTGTTCTTTGGCCGGGTGCACTTGCTCATGCATGGGCACAAACACAAATTCATGTTCATTCATGTTTCTGGTGGACAATCTTTGCTGATGTTAATTCTTTAGATTCCAATAATAATCTGCCTGCAAGGGTCTATACTCTGTGACCACGGCCCTGAACTTAGGCATGATTCAAAGTCTAAATATGGAAGAAACTTGCTCAAGACCACCTTCAAGACGGACTGGGGCATGATTGTATGGTACATTTTTAAGCCCAAGTATAAGTACTCAAATTAGAGTGCTTGGCAATACTGAGTGCAAATATGAACACCTAACAATACTATTATATTTCTTTAAAGTATTTTTAAAATAAGCTACATTTTGATCAGATGATTCTCACCTTTCTGCTCCCCTTTAGTTATTTAAGGACAAACATTTTAAAACTCCAAACTGAAGACATGGCAATGACTCAACCTTAGTGCTCACATATTGAAAAGCTAGCTACTGTTACACAAAACTAAGTACAGTGATTGTATTCGAATGTGATGATACAGGCACCGACACCACATTCTGCTATTGGCGCATCCCTAACACTAAAACTGAGGTGTTCTCAGATCCACGACCAAATCCTAAGTATTAAACCAGCCTTGTCTACGAAACCAGTAAAGTTTTAGCCACTCTCTCTGTGCTTCTCTACACTGTGCTTACCCTGACACCTGTTAATTGTAAGTGTCATATTTATCTGCACTAGAATAATCATGCTTTGGCCAGGTTGCACCCAGAACAATGCATTTGCTGACCAGTAGGGGACTAATTCGCTACTCAAATGCCAATACACTGTCAAATGAGTAAAGTAATTTAGAAATTAGTGTCTTAACAACAACTCATGTATCAAGAGCAATGCTACATTGAAATCAATACTTGGCATCTGACAACCCTTTATCCATGACAGTCACAAACATAACTGCAGTCTGTCTCTGGCTTATGTCATAATACGTTAAATACTGGCAACACTTTGTCTAAACGTTGATCCAGTGATAACAATTTGATGAGCATGATTTCAAAATACAAGCGGTCTTAAATCTAATGTCTGCTTGGCATTTTCTGATAAGGCCTCAAACACGGCACATAATTCATCATGGATCACTTTGCAGCATGTTTGCTTTATTAAACAAGCACGTTTGTTTATGTGGAGATACAGTGGTCTCCCTCTTGGCCAGTCTGCTTGGATACTGGCAGCAGCAGCGGTTCAGCAAAGTTCACAGAGTAAAAGAGTCTGGGAGGAGTGGAAACAGAGGAAAAAATAGAGGGTGGGAGCACAAGCAAATGAAAGAAGTGGGAGGGGTGAAAAAGGAAAAGTGTATGAATTTACTGGGTTTAAGCCAAGGTTTTCAGCCTTCACATCCCTGCTTTGAGGAGATTAGACGAGGGTCTGGCTGAGCAGTTTGCAGAGAGACTAACAGGACAGAAGATCTGAAGCACCAGGTGAGACCCCCAGAGTGTTTTCAGGGAAACAAGAAAAGAGTGTTTTAAGGGCACTGGGGAGTGGGAGTTACACTGAGGATAGGCCAGAACAGTGTCAGGCCTGAAGGCCCAACATGGACAAACATCTTGGTGTGATTTCAGGCCTGTTTTACGATTCAAAACACATGCTAGGAGGTGATTTACTGATCGGCCGTCTCTATAAGTCTTTCATAAACATAACAATTGCGATTGCTTTTCAATGACAAATTAAGACATTAGTCAATTTCACAGGCAATCGGATGGACATGCAAGATACATAATCAAGGCACTCCTACTGATAGATGCACACCAGAAAACCTAATACAACCCAGTTGACAATTTCCATGACTTATTATGACTTTGTTTTTTTTTTGTTTTTGTTTTTTTTGCATTGGTTCAAAAGGCAAATCTTTAAAAATATGATGATTATGAAATAAAACACATTTTGAGCAGCTTAAGCAATAAATTGTAGGCACATCAGAGACACTCGTTAAGGCCTCCAATTCTTTTGGATACATCATTTTCCCCACGGACATAAAATATGGTAATAAAAAAGGAATACTTTGTTTTAAAATAACAAACTGTTTCAGGATGTTGCTATACCACTATAGCAAGCAAAGGATGACCATGTGTCGCCAGAGAGGAATAAAAAAGGAGTCTGGCATGGAGCTGTTGTGTCCTGTAGAGTTTCTCTCTCTCCAGAGGTCATTGTGTTCGAGGTTCAGACTACAATAGTTGCATATTGTTTCAGTGGACAGACATGGGGCAACATATTGATAATTGTGGTATCACTACACATTAGTTTGTGTAGTCTGACATACATGCCTTGCAGAGCAGACAGACCTGCCTGATTCTGAAATCCTGCATGTCCATATTGCCAACTTCTATTGTCCAATGACATCACTCAGCCAAATACTCGACGGCCAAATCAGGGAGGCGGGAGCTGCAGACATGACGACACCAGGAAGTGACTGCATGTTTGAAATCAATAGCTGCTTCTGAAGCAGTCTTTAATGTGGTTTTTTTCTCTTAGAAATTGACTTCATTTTTTTAAAGATGAGGAAAGAACATCATTTTAAGTTTGTCTTACAAGAAATCATGTTTTTGCTCTCCTCATGACTGGTGATCACTGCTGGAAAAATGGGAGAGAACATGGAAATCCTCCACGGACATGCCAGTAAATCAGTAATACTTGGCGAATCCTTCTGTCCTCAGACGTTTACTGGGGAAACCTGGTAGAGATTGTCTTTGACGAGGTTCATGTCACATATGAGCGTTTAATGATACATCTGTGTGGCATAATTTAATGTAAGACGATAGTCTAAGGTATCTTAAGTTGTTAGCTTAAGCTACTTATAGCCGCTATGTATGCCACTAAGTCATACGTAGCATACTTAGTTGCTACATTTGCTACGTCAAATGTAGCAGCATTGCTTCATATGGATTGGTCTGTGATGAGAGTAACAAGTCGTGCAATTGTCCAATCACAAGCTGCTGTTGTTTTTGAAGGTTCTGCCTCTAAAAACATTTTGAACGGCTCTTTCCCAGATGGATTAGTGAAATATTTTCATGGCAGATATATGGAACTGTTCATCTGGCATGTCCGGTTAGTAAAAGTGTATATTCTATGCAACTTAAGTGTCACTGACATGCAGGGGTGAAAGCATATAAAATAGATGTTCGAGACATGGTGAAAATGAACTTTATTTTGGATAAGCAAAGTATATTGACCACATAAACACACAATGGCAAAAAACGTAACTTTAAATGTGTTTTTCATGAATTATGTTGTCAGTAAACTGTAAATTTTAAGTATTATCAACCTTGGAGAACATTTTTAAGAATTATATTAAGTTTCAAGTCTTGTTTTAGCCTTAAGCATTGATTCAGTCTCAGGTATCGTGTCACCGGATTAATATTCATGTACATTCAAGTCAAAATTTCGATACGGTGGTAACATTATGAAAAGCTTTAACTAGTAAGCATTACAATTTTTTTTCACTTTACTTTTATTATGAGAATGTGGTGGGGTACAATACTACTCAAGTTAAAGTCCTGATTTTGAAACAACTTAAACTCGGGCTGCAAGCAGCACCTGGCTGGTGTTAGCAGGGGCTGCACTTAAAACTCATGGCGATGGGGCAGACATTAGCTCAGTTGGTAGAGCCCGGCCCATGTACGGGGGCTGCCAACCCCCAGCAGCGGCTGTAGGTTTGAATCCCGGCCTCATCCCTGTGCTGCATGTCATTCCCCCTCTCTTCACCCGCTTTCCTGTCACAACTTCAGCTGTCCTATCAAATAAAGGCAATAAAAAGCCCAAAAAATAACTTAAGAAAAAAAAAAAAAAAAAAAACTCATGGCGAAATGACAAAACACCTCTCCCTTGTGACTATTTTTCGACAGATAAGGAAAAAAAAAGTTTAAGAGCTAAAGACCTCCTGTTTCATTTCCTGGTTGACAGTGTAAAATCACTCCCCCTCCTAAAGCTATGACTTCTGTAACATTCAGCTCAGCATCGTATGAGAAGATAAAGCTACGACTAAAAAAACATCTCAGCTTAAGTTTCACAGGCTGATGTATCTTGGCATATTACTGTTGATTTGGATTAGAAAAAAAAACTTTACATCCCTTTTTGTAAAAAGCACTAAACACACAGTCTTGAATTTTTACAATTTAGTTGACATATTGTTGGGTTGATGGCATGGTTCCTGTTACTTTTAGTAGGTCTTGGCGCATTACGTATGCCTACAGAATTTCAAAATCTTACTATGAAAATACACTGGGGGATGATTTCTGCGATTGAGCCATGTGGCAATGCCCACAAATAGTCTCATATCAATCTTAACCTTGCATTTTTACACACTTTGCCAGGGCCGTTGTCAAAGCTTTTGGATTAGCTTCGAACAGTTCTAGGTCCTTGTTTGTGCACTTGTTTCGGATGTCACAGGAGGTTTGAGCGATATTTGAGCAAAAGTCTTGAATTTACACACAAATGGGCAAAATATGCTAAAATAATTTGCTAAAAGTGCAAATCTTATTTGTATGCAAGTTCTGTTTAGGTATGTCTGACACCTGCATTTCTAAAGATTATCAGAGGCTTCACGAACTGTAGACCAAATTTGAAGTTTACTGAAGGAATGCCATAAATGTGTCAAGGGGCTGTTCTTCCAAAAACCAACAAGTGGCACTATTGAGCTAATTTCATTATGATTTACTGGAAACCATCACAATTTGGACCTCCTCGAAAACGACATGCAGCATTTCAAGGGGATATCCTAAATAAATTCAAATTCAAATAAATTCTAATTTCCACCAAACCAGATTCCCTGCCAAAAAAATGTTTTTGTGCATGTTCTGGCCATCAAAAATCCCCAAATTGAGATTAAAAATACAACAAATAGTTTGTTGCACAGAGGCCTCAAATAAAGCAGAAACTGAATCAATTATAGTAATGAATGTGAATTTGTTACTATTCACCATCACCTCCTCCCCCAAAGAGGCACACCCCCTGACTTTTTAAGAGGCTAAAATAAAATTACACACAGTTAGGCAGGATACATTTTAATGGCTGAGTAAAAAAATCTAATAATTTTAATCAGTCATTCAAATTCTTGCATTTTTGCTCAAGTGAGACTTAAGAGCACTGTTCCTGATTTAATACACACGGTACCACAGCTACAGTTTATATCTGCACAAATGCCCTTTGTATTTCTTTGCATGTGAAATCAGTGGATACCAATGTCATGCTGATAATGTTGTTCATCTCCACTTATGTGGGTACCAGTTGTTACGAGATCCAAAAAAAGGGACATACTATGATATGAACAATATGCAAAAGGGATTGAGCACTTTTGTTTGTCCTTGTTTGTGCACAGCCTGACCTATAGAGCTGATGAATTTGATTAAACTTAGATATGAGGTAAGGAGAGACGTGATCCATATCAAAACAAGGGTCACATCTCTCACCAGCTGCAGCTGCAAGTTCAGGCCTTAACACACATTAGTGCATGCTGGTGTAAGAAGGAGTGAGATGTCAGAATGTCTGAAGAATAAAGCTCTCACACTTTTGATGTCTCCAAATCAGGTAGAGGTTTGGCTCCTGGGTAACATTTCAAAAAATGACATCTAATAAGAGTTAAAATCATACGGGAGTTGTTTAGTTGCACATTCTGTCTGATAATGAAACTTAATGTTGGACATTCAGAAAGACAAACAGCTTCAGTAAGAATACACAGAGAGTTTAAGAGAGAAACCATTAGGGAATGTGATGAAAGAAAGAGAAATAGATGGGAAAAGCAGCTGATGAGAGGTAGACAAAAAAGAGCACTTCAGAAGACAGGGAGCAGCTTTAAACTTGTTCACATTGGCCCTCCAAACTCACACAGTGATTTAGTATGTGTACACATAATGGACATTTTATCAGACCATTCGTTTTTGCCCCATCTTCAACCCAGTTGGCTGTTCATGTTTGTTTTGATAAAGCTGATACTTAAGGACTGAATAAGACTGAAAAAGCTTCAGTTATGTAGTCATATGTTAAGTTATGGAACAACTCATAGCAATGTCACACTTGTACACACAAACATCAATGAGCTGAGAGGAGCCACGCGACAGCTGGAAGTACCTGTCGGGCCCTGTGGCTCGTCTCAATTCCATTCTTCCTTAGACAGGCCAAACCGCGGGCGTCTGGTGAGCTGCCTATATTCCAGTCGGATGTGGCACCACTGTCTATGACCCACTGCAACAACAGAGAAAAGAAAGGGACGCTAGCTTTCTCTAAGGTGTAGAGGTGGGTGGTCGTACCTGCCTGGCCACATGCTTCATTGGCACAGAATGCTTCTTCATGCAGGCTTGACCGCGGGGGTCTGGATCACTTCCTATCTCATAGGTGGAGGTGGCGGCACTGTCTATCTTCCACTGGGTAAAGCAGAGCACGGGAAACAACACAACAGAGAAGATTCCATCAATGTGGGAGTAGGTTAACCTGTAGGGCCATTATGTACTCTTTAGTAAAGACAAAGGAGACTTAAACAGTCCAGATTGGTTACTGTGTTGTGCACTAAGAGACACTGGAAACAAAATAATATACCACTACTTCAACTCTTGCAAGATCATATTTAATAAATCATCTTTACAAATTCAGTTGGAGGAGAAAACAGTTAAATTCCATTCAGAAAGTCATGCCACACATTTATAATCTAAAATAATGATGCCCCTGTTTTGAATTTCACACTGCACTTTTATTTTGGGTTTTGATGACAATGACCACAACAGTAAAATCCAGAATTTTATATCAAACTCGAACAAGTTCATGCCTTGAAACCATGAAAGCTGAGAACTGCCAGGAACAGGATCCTTGTGTTCCTTCACAGACACACCACAGACATCTATTACAGCCCGTCAAGAGCCTGTAAACCACAGGAGCTACAATGAAAACCACCAGCCCCATGACTTCCATGTTGCCATCTGCATACACTAGATGCTCACAGGAAGTTCATAAATCAACAGAGCTTGACCAGGTTTGAATTGTTGCTTCTGTTCAGAACTTCACTACATTGTTGGAATGTTTTTTTCTGTTCATTTTAAGATAAAAATCCTAAATATAGAAATCAAATATAGGTTAAATAATAATCAAAACTATTTTAACATGCCTGTTCGCTACTTCCCAGTATATAGTTTAATCTGAGCATTAGGGAGGAACTAAGGGTGTAAATCACCTGTTTTACTGCTGAGTTTCAGGGCAACAAATCATGTCACGACCCAATATCGATTTAAGTTTTTTAAAAGCCTGTCACATACCATGAACAAATTCAATTGTTACATTTATAATATGTTCAAAGTAGTTTGACTATTTTATTGCAAAACTGCTACTCTTTCAATAAGAAAACATATCAATCTTAAGAAAAAAGAAACAATGATCCTGGTATAACATTTGCATTTTACTATTACAGATATTTGTGTTTAAACATAGTGAACTTCAACTAGACGCTATACTCTGGGCACCAAACATTTTAAGAGCAAATATCGTTTTCTGCAATATTATCATTTCCTATTTTTAATTTGTACCTTTTCTGCAAGTATCCAAACACTGATCATATTTTTCTCCATTTCTAAATTTTATTTGAAAACATTTACATAATTGAGCACTAGAAAAACTATTTTAGTTTTACTACACCATTTATTCTTTATCATCAATGATGCACAGGTCATGTGTTTTTGGGACATTTTGAATATGTGACATGTTTGATGAGGTAAACCTTTTGATCTTTTAAGAAGGTGGTAGAGAGAGCATCTGTCCTTGGTGGAGCTTATGTTTTAGACATTGATGATGACACACAAAAACAAGCAAGCAGACACCTGGCAGCAGACTCTCCTCTTTCTGTTCACCAACAGTCAGTATCAGACACGACTATAGTGCTACACAGGTGATGTCTGAAGCTGGAGGAGAATGCTTTATCTTATTAAAACAGAGACATCATCAGCATGTAAAGCTGAACAGTTCTACCAGGTGGTTTGAAGTCCAAATGTTGTCATACAGCCATGAGAGCAGTAAATATCCCTTTTGTCCTCCCTAAATCTAAGGTTCTGGCTACTAGCTTCAGGCTCCAGCTAACCTGACAGGAAACAGCACAACTGTCACAGGAGTGTGTAGTGGGAGTTTCAAAATAAAACTGTGGTGCACAGACACGTCATACAAGGATTTAAATCAAAATTTAACCTTCACTCAATCTGACTGGATCATTTCTCAGCTAACTGATGTATCGATATAGATCAATATTTTAAACCCCAGTAAAAACACTCTTACATTTAGTCAGTAGCTTGTTTTTGTCTGACACACAACCATGTAAACATTTGTTTCCAGAAAAAATGACTTCTTGTTGTAATCTAAGGCTAATAACAATTTATTTATACAGTCTTATTTTAACTACAATCAGTGAAGCTGGATTTACAAAACAAATGAAAAAACTGCATGAAAACACTGAAAAGTTGTTTTAATGATCCAAACTTTATTTCTGCTTATATTCAAACATTTACCAAATTTACATCTTCATCAAAAGTGTTATGAAATTAATTTTGTAAATTAAAAATAACCTTTTATAAAAAAAAAAAAAAACATCATGATTTTGTGACAATATATATGAAGTAATGAAAAAATCAACTATAACTTTACCTTATCAACTACGCCAGCATCAGTAGCCATCTTCCTGAAGACTGCTTCTGCTATGGGGGACCGGCAGATATTCCCTGATTAAGGAAACATCACAAACATCAGAAATGACTGCAGGCTCTGATAGAAATGTGTCAGAACACACATCACAGTATGTTACATATGGCTGTGGAGCTGCAGACCAGTCTGGGAGGAGGGTGGTCACAATGTAGTGCCTGATTGGTGTTCACAGAATGTGTGTGTTTATGAGGGTATCTGGACTAATTTATAACTTATGATGGGGTTGATATTAAGAAAAAAAATACCACTGGCCCTGCTGGTTACTGCTTTTTCCAAGATCACTTGCCCCGTCATTGTTACCCTTTTCCTTTCCTTTCCTTTAGTCAGGGTATGGGCCAAACAGTAGAGCTGGGCGATATTACCTAAACTCATTATCACGATTAATTGAAGCTCTTGCCTCAATTATAATTAATGAATGATTATTTTATGCAATGCTAGAACAAATTAGTGGTGATACCGATGGTTGACGACATAGTCTTCCTGCAGGATTTACACTTGACTTCTTTCTGTTCAATGTCCTCTGTACAGAATCCAAAATGTGCCCAAACAACGGAGACAACATTTGTATGGATGGGGTGCGGCCACATGGGTTACACAGGGAAAATAATCAAAATAATCAACATGAGTAAAATTACTTCGATTAGCGGGTATGAATGTCGATTTTGATTATTTTTCGATTAATTGCCCAGCCCTACAAACCAGACCAAAAAGGGAAATTCATCCCTGCTTGCTTATATGTCCTTGCTGGCTCTTCAGTTAACTTTGATCAGCAGCCAGACAGAAGCTGTTCTGAAGAAGGCTGCTCATGGACAGAGAGGGCAAGAAAAGTGGATAGGTTTACTTTTTATTCCCATATCTCTTCTTAACAAACAGTAAAATTAATTATTTTCCTGCAATTGATATATGTTTGTTTCAGCTTATATATTGTCACCAGTCTCTTATCTGTTATCATTCCACTTAGGGGTGGGCGATATGGCAAAAATATCATATCACGATTTCTTAAAAATAAAATCACGATCACGATTTTATCACGATTCTTTTTTACTTTGATTTTTCTAGACTGATTTGCATGTTTGACCATTTTCCCCTATGTTTAACATATAAAACATGTAAAACCCTAAAAGAAAAAAAATGACAATTAAAGCCAAAGGAACTTTCTGAAAAGGTTTAATTTCAAATAGTGCAGTTTTCATAAAAATGTGCAATAAATGTAAACATAAAAGGTAATGAACAAAAATATCAACATTATCTCTTAAAGTGAAACAATTCAAAACAAATGTTATCAAACTGCAATGTCTATAATCTGAGTGAATAATACAGCTGCTTTAGAACAGATTTTTGTTCAGACATCTTCACGCTTTTATCTCCTTTTCTCTTTCCACCATGGCTTCATGCAACATAACCAAACAGGAGATCCTACCATGCACTGCGCATAATGTGCTACGATTGGTTAGTCGGGTGCCCGTCAAAGTCTCTGTGCCCACACAGACGATCTGACGATCTTTCTGCTTTATGAGACCATCCCCACGTTATAATCCTTAACGATTTAATATCATCATATCGCACACCCCTAATTCCACTATTACCCTTGTTTTTAATCTTCTCGTCGTTATTTGAATTTTTAACTTGTTTCTGCTTATTTTCACTGTTTGTTGTGACGAGCCCTGCACTTTAACCTTCTTGTGCAATAACTACTGACTGACCTCTTAATTGTGGAACTGCTGTACGACATCTGGTGTTTTGTTATTTATGTATATCGTGCCCTTAGCCAGTAGCACTGCTGTATAAAACAAATTTCCTGCAACAGTTGATCTATCTATTATCGGTTAAAACTTTAGCAAAGTTTCCTTTCAGTCACTGCTCTGATCCAGAGTCACTGGAGTATCTGCATAAAGGCACCATCTCTCTTTCTTTAGTTTTTTTTGCTATAAAATTATACTCATATCTTCTTGTGAGGTTTCAGGATTTTGACTGTGCAAAAACATACACACTCCTTAAGCCTGAAACAGGCTTCAGAATCACTGATGTTAAGATTGTAATTGCTGGTTTATGTATCCACCCTCTGATACCCCAAAGTACAGCCCTGGTGAGTCAAAACAGAAAAAAAGACCAAAGCAGTGCTTGATACAACGTAACCAAACCATTGTACCACCATTTTATGACCTATTTCTGTGGGAAAATTCCCAAAAATCTTAAATATATTCCAAAAGGCAATGATTATTGCAAGGAAAGCCCCACAACAACACACTTCAAAGTGTACAATCCAGCATGCACCCACTGAAGGCAGCTCCATCTGCTGAGCAAGTGTGACACATGCTTGCACCAATGAAACATTGGCATGGCAGTAGCTACAGAGCATATTCAAAAAAGTTAACAAAGAAACACCCTTTCACAAGAAAATATGGTGAAATTGTGAATACTGTTGCATTAATCCAATTCACACTGCCATTTCTAGGCGCTGTATTTACTGTGACATTTCAGCTCCAATGTAAACACCCTGTAGGCAGAAAGGGGGAACGAGTGGACTTTGTTCCTTAGCCAGAAGCAGAACATGAGGTGTGATACTGGAGAGAAAAAGGCATGCAGACTGAGTGTGTGTGTCTGTGCCTTTGTGTGTATGACGGGGTATGCACCATATTTTGTGCATCCAAACTGTATCACAGAGAGAACTGACAGATATTGCAGCCTTGTGGAATTAACACGCATGTCTCTAGATGTAGATAAAGCAGAACCTCATTGCAGCCTTTTCACACTGGGCGAGTGTGATCTCTCTAGGCAGCATTTTGACTCATCTAAGTGGGTTAATGGAAAGGCTGACCCTGTCTCTCCGTCGTCTGGGCCTGTGATCAGTGTGGATATCCGTATAAGGGAAGCATGATGCTAGTATGATGTTGGGATCACATGATGCTAGCCTGTATGGCATTTGACTAATGTGTATTTAACTTAAAACTGACAGTATTTTTTCAATCTTTTACAGGAAAACATGCACAGTATATCAACATTACACAGAGAAGATAAATACTTTTAGTATGTTGCCATGTCACTTAGCCCTTTATCATTCTCATCAATACCTTGAGATTTGTGTCCTTTTAACTTGAAATTCAACAACAGCAATCTTACTTATTAGTGAATAAAACAACTGCTGTATACACTTGACTGAACCAACTGTATTATTGTTTTACTCCTAAGGTTCAGCTGCTGTTACTTTTTAACAGAGGTTAACTTATTTAAACACCTCACACCGTTTCGAGGCTGGACTTTTGACCAGATATGAACGAGCTTCCCGGATGCTGTCATCCGGGTCATGTCATCCTCTGCTCCGTCACTCAGCCTTTCTATGAATGGGGTACATTGATATTGTCATCTAAAGCCGCTAACACAAAGGGTTAGACTAAGAGTTTGAACCGGTTAATACAACTTTAGTACAAAGACGAGAGAGATCGTCGTACTTTGACTTAAAAGAGGAACTTTGCTAGCACAAACATTTTAGCCGGCGCTCTCAGCTCAACGAAACAGCACCTAAAGGAACCACAAAATGAGCAGGACTGTTGTATATCATATTCATGTTATCCAGCCCAGCGTTTCGTTGGGTAAATGAGCTTAAAGGGGATTAAACAGCGTCTCTTACCCAGGCAAACGAACAAGACTGACTTCGACCCGGATGCCGCCATGTTGTTGTGAAGGGTCCTGGATGACGTAGAAGAGGAGGCTGGCAAGTGCCTGAACAAAAAACACAGTGAAAGTGATTATTTAATGAACTTCGATTTAATTTAATATGACATGTGGTAGCGCTTGAGAACCTTAAAAATGTTGAAGTGCTGCGTTTTGATTGTGGCAATAAAAAAGGTTAAAAATTAATACTATTTCAGTTTTTAAGCCTGTTTGTCAAACTCACTGGTATGTTCGAGAATTATCTCCTAACTTCCACAACTCATTTCTTGAAGAATATTTTCTAAAATATCAGAGCACCACAGTTTTTGCCAGATTCAACAACTTTCCTTGAAAAGAACTTTGACCTAAACAGACCAAATTGGAGTAGAGGAACAATTGAGTTATTTCACAGTTGAAGGTCACATAAACCAATTTCCCCAAATGAGTTTCCCAAAGGGATTAGTAAAGTTCCATCCCATCTAAAATAATCAAATAAGTGGCAAAAAGACTGAAAATAGATGCAGATAAATTTTGGTATGAAGTTAAGCTTTCGAGACAATAGGGAGCATGTCTATTTGGGTGCAGAATGTCAGTAGGGCTGACAACACCATTAGCCTAGCTATAAATTACCATCAGGAAACTCTGTAAAGCAAGACATAGATATCAATGGTTGTTTCGTATCAGGATCAAAGCCTATAGGCCTATTCATCTACAAAACAAATGGTGGGATAAAAACAGATTCAGAGGTCAATTCATCATCAGTTTAAAGCTGTTGGTGTATTTTGACTTTTAATACGTTAGATATTTGAAAACTCATGACAAAAACAACAAGCATGCTCTGCTGAAGGTCAGTAGGTGACACAGGTACCTCTGAAATTATTACACCTAACAGTTTTTTTTAGTTAAAACTATATGGTAGGCCAAAATCTCAGTTTTTCAGTGTGCTAAACATAAACACAAAGAACAAAATATATTACTCCCAACAAGTTTGTGTACCTTGAGTATTTCTACCATATTAAGGAGTTTGTCTGCATGGTTGATGCATGGTGCCAACAAATAGTATGATTCAAAAACCCTTTTCGCAGTGCTAAGGGTTCCTCGCTGTATGGCAACTCATCTCCTGACAAACTATTCCGATCTCTGAGGAAAGCATCCAAGCAATGTGAAATACTGATTGCAGTCAGTTGATTAAGAACTAGAATGTTTAGAATTTTAAAAATTCAATTCGAATACTTTTTAGCTGAAATGCAATACTAATCTCAAATCCTCTTTTTGCACAGGAAACAAATCCGCATGGCCAAATCCTACTATAGATAGGCCCACAATAAATCACCAAAGAATCAGGCTTACTCAGTATGTTTTATTTGGCCAGAGAAAATGATTATATGATGATCTCTATAATTTACTTTTAAGTGTTACTAGCCTACTGGTGTCACGGTGGAATTTGTATGGCCTTGTTTTGGCATCTTAAGAAAAAACAATATGGCCTCTGGAGTAATTTTAACAACTTTTAAATGAACTTCTCATACCCATTTGTTATGCAAGTTACATATAGAAGTTGAAGGAAATCACATTGATAAAATCCACACTAATTACAATGTCAGAGTCAAACTGGGGAAAATTTGGACCTTTGACGTTTTAGATCCCAATGGGCCCCATAAGAAGTAAAAGTTTTCTATGTTTTAGATTGAGCAACGTTAGGACTGCTCAGCATTGTTTTGGTATGTAATATCCAGGCCATGAGAAAATCCTCACCCAAGACAGTCTCAGACACTTACGGAACCAGATTATTTCTGGGTGTTGTACGACAGTGACAGTTTGAGATTCACATTGGAAAAATATAACTATCCAAACAAGAACGCTGCTGTTAAGATTTTGGCTTTGATGGGACAAAGACAGGGCCAAGATAAATCAAGTATTGTACTTTTCCAGATATGGACAATATTAGTCTTATTTATTATACTGTACATGGTAGCCATTTTACTCTGATGTAATGCTCTGATTGACAGCAAAATATCCATAAAAATTGGCTCTTCCCTGCTTATGGTCTGTAAGTCACATACTTTTAAGTACTGGACAGATCATTGTATTTTTTCCGTAATGCATTTTATCATTGACTAAAAATAATTTAAAGAAAAACTAACAGCACTTTTTTGTCCAGCCAACTACAGACGAAAATGATTATTTCAGTGACCCACAATGGTCACTGAAATAACTTGAAACTGACAAAAGTAGTAATACATAGATATTAATGAAAATTAACAAATAAAAATCAGACATTGCTTTTGAATTGTGGTTGTCACAACCCTTGTCTCAGCCTGGATGGATGGATGGATGGATGGATATACTGTATATATATACATACATATATACACACACACACATATATATATGTATATATATATGTATATATAGATAGATAGATAGATAGATAGATAGATAGATAGATAGATAGATAGATAGATAGATAGATAGATAGATAGATAGATAGATAGATAGATAGATAGATAGGTAGATAGATAGGTAGATAGATAGATAGATAGATAGATAGATAGATAGATAGATAGATAGATAGATAGATAGATAGTACAGGCCAAAAGTTTGGACTCACCTTTTCATTCAATGTTTTTTCTTTATTTTCATCACTATTTACATTGTAGATTCTCACTGATGGTATGAATGAATATGTGTGGAGTTATGTACTTAACAAAAAGTAGATTGAAATAAATGAAAACATGTCTTATATTCTAGTTTCTTCAAAGTTACCACCTTTTGCTCTGATTACTGCTTTGCACACTCTTGGCATTCTTTTGGTGAGCTTCAACAGGTAGTCACCTTAAATAGTTTCCAACAGTTTTAAAGGAGTGAGATGCTTAGCACTTGTTGGCCCTTTTGCCTTCACTCTGCGGTCCAGCTCACCCCAAACCATCTCGATTGGGCTCAGGTCCGGTGACTGTGGAGGCCAGTCATCTGGAGTAGCACTCCATCACACTCCTTCTTGGTCAAATAGCCCTTACACAGCCTGGAGGTGTGTTTGGGGTCATTGTCCTGTTGAAAAATAAATGATGGTCCAACTACATGCAAACCAGATGGGATATCATGTCACGGCAGGCTGCTGTGGTAGCCATGCTGGTTCAGTACGCCTTCAATTTTGAATAAATCCCCAACAGTGTCACCAGCAAAGCAGCCCCACACCATCACACCATAGACTCCATGCTTTACAATGGGAACCAGGCATGCAAAATCCATCTGCTCGCCTTTTCTGCATGGCACAAATACACGGCGGTTGGAACCAAAGATCTCAAATTTGGACTCATCAGACCAAAGCACAGATTTCCACTGGTCTAATGTCCATTCCTTGTGTTTCTTGACCCAAACACATCTCTCATGCTTGTTGCCTCTCCTCAGCAGTGGTTTCCTATCAACTATTTGACCATGAAGGCCTGATTCACGCAGTCTCCTCTTAACAGTTGTTGTAGAGATGTGTCTGCTGCTGGGGTTCTGTGTGGTATTCATCTGGTCTCTAATCTGAGCTGCTGTTAACTTGCAATTTCTGAGGCTGGTGACTCAGATGAACTCTTTCTCAGCAGCAGAGGTGACTCTTGGTCTTACTTTTCTCGAGCAGTCCTCATGTGAGCCAGTTTTGTTGTAGCCCTTGATGGTTTTTGCGACTGCCCTTGGGGACACATTCAAAATTTTTGCAATTTTTCGGATTGACTGACCTTCATTTCTTAATGTAATGATGGCCACTTGTTTCTCTTAACTTAGCTGATTGGTTTTTGCCATAATATTAATTCTAACAGTTGTCTAATAGGGCTGTCGGCTGTGCATCAGCCTGACTACTGCACAACACAACTGATGGTCACAACCCCATTTATAAGGCAAATTCCATTAATTGACCCTGGCAAGGCACAGCTGAGAAGTGAAAACCGTTTCAGGTGGCTATCTGTTGAAGCTCATAAAAAGAATGACAAAAGTCTGCAAAGCAGCAATCAGAGCAAAGGGTGGTTACTTTGAAGAAACTAGAATAAAAGACATGTTTTCATTTATTTCACACTTTTTTGTTAAGTACATACTTCCACACATGTTCATTCATAGTTTTGATACCTTCAGTGAAAATCTACAATGTAAACGATGATGAAAATAAAGAAAACACATTGAATGAGAAGGTGTGTCCAAACTTTTGGCCTGTACTGTATATATAATAGGGAGAAAAAAAATCTTGAATTCTATGCTTAAATTTATGGGAAGCCAGTGTAGAGAAGCTATTACATGAGTGATATCATCTCTCACTTTTAGTCATTATACATGCTGCAGCAATTGGAACCAGCTTCAGACTCTTATGCAACTTGCTGGGACAGCCTTTTAAAAAAAAAATACAATTATCCAGTCTAGAGGTAACAAAAGCATGGGCTAGCTTTTCAGCATCACTCTGAGACATGACAGTCCTGATTTTTGCAATGGGTGTGTGTTCCCATGATACATGCAGTGACCTCATACAGGTCCCTAGAGTTGGGGCAGCAATGTCAATAATAATAAAATACATAATTGCATTCTGTTTAAAGTTGAAGCCTGCAAGGAATAACCATACAAAGAGCAAGAATAGATTACATTTGCCTCTATTAATTGAAAAAAATGGTGTAAAATGTGAATACAACAATTATCTCATTCCATCAATATAGTATTTATAAATAAAGCAGCCTCGTAACAAAAAGATGTGCTGTTTCACAAAGAGCATGTATCTTTTTTTGTTTTGGCTGTCTTGAATATTCTCTTTGATTGAACTTAATCCCAGAAGAATGTTTCCTAATCAAACCAGAAAATGGCAGCATTCTATTACTGGCAACAACTAACTCTAATTACTGGGTTCACATCCTCAGAACTTCTCAGGTCTTAAGCATGTGAACTCTGTGTGGGCCAGACTGTTAATGTATTTCCTTTTTAATAAAACCACCTGGAACCTATCAGCTCTGTGGAGAAACTCTGTATGCCATTTTACAAGATGTTAAAATTATGAAAACTTCGCATATTCACATATTTAGTCAATTTTTAGGGAACCAACAGTTCCAATCCCCTCACCATTGTGGCAGAAAATAAAAGCTAGTTTATTACTGTTGCCATTGTGCAAAAATTTTTCAGTGGTCCATTTTGTGACAAATCCTCTAAGAGAAACATCTGTATTCAGTGATTGTTGACCTACCATTCTTGGAAACTTGCTGTACACTGAATGTGATGAGCTGCTGTCTGGTGTATGTCACATTCATTCTGCAAAATCCAAAACAAGATGTTTTCCTCTTTTTTACAAGCCCATTGTGGTGCATTTGTACTCATTGCCTTCAAAGACATATTTCATGTTAATTTTACAACAGTGTTTCTGAAGACTTATTGTCCTCCTGACATCGTGCCTTCTTCTTAGAAGCCCTGCATTCAGTTATTTGTTTGTTTTATTTGAATGCCTGTGGAGTAATCAGCCACTCATGCATAGTATGATTTTGTGTTCATGCCCAGTGATTGAAAAGGAGGCCAGATTACAAGCCTTAAAGCTATGGTCTACGATTTGGAAGCTTTGTACATATTAATAACACCGTTTATAAGGCTGTTATGGTCCTATGGTCCTATCTACACAGTATAAAGACAAAAAAGAATGAAAAAAATCCATTCAGTATATCTGCTGAAAAGCTGCATACTAGCTGACCAATCAAGCCTAAGAACCTGCGACTATTAATTGGTCCGTGAGTTAGTCCATGAGTCCATCCAATCCTCGTCTCCCTCACTACGCAGTACGCAGCATCTTGCCCATGGTCCCGCCTCCTCCCCTCTACCTCCGGTGAGCAGCTAGCAGCGTTAGCTACTGAACTATCATGCAGCCGGAAAAGCCCTGCGCCGGAGCCGGGAATCTGCCTCCCTCTCCCAAGACAGTCTGCTTGCAGTCCACCCTTCTACTCTTCCCTCTCCCTCGTCTCCCTCACTACGCAGTACGCAGCATCTTGCCCATGGTGCCGCCTCCTCCCCTCTACCTCCGGTGAGCAGCTAGCAGCGTTAGCTACTGAACTATCATGGAGCCAGGAAAGCCTAGCGCCGGACCCGGGAATCCGCCTCCCTCTCCCGCGGGCCCAACGGAGCTCTGCCCATGGTGGAGGCCTGTTAGCGGGCTAACGGCTAACGAATAGCCTCAGCCGGCCGTCAGACCTTCAGCATCGGCCGTTTCGCCCCTGGTTGATCAGGTAATGGCTTTGTTTACTACAGTGGGAGATGTCTGCTGAATAACTCTGGTTAGTTTGTGCCTGCACGGGCTAATAACTTGTAGGGGAGCGGGTTAGCCTGTTAGCCGCTAATCGTTAGCACTGTAAGCTGAGCTGGGGAGGACAGGCTGAGAAAGATAAATCCTCCCCCACACTCGGCTCTGCTCTGGCGGCGCCAAACCCTCATTGCCGCCGGTCCAGTTGAAATGGCTACTGCTGTGTGTTATAAGGGAGATGTCTGTCGTGTTTGATACTTTCAGTTGAGCTGAGCTGTTTTTGATTGAGTTTGCTGCTGATATATTGTGCTAGTCGCTCGTAGCTCAGTCCGAGGGGGCTTTATGAGGCGTCACGAGCTGGGGGCGGGATCTTGGAACACGGAGGAGAGAGGTGAGGGAAGGAGGGGCAGGCTGCGGTTTCAAATCGTAGACCACAGCTTTAAACAGTAATTGCTATTTAAACAAGACTTGTAAAATGTATCTGTTATCCATTTACTCCATCCCTGTTGGCAGGATCCAGATCACCCTCTGCATAACTCCTAATAGTTATAGTGTTTTCCATTTGATCCCAGAAGAAAAACAATTCCAGTTGCAAATTGGAAATGTCTCCCAGAATGCCCACTGGAGAAAGTATTCCAAGATCATCTGCAACTGTCGGTCTCCTCTAATCCAAATTTTACAAGCTTGTAACTGGAGTGCAGTCAGCAGATGTGTGATGCCATTATCGGTCCCAAGATCCAAGTTCCATGTAGGCAGAATGTACCATTATATGAGAAACATTTCCTCTACCTTTTTTTAAAATGATATATTCACATATTTTACTGACAGCCTCATACGCTCCCCCCTTGTTTGACTCCATCCAGGTGGTGGCAGCAATGAGCCTCCATGCCAGTTTGCAGACAGCCAATAGCAAAGAGGATGAAGAACAAAGGTGCAGAAATTCAGTTTTCAGTCTTACAAAGGGCCCTGTCTTTGTAGCCTGTGAAGCAAAATGTAGCAGTCTGGTCTATTGAGATATATTTATTTGTGTCACCAACTGTTCACATTCATTTCCTTTCAAAACCCTGGATGTGAGCAGCTTGGCATTTAAACTAGTCCTAGATAATTTAGAAAAGACAGCCAGCACCAGTTTACATAAAGTCAATCTAATTATTTACAATTTTTAACAGTACTGGCTTGTATTTCTTTCTTTTTAATGTATTTTTTGCCTTTATTGATAGGAGAGAGACCGTGGATAGGCTTGTGAAAGGGGGTGAGAGAGTAGGGAAGACACTCTGCAAACTGGTCACAGACTGGATTCCAACCCGAGCCGGCAGAAGCATGTATGTGGGACGTGCATTGTTGCTAACCACTCCGCCAAACCAGCACCCAGACAGACTGGCTTATATTTCTTACAATTAACTTACATCTAATTTTTAATACCGTCAACTGCCACTAGTAACCACCTTAGCTCTGAGCAATGGCTGTAGCCTTGCAACTAAAATGCCCACTGACCTTGATACCAAGGACATAATATGAACACTATGGAATGTATAGATTAAGTTGTTAGTGCCTCAGGAGTTCAGCAGTATTTTGATTCAAAATATGGAGATTGTAGTACTGAGGCCATGTTAGGTTATTCTCCAAGAAACACACATAAAAAACAATCAACATACACAGCAGTCTAACACATTCAACACAGAAATATAAAGTAAAAAGTACGGCAATTGCCTCAATCCACTATATATACATACTTCACACTGTTAACCCTTGGATGATGTGGTCCTGTGATAAGCAGACTGCTCTGTTTTAATCATTAACTGAGTACTTTCTGTAATTTAAATGAATCAGATGATTCAACCTCTGACATGAATCTGGCTGGATCTGGGATAATATCCTTGGGAATATCTCTAATCTTCTGGAACTTAACAACTTTAAACAACTCTTTGGGTGGTAGGAAAACAACAATGAGAGTTTGACAGTGACAGTTAACAGAGCTCAAAAAACCACAAGAGATTACTCTCCCACTTAAAAAATGCTTTGAATAGCCATCTGGTGGATAACTACTGGTAAAAGAGTTCAATCTTGATCAGCCTACCATAACTTTTCCTCAGCTGTCAAGCAGAAAAGAGAAGCCATTTACACAAGGCTTCTCAATGGGCGTATACATCAATGAGGCTCGGCTGACTGGAGCTAACAGTTAACAGCTTGTTAGTGTCTGTGTTTACGTTTTGAAACACTCACAGAGAAGACAAGCCTTGTAGTCAGAACGTTCCTTGGCCACTTTTACCTTATGAAAAATTGATTGTACATCAGTCATGACAGCAACAGGTTCCTGTCTGAACCGTGTCAAAACCTCCAACAATGAGCTGGTCAGATTTGGTCCTTGTATAGGCTGTCCATTTGCCGAGGTTCCTTCAAATTCTGCCCCGCTGTCAAACACCACGCGGAGGTTACCTCTGAGGATGAAACACTCCATGATGAATAGGGATGGGAATCGAAAACCAATTCCAGTTGAGAATCGTTAACAGCTCCATCACAGAATCGATATCATTAATCTTTTTGCTTATCAATTCCCTTATCAATTCCTTCCACTGACAGGGTTCAGAAGCATCATAATTGTAGCTTAATTTTCATTGCACCTACTACACAACCTTAAGTGAGTGGAAACACCAGCAACATGCAGAAGCAGTTATCTACATTGTGACATGTGTTTAACATTGTTGCCACTGAAAATCAGACCAACATTTGCCCACTTCCAAAATCTGCAGGAACCGCTAAGAGAATCGTTAAAGAATTGGATCGATTAGCAGGATCGTTAACAGCATTGGTATTGATAAAATCTTATCAATTCCCATCCCTAATGATGAAGAAGACACCAAAACTTCTTCCCATAAGCACACTCCAACTGAACTGATATCAGACAGGAATTCAGAATATTCCTTGTGAAAATGTTAATTCCTTAAAAATCTTCTTTTGAAAGACTTGAGACTTGAGCCAAAAGACATGTTGTTTGAAATGTTTACATTTTGTCCTTAGAAGGTAGTTTCATCATACAATGGCTATCTTTGCATTGCACAGAACTTTCCATTGGTCTCATTAGTCTCCTTCCCTCCACTGACATCTCCTCTTTGTCACTGGAAAAATTTTCACCGAAATCCTGATTGTTTCGTCAGCAATTCCTCAAGTAGATCAACAATGATCCTATGAACAAGAACAGCAGGGGGTTAATCTCACACTGTGCTGCACTGTTTCCTTGCAGGACTTTGGCTTTGTTTACACAGGGCTAAATACGGTCAGATCCAATAAGTTTTTAATGTGTTGACAATGCAACCTAAAACAGAAAAGTATTTTCCCATTGTGTATTCAAACTTGATCCACATTCAGACGGAGACACTAGAAACGAATGAAATCGCTGTCATACGCATGCCAGTCCAGTAGATGGTAATGTAGGTTTGCAGAGAGACAGCACTGCTACAGTTCACGTACGAAGAAGATAAACTATTCACCAACAACAATGCCGAGTGGCTGCATAGAGACTCAGGAGTTTCTTGTCTGGACAACAAATCTGGTATGACAACAATCTGTCTGAATAGCTTTGTCTGGATTACAAACCGAGCACGGTAAGCAGCACACATATTACTCAGTAGTTGGCCGAAGCTGTTGTTGTTCCTGGTATGCACATGCAGCCTTCATGTGAAAGAGTACTGCGCATAAGGTGACATCAGCGTTTCACCCTGACTCTGGTTTACACAGAGCTGCATGAACAAGCGTTTTGAAAACTCTGCATCCTGGACCCTGGACTAAAAAGTTTGCGGATATAAGCACTCCAGGTACTATTCCCATGTAAACTGGAGGGCAAAACCGATGAAAACTTATCAGATTTCCCTGTATTAGGCCTCGTGTCAACAGCCCCTCAGTTAATCACCCATCCAATAAGAGTCCTCACAGCATACAGTCCTTCCCCCCCAAGAGTTGATCACTTCCCATGGTACCCAATACTTGGAGGCATTTGTGCCAATCCACAAATCAACATCAACACTGATGGGAGGAATATGTTCATCTCTGAGATAAGGCCATTTCGCTAGCTCTTCTTCCTCCCCTCAACCCAATCAGAAACGCCTCAGGGTGCTGGTTTGGTGGAGTGGTTAGCAACCAGGCACTTCATGTACTTGCTTCTGCCAGTCCAGGTTCGAATCCTGCCTGTGACCAGTTTGCAGAGTGTCTTCCCCTACTCTCTCTCCCCCTTTCACAAGCCTATCCACTGTCTCTCTCCTATCATTAAAGGCACAAAATGCCCAAAAAATACATTTAAAAAAGAAAAAGAAACGCCTGCACTCTGCCCTCATTCATGCTTTATGCAACTCCTTGTCACCATGTCGCCCAGCTCCTCCAAGTGGTGGGAGAACAATGGTCCTGGTCAAGAGTCAAACAAACTCAAAAACACTGAAATATCTCTTACAGTTAGTAAGGAATAAACATAGCTTCACATTAAGTCAGTAATGTTCAGTGTATACTGTGTGAGTATGTACTTGGCAGTAACTCAGGATTAAGTCAAATGATAACATATACTCAACAAAAATATAAACGCAACACTTTTGTTTTTGCTCTCATTTTTCATGAGATGGACTCAAAGATCTAAAATTCATTCCAGATAAACAATATTACCATTTCTTTCAAATGTTGTTCACAAATCTGTCTAAATGTTTGATAGTGAGCACTTCTGCTTTGCTGAGATAATCCATCCCACCTCACAGGTGTGCCACATCAAGATGCTGATCTGACATCATGATTAGTGCACAGGTGTACCTTATACTGCCCACAATAAAAGGCCACTCTGAAATGTGCAGTTTTGTCTCACAGCAAAATGCCACAGATGTCGCAAGCATTGAGGGAGCGTGCAACTGGCATGCTGACAGCAGGAATGTCAACCAGATCTGTTGCTCGTGCATTGAATGTTCATTTCTCCATCATAAGCCGTCTCCAAAGGCGTTTCAGAGAATTTGGCAGTACATCCAACCGGCCTCACAACCGCAGACCACGTGTAACCACACCAGCCCAGGACCTCTACATCCAGCAGGTTCACCTCCAAGATCGTCTGAGACCAGCCACTCAGACAGCTGCTGAAACAACTGGTTTGCATAACCAAAGAATTTCTGCACAAATTGTCAGAAACCGTCTCAGGGAAGCTCAACTGCATGCTCGTCATCCTCATCGGGATCTTAACCTGACTCCAGATCGTCGGGATGTGCTTGACCGGCGTATGCGACAGCATGTACCAGTTCCCACTAATATCCATCAACCGCACAGCCATTGAAGAGGAGTGGACCAACATTCCACACGCCACAATTGACAATCTGATAAACTCTATGCGAAGAAGATGTGTTGCACTGCATGAGGCAAACGGTGGTCACACCAGATACTGACTGGTTCTGAGTCCCCAGACCCCCAATAAAGCAAAAAAAAAAATGCATTTTTCAGGGTGGCCTTTTATTGTGGGCAGTATAAGGCACACCTGTGCACTAATCATGGTGTCTGATGAGCATCTTGATGTGGCACACCTGTGAGGTGGGATGGATTATCTCAGCAAAGCAGAAGTGCTCACTATCAAACATTTAGACAGATTTGTCAACAATGTTTGAGAGAAATGGTAATATTGTGTATCTGGAATGAATTTTAGATCTTTGAGTCCATCTCATGAAAAATGGGAGCAAAAACAAAAGTGTTGCGTTTATATTTTTGTTGAGTGTATATCAATGCTAATATTTGCTGTCATTTGAAAGGCAGTTTAATTTTTTATCACAGGTATACATTTAGAATATATTCTCAGGTCCCTTCTTAGCTTAATAGGATAGTTTGATATTTTTGAAGTTGAGTTGTAAAGGTCCATGTCAATAATGGATAGGTGTTCCACAGAAATCCTAGTCAGTTCTGCCCCTGATCTTTACAATATTACAGTGTTGCAAAGTCAAATAGAAGACACTGTTGTTCATAGTGATGTGCATCTGAGAGTAAGCACAACACAAGTAAGAAACAACATTAGCAATCACAGAAAACCTTGTCAATTCAACTCATTATCATCATGATCAACAAGCCTTCATGCCATTCACCTCAACGCCATACTAAGTATCAACATACTCTGCTGAGTTATTCACAGAAAGCTGGGTCTGAAACCTTCTGACTCAATCTGCCAGAGTCGATGAAGAGAGTTTAACAACAGAGTGACATGCTCTGCTCTGGGCTGGTTAATAACCAAAGGTGCTGCTGCTTTCTGGATCATCAGTTGTAGAGTGTTGCAGAAGCTGACATGTGAAATCACCAGAGCGTTTACCAGAAGCTGTGTTGCCTGTTCTGTCAGGTAGGGTCTGGTCCTCCTAATGTTTTGGAGGGCATCCCAAGCAATATACACCACATGAACCTTAAAGGTCAGTTAGTCACCAATCATGACACCCAAGTTTATGGCAGAGATTTTAGTCGTGTGATTATATGACTCAAGCTGGATGTTGATCTGTGGTTTAAAGGAAGAACTGAATGGAAGGACAATGAACAGATTCCTGTTTAAACCTGTTAACAATCTGCTCCTGCCAGCAGTTTGAAAGGGTTTAATCTGCACTTTTACCTGGGTCAATTGACCCTGCAAGTGACATGGGTTTTTATCAGCTCGCCTACGATCAGCTTCAGTGGGAACATCACACCTGGGTCGACCCGCTAATTTACATCATGATGTCAGAGTAATGTGCCCACGGCATAATATTGTGCCTATCCCCTCTGTTACTTATGTGACTCCATGCCATCTCAGCAACAAATTCAATCCGCTTTCGTATCATCAGCACTCAAATGTTGTTCAGCCTGCGCTGTTTGTACAGTTTTAAAGTGGGACAATAGTACAAAGTACAGAAAACAGCTGACCAAAATGTCCACGGCTTTCATACTCCTTCCCATTGTTTACATGGGACCCACATTGAAAAAAAGCCCAGTTGAGTCACCGACTTTAGTGTGAAAACAGTATTTGTTGAAGTTGGTGTTCCTTCACCCATGTGGAGATATCAGCAAGGCACAACGAAATTCAAGCTGAGACATTTGTCATCAAGAGCGAGAGAAAGGGAGACCTGAGTATTGTTAGCATAGCAGTAGTCGGAGAAGCCATGGAAGAGAATAATTGCACCAAGGGGGATTATGTGTAATGAGAAGAGCAATACAAGATAGGCATCAGTTTTTGCTACAGAGGCCAAGAGCTCAATGTGATATTATGAATTTTTGATTTAAACAAACTAAACAGCTTTGTAGGATTCTTTGTGGTGGACACATTTGTAAGGTTTAGTTTCGGAGACTGAGCCCTGTTGTTTGGGTGCTACTCTAGCATGCATCTAAATCTATGAGTCACTCGGCCTTGAGTGATGTATAACCAAAACAAAGGGATTTGTTTCTAGTACAGTGTACAATCAACCCAACACAGTTTTAGTTTGTTTTCACCCAGAATGTATAAAAAATGTAGAACTCCTCCCCCTTCATCAACGATATACATTCCAGTGGTGCCAGTTCTCTCTTTATAGATACAACCAAGATTGCTATGGCTGATGTACATCCTACTGACCAAAACCTCATGCAACCCCACCTCAAAAATAACATCTGACCCTTTAACAAACAAGTGTCTTTCTTTAGCAGATTAAACTTGAAGCTACAGGATAGTAACAATCTGCTGGACTCCCTTACCTTGTTGGGTTCTCTAACAAGTGCACTGCAGTATTAACTTATACAAGCAGAGAGCAGCATCAGAGGTTTATGGCATCAATTTGAACAGTACTTCTCATTTGGTGCAGCTAAAGCTAGCTCCTATGGTCTTGGAAAAACAATATATAATCAACAAAAATATAAACATTCAAACTCCACAGGTTCAGTAAAATGACCTTTCCCATAACATGCGCTAAATATTATTCATCTGTGTACAGGTCTTTCCACAAGTCTCAGGCCACATGACAGTGTGGTGGTCAATCAGCATGACCAGTACACGGCCACTTCTTACAGTTGGCACAATATAAGGTCACCCCAAAATGTGGACTTAAGTCACTTGTCAGTATGCCACAGATGACACAAAACTTGAGGGAGTATGCCATTGCCAAGATAAGTGCTGGAATGTCAGTTATGGCACATTTTTATTTTGTTCATTCATTCAAACTGTTGTGTGCATTTATCATTTTGTTGAGTATATGTCTATTGATATAAACTATGATAAGTATTTAACTCAGACATGCATTTTGAAAAGGGAGTAATGCAGAAATGCAGAAATGGTTCAAATCTCAGAGGCAGATTGTTTAATGCAACAGAAAGCAATGTTCACTTACACAAATATTTTGTGCGTGATCAATTTAGCCTAGTCAAATGGGACAGTGGGACAGTGGCACAGTGGCGTAACATGTAGTGCACATGCCTCACATGAAGGCATTTGATGGTTTGACTCCTGTGTCGTCAGCTCCTTTTTGTGTAAAGTTTGCATGTTCTCCCTGAGCATGCTTGGGTTCTTTCTGGGCACTCCAGCATCCTCCCACCTTCTAAATACATGGTAACTGGTCATTTGTGACTCCAAATTGCCCTTTGGTGTGAGTATAGGCATGAATGGTTGTCTGGATGGCAACCAGTTTAGAATGTCTCAAGCCTCTTGCCTCAATATCAGCTGGGACACACTCCAGCCCCCTGCGACCCTGAAAGTGATGAGAGGTTGCCTATAGATAATGGACAGGTGGATATTCAGATCATTTGCATATTAGCAAGAGTAGATCAAATAATGGACTCCCTATCCAAGCAACAATGCAACATCTCTTGAGACAACTTCATGATGCAATAACGGTATTTATGTAACTCATCTCTGTATATCCCCTCCCTCAGAAAAAGTGTGTCTTGATATAACAGAATCCTGAAAAGGCCCCTATAAATCCTGGTCTGATTCTTTTTACTTTATCCTGTTCTTGGGAATCATTTAAAATGCATGTCACAGGCAGTATTTATGTGGGTTGAAAATCTGCTGCTAACTCTTCATCTGCTCCACATTATGGTGGATCTCACTTACTTTCTTACCTCCCTTCATTGAAGTCTAATCTTTTGATTCAAAAGAGGTAAACTAAAGCTGTAACATCATAAGAGAAGTGGGTCCTTAGGGTCTGCTCATTTCTAAAGATGCTGATAATTGATCATGATAGTTAAAAACGAAACAGCTTTTCTCAGAATGGCTTTGTTTGGGTTTTTCTTTCCAGGAACTGGATATGTATCTGTCTTGAGAGGTAAAAATGCAAAGGCTTAAGTTATGAAATACAAACTTTTGCTTTGTGAAGCTGATCCAACACAGTCTTCGCTGAATTCAGCTCAAACTTTAGATTTTGTCTTAAAGAAAAAGATCGTGTCTGGAAATCATTACTTCAAAGTTTGTTTTTGATAGTATCTCTGGTTTATATCCCTGGAGTGTCACAAATAGAGATTATGGATTTTAATCACTTCAGTATGAAAATGGCAAGCAGAGCATGGATTGGCTGTCTTTCACAGGAACCACCTGTTGTTTATACTCATTATCCTGAATGTTTAAGTTTGGGAGAGATTATCAGATTTTATGCTAATTTAGTTTTGGGCCTGTTTTTTGTGCTAAAGGATTACACAGGACCAAATACACCAGGTTGTAAAGCTGCATTGAGCTCCAAGGTGCCTGTACTTTGTTTAAGAGATTTAAATGTATAAGCAAATGCACATATTCAACAAACAAACTAAGCAATCCCAAATTAAGGTTCTCAGACAACATGACTTAGTCATCAAACAAAAAGTTACCTGCGTGGCCAGAAACTGTAGCCATGCAGAGTAGTCTGATTTATTCTCTGAAATCCTGTATGTCCGTCTTGACAACTTCCATTGTCCAATGATTTCAATCAAATAGATGCTTAACAGCCCAATCAGTAAAGACAGGTAGGAGATGTGACAACAACAGGAAGTAACTGCATGATTGAAAATAATGATGGCTTCTGAAGTGGTCTCAACGTCTGTGGTTTTTATCGTAAATGGACTCAATATATTCTTTGAAAGAGGAGCAAAGAACATCACTTGAAGCTTGTCTTATGAGAAATCGTTTTTTTTGCCCTTTACCCGACCAGGGATCACTTCTGAGAAACTGGGAGAGAACGCGGAAATCCTCCATGAACATGTAGGTTATTCTATGGTCACCATGGTTACTCAGTGATACTGAGTAACTGAGTACATGGTCTCCTCAGAAGTTTACCGGGAAAACTTGGTAGAAATTGTCTTTGACGACGTTCATGCCACATGTGTTAAATGATACATCTGTGTGACATCATTTAATGTAAGACGGTATTCTAAGATAGTTTAAGGTAACACTAACAACAGCGTGAGCTAAGTCATACATAGATAAATGGTAAATGGACTTGATCTTATGGAGCACTTTTCTAGTCTTTGACTACTCAAAGCTGCATTACACTGCAGGTCACACTTACCCATTCACACCCATTCACTCTCACATTCACTCACTGATGGTTCTGAATTTAAGATAAGGTAAGATAAACCTTTATTAGTCCCACAGGGGGAAATTCCAAATTTACAGCAGCAGCAGGATACAAGAGAAACGTCAGAAAGATTTACAAATAAAACTATAAGTCATTGGAATAAAATAGAAATAGCATAAATACAACTCAATGAAAATAAATGAAAGAGCATAAGCCTTTCAGCAATATTAACAATATTTAACAATATATGAAAAAATCTGAATGACAATAAATGAAATGAAAATGATAATAAATGAAAGAGCATGAGCCTTTCAGCAGTATTAACAATATTTAACACTATATTAAAGATCTGAATGAAAAATAAGTGAAATGAAAATGAAAGAGCATGAGCATTTCTATGTTAGCAATCCATCCGTATCTCTAACACATTCACACCCTTTCATGCCCATTTACTCACCACTGACGCAGCGGTGGGAGCAACTTGGGGTTAAGTGTCTTGCCCAAGGACACACCACCATGTGATGCCCGGAGCTAGGCTTGAACCTGCAACCTCCCAATCACTGACCAAGCGCACTATCCAACTGCGTCACCGACACCCGTGTTGCTTGATTCGGAATTGGTTTGTGATGAGTGTGATGAGCCGAACAATCATCCAATCACAAGCTATTGTTGTTTTTGAAGGTTCTGCATTTGAAAACATTTTCAAATGGCTCTGTTCCAGATGGATAAGTGAAATATTTCTGTGGTGGATATATGGAACTGTCCATCTGGCATGTAAAGTTACAAAAACTGATCACAGAAGAGAATAAGCAATATATCCATCAATCCATTTTCTTCTACTTATCCAGAGCCAGGTTTATGTTGCAGCAGGCTGAGCATTTTGACCCTGACATTTCTTTTCCAGCTGACAATTTGTAGCTCCCCAGGCCAGGATTGATATACTGTATAATCCTTCCATCTGGTTCTTTGTAGTTCTTGATGTCCGCACCACCCCAGCTGGCTCTTAATAATCAAGAGCAGCAGCTCCTCTCATAGCCTGCTTCGAGTACCTCAACTTTTACTTTGAAAGGCACAAACAGGACCGTAATTGAACAGTCACTGCATTTACACGGACTTGTTTATCCTGATTTTTATTGGGTTTTCGACTAACCATGTCCTGTCAAAGCAGTATTCTATTTTCAGAAACCAGGATACTACAGGTACCAGACTTCTACAACACCACTTCCAATGAAGTCAGGACATTGTGTAAAAGAAAATAAAAACTGTGACCTGTATATCCTTTCCAACTTTGAACTGACTATACTGCAAAGAAATGATATTTTGTTCAAAGTGATAAAAGACCATACAGATTGTTATCAGCGCAACACTTGAAGTATCAGCAGCATCGGTGATGGAACAGGGTGTGTTAGTGGCCATGGCACAACTTGCATATCTGTGAATGCGCCATTAATCCTGAAAGGTACATATAGGTTATGCAGCAAAATTATTCCATCCAGGCAATGTCTCTTTCAGGGACATCCCTGCTTATATCAGCAAGACCATGTCAAATCACATTCTGCAAAGGTGGAACAGCATGGTGTCAAAGTTAAAGGATAATTTTGGTTTCTACAGCTTTCACATTGTTTATAGAATGAAATAGAACAATATACTCCCCCAGAAGGCTTTCTTGATCCAAACAGTGCTTCGGGAGATATATAGATCCAAAATCGAGCGGCGGACATCCGTATAATGGTAGCACACGGGGCATGTATAGCGCAGCTCCTAAAACCGCATTAATCGTCCAAAAACTCATTAGTTTCACCAATATTTCATCATGGTCCGCTCGGGCTACTCCTCCATTACAGTCTGTGTTGCTCCAGACATGTCTTTGTGACTGTGCTGACCTCTGAACTGAAGAAGAAGAACGTTTGCCTCCGCACATGCCCAGTACTCTCTGGAGAGCTGCTCTTCTCTTTGCCTCCGCGTCCTCCTTTCGATGAGCTACTCATCTGTATACTCTGGTTCAAAACTGTAAAGACACCCATCATATTCAAAGTTCTCCTCCACAACATCTTCATCCGATAGATATTCATCCATTTTGCACAAAACTGGAAGAAGAAAGTCGTTGTGTAGCCGGCGGTCTTCCCCTGAAACAATGAGCCGTACTGCGCATGCGCGGAGGCAAACGTTCTTCTTCTTCTTCAGTTCAGAGGTCAGTACAGTCACAAAGACATGTCTGGAGCAACACAGACTGTAATGGAGGAGTAGCGCGAGTGGACCATGATGAAATATTGGTGAAAATGAGTTTTTGGACGATTAATGCAGTTTTAGGAGCGGCACTGTACATGCCCCGTGTGCTACCGTTATTACGGATGTCCGCCGCTCGATTTTGGATCTAAATATCTCCTGAAGCACTGTTTGGATTAGGAAAGCCTTCTGGGTGAGTATATTGTTCTACTTCATTCTATAAATAATGTGAAAGCTGTAGAAAAAGAAATTATCCTTTAAAGAGTGCAGGTACCAGAGTGACCTGCCTGTAGTTCAGAAATGTCTCCCACAGAAAATGTGTGGTGCAAAATTGTTGGTACCCTTCTGTTAAAGAAATAAATAGCTTGAAATGGACAATAGTACTAATAAATACAAATTTACAGAAAATTAACTAATGAAAATCAGACATTGCTTTTGAATTGTGGTTCAACAGAATAATTTTTTTTTAAATGAAACTGTCCTGGACAAAAATGATAGTACCCCAAGAAAAGATTGAAAATGGCTTGACCATGGGACATATTAAACTGGTATGTCCTGTAATTAGCATCACAGGTGTCTTCAAGCTTGTAATCAGTCAGTCTGCCTATTTAAAGGATGAAAAGTAGTCACTGTATTGTTTGGTATCATGGTGTGTACCACAGAAAGCTAAGGAGAGAGTTGTCTCAGGAGATTAGAATTATATACAAGCATGTGAAGGTTAGAAGACCATCTCAAAGCAGCAGGATGTTCCTGTGACTACAGTTGTACATATCATTCAGAGTTTAAGGTCCACAGGACTGTAGCCAACCACAATGGATGTGGCTGCAAGAGGAAAACTAATGACAATTTGAAGAGACAGATAATTTAAATGGTAACCAGAGAGCCCAGAACAACTTCCAAAGCGATTAGAGGTGAACTCCAAGGTCAAAGGTATTACAGTATCAGATCGCAACATCCGTCGCTGTTTTAACAAAGGTGGACTAAATGGAAGGACACCACTGTTGAAGCAAATCAAAAACAGCAAGACTGGATTTTGGCTAAATGCACTGACGAGCCACAAAGCACCTTTTTTTTCTTTTTTTCCCTCTTGTCTGCATTTGTATTATCTTAGCTGAGCACTGTGTGTGATGACAGCTTTGCAAAGACTAATGCATTTTTTTATTTTTTTATTTTTGCAGTGACAGATTTGTGAATATGATTCACTGCAACCAGTGACCATCACCAGCCCTCCCTGTAGGCCACTTCATCAACTCAAACTTTATTTAACCCCCCGATGTGAGCTGAAGAGGAGGACTGTGTTACACCACAGTGTGAAAGAAGGGGAAATAGTGACAGAAAAGGCAAGAGAAGACAACTGGGAGGAGGACAAACAGGTAGTGTAATTAATTTGAAATAGCAGTCCAAGTGCTGTGCTGATCTGAGTCCATACAGGAAGTAAAGGCTGTAAGAAACCAGGGACACCAGAGATGTGTGGTCTTTATCGTAGGGGGTGGACCCATAGGGATGAGATATGGAGGAGCATGCAACACAGGACATGAGAAAATGTGTAAGAGATCCCAACTCAGCATGTTCTGACAGAATAAATCACTTCTTTTCAGTTAAAAAGGGGCACCACCCCACCTCCCTAAAGGCACCAAGAACAACATCAGAGGGTCCAGAGAAACAGTCACCAGCAGACAGCACTCGCTCCCACCAACCACCTTCTACCCATCCCCGAGCCCCCCACCCCCAACTCCTATGACAGGCTTTTGGTAAGTCAAATCAAGCTCTATGTTTACATATGCAAAAATGAAGCATACAAGAAAAGGAACACTGTACCTACTGTGAAACACGGAGGAGGCTCAGTTATGTTGTGGGGATGCTTTGCTACATCTGGCATAGGGTGTCATGAATCTGTGCAGGGTACAATGAAATCTCAAGACTATCAAGGCATTCTGGAGTGAAATGAGCTGGTCAGTGTTAGAAAGTTTGGTCTCAGTGGCAGGTCATGGGTCTTCCAACAAAATAATGACCCAAAACACACAGCTAAAAACATTCAAGAATGGCTAAAAACAAGACATTTGGTCTTTTCCGGAGTGACCTTCTATGAGCCCTGATCTAAATCCTATTGAACATTTGATGAAGGATTAAAACATGATGTCTGGAAAAGACACCCTCCAAACCTGAGACAGCTCGAGCAGTCTGCTCATGAGAAGTGGGCCAAAATACTGGTTGACAGGTTCAGAAGTCTCATTGAGAGTTACAGATATTGCATGATTGCAGTGATTGCCTCAAGAGGTTGTACAATAAAATATTAAGTTAAGGGTACCATCATTTTTGTCCGGGCCAGTTTGGTTATGTTGTTTTTTTAAATGATTCTGTTGAACCACAATTCAAAAGCAATGTCTGATTTTCAATTGCTAATTTTAAGTAAACTTATATTCTTACTTTTGTCAATTTCAATTTATTTCAGTGGCCATTGTGGGTTCTTTCATTCTTTAATGGAAGGGCACTAACTATTTTGTCCATGTGCTTAGTGTCATCACTTTCCAAATGCTTATTGAGTGTTGTTGAAAGTTCTTTAAAACAGTGATGACATGCCCCAGCCAAGGCTTTTCTGGAATGTGTTGCAGGCATCAAACTCAAAAAGAGTGAGTATTTGCAGAAAAGGACAATAACATTTATTGGTTCAGACATTAAAAATCTTGTTTTTTTTCATAGTTTATTGAACTGAAAATACTGTCAGTTAAAAGAATTTGCATATAATTGTATTCTGTTTTCATCTACATTTTACACATCTTCCCAGCTTTATTAAAATTGGGTTTTGTGAAAATCCTGTTTTGGTACCTGGACAACTCCAGCAGAAACCTTGATATTGTATCATGTAAACACCTTATGCTGGTTTCTGACATAGTTAAGTGATAAAATGAAACCCCACAGGCATCTGCACAAATAAGACCCAGTGATCAGAAACCATATTTTGGTATGTATTATGAATACAGAACTAGTATCCAGGTTTCACTGTGCATGTAAATGTCATATCCTGAATATGATCAAAACCAGGATACTCAAGTGCATGTAAACGAAGCAAATGTCTGTCTGGACTTTAAAGCATTCTGTAGTTATGGACATGCATTTCTGTTTTAACAAGGTCACTGTCTTTTGGACTTGAATGTAATATGTGTTCGCTCAAAGTTTTTATTCTTGGGACTCATTCCCTTCTCTGTTTGATTTGTCTGTACTGTCACCCTGAAAGTGTAACGTTTTTCCCCTGATTTCCTACATTCTCTTCAGCGTTTTTGGACCATTCTTTTGGGACTTTTTGTTAGATGAACTTTGAGTAAGGCATTGTTTCTTTTTATCTGCTTTTTGATATTGAAAATACTTTTGTTTAAATCTGTTTTCAGGCCCAATCTCTTTGTTGAACCCTTGTTATTATGGCTAAAACTGGTTTCAACATTATTGTCAGCAGTTTTGCTTGCCTTCGCCCCAATATTATACCCTCTCAAATTTCCTTACTGTAGCTCAGTGTGAGTTAAGATACTGGACTCTCTTCAAAGTGATAAACTCATACAATTTTTATTATTCAACAATATTTCACTGAACTAACAGTTTTTAGAGAAAAAAAACAAGTATTGCACAATTGCAGCAGTCTTAAAAGTGGTTAGTAGCATTGTTCAGTTCTTGGAGAGGAAGGTACAGTGTGTGTGTTGTTCACAGGTCACAGTGTGGTCAGTATGTGGGCTTTTCTCTGAATACTGTGAGTTGGTGTACCGCATGGCTCAGTCTTTAAAAGCTTCTATTTTAACTTTAAGTCAACAGTATCCATTAAAAAAATCTGAATGCAAATTCAGATCATTTATTTGCAGATGATACTGATAATTATAACTCTACTTCCACTCAGTGTCAGATGCTCAGTCTCTTACAAGAGGCTTTTGTTACTGTATGGGATAATCTGTGGGAGCTAAAATTGATGTTGAATCCTGATAAAACAAAGCTAATGATGTTTTCGAAGACAAAGATTAAGTCACTTAATCATCCCTCTATTATCACATCTCAGAGCTATGTGACTGAATCTGTATCTTCTTACACCATGTTCTGAGGGAATGTGAACACAGGACACCATGCCAAATCACATATCATTGCACATACAGTATGTTGTCTTCACCACATCCATTAAATATTGAATTCTACTACCTGTTCCCTCTTGTTAATCTTACATCAAGTGTTGTTATTGAAGAAATAGATGCATAACAACATGTATCTTCATGTTGTTGACTCAAAAGCTCCTCAATACACAGCTCTGTTAGACAAATAGTGTTCCACTCTGTCCTGAAATTGGAAGTAAAACATTCTCCTCACAGATTTGGATAAAAGCTCTACCATTACCACTGCGTAAAACCAATTATCAGGCCCTGCCGAGTGAGAAAATACAATAGTATAATAAATCAAGAAAATCCCACCAGTACCTTGTCAATCTCCGTCCTGCCTAGTTCTTTCTCCAGTGACGTGATGGACAAAGAGTAAAGCAGAGACCGGATGTCTGGGTGAAAATTGCAAATTTCAGTTAGTCTGTAATGAGCCTGATTTTGATTCTGACACTCACATCATGTTTAGTTAGGGCACATTATATAAGCATAGAATCATGATCAATGATTTGACGTCTCCTAAGCTTCATATTTAACAACTTAAAAAGGGTTAAGGGAAAAATCTTATTTTTCCTTTGCTGCTTTGTTGATCATCCTCTAAATGTCTTAAATTGTTAGATAGTGTTTATCATGGCACATTCGTATAGTATTTCAAAGCTCCAAATACCATGATACTCTGTATGAACAAGCTGTTTAGCCCTATTGGACCATCTATGGACTAATCCGTTGTTCTTGCTATGGACATGTTCTTGCTTTCTGTTCCCAAAGTTGTCTTAAAAGTTGAAAATAAAATTCTGAAACACCGTTGAGAACATTTTGAGTTTTCTTGCTCACAGACACACAAGCAGAGGGACAAACTAATAAACAAATGCCAAACAATATATTGTTTTGCAAAGGCCCTGGCATTAACAGTTTTAGAAGGCCACACTTTGAGACAAGATTATTCATGGTGCTATTGTTTATTTACCAGTCTGTACTGTTTTTGACCTAATATTCTTTAGATTAAAGACATGCCACTTTTTTTAATATTTCAACTGCAAATACATAATATTCTTTCCATGTGATGTAAACGAGTCCAAATCTCTCTTGAAAGAGATGTAGATACAGTTATTAGCTGTAAATATATTAAGATGTAATATCATGCTTTTTTGTTTTACCTCCCTCTCACGACTCCATCTCCTGGCACCTCAAACAGACCTACAGCTGTGACATCCAAGCATGGTTTTGTTGGCAGCCTCAGCCCATTTGTTCATGATAACAGGCCCACTGAAGAGTGTAGAAATTAGAATGAATTGTTGACAACATGACCCCAATCAAAGCTGAATTGACCAGTCACAACAAAGCTAAACTGTGAATCAGTCAGAGCAGACTGGGCCAATGTTAAAAAGCCTTAAAAAAGGAAAGAGCTCTAAAAGTGGAGATATTCCTGCTGTTAACTATGCATCATAACCGCCACACGTCTCATGCACTGATTCAGTGCGCATACAGTGCATATACAATCTGCAATAACAGATTGATCACAGCATCAGAAACAACAATAACAGAACATATAAAAGACGAACTGATAAATTAGACTACAGTTATCAACATCTGAACATCATCATGTGTGAGACTGTACAGACACAAATCTTACAATTCATCCAGCTGATGACGGATAAATTCTCCTTATGAAGTAGGGTAACAAGGAAATAAGTTGGTGTAGTTAATCTGGTTACTGTGTACATTGGTGACTTGGAGTTTACACAATGGTTGATTTTGTCCATTGTCATGTTTGTGTGAGCTTGGTTTCCTTGGCTGTGTTTTCTCATATACAAACTGATACAGTATTCTGTGATACAGTGGTTGCTAAAATTAAAGCACTGAAGGCTACACCTTCTGCTTTTTTAGTGCTTTGAATCTAAAATCTATTAGCACAATTGACCACAAGTCATCAGTTAACACTGTAACTCATTACAACCATATACAGTTCAAGTGATGCACAGAGGAAAATAACAGAGACACAGAGATCATATGGGCATTTTGTCCTCATAGAACCATCATTTTGTGAACCTGAAAACATGCAATTTTGAAACAGGGTCCCTGGTTGAATTAACCTGAAATTGCTGACCTTGTATTTTTGTGTTTATCACGAATACGCACATTTTCCAAAACAATGATCTCTTAGCGTCACTACTCCCTTCAACCACGTGCACAGACCCTAACAACGATAAAAACAAAGGCAGAGTATCATGTTGCATTCTTGATGTAGAAGCTGAGCTTGTTATGGCATTTACAGCAAAATCTTCTGCTCCTCTACCATCACTGTAAGCAGCAAGCCTACGTTGAGAACAGCATGGTTCCTCAATCCACTTCAGAGTTGCCTTGTATACACTGTGCATGTTTCATTGGCATGCCTCTATGTCTTCTTCTATTGTTTTGGTGAAAGTCTGTTTTGGTATCACAGGCCTGGAATGTATACAACAAGAAGTGTTTAGTGTTTTCATGTGTATGGGCACATTTTTTGAAAAATGCTATGCCATCTCTGTGTAGACAGGGCCTGATAACTGTATGGGAATCTGGAAAAAATGCAGCTGTGCTCCATTCAAATGCTTTTGGGACCAAAGCATGTTGCTAACGTTTCATGGAGACATCAAGGACCCATGGTAAACTGCAGAAAATGAACATTATATGGATCCTTCAAGGAAAAATATGACATCTGTAAACATGAAATTCATGACACCATTTTCACAAAGATATAAGCTGCAGAAAACAACAGTAATAAGAACAGCAATAGTGATGAGGAACAGCTTGCAGGGCCATACATCAAAAACACTGTGCAGAGAGGAACCACTGAGTTGAGATATGATTTCCTTGTTTCTTCAAGGAGCCTTTTCATTAATTTGATCCACTGTTTCTGTGAAAACATTGACAAGAGCAGCTTTAAGTTTTTACAACCCTTGATTATGATGAAATGTATACTAGGAAAAGAGACCGTTACTGGCCCCTAGCCAACAGGAAAAGATAAAGGACAATGAAACTCAAGCTTTTGTTGATCCATGAGAAGCCTTGCAGCAGTCATCCCCCAAACATGGCTGTTTTCTTACAGTAACACAAGCCTGTGATAAATAGACATTGACTAATTGACCTTATATTCCTGGTTATTAGCACTGCATGCATGATTAGCAATTAGAGCTCACTTTACATAACACTAAATCAATAACTACAAGCAAAAGATCTTTGCAGCAATTACACCTCTTAATTTGCAAGCCGCTTTTAATTGAGTCACTCTGTTTCATTCACGTCTAAAAGAGGGGTTATAATTATTATGAATGACTCATTTAAAACACAAGTAGCAGATGATTCAGAGTCATATTAAAATGTTGAATATGTTTGTCCAACTAACAGCGCAAGTTAAATATTAAATAAAAATGAGTGGGCTCAGGGGAGAGGTGACTAATGGTTACTTTGCTCTCCTCCATCTCTTCCTGTGTCTGCTCCCTCCATTGTTTTTCCAATTAGGTGGAGAGAGGTGTCATCAGTCAGTCAGACAGTCAAATTTAGAGGAAGTAAATATTTCCTGTAATGTTAATGTAACTCAAGATTCTTAAAAACATCAACATTGAGCCCTCACCTTTATCCTCTGTAACCTGTCTAGAGTACATGTTTAATCATAAATCTGATCAGAAGAAGATGAACTTAAAGGGTTAGTTCACTTTTTGTATTTTAAATGGGACTGCTAGGGGCTCGTGGTACAAGTAAAGATGAGTTCCAATACAGGAACTTGTGAGCTTTGTCCCAGGAGGGGAGATATCCAGGGGCAGACACTAGCCGGAACATAGCAGTACAGTGCCATGGAGAAGCCTTGCAATTATCCCACTTTTAAGATATTCAATAAAATATGTCAGCTCAAAAAAATATACTACAGTAAGATTCTTTACAGCTTTTAACTTTACCTTCAAAAAGCTGCTGTGTTATGAACTTTAATATGTTAGGACCAAGGGATTATGTATCTCTTCACCATCAGCTAGTCAGGCGATCAGAGGAAACAACAAATCCAAACTTTACAAAAAATAAACTGAAAGTGAGCAATTTAGACTAGTTATGACTACATGTCATTTGCTGTGGGTATGAGACAATAGTTTTATGAACCGAAGTTAACTGAGAAAGGACTTTTGCAAAGTGTGTCACAGGTAGAAAGAGGCATGCATAAAGGAGGAGCAGGGCAGATCAGAATTTACTTGGTGGTGAAGATGTATTCACTGTAAACTCATGTCCGCAAATTCTGAGGCATACTGCTGTTATGAGTGGGATTTAGGAATACAGCTTCTCCAGGACCTTTTATCAGAGCCTTTTTATTTAAGGTAAGCCTTCAAACTACTGTCGTGTGCCATAGTCCTGATCTGTAAAATGAGCACTACAACACAACAATTACTGCTGTAGAGGGGTCAATCCAGAAGTCCATATTTAAAACAACAACCCACATTTAGCAATTTCTGTGGGTTTTTGCTCCAGTGAAACTGCTGCAACACTTTATGCGTAGTCCTTCATGCCATAACAAAATACTTCCAAACACATGGGCCTTGTAATGGAAAAGTTAAACTCTGTAAAGAATCACACTGTATTATATTTTCTTGGGTAATTTTTACCTGTAAGTGGGTGAATTGCAAGGCTTTTGGTGGCACCATTACTATGTACTGCCTACCATCCTCCCCTGGAAATCTCCCCTCCAGGGCAAAGCTCACATATTCTCTTATCGGCACTCATATTAACTAGTGCCACGGGCCTTTAGCAACCCCAACTTCTAACAAAAAAAAAAAACAAAAAAAAACTGATCCTTTAAAGCAGCACAACGGAAGATCCCCGCTTGACCGCAATGAGAACTCAACTACCCATGAGCTCTAGCGCGCGCCTACTGTCGTAAGGATACATATCTGCTGGTCGCGTGCATTTGTTTTGTAGGCGAATCACAGAAGCCAGGACTTCGCTCAAAAGTATTCTTCTGTCTTCAGCGGCTGTTTGCAGGATGGATAGCAACGAAGTAAAGTATTTATTTTTGACTAAATGACGATGTTAAAAATCGCTAAGTTCAACTTAGTTTTATTACCGTGAAGTCGCCCCCGCCCCCGTCCTGTTGAAGCAATAAAGTGAATAAAAGTAAAGACAACGACGAGCTGGTGATATCACACACTTGAAATAGGTCTAAACAAAACTACAAACTGGTACGTTCTGGATTTATTGTGCTGTACTTTTTTCCTGTCAAGTTTTTTTGAGGACCTTCGTCATAAATTAGTCACTAACATACCTTATAGTAGTCGGACATCCCTCCTCGTCTTTTATTTCACGCCAGTGAGTGAACGCCGAACCGATGTTTATTCTGGTCCGAGCATTCAGCTTGTTTTTCTCATGCTTTCTTTGTTTTGTATCCTCCGAAAAAACTTTTCTTTTCCTTACGTTTTTTGTTGCCTCCGCCATGGTTACAGCTACGCGTTTGGCTTTCGCCGAGACTTCATGTTTTAAACAAATCGGGAATCTGGGGAAGTGACGTATGCTGTAAAGCAGTCCAAATGTGTAGTTTTTAGTGTATCCACCTCGAAGTTACATAGCGCCAGTGAAAGGGATACAGACCACGACAGAGGTGTCATTCAACTCACTGTAAAGTGGTGGACCATTACAATGAATATCGAAGGATTATAATATGTTTGAAAAACTACATAGTGTTGGTTTAACACCAAAACTGACCTCTCACTGCTTTGCAATAAGGATACACATATTTGTTAATGTATCATGTTATTATGCCTTTTAACTGCCTAAAAACAAAAGTAAGCGCCACCAGAAAGTAAAAATGTCCTTGTGCTTCCTTGAGACAATCTCTGGAGTTCAATGAAAGATGATGGTACAAGAGGACATCATGTCCGTATCAGAATGTCTCTAACACACAAAGTAGAGAAATGCATGTTCACGTAAAAACTGCAGTATGGCTTTTAGACCAGGGACCCATGTGCCTTGTTTGCTGAATCTCCCTCTCTGACTCTCTCTTTGGGTATTTACTTGAAAACAAAAAGGTCATAAAAGATGTCAAAATATAAATCTTATTTTCTTAAAGGTGCCATGAGGAGAATCTATTACCGGCGACATTAAGACTCTGCTACCCATGAGTACGCCAGGCGACCGTCGTAATGCTGCGTTCCAGTAACCTCGGAAATGGGAGTGACATCATCTCTGACTTATCGGCGTTCCAGTCGAAGTCGGAAAAAACATGCCGCTCTACCAGGCTATTGTTAGCTGTTGTTAGCACGCCCTGCGTTGTTGCTCACAAATATCACATGAAGAATGTGATTACCACTATAACAGCATTTTTGTAAATATAAGTCTTACAAAAATAAGTGTACAGCTGATCCAGAGCGACACACCCCAGTCAGAAGTGCAAATAAATTGATTATGACAGGAGCCAAATTACTGTTCACACTGGGGGCATCCATCTTCGATTGTCAACTCCGTATTTCACTAAGTTCCCAGTAGGAAATTCCGACTTCGGGGGACGTTCCAGTTGCAGTTTCCTACTCGGAACTCGGAAATTCCTACTTCAGACTACAACTGGAACGCACCAAAAGACGTGACCCAAGCCAAAGCGTGTGTTTGTTGTGATGCTAATAAATGCAGCTCGGACCTTTCTCAGAACTCTGCATTGCTTTACAACTTCTTTTGTCAACAACTTACAGGATGCAAAGCGACGAGGTAATGCATCTCTTTCTAGTTACATAGCGGTAGTTTTTGATGTGTGACAACAAGCAATTTTTGGAAAACTATCGTAGTTTGTAGCCTGCTATATATCGCTACTAACAGCCCGGTGCTCTAAGACGTGTCCGAATAATATAAATTTGCTCTAGTTTTAATCGTCTTGTTCCCGAAGTTGAGTATCCAGGCCAGTCCAGCCCTGTCCGACCCGACCGCGAAGCTAAGGAATAACATTTATAGATAACCTATTTTGATGCTATAAAACTCATCTTAAAGTGTGTATTTCGATCAGGCATATATCTAAAAGTGAGACTTTTTGTAATTACTTAGAAACTCCTCACAGTCCCTTTAACTTACATATATAGCGTGGAAGAAAATCACCACCAATGTTCACTTTGATTTCAGGATAACCTGTTCTGATTCTAAAAGTCATGGGTCAAAAGTGAAGCCTACGTAGTGTGACTTTGTGAATGTGACATTAAGTGATTGCTTAATGGATTTTGATCAGACTTGACACACACGTCCGCCCTAACACTGAATAAAATGACAAGATTTTAGAGGACATAAAATCTTGTGGTCATTATTTGTTAAGTATAGGACTAACTTCTTATTTCAAGATTAAACCCCGCCTCACTTTAAAGGAAAAGTTCGGTTCCTGCAGCTTTTACATTGTTTATAGAATGAAGAACAACAATATACTCACCCAGAAGGCTTTCCTGATGCAAACGGTGCTTCGGGAGATATTTAGATCCAAAATCGAGCAGCGGACACCGATATAATGGTAGCCTGTAGGGCACAGATCGCCGCTCCTAAAAACTGCATTAATCGTCCAAAAACTCATGTTTTTCACCAATATTCCATCATGATTTGCTCCGAAAGGACCGCCATTGCAGCCTGTGTCTCTCCACACAGCGCTGTGTGGCTGAACTAACCTCTGAACTGACGAGCTGTTTACGTGCCCTTTGCGCATGCGCAGTCACTCACTGTTTCAGGGAAGATCGGCAGCTACAAATCAACTTTCTTCTTCCAGTTTTGTGCAAAATGGGCCGAATGTCTATGGGATGAAGATGTTGTGGAGGAGGACTTTGAATATGATGGGCGTCCTTACAGTTTGGAGCCACAGTATACAGATATACAGATAAGGAAGCGATGTAGCGCTCCAGAGAGTACTGCGCATGCGCAAAGGGCATGTAAACAGCTCGTCAGTTCAGAGGTTAGTTCAGCCACACAGCGCTGTGTGGAGACACAGGCTGCAATGGCGGTCCTTTCGGAGCAAATCATGATGGAATATTGGTGAAAAACATGAGTTTTTGGACGATTAATGCAGTTTTTAGGAGCGGCGATCTATGCCCTACAGGCTACCATTATATTGGTGTCTGCTGCTCGATTTTGGATCTAAATATCTCCCGAAGCACCGTTTGCATCAGGAAAGCCTTCTGGGTGAGTATATTGTTGTTCTTCATTCTATAAACAATGTAAAAGCTGCAGGAACCGAACTTTTCCTTTAATTAAGCAAATTTACTCAATGTCACAGCATGCTTTACTCCAAATCAAAATGAGGAAAAACAATAAAAACAATTATCTTTTGTAAAATGGTATTAACTATAGTAGAATCTGAGATGTAAGCATGATGATGTTAGTATTTTCAGAGGAGCTTTTAATAACCGTTGGCTTTAATGTTGTCCAGACATGAAAGCCAGACTAAACACCCTTGTATAAGAATGACTTGCAGTTTTATTCTCAGCTGCTTCAGTAACTTCTTAAAGTATCCTTTAAATGGTTTATTTGTTAACACCCAGCGCCCACCTAACACACGTTCAGTAAGAGACTGAACCCTTTAAACTTGTCTATTCCTCTGAGGAGTCATTAATCATATCAACGCCTCTTGCATACTTCTTCTGAGCACATAACTTAAAAATTATGAGGACTGGTATCAAGCAGATCCATTAACTTGAAGTTAAGGTCAAAGGAGGATGAAGTATGAGCAAACACCACGGAATTCCCAAGTGAAATGTTCATTTTGATGAGGAGCCAATCAAAAGAAATCACATGGCTGAATAAATGCAATCAACCCATAAAACAGATGTGGTATGAAAATTTCTATGCAGACACACTGAAAAGTATGAGTGGGCTTAGATGATTTTAGGGGAATCAATTTAAAAAAATCTGTTGAGTAAACAAACAAGTAGAAAGGGAGTCTGGTATCCTAGTCTGTAAAAGCCGCTATGGGCTAATTATGGCAGTGTAAGCTTTTATGTAATGATGTCCATGCATTGTGCGGCTGCCCTCTGCCTTTTGAGCACATAAACCTCAGGATTTGGTATATTAACAGTTCACTTTGTGCACAGATGTTTCAGATTCTAGTCCAGAGGCACTTTCCAAGTATACAAGAAATCCAAAAACAGGGAGTCACTGTTACCTCCTTAATTCTTTGGGGTTTTTTTTTTCCTCCTTTGGCTTTCCAAACATCCCATTCAGACCTTGATCTTGTGCCTAACATATGCCTACAGGGTTTTCAGCACACATGCTGAATGGGATAGCGCCAGAACTGAGCTTGAGATTTTTAGTGAACGTTATGAAAAAATAATCAGTTGCATAAATTCATGACTGCACTTGTGTCTGTCTCCCTCATTTAAGCACTATATAACATATAGCTTCTGCAAATGCTCAAAGGTGCAGTGTGTAATATATAGAGCATGTTTTCATTTAGGGTTACATATCATGTGATCTTATCACACACGTGTCCATGGTCTGCTCACAAACTTCCACCTTGCAGAGCAGCAGGATCAGCCTGATTTAATACCCGTAAGCAGACTGATCAATCATGCTATGCTCCAGTCTACAATGATTGTGAGCAGCCTAATCAGTGTCTTTTGGAGGAAAAGATGGGAGCTACAAGTGAGATGACAGCACAAAATGACTGCTCATATGGAGATTAGCATAGATGCTACAGGCTTTACAAGTAGTTTCATCAGATCAGGACTGAATTATTTTATTTTAAAAAAGAAACAACATCGCATGCTTCTCTACAGAAAGATATTAATGCTGTGTTCTACAAAGTGGCTAACCTATTGACCTTTACATCGTGACAGTAGCGACTGCTGACTACATTATCTGACTGGCCTGAATTGGATGTGATTGTTAAAACAATTGCACAATCACCTGCTGGATATGCTTTCTAAAGGTCACGCCCATGCTCAAACACATTCTAGGGGTCGTTTCCCAGACAGACTGATGAAATATACTGAATGGACCATCTGATGTGTCAGGTTACACAAAGTACACCAACTTGACAAAAATCCCTCCGTTGCTTTGCCCGCCTCAGAAAATATTTGTTCAAACATTCAGTTTTAAAAAAAAGTCTCAAAAGTGTCTTACTCAACACCAATCATGCAGAAATGAAAACATACACACACTGCTGCCACCCGTGTGAATTAGCCATTTGGGGATGAGCCCAGCATTGATCCTGGGCGAAAACCACATTTTTTGTGGATGTGTGTAATGCAATTCAAAAGGCTTTGCACTGAGAGTGCAAATATCACTCACTGTTAAAGTGCATCATTTTGTGCTAACAGTTTAAACACTGCAGCAGTATAAAGTTTCTGATATCTGACCATTATCAGTATACTCTCTTTCCTCCCTTGAGTCTTTTTGTTTGCATAACATTGCTTTTTGATAGCTCTGAGTCATGACAACAGTTAACCTGCCTTGAACGATCCCTGCAGGAGATTCCTGTCTGATTCCTGTGTATGATTCAAGATGAATAACACTGCTTGAGCTTTTTTTCACAATATTTGCACTGTAAAGAACACCAGACTGTTTGATGAGTCACTCTGGTAAATAATTCCATAACTGATAAATGCTTCAGAGGAAGAGAAACCAGATTACTGAGTGGGAGCTATAAAGTGAAGGGTTTTCCTACATTGAGCAACAAGAATTTATACCTGAAAGAGTGGAGGGGGGCTGTGTGGTAGTTTCAGCTTTCACTGTTCCCACTTGTGATAGTATCAGGTGCACTTTGAACAGGCTTGTGTTTGGTCCAAACTAGTCCTGCTCAGAAATGGGTGGGGTATTGTGATGTGTGTTTGAAAAGACAAGGTGAGGTCCCCTGTTGTACTGCATGCTCAGGCAAAGGACGAGCTTGAATGGAATCTTTCACCTCAACACAGAGGACACAGCGAGCTTTAGGATTACCTTCTCTTTGGAAATAACAGATCAAGCCACAATGGATGCGACCAGCGATACCACAAAAATCCTGGAGAAGGGTCCTGAATACCTGAGGAAACAAATGGAGCTGGAAAATGACACAAAGGGACACATGAGCGCTGTGGAGAGGCTCGCAGCGAGCAAACCCATATACGTGAAAAGCCAACAGGTGGTCAACTCCACTCAGGAGCCTGTGATCAGTATAGGTTCTGGTTCTGTAAGCAGCACCGGGTCTTCTAACCGGAGCTCCAGCCGCGGTGGAAATCTTAACACTTCAGTTATCTCAACTGCTGCAACATGTGGATCACAAAACTCCTCACCAGGTCAGGTACGACGGTCGAGCTCCAAAAAGCGACCAGACTCGCTCCTGCTTTATAGGCAGAAATGTGAGTTAGTGAGAGGGTCCACATACAGTCGCAAACACCGCCGGACACGAAGGTTGCTCCAGAAAAATGTTCCGTTACCCGAGGCGGCAAATAAAGAGAGTGGAGGTGAGAGTGACATGGAGAAAATCACCATACCTGAGGGAATGTCAAAGGAATGCAGCACTCACACAGAAGAAGGGAGGAGGAATGGAGAAGCAGAGCAACAGAGCAAAGACAAGCGTGATTCTGGGACAAAGGTGAACAAATCAGCTGGCCTGCTTGCAGTTCCAGAAGTCCAACGGAGGCCTGGGAAAGGGGTCAGCCGTTCCCACTCAGACATCAGCTCCAGGTACTCCAAAAACTTTGCAGACTTTGATTCTTTTTTCAAGTACTGCGGGCTGGACGGAGAAGTCATCGAGTCTTTGGGAAAAGAAAACTTCTCTGCACGTTCAGATGAAATTGCAATAAACATTCGGAGCGTCAGTGTGTCCACGTCCGACGACGGCTTCTCAAGGACCAGTGGGGACAGCGACGGGCTGCTGGAGGATGAGTTGCATGAAAAGATACACCAGGGGACATCAGTGATTGAGCGTAATGCCAGGATTATCAAATGGTTGTACAGCTGCAAAAACGCCAAAGAGACTGGGAAAAAGTTAAGAGACTTAGACTAAGAGAGCTCATACTCATTTTACTAAGGCCATATTGGCCAGGAATGTTGTTTTAAAGGATCAAGCTAGTCCATTTTTCACACTGAGAGGTTCTTTATTCTTCTAAGAGTTTCAATATGACTTTTTTTCTTTTCTTTAGTCTGCATGCTTACATTTGGTGTGTGTGTCAATTTAAGGAGAAACTTTTCCAAAGCCCTAGCTAAAGTGGTGCCCTGTAGGCAAAATGTGAGTTGGTGCCTCTTGCAAGTGGCAAATATAGTGATGGTAACTGACATTCACTTCAGCAATTGTTTATATAAAAATAAGCAAACATAAATGTGGCTATATCATCCATTCCTAAAAAGCTAGAGGACAACTGCAAAAGACTGATAACTGATTCACTAGCTTATGCTCATTTTCCCCTGACCATTTCTTGTCCCCGGGCTCCAACTTTGTCCTTTTTTTTTTTTGCTTAAGGCTAGTTTATGAGCCAGATACATGCCTGGTGCTTATATTCAAATCTTGAGTGTCCTCCCTCCCCATGATGGGCAGGTAACAACAAGCCAGGCTCTGATGCATCGAGGTCATGATGGTGACAAGAAAGTAGGAACTTCATCTAACCTTGCTGTGCAGATGGATCAGCCAGATTCAACATCTGTAATCAGGCAGGTCCAGCTTGCCAAGCTCCAGTCGACAATGATTGTGAGCAGCTCAAAGTGCACTGCCCAATCAGCATGCTTTGGAACAGGAAGAGGGGGGAGCCACAAGCTAGATGAAGCACGTGGTGTTGTTTCATAAAGAGATTAGCCTAGATGCTGATAGTTTCAGTAGCAGCTTTATCAGATCTTTACCTCATTTCTCTATTAAATAAAACACAAAGGGCAACACAGCAAAGTTCTCTGTAGAAAGGTCATTTCCAATCCACTTCTGACGTGTTTTGGAGAGTTTGTTCTACGGAGTGGCTCAAATTTTGTATGTTATGCTGCAGCAGTAGTGCCACTCTGCTACATTATCTGATTGGCCTGTAATGAATCATCCTATCATATGTAGGATATGCTTGGTTCTGGCTATTTTCAAACACTTTCTATGGGCTCTTCCCAGATGGGAAATACATTGAACAGTCCATGTGGCATGTCAGATTAGTAATCATCTTTTCTTGGCTTCTTAGATAAAAATAATATATCAATGTTAAACAATATTTCTCTCCTTTTCCTTTTAACATAATGAGAGTTTCCTCTTCATTTGCTTGGGGTGCGAGTAGTGCTCACTATTGAGGGCCAGTTCTACTGTCAGTGCCTTTACAGCCAATTTCACTGGCTGGCTCTGCACTGAGTGGCTGTACTACTTCTCTTCTTTAATGTTCATACTTGCTCTCTGTTATGACAACAAAAAGACCTATGCCGTAGACCAAGAAAAATGCTTTCATATAATTTTATGCTTACTTTTAAGTTGGAAATGTCTTATCCTGTATTGTTGTATTATACTATGAGTTAAACATGGATTTACAGCAGAGTTGCAATAAGAAATTTAAAAAATGTTCAAAGTTGAAACTACATGCAGCTTTTCTCAAGTCAAGTTTATTTATATAGCACTTTTCCTACAACATATGTAACTCAAAGTACTTCTTACTGAAATGTAGTTCTGTGGGAGCTGTAATGTTAGACTGACATGGACTATGCATTCCAAAAGGCTTGCAGAACCAACAAACTATCAACAAAAGCACTAACTTCAATTTAAGTTCAAGTTAATGGTACTAAGCGGTAACGCAGCTCCTTTGAGAACTTTGGCTGTGAAGCAGAGTGAAATAAATACAGGTACCCAGTGCCTCTTTACAGCCTATAAAGTCAGTAACTTAATTAGCATCTTTTATAGATTTTTCGGGGGTCTTTTGCCTTAATTAACAAAAGAGGCATTAAATAGAGTTAAAAAGTAGGACAAGAGAGGGGGTAGGTTCACAGGAAAGAGGATGCAGATATCAAACCTAGGCCTTCCAAATCGAGGATAAAGCCTCCCACCATGGAGTGCACAAACACATCTGGCTATTGGCACCCTAAGCTATTTTTTTTACGGCCAAGATTAATGATTTTGGTTGAGTTTGGCATCTTTTAACTAGTCGCAGATTTAATTTTAAGGAAAAAATTGATAAATACAATAGCGCTGTAGGGTTACTCTTAAAAACAACATTTAAGAATGATATGGAAGTTTTTGGGAAAGAAAATATTTTGGGTTTTTTTGGATAATGTGTATTTAAAATAAATATACAAGCAACTCTTTTTTTAATCTTTGCCACAAACAAAATATGAAAACACTGAAATTCCAAAGTATGAAACAATCTATTTCTGGAAAAAAGGCAAATCAGATGAAGCCAGATGCCTGCAAATAATAAGAGGTTGACCAAATTGTGTTTTTTTATTTGGACAAAGTCATAGAGAAACACTCTTTAGCCCAGAATCATCACATTATCACAGGCACTGAGTTCTCAAGAGTCGTAAATTTGAGCTATTCAGACGAAAACAAAACGTTGATCCTGAAGCGGTAATTGTTTGTCCATTAAGGGCTTCAGCACACTGGACAGAAGCAAGACAAAAAATTGGAGAATGTTAAGTTAGAATGTGAATCTCAATGCTTTTTCCTTGCTTTGACATCTTTGTTATGTCAAATAATGGTGATTTTTGGCTAGAGTCTGTTGGTGGATGTTAGAATTACGGGGGGTTGGAAGCAAGAGTCCAGCACTGATGCAGAGCAGAACTGAAAGGAGCAAAAACAGAGACAATTAACCAAAATCTTGCAACTTAGACTAATTCCGCTCATTTGCAGACTGTTTGTTATGTGTTCAGGACACACATCAGGTGTAAAGGGGAGCCAAACCTACACACCACCAAAAGTTTATGAAAAATGCTTACTGAGAAGACTAATTGAGTTACTAGAATGTAAAAGTTATTTTGCTGATGGTTCCTTTTTTTGCTATCCTTTATGGCAATAATGCAGTATACAGCTTTAATAAACCATGAATGACTACCTACTGCTTTACAGTTAGATTTATTGGAGCTGTCTTTCATAGCTCATCTTCAGAGGCCCCTCTTGAAGCAGGTTTAGGTCTTAGTCATTGGTCATATTTTGATGAATATTCCTCACTCTCTCTCTCCACTATACTCAACTTAAAGTGCTCCCCTGTCTCTCAAATAGGACATGTAAAAACAGTTTTAAAAACCCAGAGTTTAACTATTGGCCCTTTTCCACTAGCACACCTTGGCCCTACTCTATTTCCAGCATGTTTCCACTAGCCCGGTACCTCCTAAAACAAGCTAGATTTAGTACCTACTCCGCTCTGGTTTCAAGCAAGCTGAGTTGATACTAAAAGATGACGTCACCGACTGCCGGCTACTGATTGGTCAGACAATGTCGTCATCGATGAGTCATGAGTGCGACGAGCTAGCATGCTAGCAGTAGCTACCGTTAGCTTACCCTCATACGTCTTTTCTTTGCAGCTCGATTGCTCTTGTCCTCGGCCTCATTCTGTTGTATAGCTTCAAAAACTCTCCTGTGCTTCTCAAGGGGTATTTCTTCTTGCCACCTGCAGCCTTCTTCTGCTTTCCTTTTTTGCTCGGTTTGTGACAAAAAGCCTTTGATTGCTGTGTCGCGCTCAAAATGACGTAACCGCAGTGTCGCTCACCCCGTTGGGCAGCCGACTGGGGCTAATAGAAAAGCAGCACAAGGCGAGTAGAGTAGAGCAGGGTAGAGTCGAGTAGAGTAGAGTAGGGCTAGTGGAAAAGGGCCATCAGATTCCTGAAGGTATTTGATGAAAGATTTTTTATGATGTTGCCTTGATCCAACTTTTGTCTTGCAAAATATCTAACATATAATATTTGGTCAGTTCATTCCCTTAATAATAACAAATAATGTTACTAAAGTTCTATATTATCAGTGAATGGTTTTGGAAATTCAAGACAAATGCCAGAAGTGCATGCTGTGCCATAAAAAAAGATTTGGGAAATAAAATTTTATAAGCGCTTGAGTTCCATATACCAGGGTCTATTTTATGGTTTAGTTTTAGTAGTATCCTGGTTCTCTTTAAGTAAAAGATGTAAATTTTATGATATGCAAACACAATAACCCACAGTGACAGTTAATTCAGCACTTACTGTAAAAACTGTTGGTACCATCTGGCCCTTTAAACTCTCTGTGGTCCCACGTTTCTTACTGAAAGCAATACAATCTGTAAAGTAATTAGATTTTAACTGCAGACAGACACAAACACTTGTAAGTTGTGGTTATTTTGCAGCCAAAGAATCAGCCGTTCCCTCAGTTTTGTGTGAGAGGAATGTACTCAATAATCTGATAGGCTTAAATCCAGTGACCCGTTGAAACTGTATCTCCACTTCCCTCCCAATCTGTGTCTGCGTTTTCTCTTCTCCAGTAGATCTCCCTCTTTTGTCTCCAGGCCAAAGTTTGTGATCAGATCAAAGCGAGGAGGCTGAAACATGAGTGAGGGGGAAATCAAAAGGACAAACTGTTGGATCCAATTAAAATCCATACTGTTTCCCGCTCTCACACACAGACATAAATAATTACGTACAGTATGTGTGATTGAATGCACACTGCTCAGCTGGAGCCATGCCGGAGTCACGCCCTCGACTTCTCATGAAGCTTGACTGTCAATTTCAGTCTGAGGCAGGTCATATCATGCCTTTGCCTCTTGTTTGTTGCCAGAACTTGCACACAATTAGCTCTGCATATCTGTGGTTGTTTCTGTTAGGAAATAAACTGCCCTTTCCCAGTAGCATTTTGTGGTAAAATCAACATACAAGTCTCAACTGTTACATTTCCTTGGCTTTTAAGAGTCCTCTGTTGTATTTTTTTTCAAGTGTATGCCATCAGACATTTTTACCTGAAAGACTGAAAAACATGTGCATCATCACTTTTAACAATTATCTTAACCAGCTTTATCCAGCAATTGAAGATTGTGTTTGATGCCTCTTTGTAACACTGGCTAGGTATTTTGGGTAAGTGCAACACACTTGGATTATTTGTCAGTGTAAATTTACCTTAAAGACTCGAATACTTGTGCATCAACACTTGAAACCTTGGAAAAAACAGATCCAGACTGGGTTTGGTGCTGCCAAGAGTCATTATCTTTTACAATAGAGGTCTCAGAGACTCAAAAATACAAAAATAAATGTTTCTTTTCCAAGTTAGTTTTTCAGTCACTTTAGATAGTGTTTGATGCTGTGTTTGTAATATCACCCTAATCATTTTGGGAAAGTGCTATGCAAATGAGATTGTTTTTTTCTGTCTTTTTAAAGTATCTTGGAGGCTGAAATACATATGCATTTTCCTTGAGTAGCTTACCCTCATCACTTGAAACTGGATTTGATACAGAAACTACAGATAAATACAAATAAATCAAACAGATATTTCTCCATAGAGTCGCTTCTCGACTGTAATGTTTTTATAAGTGCATTGTCATTTGATATGTTTGCATTGTCTGTGGATTACTTTGTTACTTGAAGGCAGGTTTAGTCAGCCACATTAGACTGGGTTTCCTTTACAATATAATTAATTTGAGTATTTTTTCATTATAGTCTGAAATATTTGTGCATTGTCCATTGGCGCCTTACCTGAACTGATTTAATAGGTTTGCAGCTGCCAAGCCAGAATTATTTTATATAAAAGAATTTTGACAAACTGCTTCTGATTTAAATAATTCTGACACATTTCTATTTTTACCACAAAGACAACATATACATGACGTGTATTGTCTCTTGATACCTTACCCAAACCAGCGTTACTGGAAACTGATTTTGAGGCCTTTTGTGCCACATTGCCTTATGCCGCACAAAAAAGTATCTTTTTACTTTTTTTTTTCAATCCCTTAAGACTGAAATATACATGCATTATTACACAAAAACCTTACCAAAATCTGGTATAACTTGATTTGGACAGGACTTTGGTTATGTGTGTAATGCTGCCATTGAGATATTTTGTTAAACTGCAACATAAATTTTCTTGTTGATTGTAAAAGAAAGTATTTTCCCTTAAATGCTGGTATACATGAGCATTGTTACAGAAATTAGCCTTGCTGGAACGCGCTGTTGGCAGCTTATTCAAAATATGTTTAATCCTCTGTGTGCTACATGGTCTTTCATTTATGTATTTTTGAAAAACAGCTTTACAAATAAAGATGTCCTTTTAACAAATATTTTGTATTTTCTTTGATGCTGAGATGTTTATGTTTTTCGTTTTTTTTACACTATTAGATTCTTTAATTTTTTACTTTCCTACAAGCCCTTCTTACTTTAAAATTTGAAATATAGGTACATTGTATCTCAGTTTTGTTTGGTGCTGCACATCCAACAGTGTAATGTCCTATACTATCTCTTAACAGTGCTAAACACATAAGATCATCAATAATTTCTCAATACAGGTTTTTTTTATTTGAGGCTACAAGAACATGCATTACAACTTAACATTTTTCTCATTTCAGGTTTGAGAAATGACTTATGAGTGCGCAATGCCTGTCCAATATCATCCAATAGAATATCATTTTGTAGACAAGTTTAGGTGATGTGTTAAACATGTATATATATATTTTTCAAAACAGGTTTAATCGGCACCTTCAGATAAGGCTTTATGCTGTGCCTTATAGTAGTGTCAATATGGCCAAATGTCATACAAATGCATTTGTTGGTTATTTTTCCTACGCATATTTTCAGAGTGTATTTATGGTGGATAGTTGCCTTTCTGTTTTATTATTTAACAACAACAGGTGACAGGAAGTAAATATTGACTTATTCCAGACGGTGAATTCTTTTCTATCAACAATATTTAATAACTGACCATCAATCCTTCTCAAATGAGAAAACAGACTGACAGAAATCAGTGGACTTAAGTCCTGACCTATCAAACAACTGATGTTGTGTCCAAAGTAAGTAAACATTATGAAGGCCTGCAGCAGATGCCAGGAGGAGCACATGATGGTACATTGGGATTTAAGTCTTCATGACTTTACAGCATGGGACCTACAGGGGGCAGTATAATACAATAATACTTTTTTACTGTGCACATGCACAAACCTGCCACAACCTCAGACCACCTATGCAAACACCTGGTTGATGGATGGCCTTGTAATGTAATGTAATTTTTAGTTAATTCAGATAAAAAGCAAACAAAAGATTTTATATGGATGTTTTATGGAGACTAAGGTTCAATGTAAGTTCCAGCTGTTTAGTCTCTGTCCCTCATGTATCCACGTTTAACATGCATCAATAAAACTCATCCAAAACATAATTTAAAGCAGAAATATTTTTGATATTCTCACCTAAAATCAGTTCCAAATGATACTGCACACACATCAAGCAATGCCAGAGTAAATAAAACATGAGCTTGTGTGTGTGTTTTCAGGAAAATCCGTACAGGGAGTTTCCATAACTTTGGGACGATGACCTTGTAAAAATATGGTAACCTATAAGGTCATCCGTTGACTCTCAGCTCTTGAGCAATTGCATTTTTGCTTTTCTTGCTTGTAAAAAAATCAGCTGTGTAGATGTTCTGTCCAAGAAAAACATGCATTAATATTGGGGCAGATGTCGTTTTATTTTAAAAATATGGCAGACTTGGGATCTGCAAGCAAAATATACAGACTTAAATAAATAAGTTGGACAGTTCATGATCGATCTACATAAAGATACATCTAACTGTGTGTGGTTTTGAAGAAAGGGTCCTAATTCCCTCTCGTGTCTGGGTAACTATGGGGATCTTTAAAAGTTGGTTGGAGGGAGGAACAAAAATAGATTAAAGTAACAACATTATCTATGAATATCTGATATTATCTTAATACCTCAATGTTAAGCTGACAGGAGCAGTGTTGGTAGTAATGCATTACAAAAGTAATGTGATTATTATGATGCATTCGTTTTTACTGTAACGTAAGGCATTACAAATAAAAAAAACTGATATATTTTACTTAGTAAAAATATCAGTAATGCAAGTTACAAGGCATTTTAATTTAACCCAAAATGAGGAGGTGTTTTTTTCTTTGTTTAAATACAAATTCACCAAATACTCTGTGAGATCAGAAGAAAAGAAAAGTCCTCCTAAATTTACAGTATCTCTAACACAATTCATCAGAAATTTACCTTTTGTCTGTTTTTACTGATCGTTTCTTGTATTGTGCCATGAGCCATCAATGCTGCTGTTATATTCTACTGTTTTTAGCCTTAAGCTAAACTCAGTCAGATAGCCACCACATCACCTTCCACTGGATGTATAATGAGCTTTTTGAGTGTAATGAGCTAGAATGCCAAATCCATATTTCCTGTTATTTTGACGAGAGTAACTTAAAAGTAATGTGATAATAGTGTAATGCCTTACATTTCAATTACAGTAATATTATAATGTGACTAATTGCTTTGAAATGGCAGTAACAAGTAATAAAAAAATGCATTGCAAACATTTTTGAAGTAACTTGCCAAACACTGGACAGGAGAGGGTGGGTGAATATGTGTTACACACTTCACCAGTCCATCACCTGCACAGCCTGTTCCAGCTGACACTGGAATCAGTTCCTGAATAAGTCGGCAGCCAATCACAGGGCCACACAAGGACAACAACCCACACCCATAAGGGTCCCCAAATGACCAAATGAGCATGTATTTTAGTCTGTGACATGAAACATGCAGAAAACCCACACATGCACAGGGAGAACCTTCAAACTCCACAAAGACAGCCCCTGCCTAACACTGGATTCACACCAGCAACCTTCTTGCTACGCACGTGAACTACCTTCTGCACTACCCCAATGTTAAAAAGGATTTTTCAATTACATATAAATTAATGAATTTCCATGTCAAATTATTTTGTGCTTCTTTTTTGGAGTGGATTTTGTTGGTGGGCCACTACTCCAAATCAATGGAGTAAACATTGATATTTTTTTATTTTTAGTTGTTGAGCTGTAATCAAATGGTGAAACTTTATGTTATAAAGTTAAATGGACTTGAGCTTATATAGTGGTTTTCTAGTCTTTGACGACTCAAACCTGCTTCACACCGCAGGTCACACCAACCCATTCACATCCATTCACTCACTGATAGTTCTGAGTTTACATTCGTTATCCATCAGTATCACCAACACATTCACACCCATTTATACGCCACTGGTGCAGCAGTGGGTGCAACTTGGAGTTAAGTTTCTTGCCCAAGGACACATCGCCATTTGTCGCCCGGAGTTGGACTTGAGCCTGCAACCTCCCAATCACTGACCAGGCGCACTATCCACCTGGGCCACTGACGCCCCATTTATAGTTTTATGCTTACATTTTTTAAATTGCCCTCAAAATGTACAATTATTTTTCAATGGGACTTAGCATGATAATGTTTGGAAAAAATGATCTTGGCCTGACTTTCAAATGATGAAAACATTTCTTATGTTTATTATACAAAAATGTGTGTCTATGACTTTACAATGACATCAATTTTAAAAACGGTCCAGTTGAGAAACATGTTTAGATGTGTCTGTGAAGTAAACACTAGAGCAAAGCACTCAAAAGTCAAGGACATATTCACATCTTGAGCGGGGGTAGTCAAACACAACTTATGAAGATTGATATTTATCAGCCTGTTCGGGGCAGGCTGAGCATAAACATGACAATAATATACCCGAAAGGAATTTTATATAAATTTAAAGTTTGTTCTGGAGACATCTGGGACAACCATGGATTTCCTAAGCAGGGTGAATAAAAAGACAGACCGTTGTTAAATGTTGAGAAACCTCATGAAAAACTTGTAAAAATTCCAACTTGTCTTTCCAAATGTAAAATCCCAGTTTTATATTGTTCAAGATAAGATGCCAAAACACAAAACCTCAGGTGCCTCTCACTTAACAGATAACAGGCCCCATGTTGGGTAAGCTCAGTGTAGTGCAGTGGTTCTCATAGTTTTTGCCCCAGGCACACCTAAAAAACAAACCTAAATCTGGCACAACATGACCATAAAAAATAGCCCCTTTAACATATGTTGCAATACCTTAGTGGCCTGTTAATTCTTCATAGCAAATGCCTAATGCAACTAGACAGAAAGCAGTATTCATTTTAAAATATACATCAAAAAATCATGTTAAAATTTTTGTTAACTTGGTAAAATTTCAAAAGTTCATCAACACACATTTATACTTGACACACACTGTTAATACAATGTGGAGAACACGTAAATATGTTCATCACCCTCTAGTCCTTTTGACCACAAAAGATGCCCCTTTAAAGGTTTTACAGGTTAAATGCTGCAGAATTTGCAGCAACGTAATGGACTTTGCACTTCCAAAGAGTTAACAGTAGTAAAAACTTACACTATATTGCGAAAAGTATTTGTTCACCTGCCTTGACTCGCATATGAACTTAAGTGAAATCCCATTCCTAATCCATAGGGTTCAATATGACGTTTGTCCACCCTTTGTAGCTATAACAGCTTTAACTCTTCTGGGAAGACTAACCACAAGGTTTAGGAGTGTTTATGGGAATTTCTGACCATTCTTCCAGAAGAGCATTTGTGAGGTCACACACTGATGTCAGATTAGAAGGCCTGGCTCTCAGTCTCCGCTCTAATTCATCCAAAAGGTGTTTTATCAGGTTGAGGTCAGGACTCTGTGCAGGCCAGCCAAGTTCATCCACACCAGACTCTGTCATCCATGTCTTTATGGACCTGCTTTGTGCTCTGGTGCACAGTCGTGTTGTAAGAGGAAGGGGCCAGCTCCAAACTGTTCCCACAAAGTTGGAGCATGGAATTGTCCAAAATGTCTTGGTGTGCTGAAGCATTCAGAGTTCCTTTGACTGGAACTAAGGGGCCAAGCCCTGCTCCTGAAAACACCCTCACACCATAACCCCCCCTCCAGCAAATGTTTCACTTGGCACAATGCAGTCCAACAAGTATTGTTCTCCTGGTAACCACCAAACCCAGACTCGTCCATCAGATTCCAAGATGGAGCAGTGCAATTCGTCACTCCAGAGAACGCGTCTCCACTGCTCTAGAGTCCAGTGGCAGCGTGCTTTACACCACTTCATCAACACTTTCCATTGCACTTGGTGATGTGAGGCTTGGATGCAGCTGCTTGGCCATGGACACCAACCCATGAAGCTCTCTGCGCACTGTTCTTGAGCTAATCTGAAGGTCCCATGAAGTTTGGAGGTCTGTAGCGATTGACTTTGCAGAAAGTTGGTGACCTCTTCTCACTATGTGCCTCAGCATCCACTGACCTCGCTCCGTCAGTTTACGTAGCCTACCACTTTGTGGCTGAGTTGCTGTCGTTCCCAAACACTTCCACATTCTTATAATACAGCTGACAGTTGACTGTGGAATATTTAGGAGTGAGGAAATTTCAGGACTGGATTGTTGCACAGGTGATATCCTATCACAGTTCCACGTTGGAATTCACTGAGCTCCTGAGAGCGACCCATTCTTTCACAAATGTTTGTAAAAGCAGTCTGCATGCCCAGGTGCTTAATTTTATACACCTGTGACCATGGAAGTGACTGGAACACCTGATTCTGATTATTTGGATTGTTGAGCAAATACTTTTGGCAATAAAGTGTATGCTTGTAAATCCCCACGACACACTAGCCTGGTTTCAAGGCACACCTGGGTTTGTTTGCCCTGCCACACCATTTTGAGAACCCCTGATTTAATTATTAAGTCTTCCCTTTAATGCCAAACTCTGAATGTATGCTCCAACATTAAAGAGATCTAGAAGACAAAGAAAAGGAGTGCTACCTGGACTCGACAGAGTTTGTTTGAGGTGCTCTTTGGAAAGGGATTCACAAAGTCCTTGAAACAAAAAGAAGAGACTCCAAGGCACTCTCTTTATACTATTAAAATGCCTTTATTTAAACGGCATGGTCATCTAGACCTTAAAAACAAACTTCGACGCGTTTCGGCATCAAGCCTTCATCAGGAAGAAGAGGAAAGATGTTATCTAAACACTGAGTTAATGTCTCTAAACGTACAGGCCACTGTGTAAAAATGTTCACCAGAATTCTGATGTGTTTTTAACTAATTGCATCTGCTTTGTGTGATACCATGCAGGTTTTCTGGGGATGGAAACTTTTTTGAAGCCTATTGGCCTGAATAACAACATCTGCTGGTGGGTGTGCTGGTTGTCACTACCTGCAGACCTTGCCTTTAAGTGCATGTGGCAGTTTCTTATTGATTGAGCACCCCTTTAAAAGGGCCTATTGCAGCCTAACATCTGTTTGCATGACTTCCTGATGAAGGCTGGATGCCGAAACACGCCGAAGTTTGTTTTTAAGGTCTACATGACCATGCCGTTTAAATAAAGGCATTTTAATAGTATAAAGAGAGTGCCTTGGAGTCTCTTCTTTTTATTAAAGAGATCTAGTTTTAGCAGTTGAAACAAAATCTAACCTGCTGTAAGCTTACATGTCTTTTCATTTAAGTCTTCACATATGAAAATACGTGAAGTGTATTTAATGTGTATTTTACATAGTTGAAAAAATTATTTTAGCATAACAGAAAACTGCACTCTCCTAAATGTGCTATAAATATAATCATTGTATTGACATACATATTCCAACTCTACTGTTTTTGCAATTTTAAAAAGTTGTTTAATACGCTGATATTCAAGGCTTACTATAAAAGCACATTTATCATATACATTTTTCTAAAGGTATTGTATAACAAAAGTATGATAACATACCCCAATACAATATTTGAAAATACACTCTTTATCCAAAAAAGGTTAAGTATGTACTTAGCATAAAAGTTTCCCCTTGCACTGTATTATTCTGCATGAATAATGAGCAGCATGGTGCCACAGCAGGTAGTGCATGTGCCTCATATCAAGAAGGTTAGTGGTTCAAACCCTGTGTCGGTCAGGGCCTTTCTATGTGGAGTTTTCATGTTCTCCCTGTGCATGAGTGGGTTCCTCTCTGGGCACATACCAAAAACATGCTTTTTAAGGTTCACTGGTGACTCCAAAAGGCCCTTCGTTGTGGGCAAATGTGTGAATGGTTGACTGTCTCTCTGTGGCCCTGCAATCGGCTGGCGACCTTTTAGGGTGCACTCCACCTCTCCCACAATTTCACATTGGACAAATGTCCCCCAGTCTCCCAAGACCCTGAAAAGGGTCTATAAAAATATGGATAAGGGGTTGATGAATAAAAATGCCATAAAGCCAAAACTGTATTTATATGTTTAGGCATACCTCAGGAGCGTAGAAAACACTTGATTAAATAATGTTAAAACATGTTTCTTTTTAACTATTTTCTTTGGAAAATGCAATTGAATTTGAGTTACTTGAATTGTCAACACATTCATAAATGCTGGTTTGTTTTAATATTCAATGCCACGTTAAGCCTGCTGGGTCATTTTCTGAGTTATTTTGGGAAGAGGGGTCATTTTGCTGCATCACTGCCTAACTTTACAGAAGGACAAAGGCATAGCTGCACACTCTTTAAGCATGCCATAGGTTGGTGTAACTTTTGCTTGTTAAAGTACAATTGTCTGTTTTTTACAGTATGTTTTTAAAAAAGCATGGCAATACACCACAACATACCTGTTAAACATTATTTATCCAAAAAAGCTTGTGTATTAAGCATACATGTGCATATGTGATGATGCCCTAAAATCGAAACATTGTTTATACGTGCTTAGGCTTACCTCTGGTGTGCGGATTAAGTCATGTTTAAGTAGAATTTCTTTTTAGAAAATGCAATTTTAAGAGAGTACTTAAGCCAGTACTTTCGTAAATGCTGGTTTGCTGTAACATTCAAAGCTAAGTTAAGCCTGTTGAGTCATTTTCTGGTTATTTTCAAGGAGAGGGGTCGTTTTAGTGCAGGCCTCACTCTCCTCTACAAAAGGACAAAGACATACAGCGTTTTCTCTATAACATCTGCACAACAGCTCTTGTTTTAAGAACGACGTATCAATAAACCATTTCACACGCCATTTCCTTCACAGCCACATCATCATTCACAAAGATGTCCTGTGGTCATCTTCCCATCCTCCATCACAAAATCAAAACATAAGTGCATGTGCGCAGTCCTCAGTCACGTGTACGAGAAAGCCCCAACAAAACAGTACGGATAAAAAAAGATCGTGACTGACAGCTGCGGGCAGCCAATCAGGGGCGCCGCACTGGGTAGCAACAAGATAAATACTGACCTTTCGTCCAATCACAGAGCAGCAGGAGGCGGGGACGATTTCTTCTCTCTGCACTGTGTTTACTTCCGTCAATATTTCCAACATAGCGGACAGGAGAGACAAGAAACAGAGGCAGAGACGGAGGATACAACAAAGAGTACATTAAGGTACGTTGTTGAAATACACAACCCCACTGTACTTGAGTGTAGACCACTTTTCTCCTTCTGTCGTCATTTTATCCAGTAAATCTGCTGACAGCTCTTATTTGTCCTTATTTTGCATCGCCAGGTCGTAAATGTCGAGTTTGCTTTTGCAAATACTTCATTAAGATGCGTCAAGGTCATGTCAGGTGGTACTAAAGCTTTTTGACACCATTTTAAATACTCAATCACTAACATAGGATCAGAATAGACAGCTTTTGATAGATTTAATGGCCTCATTTATCTGACAGTAACCGTGTGCCAGCGACCTGTTATGAATGATGAGCATTGGTGTTGGATTAATATATGTTTTTACGTTTAAAATAATACATAATAGTTGCAAAGACATTTTGATACAGTCAATACAGTCAATGTGAACCAGTATATAAAAATGATACAAAACCAAACTGCTTGTTTGTGGGGAAACATGAAGAAAAAATAATGCTCATTTAATATAATAAACCAAATCTAAATTATCGCCCCCCTATGACTTAACAAGGGGTTGCACGATATTATCGGTTTGATATCAGTATCGGCCGATGTTGAAATTTTTGCAGATATTTACATCCAATATATCAACCACACATATTAGCCATATATGCTGGAATATCAGCAAATTATACAAATGTGCAAAATTGATGCACCCTCTCATCACTGCATGGGTACATTTAAATACCAAGGGTTTCATTTTTGCAAGAATTAAAAGCTGTTTTTCTTGTATACATCTGTTCATGCGATAATACGCTGTAACACTGAAAGAAATGAGTCAATTTTTATTAAACACAGAGCTTGTGCTCTTGACCTGAAATATTGGTATCGGTATCGTCGATAAACAAAATATCAGCATATCGGATATCGTCAAAAATCCAAAATCGTGCATCCCTACTCTTAATATTCATTGTGGGATTTTGTGGTCTATCATCATACTACAATTAGTGGCAGTTAATTTTTTTAGATCAGCTAATCCTGTCAGTACAAACTATATTGTCTCGATATCTATTTCAAAGTGTATCTTCTGGTGAGTCACAGTCTTTTATGAATGCAGTTTTATTTTCAAGTACATTTAGGTCGTCATATTCACTTTTAATAAGGAAGCTAAAACTTCTTCTTCACTAAAGAATGCCTTTATTAGGCTTTAGATTACACTCTATGAAAAGTAATCTCATATTTTCAGTTTATCAGTTCTCAGTGTACACTTTTTATTTACTAGAGGGTTGTCTTGTTCTGTGCAGTAACCAAAAAAAATGTTCACAAATTTGTACTGTAATAATGACAAGTCTTTAAGGTATTGTTTGTATTTACAATCCACTCCAAAGTGAAATTTAAAAGAAAACTATATTTTGAAAATAATTGTTTTTTATCTAATATTAACCATTTGAAGTAGTGAAGGGGGATACAAACTTTTTCAAATCAATGCAATACCAATTCAGATACTTTAAGCTGTTTTTCCGTACAGTTCATACCGATACTGTTACCGAAACCTGTTACCAATTGAAATGGAGACAGTATTGATAAATTTGCTTTGTTTTTCTGTGACCTGAAGCACACACATTAAACACTCAGTCTAGACCATCAGATCATATGAGTTTTATTTTTGCATATTTTTTGTCTGAAGAGAATGAAAATTTGGACATTTAACATTCAACTGTGAAAGAGAGACAAATTAATAATCATGAAAAAAATACAAAAACAATAATATATAAACACCAAAAAAACTCAAAGTCCTATATCAGACTGATTTATAAATCTCTGTAAAGTGACTTTAAAATTGACTTTGAAATATTTTGTGTCATGCATGAACCTGTTTTCTTTTGGTCACTTGCATTCCTAAATCAATCCTGCATCTTGTTAACTATTGAAATATTTGAAAGTAATCCCCTCCACCCCCCTCCCCAGGTAAAATGCCTTTCTTAGGCCAAGACTGGAGGTCACCAGGATGGAGCTGGACAAAGACTGAAAACGGTTGGAAGAGGATCATCCTCTATGGTCACGAGTTGGACAATAACAACAGAGAGATAGAGCTGACAGAGTAAGTAAAATATATGTATACGTGTTTTTTAAATCTCTATATTTCAATGGGACATCTGTGTGAACTGTGTGGAAAACCCTTGATTACATATTTTAGTACACCAAAAAGTAACCTGATACACCATGTGCTGTTTTACTCATCTATAATAAAGAAAATATTCTCTTGTAAGTCTTGGCTGTTACTGTGGAAAGAGTTTGGAGACTCAAGAATCTTAGAAAAAAAGGCTTAAAGCAAGTGGGCAAAAATTCTGTCTGTCTCATTCATTATGAGCCAGAAGATTTGACTGTTGAGAGCTCCTGAAGTCAGTGGGAAAGAGGTGGTCTTAAAAAGACAGGTCAGGAGAAAAGCAAAATTATCATTGATGATGAGAAAGCTTCAGTGTCCCTCTTTGCTCTCTTTTTTCATAAAGAAAAGTTGTCTTGCTCTCAAACGGCTGCATTTGCAGCATCTATGTGATTGGTTTTATGGGTCATGAAGTGTGTAGAGGCTTGTAGTCTTTTCTAATTTCTGGCAGAAGTGAACTTCACATGAAGCTGTTGCCTTCTTACACTCAAAGGACTCCCTTCAGTCAGTTTAAAAAAAAAAAATAACAGGAATAAATGTATTTGCTTGATGTGCACCTGTAAAGGAGCTTTGCAAGGTGATGCTAAAGTCAGTAGATAGCTACTAGTCCTATTGTTTTTCCTTCTCACATGTAAGGAGTTATTCTCACAAGCAATAAATATATTCCTGTGGTGGATAACAATTGAACTCTTTGTTGCTTTCTGCTTATGATATAATTTAATCATAATAAAAAGTAGTTTATTTAAACTTAGCATACATGTTGAGTTGCACAATAACCAAATTTACTACACCGGCCCCTTTAGATAACACTAACTTAGCATATAGTTTGTATTATTTTTTTTTAGTTTAGCTTTGTTGTCCAATCCTTTCTTAAACATACCGTTTTATTTATCCCTTTAATTTGACTGATAAAAAGATTGAGGTGTCACAAGACGATGTAATACAGCAGAGAAAAAAAATACCTGTATGGTATTTTTGCACTTTGAAGAATAAACACGTATAAAATAGCCTGTCAGTGTGGGTGTTATGTTATTTCTCCAAACCAATCAGGATCAAACCACAGAAAAACAGTACAGCAAAGGGAAAGCTGAATCTCATTAGCCATGCATCTGTGTTTAAAACTGGACTACAGCTATGGGACTGCCAAGACTTCTTAAAAACCCACCAGCACACTTTGAGGAGTTTTTTTCCCCTTTTCAAGAGAGTAATTATAGTAGAGAGCTGACAAGAATGAGGAATGGAACAACCAAGAAAATCGTGACTGCTGTGTTTTTGTGTTGACTAGACATTACTCGCTTGGCAAGTGAATGTCAATATGTGTGACAATTTCTGAGAGACAGATTGGGCATTAAGACCTTGGCGACAACCAACAGCTTACTTAAGATATCTGTAAATGTTTTTGCTGTTTTCTTAAGGGGAGGGGCTCATGAAAGAATAATGTTAGTAAAAGGCTAGATGAGGTAAACATGCACAAATCACATTAGTAAAAACATACCTTCTTCACAATTTTGTACAAACTTTATAGCATCGCATATAAAATGTAATACGATTCACACACTGTCAGAAACATTTTTCAAGAATACCCTCTACATAGATCTGAAAAATGACCTTTCTTTGGTATAAATGTGAAGTAGATAAAAAAAATGTCTGGGAGTGAATAGATGATAATAATCTTAAACTTCCTCACCAAATTGCAGGGATAAGACAGCAGAGAAAAGTCAGCAGCGTCTCTGCCTCAAAAAGAAAATCACTCCTTGTTTGGTACTGTTATCACTGCCATGGCTGAGAGTCTTTGATGGGGTGATTTGCATCCCACAAACGCAGCCTGTTGTTGCCAAAAGGCCGTCATGGAAACAGACTGAGGGACTGAGTATAGGGTTTTTTTTAGACTCTCAAGAGGGTAATTTTACATGGAATTACCTTGTCAGTGCATCCTGTTGGATAAAAATAAACACATCAACACCAGAGAAGAAAGTCTGTGTTTTGATGAAAATGTGTTAACATAGAACAGACTGGAATTTGAAGTGTAGTGAAGAATTTGAAGGAAGTACATTGCATGATGGCCTCTGCAGGTCATTACATTGATGCAATGCAGATATGTTATTTCAGACACACATTGGTGTATAAATAACATGTTTCCCTATTATAATAGAAGTATTTGATACATGGAAACCCTGATTAGAGGTTAAAATAACAAGTGTTTTTCAACGAAGGTCCCATGTCCTGATGTGTTTGGCCTTTTACATCTTGTCTAGGGTATCTATTCAAAAAGGATTTAAATTAAGTGGATTAAATAAAATGATCCGTTCTGTCTCTGTAGAGGATCAAATGCAGTTCTTTTTCCCTCCCCTTTGGACTGCCATCTACCTGTACACATGTAGGTGGATGCTGTGGAGCTATCAAAGGGACTGTGAGGAGTTTCTAAGTAATTACAAAAAAGTCTCACTTTTAGATTTATGCCTGATTGAAATACACACTTTAAGATGAGTTTTATAGCATCAAAATAGGTTATCTATAAATGCTATTCCTTAGCCTTCCGGTCGGGTTGTACAGCGCTGGACTGGCCTGGATACTCAACTTCGGGAACAAGACAATTAAAACTAGAGCAAATTTATATTATTCGGACACGTCCTAGAGCACCGGGCTGTAAGTAGCGATATATAGTCGGCTACAAAACTACGATACAAAGTTTTCCAAAAATTGCTTGTTGTCACACATCAAAAAGTACCGCTACGTAACTACAAAGAGATACATTACCTCGCCGCGTTGCATCCTGTAAGTTGTTGAAAAAAGAAGTTGTAAAGCAATGCAGAGTTCTGAAGAAGGTCTGAGCTGCATTCATTAGCATCACAACAAACACGCTCTGGCTTCGGTCGTGTCTTTGGTGCGTTCCAGTTGTAGTCAGAAGTAGGAATTTCCAGGTTCCGAGTAGGAAACTGCAACTGGAATGTCTCCCGAAGTCGGAATTTCTTACTGGGAACTGGGTGAAACCTCACCACCTCTGAGTTGACAATCGAAGAGGATGCCCCCAGTGTGAACAGTTATTTAGCTCCTGTAATAATCAATTTATTTGCACTTCTGACTGGGGTGTGTCACTCTGGATCAGCTGTATACATAGTATTGTTAGACTTATATTTACAAAAGTGCTGCCATAGTGATAATCACATTCTTCGTGTGATATTTGTGAACAGCAACGCAGGGCGTGCTAACAACAGCTAACAATAGCCTGGTAGATGGGCATGTTTTTTTCCGGCTTCAACTGGAATGCAGATAAGTTGGAGATGATGTCACTCCCATTTCCGAGGTTACTAGAACGCAGCATTACGACAGTCGCCGCGTGTGCTCATGGGTAGCAGAGTCTCCAAATAGATTCTCCTCATAGCACCTTTAAATAAAAAGTGTTTGTGCAATTTCCTCTGTAAACTTAGAGTTTATTGAAAAAGAAGTTCTGCTCCCCAAAACCCTTCCTAAATATTATAAGCAAATTTGATTTTGCAGGACATGGGACCTTTATATCTCAGCGTAAACATTATCTATAATAAATGCATTACCCATTACATTGCTTTCTTAATATTTTGGTCTTGCAAAGTTGGTTCTGTTGTGAAATTCAGGCCTGACATGGTTTAAGATAACTTCCTCTTTCAAGGTATGATCAGGCACAAAGAAATGCTTGATGGGTATTTTTCCAAGAGTTATCAACATTCACACTCAGTGTGAACTGAGCTACAGCTAAACCTTGTGTAGTCTCATACGCAGCACACTGAAAACGACCAATATGGAGAGCTCCCCTCTCCTCACCAAGGCCAGGTCATCAAATGGATCAAACTTTCTGCGTTATGAAGTAAGGACACAGATACTCCTTTGACTTGATGGTGGTGCAGCAGGTTAGTGCGCCTCACAGAGAGAAGGTTGCTGGATCTATTCCTTGTGTCTAGGGCTTCTTCATGTGGAGTTTGCATGTCCCAGTGCCTGAGTGGGTGTTCTCTAGGCACTCGTGTTTCCTCCCACAGACATGCCAATTAGGTTAATTGATGACTCTAAAGAGGCCTCAGGTATAAGTGAAAGCATGAGTGTTTTTTTGTTGCTTCACAAACACTAATCACCTGACAGCAAGTACTCCGCCATTGCCCAATGTCAGCTAGAGGTTCAGCCCCCCGAGACCCCAAAAAAGAATGAGCAGTTGAGCAGTGTAAAACATGGATGGATAACATAAAATGAACTTATTTGCATTTATTTGATTACTGAATAAATGAACTGGTAAGAATGCTTTCAATATGCCATTCAAAAATTAAGAAAAAAGTACTTAACATGATTAATCAGTTTTCTATCAAAAGTTAGACACAAATCACAAAAAAATCACAAGTTCACAAATGACATTTTTAGTCCTATGAAAGCCATATATATAATACTATACCCTCAAATGTCCCTGAAAGCGATGTGACTGTAGTTACACAGATTATTTGAGCAAATATACGTCAAATAGTACAAATATAATGCAACAGTAAACAACAGCAGCTAGTCCGTTCTTCCACATAGGCATGAAAAGTGTTCCTTCAGCTGGTCTTGTGTTATTGTCAGAGATGCAAAACCCCTTGCAGGTGTTTTTACTGCATTTTGTGTAAAATGTTAACATACTGGTTCCTCTGATGAGCACACACAACACAAGTAACCCTTAAGTTCAACCAACCCGCTGTGTGTTTATGGCTGTCCCTGCTAAAGTGTCAAGTTGTTTGAGAGATGTTAATAACCACTGTGTTGACAGCAGCCAAACTAAAAGTAGGCTCCATTTTAGTGTGTCTGCTCAGTGTCACAGGCATCTGTGTGGGCAGCCCTGGTTACATTCCAGCACAGCTCTGTGTTACCTGCAGAAAACCTCTACTGTTCTGAAGCTGACACTAAGAAGTCACTCAAGATTTATTGCATGCTTTTCGGGTTGAGAGTATCAGTCAAGAGTATTACCTGAAAAAAAATAAAAATAAAAATCCACTTTAGATTTAAGAAGCTGACATCATATTTTTTTGTAACAAATTAACTGAGAGAATTCCAAATACATAAAAAATATGGAAGATTATCACAGACCAGGTTTGCTGTTAGTAACTTCTATGAGTGTTTGTGTGTTGAAGGGGGTTTTCTACCTTTTTGTAAGCCTGATTCTGATACTTAACATGAACATAACAAGCGACTCCGGAGTCCTGCTGGTGCAGATGGGGTTAACGGTGGAATCTCCAGCAGCGCCAGAGTGTGATATCTCCCTTACGTCACAAAGTCCCCTCTCTATTGATCAGCCAACAAACATTACTCACAGTCCCACATTAGCATGTCAGCAGTCTTTTCACTAAAGGCACAGGACACAGCATCAGACAATAACCTATGACATCATCTGCTCAGGCTGGACGCTCTCCAAACACAGGCCTGTGCTGGAAGTCCACTGACTTCATGCCACTGATTGAGGTACATTTGGCAGAAAGAAAGGAGAGCATTATGATGGCCAGTGGCAGGGTACACAGTGTTACAGAGGAAGTAAAAGCTGTATGGGGCTGTGTGATATGGACCAACAATCAGATCTTGATCATCTTTAGCTCAATAATAGTAGGTGATCTAGGTATTTTTCTCTGAAGTGAAAACTACATTGGTAATATTAAGAACTCGGGTATGTGTTAGTTTAAAAAAAAGAAAAGTTTTGTAATTTGTTTGATACCACATCAGTAAGATAGAGGTTCTAGACCAAGTTTGCTGTAGATAACTGAAAAAATAACATCTGGAAAGTAAAAGAATGAAACTAAAACATAGATCAGGACTGAGAAAACAATAGAAATCGCCTTGTTTGTGTTTTTTTTACGAAACCTTGGCCTATCCTGTATTTCTAAAGACAAGAGGGCCATTGACAACCTTTTAAAATGAACTAAACTAAGCATTAAAAAAATCATATTTTGCCTTAACACGAGTTTTAATGTTCACAGTCAGTAAGCAGTTTTGTGTATTGAGTCTTTGATCCAGTTTCTGTATGTCTGAGGCTCCATCCACACGGAGACAAGCCGAGGTCTAAATGCATACGTTTTTTGCGTATCATCTATTCGAAGACATCGTTTTGGGGGTCTGTAAACGATCATTTTTTAAACCAGGTTCCTGAGTGGAAAGATTTTGAAATACCGTATACGCAGCTCAGTGATTACTGGCTCTCCGCAAGTTTTCAGATATACTTACGTCATAGTTTCATATCTTCATTAACACACATGCGCCACGTGTGGCAACGTACGCTGACAACAACGGCGGCGTTCGTGAAGCATATGTGCTGATGAAGCTAGTGACCCGACTATCCCTGTTGCAGCAAAATTTCCTTCTTCTCAATCACCACCAAGTTGAACAAACAATTATCGAGAACATATTACGGCACTTTATGATCACTTTATCCCTGTCTCTCTGTGTACAACTTTTGCCGCAAGTGCGCATGCCCACTGTTTTTTCGTCTGTTTCCGCTTGTTTCCGTCATATCGTTACAGCGCCCCTAGAGGTCTGGCATGTGTTTTACAGCGTCTTCATGCGTATCGAGTGCGGTCATGTAGACGCACACATTTTCTGAGACGCCTTTGACTTTATGACGATCGTTTTGGAAACTGTTAAGCATTTTGTCCTCATGTGAATGGGGCCTGAGACATGCTGTTAGAGCCCCTGCCCCTTCGAGGCTATACATGGGACCAGTCTACTCTGGTTGGTTGACTAGTCTGCTCTCAGGCAGTTCCACAATCCTTGGTACCATATTGTCAACAACTCTACATTAATTCAACCATCTCTGCTCTGTACTGTGCTTGCTACCCACTACCATTGGGCTTAAAATGAACAAAATAATGATAAGACATCACACTGGTAGCTCTGTCCGGGGGGGCAGGGGAATGGGCTTATTCAGGCTGCCTCTGGCACAATAAACGCAGGGAGAGGGAGAAATCCTGATGTCGCAGACTTTTTGTCATGTTCATAGAAGAGCTCTGTCACACAGAAGAGATTATTTAAAAACATGGAGGGGCATATAAAACTCAAAAAAACGTAATATGCGCTCTTCAAAAACTTATTCCAAGTAAACTGAAATAGTTGGATAAAATGAAAAAGGAGAGCAATAAATACTAATTAAAGAAATGAAAACTAGAAAACTCTTAAACCTTGTGGTAGTATCCCGACTTTGGCAACTGGAAGTTGTGCCTTAAATGTTTAATCAACTTGCAGAGAAGAAATAGAATGCTAAAATTTGACCTCTATAAGAATTTCCTCAGTCATAAGAAATGACAAGAGCTGATTTTTTTTCTTGTTCTTGACTTCCTTCACACCCGGTTTAGCTGATGTATTTATGAATGTATTTTGAATGTCCAGAGATCCCTCTGAATATCTCTGCTACTCTGTTATGTCTTTAATGGCTCTGTGGAGGTTGATGAGACACATGCAACCGGTGTTAAAGAGACCCAGCTATTTCATTCCCTCTTTGTAATTCACCCTGGCAGATTACAGTGCTTTTATTTGTGTTGGTGTGGATTCACCACTTATGACTGGATGCACGGATCTCAAGCAGGGATTACTGTGGAGCACATTCATCCTGTTGACTTTGCAGTGAGACAAGCAGAGCTGTGCCTTCACCTTTGCCAGAGAGAAAATAAAATTAGTTTCAGAAATCCCTCAGACTATAAGCAATCACTTTGGTGACGTATTTATTTCCTCCAGCCTCAGAGAGCTCATAAACCAAACAGCCTGTGTTTTCATCATTATGTGGATATTCTGTTGCATGCATAGAAATAAAATATCCCAGGGAACAATCAAACTCACGTGCAAGTGATGCCTCCAGCTTGAACCTGTGTAAACAGAACATACAGTTTATTTGTCATTTAACTCCATGAAAGTCACTGCAGGTTTGTCAAAGTATTATATTGTTCTTACATAATAACAGAATGTGGAGCTGTACAATAACACCTTTTGTAGACCTCATCTTCATTTCTTAAGCTTTAAAGGTAGAAGGTCTGAACTACAGCTTATTCTATTTTTAATACTGAAGAAATTAAGCATAAGCTCAGTAGAAGCGTTTTTTGACTTTGTGGACCGTAGAGCTCACTCTGTTGACACTGGCAAAGGCAAATGAATCTTAACTTTATGGTCACTCAAGACATTTTGCAAGTAATAAACATGAAATCCAAAGAATTAGTTTGTTTTTCAGTTTGTTAATGTTTTTTTGCAGAATCACATGCAGTTTGTCTCCTTTTGTTTGTTGTTGAACAAGCAGACATTAAAGAGGAACACTCATAAGCAGAGATGTGATCTGAAAACTAGTTCCAGTTAAGAACCACATTATCCAATTTGAGGCACTGATATGATTTACCGTAATGCTCCTGTTTTAATACTTCTGCACAGTTCTTTATTTTTTCCTGTCATGCTCTAACAGGAAGCAACAGCAAGCACAAATGATGACAAATGAGTGGAAGAAGCGATCAAGGCCAGTACAGGCCATAGGCAGTCAAAGTGTGACTTCATTTAACTCAAGACTCTCACAGAACACACGGTGTCTAAAGCTGAGCAATTTTAGGAAAGTGTGGAAGCATTAGCAATATGAACTGTGCAATTAAATAAGATTACATGGTCTCCAGCATCTGGGTGCCATGTGTTCAACATTGTTGATACAAAAAACATGACTGGCTGCTCTTTTCCACAGAAAATCCTAAAAGGAATACTACACCCAAACAACGATTTGGCCTCATTTTCTACTCACCCTCATGCTGAACAACACTGTGGAGTAGTTTTGGAACATCTAGGATGCAGCCGGAGATCTGGGGGAATCCTCGCTGTCCACTGACATTGATATGACTTGATGCGAGCCAGACAAACAGTGTCATAAAAGTCCACAAAAATTGGCAATATTCCTCCATACTGCTCGTCGCTGTAATCCAAGTGTCCTGGCGGAGTGCGTCCACCATTTACTCGAAAGCGACATCATTTAGCGCATGTTTATAGCCTAAACAGTACTACTTGGCATTTCTATGACACACTTCCGGTGCCCTCACGGAGCAGCGGCTGACCAAACAAATCGCACTCTGCAATAACTAGGGCGTAGAACAAGAAATCCCACATTCTGCTGTGAGCGGAGCTGTGGACAGACACAAGAGGGGTCAGCAGAATGTGGGAATTTCTTGTGTTCTTGTTTACGCTCCTAGTTATTGCAGAGTCTTGGCGTTCCTTGAACTAGGTCATTTGGCAGAATTGGTCATGTTATTGGTATCAATAGAATCTTACCAATTCCCAACCCATAATTTCTAGTATAACAGACACTTGGTGTTCTCTACAATGGGAACAACTTTAGGGATGGGAATTGAGAAGATTTAAAAATACCAGTGCTATAAACAATCCTGCTAATTGATCCAAGTCTTTAACAATTCCCTTGTTGATTCCTGCAGATTTCCCGTGTGGCCTACAGTTTTTTAGTGTCAAACACACATCACAGCATAGACAACTGCTTCTGCAAGCTGCTGGTGTTTCCACTCACTTAAGGTTGTGCAGTGGGCGCGTTTTGTTAAAAATTAAGCCAAAATTCTGAGGTATTTGTCAGTGGAAGGAATTGATTAGCAAAAAGACTCAGGATATAGATTACTTGATGGAGCTGTTAACGATTCTCAACTGGAATTGTTTTTCGATTCCCATCCCTGAACAACAAAAATGCAGTTGGTTACAGCTAATGATGATTTTGGCACTAGTGGCTTTTTTAAGACAATACTTTATCATCGGATTACTCAGAAGTTTGTTTCACATCACCAGCTCATCCATCATCAGTGTCACATCACTACAAACATACACAACACATGATTTCCTCAAAGCAGGTGTGCATGTGGTCGGCCAGGCAACACCATGTACTTAATAAAATAAGAATTTCAATACTGTGGTCACAATTCTGATGACAGAAACCTTAGCAAATGCTAAAATGCACCTTTAAAATTGTTTTGAGTCAGTTTTATAATAACGTAGCTGAAAAATAGCAGGATTTTTGTTTGCCATTGACAGCAAAGAACATAAGACTGATGCTCTTATTGATAATTATGACAAAAACTGTGCCACATATACTTTGTATTACCAAAAGTTTTTTTTTCCAAGGGCTATTGTTAAAAGGCTGAAGAACTTTAAAAAAAAAAAACTTGTGTCAAAGTATGAAATCAAGGTAAACTGAGAAAACAAGAAGACCCAAATGCAGATAACCAGAAAAACGCTTTATTATAAACAAAAAAGGGATCAATAACCAAAAAAACTATCCTTAACAAAAAGTAAAAAATGTAAAACAAAACTCCCTTTCAAAGTATCAAAGTACAACTGGTGAGCAGAGAAAGAAAACACAAGTAACTTCTCATAAAGTACAAAGAAAATTACTAATAAGTTCAACAAAAACAAACTAACCACACACAGGGAAACCCTGAGGACACTAGACACACTGGAGACTCACGTGTGGAGTGGCACATGTATGACAGATGATCCAACAAAGACAAAGAGACACACAGAGAGTAAATACACTGGGGAATCATCAAGCACAGGTGAGACAATCACACAGCTGGAGGGAATCACCAATCAGAGGCACACAGAGGGGAGGGCGGGAAACACCACATGGAACAGAGGGATTTCAAAATAAAACAGGAAACACAAGAGACAAGGGGAACAAGAGGTCGAAACCAAAGATCACAAGGAAAAACGTACTAAATATAACAGAACCAACCAAACCATGAAAATTTCAACCCATTTAAAATGTGGTAACCCCAGTCTTAGTGGCAATGTCGATGAGTTGGCTACGTTTCATTTTACAATGAATAAACAAAAAGAAAATAGAGCACTTCTCTTTTGACTGTTGTACTCTGTATCAGTCTCTAACTTGATTGATATTCATAAAATAAAAGCTGTTTATCTCCCGCATAACTTCAAACATTGATAACTAGTAGTTGTGCAATGGATCACAAGAAAGCCTGTTAGTTAGGATCATGGATACAAGGCATAGATTGCATGTTTGTTGTTTGTGCAGAATATCACAAAGAGCAAAACATCTGCTTTTTTGTTGGCTTCAGAAATTATATTCAGCAATAATCCAAAAAAGTTAAAGTCCAATAAGCCCTCTGTGGGCTCGCAGTCAAGAGAACCAAGACGCTGCTAATTTCACATTGGCCACCCCTCTGTATTATTGAAATATAGAGCAAGATTTTTTCTTTCTTTACTGGTCGTAAAGAAAGGACATCAAAAGAAACAGAATCTAATTTTGAGCTGAGTTGAAAACTTCAAATAAATTTGTTGAATTGCAAAAATGCAAATGAAGTGAAGCAATAAATAATATTAATGATCTGCCTGTCATGTGTGGCTCGAATGGTGGAGGCTGATCCAAACGGGTCACAGAATACTTCTGTCCTATTTCATCTCTAGTAAATAAAATGCATTAGGGATGCACAATATAATGTAATATAACTATTTTAAGAATGAGAGCTTAAATACTTAACATCTCCAAAGTCTGAGTTTATCACAAGAAGATATGTATTTTTATCCTGGGAATGATCAGTTCTTAGCATATGTTAAATCTACATGTTGTCTACATGTTATCATTTTGGCTTTTTGGTTTTATTTTGCATCAAAGAGAAACATCATTCAAATATTTATGACTAAACTGATATGGAGATAGAGTCTTTAGTTTATTAGTGATGTTTTTATCACACTTTATTTTCTGTTATGTTAATAAAAAAGGTATTGCTCAACAGTTTGGTAATATCTGGTGAGCCCTGGATAAGAATAAACACATGTATATTATAACGTAATATGAATGATTAAAATTTAAGACACCCATATTAAGAATGATCAAAAATCAGTACATTTACTAGAATTACTTCCTGTTTCTTCTGTTTCGGAATTTAATTTCCAGTACAAGTTGCATTAAGATACAAAACTACAATTGCAGATCTTAACCTAAATGGTTTCACACCAGTTTGTGCCACAAAATTTCAATTTTTTTCTGGAAATGTACAATTGTTAACATTTGAAGTCAAGACAGACATGCTTTTTAAGTCCCAAGGAAGATATTTATCGTTTTTTGTTATAAAGGAATTCACAAAGTTTCTGGACGTGCCACACACATGAGCTGACCAGTGCTGAATATGTTTTTTTAATTTATTTTTGGCATTGGTCCCAGTGCTTGTTACATATGTTTCTGTATTATTTCTGAGTCCAGTCACCTGATCCAAATATTTAGTCTGTGTAGTCGGTAGTTTTGCCAGTCGACTGCTTAACTTCAGCCTAAAGATTATGAATGCATGGAGAGTCAAATACCAAACAAGTCTTTGATCTCTCAGTTTAAGGTCAGAAGATAACATGGTGCAGAGAAACAGCTCTCTCTCTCTTTTTTGCTTATATGTGAATTGAATTAATTTGCATCTGGAGAAATGTTTGCACATTCACATGGACGAAAAGTTCCCTGCAAAAGAGACAGAACATGCTGTCAAAACATGATGCCAATTAAAGTAGCCAAACGTGTGCATGAACTGTGTCAAAGTTAGAGGCCTTCAAATCATTTTTATCATCAGATAAATAAAAATGTGCTAACTTGTCAAATTCTTTCAGTCTGGTCCTTTTGCAGTCTAGCCAATTCAAGCATCCCACATCAAAATATGTCAAGTTGAGGCCAAAAAGAGAAGATCCATCTTGTCTGTCGTAAGAACACCATGGCTTCCAGGAATAACAAAGATCAGATTGATCTGGTGATGTTTCCCATGTTTACTGAGAAAACAGTGTCTGAGCCACTTCAGTTTTTTTGTCTCCCAGATGCCTTGATAATGTGGGCTCAATCTGTGGGCTTTACTGTGCCATTAAAGATACTGGTACTTAGCATAAAATTAATCTGTATGCAGATGACACAGTTTTAATCTGCACTGTCAGTACAGCACAGTCTGCCTTGCTTTTTCTCTACAAGGCTGCTTCTCAGATGCAGTCATCAGTAATGTTTATTTTTAATTTCAGGTTCTTTGATAACTTTTCTAAAAATGTCTCCTGCATGCTTCCTCTGTCCAAACAGGCTCTGCAGTGACAATGAAAAGAATCTGTATGTCGAGGACATGTGTGAGCTCACCTCCACCAAGAGGAAAAAGGATTTCTACAACAACAACACCAAATCACAGTGTGAGTTTGAGAAGCACATAATCCCTGTTCAGGCTTTTTAATAAGTTTGTGGTTTAAAAATGAAAGGCTTTTTGTTGACTGATACACTAAGCAGAAACAATCATTGGAAGAAGTTAGAATTGCAGTCAAGGGTAACAACACGTACAAAAGAACAACCTCCCACAGGAATAAAAGGACAATATTTGACTTGTTAAGACCAGGAATTGTTTTCTGAAGCTGTCAGCCTTGAATTTTATGGCTGCTTTCAAGTTTTGCATATGGTTTCAATTATATTTTCAGATATTATGATTATCAAGGGTGAATCCCAATTCTACCCATTAGCCCTTCTCCTTTGCCTTACCCCTTCCCTCTAACCCTCTGTTTTCAGGGCCAAGAGGAAGGGGTGAAACACACAGCTGAGAAACGAGACGCCGCTCGATTCCTGCTACGCCATCACCCAGAGCTGCTCGCTGGCTGAGCAGATGCAACAATAACCGTAGTCATGACTGTGAAAGCTAGCTTCTTATAAGGAGAAATTTTCAGATGCAGCCAACAACTTTAAATATGGTTAATATTTACTTAATGATAAAATAATTACTTATAATTAAGCGCTTCCTTTGGTCTCCGCCCTGCCTCGTGTTAGCGGGCGCGGTGTATTATGGGAAATTCTCTTAGCCCTTGGTTTAAAGTGAGGTCCTGGTCTGTCTTCATTACGAGAGCTGTGTAGCTCTTGGCCTTAGCCTTTCCCCTTAGCCCTACAGAGTATTGGGACACCACTTCACTTAACTTGACCGTGTAAAAACAAGGGATAAGACAAGGGCTAAGAGGTAGAATTGGAATTCACCCCAAGTCTCAGTCAGCCCTGTTCATGACCATAACACTACTTAAGGAAAGAATTCAAGCCTCTCTTTTAAGCATTTACATTCTTTTTCAAGTTACATCAAGGCAAACCGGATGGAGGACAGCATTTTTAACATTTCAGATGTAAAGCTTTGAAGGGGGTTTTCAGACAAGAGGCCAAACCGATTCATTATCTCTGTGTCATGCAACGTGAGAAAAAGATTCAACACTAGTGCAACACTATGTGACAACACCTCAGCTGCTCTTGCTGCTCTCCTTCTCATGTGAAGAAATGCCTCTGTGTTTATCTGACAAACAGATAAATGTATTAGGCATATGAAAATATGACAAAACATTGTATTTTATTATTATAACTAACTTCAACTAAGGTTTCATTTTAGTCTCATTACAATATGCCCCTAACCGTGCATAGCAGATGGGCCTGCCTGATTCAGTTCCTGAAATCCTGCAGATCCCATCTTGTAGCGCTCCTTTGACCAATAGATTCCCTCGGCTAAAATTTTAACGGCCAAATCAGGGAAGAGAGGCGGGAGCTGTAGAATGCGGATGTGACGACAACCAGAAGTTGAAACCGGAAGTTGAGAACGGAGATGCCGATTAGCCTATTGTCCTCATAAATACTTAGTAAAACTTGGCGAAGTCTGCCCTCCTCAGAAGTTTACTTGTAGTGATTGTCTTTGACGAGGTTCATGTTACGGATAAGTGTGAAATGAATCATCTGTGTGGTGCGATTGAGTGTAGGACAATAGTATTAGGCCGTTAGCCGTTAGCCGCTAACAGCTGCTAACGGTAATTTACTGTCGTTAGCTGTTAGCGGCTAAGTTAGAGGCTAACAGCTAACAAAAAAGTATGCTTTTTTTTTCAATTCTTTATTCAGCCATTTCAAGTAACAAACAGGCACATTTTGCATCATACATTCTTCAAAAATCACTGAGCAGCATCAGCAGTCAATATAAACAAAATAAAAAAATAAAATGTTTATATAAAAGAAAAAAATAATGACAAATTCAATGAAAACATTGCTTCATTATATGAGGCAACCCTGCTTGATGTGGACTGGTCTGTGATGAATGTGACGAGCAGAACGATTATCCAATCACAAGCTTGTGTTTTTTTTAAACATTCTGCCCCTGAAAACAACTTAAAAGGGCCCCTACCCAGATGGACTAGTGAAATATTTCTGTGGCAGATACATGGAGCTGTCCATCTGGCTTGTCAGGTTAATATGCCCCGATGATGACTGAAATGTGCAGGTGCATGCTTCACCCCTGCTATGCAAGGGATCAGCAGTTTAATATGTATTTTTTTCTATAGAACACAGAATGCTGATTTTCCATTCATTAATGTCTTTTTTGTTGTTTTGTTTATTTCAGTTGTTTTTAGGGATAAATGGATCTATGTGCAGAAAGGGAGCACAAAAGAGGTGAGAGCTGCTTCCCCTCTTTTAATGAAACTTGTTGAAACATTTTTTTTTGTTACAGTGTTAACAAAGCTATGCATTTTCATGTTATTAAACAGCGACATGGATACTGCACACTGGGTGAAGCCCTCAACCGTCTAGACTTTTCCAGTGCCATTCAGGACCTGAGGAGATTTAACTATGTGGCCAAAGTGAGCAACTGCTTGTTGATTTAGAATATTTTGATACCTCAGAAGGTCCTCTTCAATCTCACCCTTTTGTCCTCTGCAGCTTTTCCAGCTAATAGCCAGATCCCAGCTGACGTCTTTGAGTGGAGCTGCTCAGAAAAACTACTTCAACATTCTGGAGAAGATTGTACGAAAGGGTAAGAAGACCAAATTCAATGATGAGCAATGAGATGTTTAACTTGTTATTTCTTCTCAGTCTTTAACTTTCCCTCCTGTTGTGTGACATAAGTCTAAATTGTGGGGTTCTGGTTGTTTGTAGTTAACTATTTTGTAACAGGAGGGTTGCTACATTGTTGGCCAGTGTGGTTTGTCACTGTTGAGTTGCGTCATGATGCAACATATCAAAATCTAGTTTGGCATGTTAACTGGGTTAAAAATTACATGTAGATGACACTAAAAATGTGTTTCTTCATTCAAATTTTAGGTTACTATATAGTTTATTTTGTTTATTTTTTTCTTTGGGTGACCATGAGCCACTCCCAGAGCAGGAACTGCTCTTCCTGGAGTCCACACATTAAAATACAATCCACAAAAACACATCGCTGAAATTGCAAAACATGATGGCAAAAAAGATATGAGTTATTGATTGAAAAAAAGCAATTGTTACACAACTTCTGTTAAAATTCAATGAAGATGAACAAGAGAAACCCCATTGACAATCATTGAGGTAGAACCCTTAAACCAGGAAGAATTTTATTCAACAAGTTACAGCCTGGAACTTGTTGAATTAATGGAACTGTCCACATAAAACAGTGCATTCAGGGGTGCTGGTTTGGCGGAGTGGTTAGCAACCAGGCACCCCATGTATTTGCTTCTGCCAGTCCAGGTTCGAATCCCACCTGTGACCAGTTTGCAGAGTGTCTTCCCCTACTCTCTCTCCCCCTTTCACAAGCCTATCCACTGTCTCTCTCCTATCATTAAAGGCACAAAATGCCCAAAAAATACATAAAAAAACAAACAGTGCATTCACATTGACAAAACAGCTGTAAGTAAGCCGTTTGATGGGGAAAGACGTTTTTTTTATCACTTGAATTTTTGTTTTTAACCATTATTCTCTCTAATGCCACCTCTAGTTCTTGAGGATCACTACAACCCACGCCTTGTCAAGGAGCTGCTGCAGGACCTGAACTCCACCCTCCACAATCTGGCCATCCACGTCGGCAGATGTGTCCTTGTGGGCAACGTCAACATCTGGCTGTGCAGACTGGAGACAATCCTCAAGTGGCAGCAGCAGCTGAACAACCTACAGATCCCCAAGGTATAGGGCGTTCTGCTGTTTGTTTGAGTAAAGTGGTGGAATAACTGAGTGGGTGAGCCATGACGGAGCGCGCTACAGCATGCTGAAGCCTGAACACACCTCAGGTCTAAGTCTAGTTGTTTGTTTTCTCTAAAATTGCAGCAGCTTTGCAATCTGCTCACACTTAATGAAGGACATAATGAGAGCAGAACATGAAACAGAGAAGGGGAAGTATCTATTGTTTCAGCTGTTTATGTAATGTGCAAATGTGTATGAATCGCTCTCTGCAGTGCATGGACTGTAAAAAGCTGCACATGCAGTGTTTCCGCTTTGTTCAGCATAAGATTCTCTTCACTGTCCAGCTCTTAATGATGTTGTCTGTTTTTTTCTTCACAGCAAGTCTGTGACGGTGTGTCATTCAGCGACCTCCCACTACACATGCAGAGCAAAATCCTCTGCAAGTTATCTGATGCCTATGACATCATTAACCTCGGACAGGCCACGCCCACTCTGCACTGCCTCAGTGAGAACAGGCTGCTGTGGAAGAAACTCTGCCAGTTCCACTTCTCAGACAAACAGGTAAGACAGCAAAGTGTTTAATTTCAGTAGACATGAAGAAGCAGAATTTATAGGAAAAGTATCTTACGCACTTTTTTGAATCAGCACACAGAAGCTGAAAAAATGGTCTGTTGTGAAACATCTAGAGCAGTGGCTGTTAAACTTGCTGGTCCTGCCCCCGTGTTGGGGGTTGTTGTGTCCACCCTACCCCACTCTAAGTGACAAATGCCTGTGAGCTTGTTTAAGCTTTACTGCTGCCTTTATTACACCAAAGGTCACACTTTTCCATTTACACCACATTAACACACTCCTGCTTAAGTCTGCTCTCTAAGGTGTTTATCAGCAGTGTTTCCCCTTTTATAATTTAGAAGTGGTCACCCACCACCCCAGTTTGAACTCCCCGCCACTTCCAAAGAAAGACATTAAATATTCTATTCATAGAATTTACCGAGACTGGACAAAACATGAGCGGCATGTATTTGTTTTGCTGCCCTGAACAGCTTCTGTTTGTTATTCCTCACTCTACTGTGACTGGTGTTCTTATGTCAGTGAAAACAGATGATGCCTCCCAGTGGTCAACCCAGGAAGTGCATTTCTTTACAGATGGACAAACCCTGTAGAAGCCATCTGTAGCCTAGACTTTCAGTGACAGTCTAATTTTGCTAAATGTTCTTGAAATACGCATTTTGAGACCAAATCAAAATGCCATCTAACTACACTCATACATTTACAAATACAATTCAAACTTTCATATGGCAGTACTCTATAACATACTCATATATCTGACAGAATTTTATATTTCACTAATAAGACAACTGTATTCAATATACAGTTAATAAATACAATTAACTTCTATTTTGCACAACCGTATCATAGAAGAACAGCATGACCCAGACGTTCAGTGTGGTAAAATGGATCAGACAGTGTGTTGTGTACATGCAAAACCACTTCTGCCACTCAATATTTCATATTTTATTTATTTTGATATTATATAAGCTGAATTTAACCAGAAAAGAACTCAGTGAGATTAAAAATCTCTTTTTAAGGGTGCCTTGGCCGAGATAGGCAGCAGCACAGGCAAAAAATTACTTACAAATACACATAACATAACAACAGCAATACTTACAAATACGTATAACATGCAGAACACTTAAAATACAATGCAAACAATTACATAACAGTTCACTGACAAGCTAGACTATAAAAGGAAACAAATTTGTCAGTCATGACATCTGCAGCCAGATGTCTCAGTCTTCGCACCATGTAACATCCCCTTAAAAATGTTTAATGAAATCACCTCATTGAGTTTCGGGTCTTTTTGCAGCTCATTCCAAGCAAAGGCTGGGGCTTAATGGCTTTTCCCCCAGCTCAGTTTAGACCATTGGATCAGAAAACTAGAGGAGACTGAAGCCTATAAGATCCTGTGCTCCTCTGACAGGTGAAGGTCTCAGATCTCAAATCACCTTCTAAATAAACGGATACCTTTATTTATTATATATGAAATAGCATCGTAGCTGGTACAGTCATATGGTCGCTCCAAAATCCATCATGTAGTTACATCCTTGGGAAAGTCATATTATGGAGGGATGGAGTTTTGCAGGCTCAGAGGGTATCACAGAGGTTTCCATAGACACCAAGGATTATCTGGTTGACTTGCCTTAGTAGATATATGCAACTGTCCCAGGTAATCAGATCTTCTGACGCCAAAATATCTGCCTCACTGCTCACTGTGTGGCTTTGGGCCATGATTTTGATAGAAAAAATACTCCAAAGATGAAAACAGGGGAGCTGTTAGCTAAGTGTTTTACATGTGCTGCCCATGCTCAGAAATCCAGAAGAGTGTTAGTTTGGATCTGTATACTCTTTGCCTCATTTGGTCCCAACTTCTCTTACCATTTCTATTTACTCTCTCCTCTATCTAATGAAGGTTATAAAACCCCTTGATAATAAATAAGTGTGAAGGCTACCACCCCTAACAGACCCTGATCGTTGTTAGCTTATCACATTTGTATGCTTTGACACACATTTACATCCCTCAAGCAGTTAGGGGTATGAGTCTTACCCGTGGACACTTTAACATGTGACTACAGGAGCTGTGAATAAATCCTTGACCTTTGTTAAAAGATGGCCGGCTCTGTGCGTGAGCCACCGTCACATCAGTGCAAGAAAAATGTCTATTTAACAATGTTTGCCCTGATTATGATAAGCAAACAAATACATAAAAAGCAATAATTTATTGTCTTTACATTAATGATCCGTATTTCAACAGATTATTTGTTAGTTTTAAGAAAGTAAAAAAAATGCCAGTAAGTAGTTGATACTTTTTTTTTTCTTTAAATTTTAGAAACATATTATCAAAGCATGTCATCGTATCAACAAAATCTAATATTTAGTGTGTATTTAGACATACAAAATTGATTTATATATATATATATATATTTATATATATATATATATATATATATATATATATATATAGCAGTACTGATAGCATGAATTAGAGTCATGGACATATTAATGTATCATTATTTAAGTCATGGACCTATCCTATCAAAGATCCTGTCAAATCCCATCAAATCTTTTTAGTTTGCTATCCATGCATCCTTATATATAAGTTACCCATGTATCAATATCTCTGCAGACTGCACATGAACCACACAGACAGTCTGGCACTCATCTGAATACGTAGAGAGTAGATACCAACACATTATCTCAGCCATGTTGGGATTGACAAATAAGCATCAGTGATGACACTATCCTGCAGTGAGACCCTCACTCACTCACACATAGGACACACACATTATGACTGACTGCATGCATGTATCTTTGTACTGACCATGTTATAAACTATGATAATCCACAGTCTGGTTTTAAACATCTCATGCTATCAATCTCAGAAATATTTATGTTAAAGTAGCTATTTTGATACAGTATTTATATTTTTAGCTACTAATTGTTTTTACCTTTTCATTTTAATATACCCTGTGTGCTTTTTTTACCCTGTGTGTTGTGATATATTGCTGCTGAAATCTTGATTCCCCTGATGGATATGGAGGACCAAAACTGACAGAATAAAATAAATAAATAAATAAACAATTAAAAATGTATATAAAAATAAACATAAAAAATAAAATAAAAAAAATTAAATACAAAAAAACAAAATTAATTGAACAGTTCAACCCAAGACACACTAAGGACCACCCACTCATCTGAATAACATTTCCTTCTATATTTCATGCTGCAGCCTGAAATAAATAAATATGAGAGCAGTGTGGTTTTATTTACTTAGTGATATATAATTCTATCTAATTATTTTTGTATTTATTTCCACATTTATTTTTGAATTTATGTTTAATATTTGAATCATTTTATTTATTTTTGTATTTATTTTTACTTGTATTTATATATTTATGTATATATATTTGTATTTTTGTTTTTATTTCCATTTAATTTTATTTTTTTTGTATTTATTTTTTTTGTTTTATTTTTTATGTTTATTTTTATGTACATTTTTATTTATTTTTTATGTTATGTATTATTCTGTCAGTTTTGGTCCTCCATAGATGGAGTCTTCCCAAGGGTTTAATAAAGTTTTCTTTTATCTAATCAAATCTAATCTGCATGAAACAGAGCAGCAGCATTTTCAGTTCACTGGTGCATCTTTAACATTCAAAAAGTACAATTGTAGAAAAAGACACTGACTGAAGTAAAAGTGCCTCATTGATTGTAAATACAGCCACTTGCAGCTTGTTTGTGAGTCCTATCTCTGACGAGACAAATAGCTCGGAGTATTTTTTGGCTTTTTTCAGTCTCACTTATTGTTTGAGGATCATTGACTGGAGGATTGTTGCCTCACCGGGATGATCTGTAGTTCATACTTTGACCACTAGAGAGCAGCATTGCCACAATTTCTTAACTGGACAAACCTCTTCTCAACTTCCTTTTGTTAAATGTATTTATTTATTTATTTCTCAACTTCCTTGCTCTCTTGTCTGTTACTCTCTGACACAAGCATTGACAAACACAGTAACTGTTGATGAGTAATTGCCCTGAATTTGTTGAATACTCTTTGTGCTGCATCATGTTTTGACTCTCCATCTTGAACTTTCTTCCATCTGTGTGCAGTTCTGTAGGAATTTGGTCCTCACAAAGAGCGGTGTGGTAGACTGGAAGATGATGTACTTCAATCTGCAGAAACATTATCCAATGAAGGAGCAGTACGGAGACACTTTGCACTTCTGCAAACACTGTAGCATCCTCTTCTGGAAGGTAAAAAACACTCCTTAAACAGCATTACTGTACATTAGACCACATCAGAGGGCAACCATTGTACCTTTAAGAAAGTAAAGGTAACAGTTGGCCTTTGTGAGAACAGCAGCTCAACAGGAGAAAGCTTTGTGTACAGTTAATTAACCCTGCACTGTTCAAATAATCTGGATCACCACACTGAGGTCAGACATGAGAATCAAATCAAGTATTACGTTTGTACCGGAGTGCCCTGTGGATCCTTGGCCTGGGAGACAAAACATTTCTGTTATCTGGTGGTACACTCTGGGAGAGTCGCCCCTGTGACTGCTTGTCCCTCATACTGATACATGTCTCTAGAATAAAAGTGGAGAGGCTTTATTTAACAGTTCTTTACACAAGATATTTCAACTTTAACAGCTCCAGAGATGCCATAAAATTACTTTCACTTTCATATTTTCTGCATATATATGTTTGGCAAGTTATTAGGTATTTATATTTGTTGATGCTACCATTTTAAGTGTCAGGGTGCTTCATGGAAACTGTAACACTTCCTTACATTTTCCCTCATAACCCAGATAATGTGACACACAGTTGACATGTTTTAATCAAAAACACGTGTGCACTACTGACGTGTGCAAATGTGATTTCAACACTTTAGCCTGCTAATTATGGAAGGTATTGAGTATGTTATAAATGCTCCCTGTTACTGTTGTCCCCAGTGTCCCCCACTGAATGGTTCTGAGTAAACAATTCTCAAGTTTGGCCTTGTTGTTTAAAGTAATATGAGGAAGAAGAGTATTGGTATGCTGTAGTGACAGTAGTCATCGTAAAAGTGGCAATGATGTGATTATTTCTTTCTAAAATAGACTCCTGGAGCACATCTTACATAGCTTATGAAGTGTGGTGTTGGCACTTTCTGTCTCTACTTCCTATTTCTCTCTCTGTCATACACAGCTGTCTGTGCATCTGTTGATCTTGTACAAGATGCGTATGTTTCACACAGAAGTTAATTGGCTTGTCAATTGAATTGATCAGCCCATGAAATCAACAATTATAAATGTACATCACGTTATAAAACAGCCTTTCAGTAAAAGGCTTTTACTGTCCTGTTTCTAGTCATTCAGAGCTCCTACTTTCTTATAACCCTTCATTATTTTTCTTGCTTGAATCTCATAAAGCTGTGCGTAATGCACTGAGAGAGGAGGCAGCAAAGTTAAGAAGTGCCTTTTACTAAAGAGCAGTACTTTAACAGTGCTGCTGTTCCACATGGCACCACAGGAAGTCCCCTGTGCCGGGCATTTCTCGAGCCTGCACGTTTGTGTTTTTCTAAAAGAGTTTGGCCACTTGCACAGCAGATACAGTGGATTATGCACAGTGTGAGGGAATGACAAATTAATGTAGCTCAAACTTACACTGAGCCAGATGTACAAAATGAAGTAAGTGGATGGAGTTCAAGTCAAGTCTGAAATCAACTCTGGGTGTGGCTTGAGTCAGAGACTCTCACAACATGTCCTTACTGAATGTGATGCTTACTTGCTGGAGTTGGCAACAAAATAAGGCTAATAAATTGAATCATATGTGAGTGTCCTAACTGCCCACGAGTGACAGCACTTCTTTAAGTTTGGATGTGTCGTAGGTTTAAAGTCACCTCGAGGTGTAACTTAAATGTGACTCAAGTCTGAGTCTCAAACTTGAGTCCCAATCTTTGAGTCAGCCAGAGTGTGAGTGATTTCCATCAGAACAGTTGCACCCAGAGACCTTTGAATGTAAGTGCAACAAACCAAACTCCTTAATAGTGCTGCTTTAATGCTTTAAATCCTTTATCTGGATTTGTTGAACTCAGCAGTTCAGTCTAGTAGTTACAGGTAATAAAGAACTTGACAAGATTCAAAGTTTCAGCTCAGAGTACAATGAAATTCCATAGCACCCGACTCAAGCCACTAAGAACAGAATAAACACCCTTAAATCTGCCTTAAAGCTTTGTAAAAAAGAAATGATCTAATTCTTAAAGTTTGATTTCATAACTTCTGGGGATTTTGTTGCACACTAACAGCTCAATGATGAGAAATTCTGCTGTTTCTTATGCATCCCCCCTTTGTGATTATTTCCCCCACACAAATTCCTACTATTTTCCTGCACTGAATCCCTGTTCTTTTGTAACCTCTGCCCTCTTTGCATCCCTCCTTTTGCCTTCCTTCCTGCCTCCCTCTCCTGGTTCCCTTCCTCCCTGATTCCTAAAGGATCGCCACCTGACTTTGTTATTCAAGGTACTTTATTTCCTCTCTGTTCAGCTCCCATTCTGTCTCCCTCTTTCCAGGCACTCTGATGTATTACTCCTTTATCCATGTGTCATGACATTTCTTTTATTGTTATCCTTTTCTCTGGTCATTTCATTATTAGAGTGTAAAGTAAATAATGGCACCCTTTCTAATAATCTTTTAAATTCGTTTAACCCTTTCTCATAGAACAAGTGTCTTGTTGAATGTTTAAAAGTCAAGTAGTTCAACACAACTATCAGTCTGTGTAAACTAATACGGCAAGGTTGCAACAGCTGTTTGTGAATTCATCTCTACTGTTTTTGCTCAGCTGAATCAGGCCGTGGCCAATCTTGGCAAGAAAATACAAAATAAATGTTAAATAATAAATGTACTGCAATTGAATAACATTAGGTTGTAGAATTAGTATAACACGTTAGATGACCTTAAACAGAATGTAAGAATATTAAAGCAAATGAAATTCCCCAGACTAATTTATTGAATTTAAATTACTTAGTTAACCCTGAGTAGGTTCACTTCCACTTCAACGTAAGCACCATGACTATAAAATAATCAATGGAGACATTGATTCAAGATGGTCAGTGGTTACAACAAAATGTTTTGGATTTTTACTTTTCTAAAAACAGATATCCCTCTGCAGAAATACTGACAGTTTAATTATGTTTTGGAAAAAATATACAAATGAACACTGCAGCAGCAGAAAGGAGAGCATTACTGCATTCATAAAATACGACAGGATTTAAGTTACAAATTAGCTCAAATTCACAAATTGAAAGTCACACATTTGCAAGAGTGTGGACATGAATTACAGGAAGAAAGTTTTGATTTTAGAGGGAATATTTTGAGGTGCAAGTGACCTCAAAGCCCTGCTTAAATTTTAAAGCAGTATAGCTACAGTTTACAACATAAATTTAACTTCTTTGGAGGAAACTCAGCAATTGTATCCATGGTCCTTATGAAAGGGATTGGTATGTATATACAAACCCCAATTCCAATGAAGGTGGGACATTGTGTAAAATGTAAATACAAACAGAATGCAATTATTTGAAAATCGGTTTCAGCCTATATTCCATTAAGTGCATTACAAAGATAAGGCATACTGTATATTTAAATGGCAAACAAAAGGATGTGGCTTGGTTCATCTTGCTGAAATAAGCAGGGACATTCCTGAAATATCACTTGGATGACAGCATGTTTCTCCAAAGCCAATATGTTCCTTTCAGCATTAATTGTGCCTCCACAGATGTTTATGTTACCCATGCCATGGGCACTAACACATCCCAATACTATCCCAGGTGCTGACTTTTGGACTTTGTGCCAGTAACAGTCTGGATGGTCCTTTGTCTCCTTAGCCCAGAGGAGACGACGTCCATGATTTCCAAACTCAATTTGAATTGTGGACTCGCCAGACCAAAGTCCATCTCAGAGGAGTTCAGGCCCAGAGATGCTGGCAGTGTATCTGAGTGTTGTTGATGTATGTCTTTCACTTCACATGGGAGAGCTTTGGTTGCACTTACAGTGATAAGCTTTTATAGCTGACAGTAGTTTTCCAAAGTTTTCCTGAGCCCACCTGATAAAATCCTTCAAGGAATTGATGTCAGTCTTAAATGCACTGCCACCTGAGGGACTGAAGCTCTTAAGGTGTGTTCATAGGGAATGCGACTCGGCAACCTGGGCAGCCACTCTCATGCAAATCAATGTACACCCACTGTCAGGCACGATCAGCTTTCGAGCGATGTGGGCAACTTGGCTGCACTACTTGGTCATGTTGGACGCATGACCAGGTCTCGTTGCTTGGTCCCGAAAGTTGAAAAAGTAGAACTTTTCAGGCAACTTTGCATGTGGCTGTGCTGCGACAGCCAATTAGCATTGTACGAGTGTGTGACAACACCAGTGACAGACTGTTTTTATTCAAGATCACATTGGAGTGACTCTCCATGTCAGTGTGGAAACATTATTTAGTGAGTACATAAGTTTTGCCCAGACAGGACCACAGAGAACTCCCTACTGGAGGTGCAACTGACAGATGATGCTGCTGCAGGACCAACAGCTGGAGTGTTTAATGGTTGGTGGATGAATGAAAAGGATACAGTTGAAATAATGTCAGCTAAACCTATGCATACATATATGTATATGATATACATAATATGATAGCAGTGAAACTCAAGCAGGTGTGATGTCTTTTTGCAACGCGACAGCGAAAAAAAATCGCTTTTTATGGACAGACAGTGTACATTCAGTGTGAATGGTCCTTCAAACATTTAATGTTTGTCGGTCACTTGCAGGGCTGTCTCCAGATTCTGTGATCTTTTGATGACATTATGACTGATTATACCCTGAGGAATGTTGTTCTTGTTGGTCCTTTTGCTTATATTGTTTTTCACAAAGTGGTGAACCTTGACCCTTTCTTGCTTTTCAAGTATTGTCTTGTCACTTATTGTCATGAACTGAGTTTTCATTTCAGTCTTAACAATGCCTCCCATATGAATGGGGGGGATTGATTAGCCAAAGACCGAGAAGCTCGCTGCATCCTGCCTGGTCACATATGCTTAAGTTGAGCTGCTTTTTAAAATGAGCACACTACAAAGTTCAGAATACTATTGTTTGCCTTAAAAGCATGCTTATGGCAAAATGAGGAAGTAAAGCTGTTAAAGAGAAGCCTCTATCCTCTGAGCTGGTGCACAGGCAGGAGGTTATGTTATCTCCGGCGTCCGTTTGTTTTTTTGTTAGTTTGTTTGTTTCTCTGTTAGCAAGATAACTGAAAAAGTTATGGACAGATTTCAATGAAATTTCCAGGAAATGTCCAGATTGGGACAAGGAACAAATTATTAGACTTTGAGAGTGATCCAGATCACTGTCTGGATCTGCCATGATGAAAAATGCAATTTTTATGAATAACTACTGAACTAAAATAGATATCATTATGAATCCAATTGCCAGTGGTACGTTTTAATGGTCAACAAATCTAAATATTTAGAAGAAATAAAGGTAGGACTAATGTTTATGGTGAAAATCACAATACAGGTGAGGACTGTGGCTCTGGCGGAGGTCTGCGCTCTCTGAGTGCTTTTCTAGTTTAGGTAATGGATTAATCCTTGAAAGTTGATAAATGTGACCTAAAGAAAGGATTTCCATACTGAATGGAAGAAGTAATTCCTAATAAAGAATCTCAGTCAAAAGGAGATTTAGAGTTTGTACTTTATTTGAAGTAAACAGCTGTGTACAATCGCCTCTTACATCATAACTTCTCCATATTCTGACTCACAGCTGATGCAACCAGCTTCACTGTCCTGCATTATTTGTTAAGCTGCTCTTCTGGTTTCCGGATCCATTATCTTTGTAACTGTTTATTTATCCTGTTCCAGGACTGTGGCCATCCGTGCACCTCCAATGACCCTGATAGCTGCCTCATGCCTATCTCCCCGCAGCACTTTATTGACCTCTTCAAGTTCTGAATCCTCATCGTTCTTCAGCAGAGCGTCCGTTTACCATCACTCCAAACTCTGAGAGTGCATACAGGACCTTGATGTCGTTTTTACCCAAATACAAAGGGCTTGAAATGAAAGAAATGACTTTTGTATGTTGTTATCTTCTGACGCACAAATGTTTGAGGATGTTACTCTACATGTTTAATGATTTAAAGAATGTTGGTCAAAGGTGAAATATAAAGGTAGGATTTATGTTTTCCTGCTTGTCTTCTACAGTATAAAGGTCACTCCTGGCAGAGCAAAGAACAAAATATGTTAATGTAAAATGATTATGTGAAAGTATTTATGTTAAAGTTGTTGTAAACTGTTGATGGTAGGAAAGTTCTGGTACATTTTGTTCAAGAGGTTGTTTACTACAGAAAAAAAGACAGTGTTCATGGTTTTTTAAGACTCAAACTCTTCAGCTCTGTTTCTTTTTGGTGTTTATTCCCAGCAGTAACTGAATGCACATCCTGTTTGAGTCCCTGTTTACATGATTTATGTTGTCCTGTGTATTTTCTTGTCGTACTCTGTGTACATTGGAAGCCTTGACATTTAAAAAATAATGAAAAACCCCTTCAGTGTTCGAAGTTTTTACAATAAACTTTTGTCAGAACAGTCAAACGACTTAAAAAGGAGGATAGGGAAAAAGTAAAGCCGGGGGAAAAACTTTTGTATCCTTTCTCCAACTTTTGTATTAGTCCTTTGCTGTCCCAATACTCTGATGGTACTCTTAACGACTTTTATGGGACAGGAACTAGTTATAAAAGAATTAAATCTTTTTAAAGACCTGTTTGTGTCCTCTCTTTTTTATGCGTTTTTTTATAAAGTGATCACATTTGGATTTATACACTCTCTGGCTACTTTATGAGGAACACCATAGGTTAACATACCTTGCACACAAGATGAACCATACAATATATTTCATTAGTCCATGTGGGAAACATCCCATAGAAAGTGTTTAGGGAGGGCAGAACCTGGCAGTAACATGTCTTGCAGATGATTTCCATCAATCACATTCATTATGAGCTTATTATAACTATAGAAGTTGCACTATAGAAGTTGAGCCACACTGTGGAACAAACACTCGCCAAAACATGTTGGAAGTGGAGTGAAAATATCTTTACTGTAAAGCAGTTTTTAGTGTTATTTTGTTTTTCATTAATAAAAGGAATGCAGTCTAGATCAGAAAAAAAAGTTGCCACTGAAGCAATTAGCATCTATGCTAATCTCTGAATGAGCAGTCACTTCCTGCTGCCATTTTGCTTGTAGCTCCCACCTCTTCCTGCTCTTTAGGACTCTGATTAAGCCCTTCCACTTGGGATGCTCACATCGTTGTAGATTGGCTAGTTTAATTTTGCTGTATCCTCATGTACATAAACTCACACTGTCCCCTCTGATATAAAGAAACTCAACATCTGAAATATTTTTTGTTTCCCACAGGGGTTATGATTTAGCAATGATCCAAACAGTGAAAATCCCACAGGCTTTTAGTGGGCTTGCAGCCAAGAGAACCAGCACATAGCCAACTTCCATGCTGGTCAACAAATATCATCAAGCCTGCACCACTCTAGAGTAAAAACAATGCTGAAGGAAAAGGGGTCCAATGTGTAAAGATTGAAGTTAAGATGAGCATTTCTGGGCATAAATACTCAAAGGTTTTCTTTTTTATGATATGCCTTCCATAAAGCTCCTGCCTGGAGCTTGTGTTGAGTTTTCAACTGAAAGGTGAGAAAAGATGATGAGTCAGACTTTAAGACTAAATTACTTATTTTATTTTGAGAAAATACTTCCCTGGAAGTTGGCTTATGTACACTGCCAGAGCAGAATATAGGCACAACATAATAGAGAAACATTTAAACAAAGAAGAGTGGAGACAGGAGCTTTTTAATCACCTAAGGCAGAAAAAGAATCAAATATCATTGTCATTAAATGACCACAAATCATCTCATCCCACTTCAACATAAAAATATGCAAACAGAACATTACAGCAGGAACTGACCAGTGTTTTAAAAAGCAGCAGAAAGTCGTTCTGCTGCTTTGCTGTTGACGCTGAAGAGTGCAGCACAGGTGTATGATGGGTCAACCTGCCTTCCGCTTCTAGGATAATGAGTACAGCAGGTTGAAAGTCCGACTTATCATAGTTTGGCTTATCATGTTACTATCATTTTGATCAGCACTCACCAAAATCAGATTTACACCTCTGTGTCTGTGACTCTTTTACTCCTTCAACAACAAAAGAACTCTAAATCTTCTTTGGATGGCTCACTCAAGATTGTTACAACACACTTTCTCCAGATACTCTTAATTCACAACACATACATACAGCAGGTGTACATGTGTGTGTAATACACCCTGCTTGTTAATATTCAAAAAAGTATTTCATGGATTGTGTGACAGCACAGATCTTCAGGTGATGATTAATGTCCCATAAAATCCAGTGTACAAGGCACACTTTCAACAAAGTTCACAGACAGAGGTACCAATCTCTCAATATACAGAGTCTAGAGATGAGGAGTCTGTACACAGAGGTCGTGAGAGAACATTAGTCCCAAAACATAGAGACTAGCACTCAGGAAGCTTTGGTGTTTGTAGGTGAACATCTGCTGTTGAAAATAAATAGAAGGAACTTTATCTGTAAAGATAGCATACCATAATCTACAATTGCGCACAGCCTGATCAGCATCCTTTAAAGAATGATGAGGTAGGAGCTTCGAGCAAGATTAGCATAGATGCTAACAGCTTCACATGCAGTTTTGTCAGATCTGGAGCTCATATCTTTGTTAAATGGAGACCAATAAAACTTAAAGCACTATTTGATATAAATGATATATTCACTTCACTTCCAACATGTTTGGTGATAATTTGTTCTTCATAGAGCCTTACGTTTTGTTTTTTACAGTAGGACCTGCCTAACTGATTAGCCTGTAATAAATGTAGTCCAAGTAGGTTCATTATGACTATGTAGATAATATGAACGTAATAAATGTAATTGATTGTCCTAGATGAATTGGTCAGACATGATCAGGTAAAGTTCTGTACATAGTGCACACGTGTTAAGAATGTCATCACGGGGGAGCTGGTTTTCAAAGTGTTAAGCAATCAGACATGTCCCTTAATGTCCAGGCTGACTCAGGCTCAATTCTGTAAAGTCCTGCACTTTTGTTCAGTTCTGTTTTATTTTTCCCTAATGTTCCATGTCCTGTTTTATTTTGAAATCTCACACCCTTGTCTCTGTACCAGTTGGTTCCTGCCCTCCTCCTGTCTTGTGCAAGCCTGCTCCTGGTTGTCTCCACTCTGCTGCGTCTCATCCTGCTCTATTACCTCTTGCAGTTACTACAGCTTGCAGTAAGTTGTTTAACACAAACCACAGGCATCACCAGAACTACAAAAAACCATGCATTCTCTGAGGCATAAAGTGTCTCTCAATTAATGGTATTGATTGCTGGTGGGTTCTGAGACTGACCGGTATAAAGAACTGGATCATGACACTCAGCTGATGCAGCTGTTACTGACACACTGAAAACAATCAGACGCTTTGGAAATTAAACCACATTCATGGTGTTGCAAGCTGCCATTCATTCATGCTGATATACATGGCACAAAAGGTACATGTAGCCAGCACTTGGTAAGTTATCCCCTCATTAAATAAAGAAGTTGTGTAAGTATGTAAATAATTTTTGCTTTAAGATTTTTTGTTTATATTTTTCTTTTAACACCCAAAGCTTGACAGAACCATATTAAGATATTAAATGGCTTAATAAAACATCATTTTCAAACAAGGTTGTCCACATGCACCTGGCACCAGGACACCCTAGACCGCAGTTCGATGATCGACTTTGTGGTCGTATCATTGGACTTGTGACCGCATGTTTTGGGCACTTGGGTGAAGAGGGGGTACATTCCAGGCACATCCCACCCGGGGAAGACCCAGGAGAAGCTGGAGGGACTATGTGTCGCAGCTGGCTTGGGAACACCTCAGGATCCCCCAGAAAGAGCTGGACAAAGGAGAGAGAGAGGGAAGTCTGTGTAGGCTTCTGCCCCCGCCACAGATAAGCGGAAGAAGATTGATGGATGGATGAATGGCTTGTTTATCACTGATCTAAGCATATATTTTATTGTTTTGTTAAATTCATATTCCAATTTGTTTGGGGGTTGTTTCGTTTTGTCTTTTGGTCGTGCAACTTTTGATTCATTCATCACAACATCAATGCATAAATACTCTGATAGGGTCTGATCAGGTTTTCAGGATAAAAAAATGCTTTAGCTTGGTTATGCTTAAAAGGACTGAGGCTTTACTTGCATTACTGCAAAAAAAAACCCAGCAGAATTGTATTGGTTGCCAGGGTTAATAGCTGTTATTCAATGACTCATGTCCATGGCCCGCAAACAAATCTGCATAAGAAAAATTCACCCTCCCACTTTCTATTGCTTTGCCTTGATAAATGTTTGTTGAAGACATTTCCTGAGCCATTTTTAGGGAAGGGACTTGAAAAATATGTCCAAGAGACATCTTGAATCATCAGAAAAGGATTAGAATATGGGTCCTTTGACAGATTTTCAGTCATTAGGTCATAATTCTGTATTTAAAAAACACTGAAGTGCTGTAAACAAACTTTGCACAGTGCTGGTGTGATTACAAAAAATCTTAATGTGAGACAACAACTGACAAGTGGAGGTGAGTAGCACTTAAAGCTTGCCATGGGTATGTACTTTCAACTATCACAGTGGAGTGGGAGCCCTCATACCCAAAGCTACACCGTGCTAATTAAACATGGCAAAAAGGGATGGCATTGAAAGAGTACACAGCTCTAGAGAAACTACTTGTTCTGGATCCTGCTGAATGGGATGCAATAATCACACAGAAAGACAGTTTAAACCCTCTTCCCCTCTTCATGACCCCTCAATACAGACAGTCTTATATACTTATGCAACTTGTACACTGGATTTTATGATACAAATTGAGGCTTTAGACCAGATGTGCTGCACCAAAAAAGGAAATCAGGAAATCAAGTCTTCAGTAGCATGTTGGCATCATTACTGATTCTCTACTCTATTAATTATATGAAAATTATTTCATTCATTGGCAATATAATATGTCAATGCCAAGCCAGTGATTATCACAGTCAAAATGGTACAGTAGTTTAAGGCTCTCATTTGCTGTCACTTTTCAGTTTGTTGCAGTGATGAAAGTGAGGAAATAAAGCCTGCTAAAAGCAGACACTTGCGGTCTTCAAGGACTTGAGAGCTAAAATAACATGGAAGAAATTCATGGTTCAAGTTCAAGCTTTAACTACAACATCTCAACATCTCATCTGGCAGATGTTTGATTCATATCTTCACCTTCTGGATTGATGTCTAAGAACAGAGGGGTCTCAAAGGATAAAAAATCTCCTATTTAAACCCCTCCCATGCTCCCTCCGACACAATCCCTCTGCTCATCCTGCTGATACCAGCCAGCTTGACTTTGGCGCGTGCTGTCCACGTAATAGCCGCCGAATCCTTGGAGTCTGTCAGGTTAGCATAGCGGGACGAGTCCTCCTCTAGGCCCCGCCCACCCCAGGAAGCGATTTCTAACGGGAGATTCAAAGAGTCAGAAAAAGGCACAGGCAAGTCTGCTTTCTTGCTGTTTTCATTTTGGTTCTCCTCAGTTACAGTCTCATCGGCTGTAATCAGGCGAGGAGGCTCCCAGCCCTCCATCTTCTCCAGCTTTTTTGCAGGTGAGATCTGTCTCATTGTCATGGTAACACTCTCCCAGAAACAGTGGCCCTTCTCTTGTTTGTCCTTCTTTTCTTTCTCTTTTTCATCATCCTTTATTTTCTTGTGAGACCTTCAGAAGAAATAGAGACAGACACAGGGTTAACAAACCAACTTTTCTCTATATATAGAACAGACTGGGTGTGTTTGCTGTATCTATACAATGGAGACAAGAACTTTCCCCCTATAGAGAGCAACAATATAGGAATTCCCGGTTGTTGTTTGTTTCAGAGGGTGATTAGTTTTCCCTCTTTATACCTGTTCCTTCAGGGTAAATGAGGCTCTGTCCTACATAAACTGTAAACAAACATGAGTGGCTGTACGTGACTTCAGTATGTCTTATTTCATAAACGGCTTTTCTTCTGCATACACATGTAAATTAACAGCCACTGTGGGGATTTCTTATTTTAATAATAAAAGGAGGGAGTAATGTGGAAATGTTTGGTACATTTCAATGCAAACAATATAATATTCTTTTTAAAATACTTTCATAAGTTTGGAGTGACCACAAATGGTCAAAAAAATTTCAGAGCCTGATTGAACTAAAAGTGTCACTGTTTGATGCGTGCTTGAGAAACAGAGATCATCCCTATCAGCAAAATGGAGGGTTAAATGTCTATTTTTACACCAAGTCTGATCAAAATAAGCCTACTAAGCCCACCAAGGTCAAAAATGACCCTGTTTAAACCCAATGTCATTTTAACATCTGATCATATGGCCTTAACAATACTAAAAACTTACTAAATTTACAAATTAGGATATATAGTGCTAAACACGTTTGAGGTTTATGTCCTTAATTAACAGCATTAATAATTGCCAAAAATATTTTTTTTGTTTAAGTAATGGTTAATATGTATGTATGTAAAATAGTATTTTAATGCTAAAATGTAACTGTTGTAATCCATGAATTTTCAGAGTTACTTTTTCACAAAAAAAGAAAATAGGAAGCACATTATTATTTCTTGATAAAGATGTCCTTGTATAACTAAACAAAAAAATGTTTTATTGGTTAAATGATATGATTGATGATTTTTTGCTTTGCAGAAAGCCTGGTGAGCCAGCTCAAATGAGTCTAAAAGGTGCTTATAGTTTGAAATTCTTTATTCCTGTTCAAAGTTATGTCCAATTGCAACATTTTCAGTTTGAAACATTCATTCATTTTCTATACCCGGCTATCCCTTTCGGGGTTGCGGGGGGCTGGAGCCAATCCCAGCTATCATCGGGCGAGAGGCAGGGTACTCCCTGAATCGGTCGCCAGTCGATCGCAGGGCCACATAGAGAGACAGACAACCATTCACGCTCACACTCATACCTAAGGACAATTTAGAGTTACCAATTAACCTAATGAGCATGTTTTTTTCTGTGGGAGGAAGCCGGAGTACCCGGAGAGAACCCACGCATGCACGGGAAGAACATGCAAACTTCACACAGAAAGGCCCTCCCGACCCGGAATTGAACCGGGAACCTTCTTGCTGTGAGGCCCGCGCTCTACCAGCTGCGCCACCGTGCCGCCCCAGTTTGAAACAAGTTTTTTAAATTGTTTCTTAAGTATTTACTTTGTATATTTAAGCTTTCTTGTTTTCATGACAGGTGGTCTAATGAATTTGATAAGCGCTGTACTTTCAAATTGTAAGTTAGGCTTGCAATATGTAGTTTTGTCAGTTTCCAGATGATAGTGCCATTTTTGTATTATATTTCCACAGTGCAATTCTCCTTGTGACCAAGCGAAATTTACTCTGCAACAATGCAAAAAAAGAAAAGTGTAAAAGTGGTAGAACATTATATTCATAGTATCACTTTCATGGTATTTTTTTCCAAGTGTCTGCCTCTGGAACAAGTGTGACTCTTTTAAGCCGACATATTTTTAAAAAAATCAATAAAATGCACTTATTTTTTTATTTTTCTGATAACCCCTATCGCACCCCACTCAGTGTGAGCCCAAAAGGTACTTCTTTTAGCTCTCTGTATGTGAGATGTAACATTTTTGTATCAAATAGCCCACATTATGCTTTTTCAAAATTTACAAGCCCCACAGTGTGATGAACGTGTCCTCAACATGAAAGAGTACTTCTAAGCACAAGACAAAAATCAGCTGACTGTGTACTTAAAAGTCATTGTTAATCTGCCAATTTAAAACAAGAGTATGTTGGTATAAATGTCAATGTTTGATATTGAAACATACTCATGGTTCCCTTCGATCCTGCATTACAGGGATTTCTTTTTGTTCAACAACTTATGCACAACATGTGTGCTTGTTTGTCCCTCTTTCTGGGAATACTAATGTAAACCTGGCTGTGGCATGAAGGAGTTCAGGGATAGCTGTTAAAAAGCACAATATCTAGCATATTAAGGTTTAAAGCTCTAAAAAAATATTTCTCACTGATGAACAGGAATGAAGTTGAAAAATGATGCAGTGAAAGTGGGAGTGGAAATCTTTATACACAATAATCTCATGGCACTTTTTTGGATGTGGCCACTTTTGGGAGTCAGTGGGCTTAGTGTGACTAATTTCTTAAGGCTGACACAGTACAAAAAAAAGCATGTACCAAATTAGTCCATTTTATTACTATTCAATGACATGTCCTACATGCTGATCTAAAACATGTCCCTCAATTTTTTACAAAGAAAATATTTTTTGTTTTTCATTCAAATGTCAGCACATCATGGAAACTTAATTTGGCACATGAAGGGTCAAACTGATGAAAAAATATTTTGTTTATTTATGAAGGGCACTGAAGAGAGACAAAATACTACTTATCCACGTCTAAACCATTTCCAATTCCGGTGTCTGGATTTTAGTGTAATATGATTACGATAATCTTCATCACATGCCTGGGATGCAAAAGCACTGAGTTTACAGACAAACATGTTAGTGTGTAATCTTACCCTCTGCGGTCAGTCAGCTTCACTCCTGTTAACAAGAAGTGCTCGTCGTCTTTAGAGGAGAACATCTTCTTCTCTCTCCTCTCCTTTTTGGACATGATCTTCTTTACCTTGGCCTCCTGAGAAAAAAAAAACAAACAAGATGGGTTTCACTGTTAGATCACATTGCTAAACCGACCTACCAGATCTGAAGTATGAATATTTATTATCGCTAATGGATTTTTTTGGAGGTGACTTATGATCCCACTAAAAGAGTATGGCTTTAAAAAGGGAACTTTACTGACATTAACCAGCACTGTCCTGAATTCATCTTTGTCTGTATTAAGCTTCAGTAACTCTGCAATAATGAAGCATGTACATCTTGTAAATGTTGATTTTTTTTTCATCAGTCCTTTCTTCTACATATCTCTAGAGAATCAACAGCAGGTTTTTTCAGATATTGGAAAATGGTTCAATCTTATTTCAAGTTGTGTGTACTGTTAGCAAAGGTCAAACTGAAACTTTTACAACACATCCATGTGTAGGATTCAGTAAAGCGACCTTCCAGGTCAGGAAGCACAATATTATTGGTGCAATACGCAGATACTGGCCAAAAATTTAAAAATTGTTATCAACTTAAATTTGCATTTTTGCATAAGTCCATCGAATCATCTTTAAAATCAGCAAAACACCCACACTTACCGCAGTGCTTCTTCTTATCATCACTGCATGGCTAAACTTAAAAATCAAGATTTCATTCTATCAGTATGGAAATGTCATACTGAGAGGAATAAGTCAAATTTCAAAAGACTTTGTGCTCTTGATTAAAAATATTGGTATAAGTATAATAAGTTTGGAAATATCTGTATAACTGATGTCAGAAAAGATTCAATACTGTGCATACCTACATCAGAACTACAAAATTCCAAACTGTTTTGAGCCACTGATTTTTCCTACATGTTTACTCAAATACTAAACCTGGCTCCAAATTACAGTGTTTGAAGGTAGCCAGAAAAACCTTGAATAGCAATGCATCCCCCTCCAGAACACGAATGAAGGATACAGATCATTGGGTTTTTGCTGACTTTAAGCTAGGGCTGAGCGATATGAATCAAAATTTGTATTTTGATATCATGTTTAGCTGGTTTAAATATATCTTTATTTATCTTCCTTTTGTGTTTTGGAGTAGAGGGCTTTAAAAGTCTGAAGTATAGGGCTTCAGCTAACCATTTTCACAGTCATCATTCAAAAAGCACTTGCTGAAATGTGGAAAAGATTCTTTATGCTAAACCTTTTTCGGCAACTGGCGTTCTTTTTAACAGAAAAAACATCATTCTGCTCATTATTTGAGATCTGAATATGAATCCATAAGCCACTGTTTTTCATTTAACCAGCCTCCTCCTCTTTTTGTTTATTTGTCATTTCATTTTTGCTTTTGTGGAGCGGACAAAAGAGGGAGCGCCAAACACACATTTAGGAGAATTTCTCAAAAAATCTTTATATATCTTCCAGCCTAACTTCAACTTGTGTCAAGGTCTTAAAACGTTTCCTAAATGGACACAATGTGTGTGAGCATCAGCAACAAAATCAGGCTAATTTTATTCATTAAAATGTGTTTGTCTTTGCTGCTCACAAGCCAAACATGGCACAATATGATGTATAATTTTTGCCTAAATGCCCATCTCCATTCTCCCATTCATCACGCACATAAATGCAGATGAGTTAGTAAAGATTTTGAGGAGCTGCTGGAGGACTTTCCTTGGTAGTCTTTGACTCTTCTCACTCAGTGGAGCTTGTTTATCTGTTTGACACAATAGCGATAGAGCTCCCATCGACTTCAGTCAGTAAAATGATTAATGTTCACTTTCAACTCCATGAGAGCAGACTTTATTTCACTCACAGAGAGCTTTGAATTGACAAGACTTTGGGTCAATCTTCCCTCAACACAAAACACTTCACGTCTGTTTGTGCAGCTGTACAGTAAAGCACTTAATGTTTCTGTTTACAAAGAGAAACACAGGACATGGAATTACATCTTTAACAGAAGGAGTGTTGACAGCAAGCGTTTGATGCTGAACGACGCAACGCACCATCTGTTGCTTCAGTGATAATGTGGAGAGCTATTTTTTTATCATAACCAGTGGCGAGCCATTCACAGAAATAATTCAAGCAGCATCTGGTTCAAGATTGCTGTTTATCGTGGCTTATGCTGTTGAAGTAAAGTGTGTTCTGGTATTCTGGCTGCCTTGGTTCTAGGTTTTGGTTTTGTCACATTCAAGCTGATTTTCAGTCTGTAATAAAGTTTGAATATGATGAGTCTTTGGGGTAGTTTCATGCAAATGGTGCCATTACTTTTGCATTGACGGCAGGCACATACCACTAGAAGCCCCTCTAAAACTCCCTCAGACTCCCCCCGTCACATCAGAACTCCTCCCTGCCCTCACACACATCGATTCCGCCCTCCTCAGTGATTATGGAAAAAACTTCTGGCTCCATTTCACTCCGTGCCTGGGAAGAATTCCCAATGTCAATTGTCAAGGTCATAAAGTTTACTCCTACCACATCCGTGCCTGCCTTTGCTGTGCTGTTATCAAAACATTCTCACATTGTTTGATGAATGCGTCTGACCTTGTGAACCCGCGTAAGCTCTTTCTTTTGTTTCTATATTTTACCTGTTGAGGATGTGCTTGATTTAAAGCAGTTTGTATTCAGAACATAAATTTCTGTTTCATCTCCCCTTGTTCCATGCTGCATCCAAGATCAGAGGATGTGAAAGCAGCCACAATAAGCAAACAACTTCTGTCATCTCTTAAGCCAAACAGGAACATGGATAATAAGATCTGTCAGCAAGGCCAAGATTATCCTTCAGAATATCAAAGTTGAGACAAAATGACCTCAAACAAGAGTTTATGCAACATATGTGAACCCTCGTGATCCCACACAGGACCTCGTCTCACATTTTAAACTGTGCAACATTTGAAGGATTTGTTAACTCAGCCTATCTTTAGTATCTCAAAAGAAGACAGGCAGTGCTGCTGATAAAGGAAAAATGTAACCCTCCTACTGCCTCTTATCATAAACATGCCTGAGGGCACGGTGCTGCCAGTTCCATGGTTTAAAATCGCCCAAATATTTCCAAAATCTCTCTCAGCCAATTCACCACCTGGTTTCCTCTCCTTCTTTCTTCATAGCAAGATTAGCTGGTTATTGAAGGGTTGGGAGTGAAGGGAGTATGATAAAGGCTGTCGGGGAAATGTTAGTGAGGAATCTTAATCCACTCAGTGATGTTGGCCTGAGTGACCTTCCTGTTGATTGATTTGACAGAGAGTAGACAGTGCTTTTGTACAACTAAAGTGCATAAAGCATTAAAAAAAAGTGTCCAAATTGGGTGTTGTTTATTTAGGTAAATGTTATTAATTCTGCCTGATGATGTTTGCCATGCTTGGCCTGCAGTTTTCTCAGTGTATTTCATTGCATTTCTGTTCTTCATGTGGTTAACGCTGCTTTTTAAAACCATTTTAAAATGGTTCATGACCTGACACAGACTATATGAAACCTCTTCATTTTTCAGATCAAAATACTGCCAGACAGCACAATTCCAATGATATGCTACTGATGCCACCAATAGCTTGTTGGTTTATGCCCAGTGGTGACATGTTTCCTTGAGATTTAAACCCTGCCACTTTCCTTTTCAAAACCAATCACACCAGTTTGTGGGCTGGTGTCGTACTGTTCCTCCTGGTGACCAAGGTCCAGAGAGGGTGTGCATGCTGAGCAACACCACTGCTTTTGCAGAGGCCTGGGTTTATGGACCAGAAATCTGGGCACTGGTGATCTAGGCAGTAGGGCTGAACAATTAATTGCAAATTAGATTAAATTGCAATATGGCTTGTTGCAATTTTTAAATGGCAGACAGTGCAATATTTTTAACCCAAAATGTGTTGAACATTTTGTGATGTAGTTTCTTGCAATTTCATGCCTATTTTACCTTTTTAAACCCAGTTTTTACAACTTTATGCCTATATCTTGCTCCCATTCATCTTTTTTTTCAGCCACTGTTAGACCATGTTTACATGTTTTTGAAATTTAATCCCAATTTTGCTGCTATATTCAATTTTCCTTGGTCACTTTTGATTTTTTTTTTTTTTGCAATTTCATACCTATTTTGCACCTATTAACTTTTTTCCCGCTTTCGTACCATTTTTTACCCAGTTTTTACAATTGATGAAGAACATTAAAACAATCTCAGAGTAAATCGCAATTGCAATACTGGGGGAAAATATTGCAATTAGATTATTTTCTCAAATCGTTCAGCCCTACTAGGCAGTACTGACATTACCACTATCAGTGGCATAGATATACAAAGCCTGGGTGCCATGTAGGGCTGTGATGTCCATGAGGTAAGAATGGTAAGGCAAAGGTGGTCTTTGTGTTGGTTTGATGAGCAGTAAGAGCTCCACGAAGGAGGTTAATCTGGTCTGATTTATTAGAGAAACCTTTTTTTGATGTTACTGAACATTTTTAAGAAAATTACTTATTCAAAAACCTAACTTAACTTGCTCTGTTGGATAAAACAACTTTTTTCTCTTGTTTAGATCAATCCTATGCTAATGGTTATTTTCAAAAATTATCCACTCTATTTTATGTATTGATTTATTTATTAGTAGTATTTATCATTATTATCTTATTTATTTATCTATTTTCCATTTTACCTCTTCTATCTGCCTTCTTATTTTCAATCTTCCTGATGTGATGTTGTCAACCTTAAACAATCTTAAATTAATCTATGTATCTGGAAATCCATTATCTGTCTACTGTCCTATTATCTTCTTGCCATTATGCATTTTACCAGCTGTTTCAATCCACAGTTTATATTTTAAATTCTTTGAATTTAAAAATAAATTCATTTTGTTGCTTTAGTTAATGTGATCCTCTGTGCCTTTTCCTCTGACTCTCGTGGTTGCTGATGAACTGATTAGTGATTTTATTGTGCTTTGTTTTCTGCCTTTGTTCTGTCTGTTAAAGCACATTGTAAACCTCTGTTTTTAAAGGTGCTATACAAATAAAGTATTATTATTATTATTATCAGAATCAGAATCGGGTTTTATTGCCAAGTATGCAACACATACAAGGAATTTGACTCCGGCAGTTGTTTTCTCTGGTACAAGGAGGTAGACACAAACAAGACACAATAAAATAAAATAAATGTAAGTGTAAAAAGAGAGGCTAAGCTCTTAGTACTAAGCTAACAAACTTAGACAACTTTTAGTATTTGCCTGTGACTGTTCAAAGGTAATACTGAGTGAATTACCTCGTTTTATAAGATCTTAAATATTACTGATTGTTTTCCGTCTCCTACATTTAGTGTGCAGGTCAGAGGATAAAACAGGGCCTTTGCATGAACGGGAGGCCCTGATGTGTTTGTGAAACAGTTCCCACCTGACAGCCCCAGCAATATACTGGTTACTGCTGCCCATGTAGGTACAGGAGATGTCTCCACTAGGAACTGATCCTATCATTAGAGCCCAAGTCTCCTGGGTTTATAGTAAGTTCTCCCTCCTCCTTCTACTCCATATTTGTCAGAGTGGACTGTGGATCAGATCTGTTGCAGTTTGAAACCAGAGATGCCAAAACAGATTGAGTTCATGTATGCGTGTGTACTGAGTTCCAGCTGTATCTCTTCATGCATGTGTGCACGTACAGAGGCCCACTTATTCACCATTCTCCTCAGCCTTAACCTCAGGGGCCTCCAGATGCAAAGTAGCTCAGAGGCCAGTAATCTCTCCCGCCAAAAAGCAAGTAAACCAAGCAGCTCTTAGAGGCCCGCTGTGTGGGGGAGATTTACCTGAAGCCCCATGCCTGGCAGAACAATAGAGCTCTTATTGGACCAAATTCTTCCATTCCTACCCCACTGAAAACTGGGAGATTAAAGAGGCATTTGAGTTTGGAAATATAGCTATTTGTGGTTTCCAGACTGTTATTTCAGACAGAAAACCAGGTCAGGCTTTAGAGACTGGAGCTCTTGATGGATCAAAAATCAGAATAGAAAAAAGAATTCAAGAATTGGGAATGGGTTTCCACTTGAGGCATTGATACTCTGCTTTTATTCACAATTCCCTTATCAATGCTTTCTAGTTATTTAGCTTGCCTTTAATAACAAAGATGTCACAGTGTTGCAAAAGGCAGTAAACACTAACAACAACAAATGGATTAAATAATTGATTGCAGTGAAAGGGAGGTGGAAGCTATCTGAAGCCTGAACTTTCCAAAGAAAACAGAACTAAAATGTGCTAAGTATGTTCCTTGTCCCTTGTTTTGTCATATAAAATACAAAAATTGTAGCACTAGTATGTCAATAAACCATGTGGGGTGCAGTTTAGTTGAGAGTGAGATCTGGTAGTAGGTTGTCACCAACACATATTTTATTATTCGACTAGCACCAAAGTAAGTGCTAGGTAATGCAAGTCATTAACAAAAAATTTAAATTACTTCAGCATGCTTGTTTTCGTGAACTACTCGTAAGAAAATAAAGTTTAAACAGGACATTAAATGAGACGTCCTTTATCTGGCAATGGAGTGAGCCTTTCCATCCCAAAGGTTACCTCCATGTCCAGGGCTCTGTACTTTTTGTGTCCTAATATGAGCATAAAGCACCCGACAGTAGAAGAATTGTAGCCGACCTAAGTGTCAGAATGGCGAGGCTATTTTCAGCCTTGTTATTCTTCCACAGTGATTGTTCCCATCCAAAAAGCCCGGCTCCTCGAAAGAATGCTGCGTTTCCTTCCCCTCATGGTCCCGGCCACTCTTATCCTCACAAACAGGACAGGTTTTGAAATACGTCCTGTGAACTGAGTCACCTACAGGGGCTTTACATACAAGAGGAAGGCAGCCAGAGTTCACAGACAATACACTGGGACTGTTTGAGGTGTACACTCCAGCTTTAGATGATCAGTTCAGACACAGCTCCACCTTTTAGTAAAGAATTGTTGTGAGTACAGATCAGGAGATTTGTACGTCTATCATAGACAAGGGCACCTCGCTTGTAATCTCACTAGTGCAAATGTTGCTTGGACTGAGCACAGCAGTTGATAAAGTCGCTGCAAAGGCTACAAGAATGTTTGTTCACCAGCCTCACTTTAAATGTTCGCCTTCTTTTTCTTTGTCACATTTTTCATAAGAAATTAAAATGAGTAATTTACTCTTTTGTAGTAAACTGGGATCAGTAATAGGTCATACAAAGTTGTTTACCAAAACCCTGATCAGGTTGCTCAACTAATTCATTAATCTGTTTTAAAGAATGTGTGATCTACTTCCCCTAATTAGGGCCTGAGCACCAAGGTACAAGGAACCTTGAGGAAATCCGAGGGATTACTATTCCACTCTGTTGCTTATTTTATTCATTTTTAGCACACTAACATGGTGAGCTTTAGCATGTTGTTCAACTGTCAGTAAATTGCCCTCTATTTCATTTATGTCCAAACTCACTGAAAAGTATGTACAGCAAGTTTAGAATCTGTAGTCTAGTCTGATCTGATTGGGTTCTAGGTTAAACATGCAAGAGAATATTGACCTTCCACTGAATTATCTACATGTATCAGTATGGCCTGATGGTTTGCTGTTGAACTAACACGTTCTCATGCACTTTAAATCTGTCATTTAACACAAGCACACTAATTTTCCTAAAGACATATCGACTGACTGTTGATCAAATCCTCCTTAAATTTCCTTAAATATGCTTTATTGATGGTTTCACACTGACACATGCCAGCTTTGGCTCCCAACGCAATGGTTTCTGTGCCAGGCAGGTTTTTGTGCTTATTGTGGCGGCATCTCCTGCAGTTCTCTCACCATTCTGAAAAACTCGGTACACTAATGCTATACATTTCTTTACAAGGGGCAAAACTCTGTGTAATTAAAAGAATTGTGTGAGAAAACAAGCCACTAAAACAGCCTGGGGTCATCACATGCTAAAAGCAGTTGGCTTGCATCCTCTTAAAGTCCCAATAACCAAGACACTTTGATTGGAAACTATTGGGACGAGGGAAACTATCCTCCATAAGTAAAAACGGTCATAATAACAGTTACTACAGTAACTTTCTAACTGAGGCCATTTTCTGGTACCAGTTACAGTGATAAATACAGTGTCTATCATTTATGCTACTTCAGGAAACCAAGAGTACTATGATCAAACACAAATGTAGAGCTGGGCAAAAATTGATTAAATCAATGAATACAAATTATTTTCAGCAGCAGATTTAAAAAGTTAAAAATCGAGATTTTTTTTCCTTGCCTTAGTCCAATTGTTAGTAGTTGCAATTTTTGAAAAAAAAAAACAATTTTCATGATGGTCGGCCTTGTAGGGTTTGCACAAGCACTTTTATAGGCTTGTATTTGTTATTTAAGCAGATTAAATGTTGATCAGAGAGTTTCTTGCTAATACTATAAAAATACCTCAGCCTTTTAGTGTTTATGTAGACAAACCTGCCTACGTTTATACTACATAATCAACCTTTTATGACCCAGACTTTGACTTTAAGCGGGAAACATGAAGATAAAATGAAGGCAAAACTTGATTTGTTTCATTTTTATGTCACTGGGAGTTTTGTTTCTTTTAGGGAGGGAAAAATCGATTAAAATCGTAAATCGAGTGTTGGGGGAAAAAAACAGGGATTTTATTTCTAGGCCATATCGCCCAGCTCTACCCAAATGGATACAGATCAGTAAAAATAAGCCCCTTTCATGATTCTTTATTAATTTATGGATGAATGACTCCTGAACAATCCACACACACTCACACCTGATGATTTGTTCAGAAAGTATATGTAATTAAAGGTCATTTACTTATAAATAAATAGGCCGATATCTGTGAGATTAAACAAACTGTCACTGAAGCTGGGCCCTTGAAAAGGTCATTAGTTACTTGTGAGGACTGCATAGTGCTAATGTCTAATATTATCTCTACTGGTTAGAGAAAGCACCAGACGAGCAACAAGAGTAACCTTAATAGCATCAATAAGACAGAAAAGTCACAGAATTGATGTACTGATCTACTTTATTGTCTCCTTCAGTTTACTCTCTTGATGTCTCCTGTACTATCACCTCACTGTGGGGGCGGAAGTTGTCACCCCAACTCTCTGAGTGAGACTGACCAATCAGAGGGCTTCTTGCTTGTTTCAGAGGAGGTACCGCCCATAAGAGTCATGTAGAAACACAAACAAACTTCTGGAAAAGCAAATGAATCTGTGGTTCATGAGTACAATATTTTGGTTTGGAGACAAACCTTTGAGTATATCAAGTCACTATTTCAAAATACATTTCATTTGTTCTGCATGTTTTTGTATATGCTAATTTTCTTTACATTTTTTTTTGTTTTCAAATACATTCTTTTAATTGCATAAGGAAGGTCCAAAATAAGTCACATAACAGATTTAAATGCCAGTGGTTTGTTTTCTCTCTTGTTTTCTATCAAACTACATGAACGTCAGCCATCTAAACTGGCTCAACAGCACTGTTCTGGACCTAACGAGTTATTAATTGTATTTCTTCTGAACCAAAAGCCTCTTTAAACATTGAACATTAATACATTAAAAATGTACACATGGTGGCATTTAATAGGTTAATAGATATATTATCCTCATGCCAAATATCACTATGCTAAAATGTTTCAAGCTTTTTCCCACACCTCTATCAGGTATAGCCTGCTTTACCACTTAATACAGAATGTCACTTTGTCAACATAATTTAAAAAAGAAAAGCTAATAAACATGTAATAGAGTCATTTTCGTGTTTTCACATCTTTCCAGATTCCACAGAAAACAGTTAAAAGAATATATAAACATAACACATAAACCAGAATTAATCTTTATAATTTTTACCAAAACTTCCCCAGACTCACTCTTTCCAGTCTCAAACTGTGCACTGCAGGAGAAAGATGACAGTATGGGGACACACATATCAGCCATAAACAACAAGCGAGACAGTTTTGCAGAGATAAAGTGAAAGATAAAAGAGGGGATGACAGCTAAAGCATGACATGTTTACAGATAAACACTGCAGTCCTCTGACCGTCCTGCTTCACCTCTGCTGCACACTGTGCATGTTTGTGTATTTGAGCTTTGAGATGGTTTAAGGATTGAGATAATTGTTGAGACGCTGGATTGATTTGTTCAGGGTTATGCAATCTTTTGTGTAATGTGATAATGCATTTTAAAGAGCCGATGAACATGGCGAACATGTGAGCAGATAAGAGCAGCGTGTGTATGTGTGTGTATGTGTGCGTGTGTATGTGTGTGGGTATGTGTGTGTGTTACGGCCACATAGTTGTGAAGTTGTATTGTTTACCTTGGACACTGCAGTCACAGCTTCCTCCTCCTCTTCCTCTCCTTCTATGTCTTTGTCCTGAGACACACACACATAAACACACACAGAAGTACTTAGTTAACACAAATAGCAACCCCCAAACAAACCCACATCATCCCACTTTACAGCAGAGAGGTGTGTGTGAGGAGTGCGTGCAGGACATCCTGTGTAAGACAGGGAAACCTGTAAAAGGTTGTGTGGTTAAAAAATGTGTTTATGGGGCAGGATGGATGGATAGATGAATGGATGGATGGAGGGTTCAATAGATAAATGGACAGATCTTTTGATAAAACAGACGGACAAATTGTTTATTGAGTATATATGAATGGATGAATTGATCAATTATAGGAATGAATTGATGAATTGGTACCAGAAATATAAATGTACGCAGCATTGATACATTTTTTTATGTATTCATTCATCCATTGATGGATGACTTGATGGACAAATGCAAGGTTGATTTCATCACTGAATTAACCATCTATTAATGAATTGAAGGATGGTCAAATTGATTATAAATATATGCATTGTTAGGAATAGTATTAATTCAGGGATGAACTTAAATATAAATGGAAAATGGATGGATGATGAATGGATGGGTGGATGGATGATATATGGATGCATGGATCTTTATACAGTATATTATTGTACGGATGAATGGAAGATTGATGGATGGATGAATTACTAATAAAGGGTCGAATGGATGGATTGATGGATAGATTTTAAATGAATAGTTATTTGGATGAATGATAGATGAATATTTAATGGATGGATGAACTGTTTCCGAATGGTTATGAATGATTGTTTACAATGAATGATTAGATGCTGGATGGATGGATGGATGGCAACGTGGATGGATGGATGAATGAGTGGATGAATGGACACTAAAATGTTCTCACTGAATGAATCTCTTCTCTGCATTTACACGGCGCCGAAAACTGTCAATTGGATACGTTTTCATTGCGTTTTGGCCTTGCGTTTACACTGAAACACGTTGCGTTTTGTCTCAAAACTGAAACTTTTGAAAATGGGCTCCAGAGTGTAAAGTTTCCAAAATGCTCTCCATGCAGCGCTGTGTAAACCCGCATCGAAGCGTTACAGGGTGAAACGCTGACGTCACCACATGCGCAGTACTCTTTCAGATGAAGGCTGCGCGCGCATACCAGACACAACAACAGCTTTGGCCGTCTGCCGATTAACGTGTGAACCTCTTACTGTGCTCAGTTCGTTATCCAGACAAAACTATCCAGACTGATTTGTTGTCCAAACTGATTTGTTGTCCAGAAACTCCTGCGTCTCTGTGCGTCTATTCACCATTATTGTTTGTGTGAAAAGTTTTTCTTCTTCGTACGTGTATTGTAGCAGCGCTGCCTCTCTGCAGACCTACACCACCATCTACTGAACCGGCATGCATACTACAGCAGTTCCACACGTCTCCAGCGTCGTCGTCTGAACGCAGAAGAATTTGAAAACGCAAAGGAAAAAACTTTGGATCTTTAAGCCAGGAGTGTCCGTGTAAACGTAGTAAGTGTTGTGATGCATCAGACTGATTTCTTCAGTAGAAGTGAACAGAAAAGGGGGCTGATGTCGAAATGCTCAAAAGTGAATGATCAAGAGAACAACAGTTCTGAAACTAGACTAACAAGTTTTTAATTCTCTGACTGTCTCCTGCCAACTATTATAATGTTCACATCTGAGAGCAGTTTTCTTTGTTCAAGATGCATGTCTTTAAAGGATTTGCATTTTCTTTGTTCAGGACTTTTATCAGCTCAGGGGTTAATAGAAGACCTTGATGTTTCTACTTTCAACTCTTCAGGCCAGCGTTTTGAGGAGACAAGTCACTGTAATTAAGTCAGAGTCGACCTTATAGTCACAACACAGGTATAAGTGAAGAACAACAGGGATACATATGTACTGAACAGTTAGTGAGAGTATTTTGCAAAGCAAGGTATAAGCTGCATATGCTTAAGTTTACAATGAAACATTGCACAATTTATGTCTCAAAGCTGTAAAATCTCTCTGGATGAGTTTTCACCCATCAGTGAAAGAGACCTAAATTATATCTATCTATGACAAAGATGCAAACAACACCACCACAAGACTGCTTAGTCATGATATTTAATGCCTTGGAGTCTGCAGCAAAATAGGGTTAAAACAACCAAGTTACACTGTGAAACAGCCTTTTCTGACATTTTCCACAGAACAAGAGCGATTTACTGTTAAAAGAAAGCTGAATTATCCATTCATTACATTTTCTAACCATCCATCCCTTTATTTATCCATCCATCCATACATCTTCCCATTCATTCAACTTAATACTGATCAATCTACTCGTCATAAACTACCAATGATTTACCCATCTATCTTACAATCTATTGCTACTGAATACCATTCATAGATCTTTTGAGCATAAATCCATTGATTATTCATCCATTACCAGTCAATATCCATCCATCTATCTCGTCATCTATCCATCTTTACATTGATCCATCCATGCATTTCTTATTCATCATCCACCAATCAATCTATTCATAATTAACTTCCATTCATCCACTGCCTATTCATCCCTTAGCAATGATCCATCCATCCATCCATCCATCCATCCATCCATCCATTAATTCCATCAGCCCTTTCACTATCATCCATAAATACATAGACTCTTTTATTATTATTAATCTTTGTCCTTTATTTAGTTCACATTGTTTTGTGGAGTTATGGAAGCACAAGGGAGCATGGCACAGCAGGAGCTCCATGAACACACACAGTCAGACGTGTAGTGTCGTGCTCCCCAGCTTCCTTAAAGGAGACATATCATGCTGATGCATGATTTAATACTTACATATAATATAATAAATTTGAAAACAAGACCTTACACCCCCTTAATTTTCAAAAAATTAGATATTGTATTTTTTCTGATATCCTAGAACGAGATTTGATGCCTCTGAAAGTAGGTCATTGCGAGATGTCCACGAGATTTCAAACATCATGACGACACGAGGTACATTTCTTTTTATTGGAGTAATCTGATAAAACACTTCTTCCTCTGTGATGTCCGTTAGCCCCAAACCCTCACCGAGGAACACATCCAGCAGCAGGGGTATAAAACTCCCTCACTCACATTCCCTCATTACCAGCTCTGGCCTGCAGGGGGACTCAATACATGGTCGCTGCTTGAGCCTGCCTGGAAAATACAGTAGAAGAAGAAGGACAGGCTGGCTCTACCCCCGATAGAACTGACCAGTCAGAGCACAAAGGGCTGAGACGTTGTGAGGTAACTTAAGGTCATCCTTGAGATGAAGCGTTTCAACATGCGCTTCATAATGGCCTAAAATGAGGATATTGAGAACACTATTGTGGAGCATTGAAGGAACTAAATGACTTGTACTGAGGGCAGAAATGCTTTACAGGCATTCTAGTCTGGCATAGTGAAAAGGAGAAACAAGCATGATATGTCCTCTTTAACTTGGTTCTTTTGGGAGGCCAATACAGAGGGGGAAACACTTCTGTCCCTTATTATTCCCCTGTGAAGTTCATTTTGTAGTGAAAATATCTTGAGGGGTAGATATCAAGCCTTGATATGTGAATATGCAAATTGTAAAAGATCAACTGTACAGAAATGAACAGCGTTGACTATTAAATCTGTTACCAGAAGCTTTATTTGATCACTAGACAGATGACATTTGGACATTTTTCTAACTTGGCACATACTGACTCTGCATCTAAATGTACACCAAGAGTTTATAACACTTTAAACCAAGATCTCTGAGCCTTACTGCTCCTAAATTTGAAAGCATTTTATATTGAAATGTGCTTTGGCTATAGCTGGCCACAAAAGAAATCAACATTGACAAATGTCTTTAGATTTACAGCTTGAATTGGACTTGTTTCTAAAAAGCATTACACTATCAGAGGATACAAAGAAATCATCAGGCATTCATATGAGCCTGAGATTACAGAAGTGGAGCCAGATCAACTGTAAAATGATCAAAGCTTTAAAACTTCTGATGTCTAATAACCCCATGAGAGAGAGGGAGGAGGAGAAATGGTGGTCAGACATGTCTGTGCAAAGTCAGCTGGGTCTCAGCCACCTGAGCTGATCAAAGACGCACATGCACTCAAACATATGATTGCCGACAACTGTTTGAGTGTAAAAGCATTAGGAAGGGAGGCAGAGAGGAGAGGGAGGGGACAGGAGAAGAGAGAGTGAAGTTCTGCATTCACGCCTCAGGGGGTATTTTTTTTCCCTTTGTTTTGTCTCCCTTTTCCTTTTTGACTCAGTCTGCCTGTGTGTGTGTAAATTTTAGCTCAATGTTGTCTCGAAAAATGCCAGATTACCAGGCAATAAGGATGCAGGCTGAATTTTAATACCAGAGTGCCATGAGTAGTCTCCAAATGCACAGGGACTCTGAAAATGTTTTTGTCCCCTGCAGTGCTGTTAAAATTCACATGAAAACTCAATTAATAAAAGTAATCAAAATTCAATGGAAGACTTGAGCACTTTGTGAAATGCTCCGGTAAAATAGTTTGGGAAAGGGAAATATAGTACCCTCTTAACTATTCAGTGTGGGGGCCTTCAAATGGGGTTTGAGTTTACATCATTCACAATGCAAGTTGTATTGTTTTAGGGTTTCCAAAAATGGTGGGGCATACATACATACATAAGGGGTCAACCACACAGAGATGAGTTTAGGCAGTATCTACAAAAGGTTTTTTTTTGTCATTTTGGGAGTACCCAAAATCATATTTTTGAAAACTAAATGAATAAATGTCAAAACACTGTTCTTGCATTTCTGTGTGTGCAACAACAAATATTCTTTGAAATAATGATCTCATAGCCACGCCTCTACCTTGAACCACATGTGCAAAGCCCGACAACAGAACACCAGAAACAATGCTCAAAAATATTGTGACACATTTATGCTTTACTGCAGAAGCTGTTGATCTCTGATGCTTATTTGTCTACACTGCAAGTAACAAATAGACATGGAGAATATGCCAATGTTTGTTTACATCAGACATGTTTCATGCTCATGCTTCCTGTCCTCTTCTCTGGTTGTTGGTGTATGTTTGCAGCAGCATTACAGAGCCACTACAGGCCTGGCATATATATCGCAGCATTTTCAGTGTTTTCACAGGAACAGACATATTTCTTTGTTTCTTGAAACAATGCCATGTTTATGGAAAACAACTGTTTAGTCCCCATGTGTAGAGGTCAAACAGTGTAGCGTTTATTTAGATGACATTTATCTCTGCTCTCATTGAAACACATTAATAGATACTGTAATTTTAGCATTTTCGTATACAAAGCTAAGATAGGAACAAGTGATCTTTCCATTCCCCCTCTGCTCTTGCATAACAAAATTGTTCCCATACACTTACCACTTGAACTCCTAAAGACTTAAGACTTATCAAATACCTTTGAAATGTCACATAACGCAAAGCAACAGAGCCAGGGGAGCTAAGCTAGACATGAATTATGACCGAAAATGGAGAAATCAGCAAGGCATCTTGTAATCAGTTCATGTTTGCAAAATGAAGGCACAAAAACTAACATAACTGTCTTGTCGATGTTAGTACAGCCCGTTTCTGCTTCTTGTTTGTTTGTTTGTTTTTGTATATCTTTGATTTGATTTGTTTTTAGGGCCTCCTTCAACAGACTTGTGCACTAAAGAGTCCTAAAAGGGGGAAGTGAGTTATTTGTGAGAAATTTGTTTCTGGACTAATACTTCAAAATAGATGAACAAGAATAACTGTTTTTTAACTGGCGACATGAAATGCAACAAATATAGTCGTACTTGTTAATCTTAAAGTGTTGCTGTGCCGTTAAAGAGTAAATATTATGCTTTCTGAGATTTATATGCCCTTTAGTGTGTTTTACAGGGCTCTTCCTTGTGACAGAGCTACCAGTAGGATGTCCTACCATTTTTTCATCTCAGTTTTAAAAAACTGTGGAATGCAGAGCCATAAAAATAGTGTGTCAAGCAAAAGTCTTTTACCAAGTAGAAAGTTTTTTGTACAGGCACCTATTACATTTATGCTTCAAAGATTTTGAAAGCTCAGTATGGATTATCATGATGCATTCATTGTGACATGTAAGCTTTATCTGGGTTGGCAAACTAGAAAACAGAAAAAAAACCCAGAAAGGCCACTATAACCAGACACTGACACACTTTCTAATATAATTACTGAGTCCTTACTAAACTCTCTTTGCACTACTGAACAGATTGGCATCAACAGGGGTGTGTGAAAATTTCACTTCTTCATTTTTCTATGTAATGATCAAATTCATAAAGCACATGACACTTTTCCAGTGGATGGGGCCAGGATAGAGATTCCAAAAAAATATCAGGTGATCAAATTAAGCCCAGTCACACAAATCCTAGACAACATTCTCCATCCATCTTCCTCTGCTCATCTGTGGTCGGGTCATGGGTGCAGCAGCCTGAGCAGGGAAGCCCAAACTTCCCTCTCCCCAGCTACATTGTCAAACTCTTCCCGGGGAATCCCGAGGTGTCCCCAGGCCAGCTGCGAGACAGTGTCTCCAGTGTGTCCTGGATCTTCCCAGGGCCTACCTGCTGGTGGGACATGCCCTGATCACCTCACCAGGAAGGTGTCCAGAAGGCATCCTGACCAGATGCCCTAGCCGCCTCATCTGGCTCCTCTCAAGCCCAGCCACCCTTTGAAGGAAACTTATTTTGGCTTGTACTCATGATCTAGTTTTTTCAGTCATGAACCACAGCTCATGACTGTATGTGAGGATAGGTGTGAAGATTGAGTGGTAAACCAAGTTCTTTGAAACCACGGCGGACCGGTGCAGGGTCCGCATCACTGCCGACATCGCACCAATCTGCCTGTTGATCTCCTGGTCCATCCTTCCTCCGCTCATAAACAAGACTGTGAGATACTTCAACTCCTATGTTTTTAGATATATACTCAACAAAAATATAAACGCAACACTTTTGTTTTTGCTCCCATTTTTCATGAGATGGACTCCAAGATCTAAAATTCATTCCAGATAAACAATATTACCATTTCTTTCAAATGTTGTTCACAAATCTGTCTAAATGTTTGACAGTGAGCACTTCTGCTTTGCTGAGATAATCCATCCCACCTCACAGGTGTGCCACATCAAGATGCTGATCTGACATCATGATTAGTGCACAGATGTACCTTAGACTGTCCACAGTAAAAGGCCACTCTGAAATGTGCAGTTTTGTCTCACAGCAAAATGCCACAGATGTCGCAAGCATTGAGGGAGCGTGCAATTGGCATGCTGACAGCAGGAATGTCAACCAGATCTGTTGCTCGTGCATTGAATGTTCATTTCTCCACCATAAGCCATCTCCAAAGGCGTTTCAGAGAATATGGCAGTACATCCAACCGGCCTCACAACCGCAGATCACAGAACAAGAACACAGGTGCATTTTATTGATGGCATTTTGAATGCACACAGATACCGTGATGAGATCCTGAGGCCCATTGTTGTGCCATACATCCATGAACATCACCTCATGTTTCAGGAAGATAATGCACGGCCCCATGTTGCAAGGATCTGTGCACAATTCTTGGAAGCTGAAAATGTCCCAGTTCTTGCATGGCCAGCATACTCACCGGACATGTCACCCATTGAGCATGTTTGGGACGTGCTTTACCTGCGTATACGACAGCGTGTACCAGTTCCCACTAATATCCAGCAACTTGAAGAGGAGTGGACCAACATTCCACAGGCCACAATTGACAATCTGATAAACTCTATGCGAAGAAGATGTGTTGCACTGCATGAGGCAAATGGTGGTCACACCAGATACTGACTGGTTCTGAGTCCCCAGACCCTCAATAAAGCAAAAAACTGCACATTTCAGAGTGGCCTTTTATTGTGGACAGTCTAAGGTACACCTGTGCACTAATCATGGTGTCTGATGAGCATCTTGATGTGGCACACCTGTGAGGTGGGATGGATTATCTCAGCAAAGCAGAAGTGCTCACTATCACACATTTAGACAGATTTGTGAACAACATATGAAAGAAATGGTAATATTGTTTATCTGGAATGAATTTTAGATCTTTGAGTCCATCTCATGAAAAATGGGAGCAAAAACAAAAGTGTTGCGTTTATATTTTTGTTGAGTATATATTTATATAATACATGTTCATTCAATCATTTTCCAAAATTAAATTGGGAATTTCATAGCCAACCTTTCAATACACATGGTTCTTTTGTGTGCATATGACGATTTGTCTGATATTTTTTGACATTTACTTTAAGATAAGGCCCAATATTCATCACCCACATGATTCATTCAGCTTTACCTTTTGTCTCCTCAGCAATCATAATTAGATGTGAGGTTGTCTTAAGTTTGCTTAGACCTAAACTGCACTTTATGATCCCAACATTACAAAGAGTGCCTCGACAGCAGGATTGCTGTGTTGTTATTAAAGTTTTCATGTGTCTTATCCCTTTAAGCCAAAGACAAACAGACGCACACACCCTCTGCAAGTTCACAGCTGCCCCTCACAACCCACTGAACTTCAATAGAGAGTGAGTGGTGGGAGAGAAAGCTGCGGCACAGGGCCTGACTGTAGTCGCCCTTAAGCGCTGCAGAGGGGGGACAGATATTAACTTCAGATCTTTCATTTTGAGCACAAGGATGCTTTATCCCTTTAAACTAGGATGTCTGCCTGTTAGGCCATGTCTGAGTCAGTATTTATGGGCACCACAGGGGTACAGTTAAATTTACTTGCCTGAGAAAACATGTAAATCATTCGATCTGCCATGAAATATTAACAGAGATAACAGGAAGGAGGAAATAAAGAGACCCGCTGTGTTTAAAAGACATATTTATAAGGAAAACACAGACTTCATGACTCCATTTCTCTACAAACTTGATAAATGCTGGTGCACACACAAAGGGCCCCTGACCCTAAGTCCTCCAGTCCTCATGCCCAATAATCCAAACATATGACTTTGTCTGTTCTGAGCAGTTTCAGGACTGAATAATAATCTTTAAACAGGAATCAAAAGTTTTTTTTCTGTCAACTCAAGTCTTTATCCTATGCTTATTGAAGTATATTTTTCACTCTCCCCATCTTCCACAAAGTTTTGCTAAACCAGTGTATCTGCCTTTATTAGGGCTCAAACATTGGTATCTCAAACTATCCCAGTCACTGGTACAATGACTCTTTTGTTTCCCAACGCTGAGCTGTAGATCATTTGCAGACTGGCTGCACAGAGATATAAATAGCTGAATTACTTTTATTCTCCTTTCTGACAGTGTCTGCAGTCATAAAGGGGATTAATTGATGTTTTTTGTTTGTTTTTTTGTTTTTTTTAATGGCCAGGTCTTCACACATCTGTGCGTCTTAATTATCAGGACTTAACTGGTTGGTTTTCTGTCATAGTCATTATGACTAAACGTAATACCTAAGATTTACTCATGACTTCGTAGCAAGTGTAATTGTTCAAAACCTGTCTGTGCTCATTGGGTGTTTGGTTACTGGATGACAGAGGTGTGGACTCGAGTCATGTGACTTAGACTCGAGTCACAATTTTGATGACTTAGGACTCAACTTGACAATATCATCAAAGACTTGCAACTTGACTTGGACTTTGACATTAATGACTCAGGACTTGACTCTAACTTTAGTCTGATGACTTGAAAATACTTGAAATTTTCAGTAAGACTGTTGAGAAAATGTGCTCCCATTCAAAGTATTCAACTAAGTGACTGATTTTTGTCATTTCCAGCAAGACAATATTTTTTCCCACAGGATCTGCCCCATTGAATGCATCTATTAACATCCAATCAGGGTTTAGAAGAATTAACAAAGATGGTGTGGATTATAAAGTTACTTCCCTGAGCCCAAGACTGCAGGAGTGCGGGAACAACCCAGAGATGCAGAATCATGCTACCGAGGATAATTTCATTTGCATTCACAAACTACGATGTCATAAACAAAAGACGAACTGCTGTTTGCAAACCTGCAGCGTGAGAATAACAGACGGAGAGGCGATGACGTCGAACTTTGTTCGGCACCTGAAGCTGCACAAAGAAAGGTAAGCTGGTCTGGAACCTGTTGTAGGATCCTTTTGGGTAACTTTAGCTTAGCATCTGTTATATACAACAACTGTATATGTTTGCTCGTAAACTCGCTAAAAACTGAGGCCGACGTTAGCTGAAAATAATTGTAAAGTTAAGGCCCAGGGTGATCAAGTGTCCTGTTTTCCCATGACATGTCCTGTTTTCATGTCCTGCCCTGACTGTTCTGGTTGTTTTTTATAAAGTGACAAAACTGTCCTGGTTTTTATTGTTTTTTTTATTTGGTCAACAGTGCTTATGACTTGGAAGGACTTAAAAATTTTAAGTCTATGACTTCAGACTTGACTTGACTTGTCTTTACTTGAGACTTGACTCCAGACTTGGGTTTAAAGCCTTTAGACTTACTTGAGACTTGCAAAACAATGACTTTCTCCCACCTCTGCTGGATGACACTAAGAGCAGACGAAAGAGCTCAGGGCTGTGTGTGACTACCTGATGTGGAGGGAGACAAATAAACACAAGAATGCAAATATTCCAATTCTCCTAGAAGCCCCCAGGGGGCTGATTCTTCCCCTCTCCCCCTATCCTGCAGTGAAGTAATTCCTTTGCATCTTTTTTAAATAATTATAAAGCTTCCAAAGTTACTTTAAGCATTTGTTTATTTTTCCAGTTACTTTGCAAATTCTGAAGTTAATTAATCTGAACCAACATGTAAAATACATCTTAAAATTGATTTAAAAAAAAACTCTTTATTATTTCAAAGAAAAAAAAGACCAAGGAATGCTTCACTCTCACTCTCTCTCCTTCTGTTCTTCTTAGCATGCAGAAAATTATTTTTCAAATATCTGATAAAGAAACACTACAACAAATAATTTACATTAAAAAAATTAAATACAAATATATTGAGGCAGAATAGGCCTAAAGTCAAATGTCACACACACAGAAATGCGTGCAGTCATTTTTTTTGTGGTAAAAAATGACAGGTTATCACTCTACTCCCCAATGAGTCCTACTCCACTCCGTCAGATTCTTCCTCCGCCAAACGGGAAAAAAATACCACCTTGGCTCTTCTAGTGTTAAAGGTCAGAACTAATACTTATCAGTAATCAATAGTAAGATAAGACGAGCTTTCAGCTAATGACTGATGAACAGCAAAACATGGCTAACACTTTATACATGCAGTTTTAAAACATTTCCTTTAGCACTCTTTATTCTGTAGTAACATCCAAGTGTTCCAGTCAAATTAGTTACCGTGTTAACTGCTGTATTTTAGCCCACTGTGTTACTAAAAGACTGCTGTGCCTTCAAACGGGGTCTTGTCTACTGTCCTCACAAGATAAGCTCGTATGACCCCTCCCCCCATTGTTTTAGGAACCTTGTAGGTGGAGTTTTTCTGAAAACTTCAAGTTCACAACCTCTTGACACAATTTATCACCATCTGTAGAGTTCTCCTGAATGTAAGAAAGCATCTTTGAAAAATGAGTTCATTGTAATGTCAAAATACCCTCGTCAGTTATGTATTTATTAAAAATGCCATACAAAGACAATTGCACACTGAGCCAAAAGTCCCCATTTTACAAGTCACTGATTCATCAAATATATTTTATACTACTAAAGGAAACAAGGTCATGACTCCCACATCACTTGTACCACAAAAACGCTGAAAATATTTTAAGACACACAATTCAAACTTTGAATTTAAAAACATGGACCAAATTATTATAACACTACAGGTCCCGAGGAACAGAGAAGAGATGTTCCCAAGAGTAGGAGTGACAATAAAAATGAAGGCAAGCTATAAGTTAAAATACCTTTTAAGACTTTTCTGCATTACAATTTTCAAATAAGTTTAAGATCTGAGTATTTGCTAAATTATTAATCAACCTTTAGAACCTTTTAAGTATTTATACCTTCGTTTCAACCCTAATTTTTAGCCTACATTTCCTTGCATGTTTCTTATTACTGTTCTTGCTAGATAACTGCATTCATCTTTGCCACAAGGAGTAATGCAATATCTAACCTGACACACCAAACAGACCATTCAATATATGACACGACTCCATAAAGGATAAAGCACACCTAAAGTGTTTGGGAATGGGCAGAACGTTTCAAGAGAAGATCCAGCAGGTGATTCAACAATCATTTAATCACATTCATTACAGACCGGTCTGATATGGTAGCAGATGGGCACGATTGTTTTAAGTAGTGACTTGCGTTTGGTCTTCTACACAGTGGCAAAGCCACTTAAAAACATGTTGAATGTGGAGCGAAAATATTTCTTCCAAAAAGCAGATTTTAGTGTTGGTATCTGTTTTTCATTTAACACAAAGAAATGCAGATCTTAGTTGCTTGTAGCTCCCACCTCTTCCTGCTGTAAAGGATACTGATTGAGTCTTGCTGCTTTAGGTCCCTAATAATCGTGTAGACTGGAGCTTTGCAAGATGGATAGGGATGTAATGGTAAGAAAATTTCATATCATGGTTATTGTGACCAAAATTATCACGGTTATCATTATTACGGCGGTATTGTTGCATTGTGCTCAAAATGTTCAAAAAGTACAGTCTTGAAATCATGTAACCCCTTTAATCATATAATTTTAACATTTCTTTTATCTTTTTAGTCAATAATTGTGTCAGGAAATGTCCTATAAGTAAATTTGTTTAAACTTTTTTCATTAGAAAATAAAAGAAAACAATTCTGGCAAGTATTTGCCATTATAATGTTATAAATGCTTAAACTGTGTGTAGTAACAAGAATAGGAAAAAACGAATTTGTACTTTAAACTTTGCGACACACGGCTGCTTCATCGAGGGGCAAACGCACATAGTTTCGCCTTGTGGTGATCAAACACGGTATAACGGTAATTTTAAAAGGACATGGTAATGATTATCGTGGGAAATTTTACCGAGGTTCACCATTTTACCAGTAACCGTTACATCCCTAAAGATGGATCTGCCGATTACAGACATTGTATAAGGCTAATCCATCTGTACTGGAAGTAGGGCTGGGTATTTCCAGCAACTTTACGATACGATACGTATCCCGATACTAAGGCCACGATACGATACATATCCCGATACACGTTAATTGTGAACATTGACTATGCTTTGAGCAAAATTCTTGACAAGTTCAGTTTTTTCTTATAAGAAGAAAAAGAACAAGGATGAGTTTTAAGTGGTTCTACAACTTGAGAGACAAATTCAGATCCTCAAAGATGGTAGACCTAAGTTCAAATTTAGAACATATGCTTCATTATGTAGCTCGTCTTCTACCTTAAACTGTGCCACTGTTAACATTACCCAAAGTGTATTTACAACAACTGTCAAAATATTTAGGCTGTATCGATTCTGTAGAATCCGTATCAATACACGTATCCCAAAGGAGTGCGATACGATATTTTGCCGTATCGATATTTTGAGCACAGGCCTAACTGGAAGGATAAGAAATATGACAAACTTGTGTATTGAAAAGTGAGAGCAATGTGGATGTGAACTTAACTGTGATTTCTCAGCTGTCCACCTGCTAGCTGCAGGTCTAAATCACATACAAACTTTGATGTTAAAAAGTCATCGTTTTCAGCACGGAGCACGTGTACAGCCTGATCAAATCAAGTAAACAAACTGAATATGATTAGGTAAAGTTAATATGTTCTCTCGCTGTAAGGGGCCTCCTTGGCTGGTATTAGGGTGATTAAAGTTAGTTTGAGATAACGTTTTTAATATGTGGGTTGTTAAGGATAGGACTCAATAGCCCCTTCAGTAAACAGCGAGCTGACATCATTCTGGCTTTGTCGGGTCTTTCCACGGTCCATGATGAGGATATGTTTCCGACAGTCTGTTTCTGCTCTTTGTTTGCTTCATCATACTGTTGATATTATCATTAGCAAAGAAGTGAAGGAAAAGGCAAAACATCCAGCCTGTTATCAGAACTCAGCTTCTTTGTTTCACCCTGCATCACTGCCCATCCGTCCGTCCCTGCCTTTCTCCACTGTGTTTACAACATTTTATGATCCAACCTTTGACCCCTTCCTTGCACTTTGTTGCCATGGTGACAGGAGGATACCTCCCTGATGCCTTTCCAAGGATGTCTACTGAGACTCCTCTGCTCTGATCTCAGATCAGCTCTTACAGTCAAAGTAGTTCTGCTGCAAACTGGAAGTTGAGGCAGAAACTGAGCTCGGAGCAGCTATGCAGGCTTGAGGGCCACATGTTCCCAGAGTGAATACGGAGGAAGAATAATAAAACACAGCTAAGGGTCACAGAACCAGACACTGAAACAACTCCAGATGAAAAATACAGGGGAACAGTGTTGGTAGATCTTTGCGTTTGCCAACAATTGTATAGATTGTATATATCGTTGTTTATTGAGTGATGACTGTAGTGGGTCAGAGGCTAAAGATATTAATAGAATCAGACATGGTTTATTACACTGTCACAAAACTTCTGAGATGTTGTTTCAGTACATTTACTTTAAGCATAAAGTCAATCAAAATTATGTTGACCATTTCATTTGTCCTTTTTCTTGTCGGTATTGAAGTGGTCTTATTTTTTCACCCTTTATTGTGGAATACTCAGTGCAGCTGTTCGATTGGTATTTACCTAAGTCTCTTTATTATGCTTGTCTACACTATGAACGAATCAAAAAATGTTTTTAAAAAGTTTAAGAAAGATTTTTTACTGTGTAATTTCTGCACTTCAGCTCATTTTTCCCTTGTACATCCTTGTTTTGTTTTGTTTTTCCTTCTACTCTTTTTTCTGATGAAGACTCAAATGTAGAATTTACTTAGATATGTGTTTTATTGCTTCTAATGAATTTATATTCATGTTTGTTAACTATTTTATGTTCACATGCTAATAAAATTATGGATTGGGATGATGAGGGGGTGATGAGAAGTGACTCCAGCTGCCTGTTGTAGAAGGAGATTTTTTTCAGAAATTGACAATATTTCAACATTAAAAGGAGAACAAAGAACTACAGGAAAAACATATTACCCCCCTTTTCAACCCACTGCGGCATAAGTTCACAAACTGACTGTAATATATTCTTTCCTTGGCAGCAGCACCTAACAACAGCATCATCTGATTGGACGATAATTCATGTGATTGATGGGACAACTGTCCAGTCCATTTCTGGATATATTTTTTTAAAGTTTCTGCTTTTCCCAAGCACTGTCTCTAGACCAAAGGACAAGTGAAATGCATCCTGTAGATATATGAAACCATCCACCTGGTGTTAGATTACCATTGACACTGAATTTTTTTTTTTTTGAAGCTTTCCATGGGGAGATAAGTGTGGGAATTTTGTAAACACTCCAAATTAAAAATCTTCCATGGGAATTTTAGAAAATTATGAAAATTAGCTGTAAATTTGGAGGGAATTTCAATGAGAATAAATAGAAACATTTTATTTTATTTTGACATCAATGTAAAAAAAAAATTCAACTAATTTGTTTAAAAGTAGAACCTTTTCTGAGTGTAATTATTTTGATGACCTATCAATTCCTGCTTAACATTTATGTAGCTCATAGGCTCAAACGTGTGGCCTCAAAAGTCCAGCGTTCCCGAATCATCTGGTCACATAGGGGGTGTGGCCCCAATACTGCTGCACTAAGCAGTGTGCTATGACTATGTGACTGAGGAATAGCATCTTCCCAAGTATACTTCCATGAAATATGATTGGTTTAGTCAAGATTATGGAAAAATCTATTTTCCAAAACTATATGTAAATCAATCAGCAAGTGCCCAGATCAGGGGGTACCCCGCCTCTTGCCCATTATAAGCTTGGATGGGCTACAGCCCCTGAGACCCCAAAGGGGTATGGGTTATAAATAATAGAAGGATGGATGGATGGATATCTAAAATCCCTTAAAAGGGCCAGCCTTTATTTATATAAAGTTTATTTCTATTTGTTCCAGTAAATTCCTGTTAATTCCCTGAGGATGTTTACAACTTCGAAGTTCTCATGGCTTTGCAACCCTCATCTTAACATGTCAATTTATCATACTTTGCATCATTATCACAATTTTAAAAAGACCTCAGCCCCCTTTTCAAAAGGTTTGGGCGTCACATAAACAAAATTAAGTATAAAATAATCAGGCAAGATTTGTAAGAGCCAAGTGTTAATATTAGGGCTGTCACTTTAGTGCATCTTTAGATTATAATTACATCGCAAATTAATGTGTTATAAAAATTAATCACAAGTTTAATCATAGCACACAAAGATTTTAATATTGTCCAGCTGGAGGACCCGTACATGGCAGCGGCACGCCACTTCACACATGTGTCTCTAGTCAAACCAAACAAAGCCCAGGTGACAACAGGAATGGCCTATTTAAGACTTAGTCTTATTTTATTTTGAATTTGTTTATCTATATTTACTGAATTCTTTAATAATGCATCAGGCCTAATTGGTTTGCTGGATGTCCTCGACCTTTTTCTTATTTTGAATTTGATTTATGAAACACACATAAAGTATAATTTGAGTTGCCTGATTGAGCTTAGAATTTTCTGGACAAGTTGCCCTGACTTTGGTTTTATTCTGTCACCAATAAAAATGTGGATTTACAAATCTTCACTTCTTAGTGTATTCATTTGATAAGTCCTCCACTATAATTTTATAATATCCGAGAATTCAAATTCTTTATTTGGGTACTTTAAGCAGATATGAGATTAAAATGCGATTAATTAGATTAATTAATGACAAATCCGGTAAGATTAGTTTTTTTAATCGTCTGACAGCACTAGTTAATATCCATATTTAGCAAATAGAAAACCATGGACCTGTACAAAGATCAAGTATTTTTTTTCTTCATATCTCAAACACATTGTGCAGGGGGGATGATACAGCAACTTCCCTTTTGTCAGCATCATCCAGCCCAACTCTCCGAGGTAAATCAGGCTTCAAAACCAGTCACAGCACAAGGAAGAAACTAAAAAGGGAACATGTATTTCTTTTTGCTCTCCACGGGTTAAAACTAATCTTTCAGAGCGATTTTACAGCAAGGAGCTGCAGAACAAACATGTCAGTCTGCTATTTCTTAGGACACAAGTCTGCTGGGTGCCTTTTGCCTTATCGTGTGTAAATGTGTGTCTGTGTACGCTGTCTCTTATCTTGAAATTTCACTCTCTGTACCCCCCCAGACACCTTGACAGAGTCCAGCTGCTTGTAAAACCTGTTATGGAGGACCCAGAGACTCTTAAACTGCACACGCTGTCACTCATCCAAATGTGTGTGTACGTGTGAGTGTGTGTGTGTGTGTGTGTGCACAAAGAAGTGTTTACAGTCGTCTTGTTTTTCCACTGACACTAAAGATGCCGCACATCAGATATGACAATAAGAGATGCTGTTGGAGCAAAAGTTAAGTAGGTTAGCAGGTTGTTTAATTTTGATCTCTGCAGTATTGCTTATATTGTATACAAACATGCTGAATTACAGCATTTAAAAGTCCTGTTGCAGTCAGGTATACACAAACACTAAGGGAAGGAAGGAAAGAAAGAATATTCATTGTAGGTTTCATGTGGACTTGTCAGCTCCCCCACCTTTACAAATATTGCCAACACACTGACTGTTTTTCATAATGAACATTTATCATTTCACTATTTAACTACTTGCTCAACCATAGGGAGGACCATGTTATTGGGTCACTGTTTTAATGAAAATTGTCTCGAGCTTGTATAAATCTGATAGTCTTTTTCTTTCATGTGACTGTGGTATATGATAAGAAAAAAAATCCCCAAAGAAGGTATTTATTAGTTTCTTTATTTGTTTGAAAAGAGGATAACTCAATTACTGACGGACAAATTTGGATCACATTTTCTCAGAGTGCTGATCATGGCAAACAAAAGAAGTGATTAGATTTATTAGGCACCAGCATTTTTAAAGGTCTTAACAATATAAGATATGGCAGTTCTACTTTCCACATTTTTGCTGATAACTCAACACGTTCTCAGCAGATTTTGATGGTATTTTCAGGGTATATTGGTCAAGCACAAGGGAGAATTGGTGAGATTTTAGTGGTGGTCCAGATCCCGATGTGTCTCAAGGAAGTTTTTAAGAAGTTGTAGCCATGCAAGATAGGATAGTGTTCCACATTTCAGGCCATAACTTTCTCAACAATGTTGGAAATCCTTAGCTGTTTTGGGCTATCTGAGCAGTTAAAAGTTGTCCAGCTTTGAAGTTTCCATCCAACAAGGCACTAAACACATAAAAATCACTCTTTATACTCTTGTTAGATCCAGTGGTCAAGATGATATAAACAGAAAGCACTTAGAGGCCACAAACCTGCGCCAAGGTAGCTAGCATATTGCTGTTACATCTAAAAGCAGTAGTTACATGATAAAGTTACCTTCACAATATGATTCCCTGACCCTGAAAACCCACACCTAGCCCTCACAATCATGTTGGTATCGCTATTAGTATGACAGTTATTAAGTTTAATGATTGTTTGCTAATGGGGGTTAGCAAACCCCCATCACCACCAAAATCTAATCATTTGTAAGTTGGGCCATTAACAACTTCTCCTGACATTTCAGCAAAATCCAGCCAGTAGTTTTTGAGTAATCTTGCAAACAAACAAACACACAAACTTGAAAAGCACTCAGAAACACAGACCTCCGCCAAGATACAATTCTTGATCACCACACGCTCCAATATGATGGCTCCATGTGGAGAAGTCCCCCAATGACATTGCAAAGGAAGCTGAGTAATGTAGTCACATTGGCTTAAAAAACATTGACGCGAGTTTGCAAATAAACTAAAACTCCCAGAATGACGTAAAGGGGGCAGAACCCTCAGAGCACCCGAGGAGAAATGAATGGGATTTACAACTTGACTTTTGTGGATCGAATCTAGATTAAATTGTCTGTGATGATAGTTATATTAGATATACTATCCTGTCAATTTTGAAGCAAATTCATCAAGTGATTTCAGAGATATGAGTTTTAAAAAATGGCCCAATGTTAACTTGTGGTATTTTAGCAAATTTCAGGAATTTTATTTGCATCCAGACAAATATGCGGATCACCACCATAATGTAATGGGTACTTCCTTTAACCAAACCCCACCTCTCGTAAAATTTTCATGTCAATCCATCCTATAATTTTGCATAATCTTGCTAACAAACAGATAAACAAACAGACGCAATCTGGCGAAAACATAACCTCCTTGGCAATAAGGGAGGTATCACGTGTACTTTGGCTGGATAGTCACAACAAATACATGATAGTCTTACGACATGTTTGAGCTGCCTACAACTCTTCACTATTTGAGGAGGCCAACCTCTAATAAATGTATATTTCGCAGGGATATATGATGAGTACAGATTTTTGGCTGTTCCATGAATGTTACACTACCTTAACTTATTATTGCAGTACCGTTGTCTTTTCCCACTTCCCTACCTCCACCCACACCCCTAACACAGCTTCGGTGGATGGCTGTTCAAGTCTGATTCCACTTCAAGACCTCCAACTACCAAACAGAATAGATTTTTTCAAAACCTCTATAATTTGGTGTTAAGTATGGGCAAGTTTTTAATTGTTAGTGAATGAGCTCTAACAGGCAACTGCAGTATTTCAGGGTCTCTCAGCGGCCACTCTCACACTTTTGGATGCGTTGACTATAATGAAGTACTTCAGTATCAGAGTGGCAACCCTAACTTTGCTGACATTAGAGCTCATAAAAATCAAAACTGGTTTTAAGACGGGTGCGCATAATGCCAAATACATTTCCTTAGTATACAGTATTTCTGGAAAAAAAAAAAAACATTTAAGTAATTTTTTTGGTGTACTGCTTTGTTACCCTAATCCTCTTCAGCTAAATTAGGTGGTATAGAGGTCATAAATTTGATTAATATCTGGTGTAAGCAAAAATAAAAGGTGTTTAAAAAGGCATATTTATTATTTCTACCAATGACCAAGGAGAATAAGAATGCAGGATGAAACAGGATACATACAGGAAATTTAAAAAGAACACTTTAAAATTGTGTTTTTAATTTCTTAACACTTTATTTTTTGCCAAACTTAATTTCTATGCTTTCTGTGAAAAGCACAAAGCTTTCCTTTAATCAAAACTGACCTGTTCTTTTCATGGTTAGTCTTTTTGTCTTCATAACAAATGAGGTACAAGAAAAAAAACTTAAATTATACATTATATTTATCAAAGTGAATACTCAGTGATGATGAGGCAACTCCTGAGGTAAATTTGTATATTCTGTCCATAGTACAGTCACAGTTAGGGTTGTTTAGGGCCAACTGTTTTGCTAATATTGGCTGTGAATGTCTGCAATTTTGTAATATCCGCTGATATGATCAGCAGCATTTCTGGCAATTATATGCCAAAACAGATATTGTTCCCATAATATTTTGCATCCCTAAAGTTAATGGTAATAATAATGATAGAAAAAACACTGTGGCACATCTTTCAATCTCTATTACTCAGTTTTCATTATTGTGGAAAGGCAGTTATTGTAAATACAACTTGGTTAAACGCCCAACCCTAGTCTGACAAACCATACTATGCCTAAACCACAAAGTTGGCTGATTTAAACGACTTTTTGTGTTGTTTGTTTGCATTCAGGTCACTTTTACGCAGTAACGGCCCAAAAATCAGCATTAACTGTGAGCTGTAGACCTGAAGAACACACATTTTCGCAGGACTTCATACAAACAATTTTACTATGAGGTCGCTGAGGGGGAATCAATGACTCTCGGTGTTGATAGTGACAAGTGGGTTTTGTCTTTACCTTGTAGGAATGATGATAATGCCAGGACATGTCGTCTTCCTCTGACGCAGAATCCACCAGCACTTTGCTCTTACTTTTCCTGAACATAACTCCACTTGTCGCTGAGCTCTGCCGTCTTTGCTCTTGTTTCAGAAAGTTCTCCTTCTTTGGTTAAAAAAATCTAAAGGCTGATATGTGCCCAATCCTCAGCTCGGCTTTCCAGCGATGAACCGCTGAAGCTGCAGCTCCAGCAGGCTGTCTGTCCGTCCGTCTGTCTGTCTGTCTGTCCTTCAGCACAAATTCTTCATTCACACAGGTACCAGGCTGAGGGACACAGCTCCTGCTTTAATGACGCTCACTTGTTCCTAAAGTGTTTGGTGCGCAGACGAGACCACCTGGACCTCCAAACATGACTCCGCCCACCCAGCCCCCTCCTCCTCTTCCTCCTCCTCCTCCTCAGCTCCGGCTCCTTCAAGTTGCCATGGCAAACAGGAGGACGGGGTCATGCGTCTCATCTCCGGCCAATAAAACCTGTGAGCCATGATTATGCAAAATAATGGAACTATATGAGAGGAATTAATGAGGAGCTTTAGCAATAACACTGAGACTGAGTTCAACATTTATATATCAAATAAAGTCAGATTAATAATTAAGTTCAGTGAGAACGGCTTTTCCTCTTCAGACAGTTGCACTGACAGAAAAATCACAGGCAAAGCGATCAGAAATAAATAAAGATATATCATTGCTTTTAACTCACAATAACTTTTCTTTTTTAGAAAAGAATGTCTAAAATATGTCTTGATATTTTCTTCCTATTATTGAATCTTTCATGCCAAAATAATGACTTTTTATTTAATAGTTTCAATTTTATTTCTTTTTTCAAAAATTCTTCAAAAAGGCTTTGTAAATATATCTATGTAAATATTAGACTTCAGATTTCTTTGTGGAGATGGTATAGATAGATAGATAGATAGATAGATAGATAGATAGATAGATAGATAGATAGATAGATAGATAGATAGATAGATAGATAGATAGATAGATAGATAGATAGATAGATAGAAATGAAAAAATAAAGTGTATTAATATGATGACAGATGCAGACTGAGTCCTACTCTGTCAGATGTCAATCATTATGGTTCTGACCCAGGGACAGCCAAAGCTGAAGGCATTATGCTTAAGGTTGGCCATTGTTGACAAAAAATTGGGGCGACCATCCATTTTCTTTAGGTCAAATCTCGTGAATAAAACACTTCAGATAGTCTTCTCAAGATTTTTGTTTAACTTTAACCATATGTCCAAGTTCAATCCCCGAATATGTAAGAACAGTATACAGTGATATGCAAATACATGTCTTCCTTTATTTAATTAAATGACCTAAAAGACAAACATTTAAGATACTTTTAAGATATTTAATGTTTTTTACAGATTAATTTTGATTCAATACCTGTGGCAAAACATAGATGTAGACAGACAGACAGACAGACAGACAGACAGACAGACAGACAGACAGACAGACAGACAGACAGACAGACAGACAGACAGACAGACAGACAGACAGATAGATAGATAGATAGATAGATAGATAGATAGATAGATAGATAGATAGATAGATAGATAGATAGATAGATAGATAGATAGATAGATAGATAGATAGATAGATAGATAGATGTTATAATAGATAGTAATAATAAATTGTAATAGATAGATGTTAGTGAGTCTTCAGATTACTTCAAAGAACAAGTTAAACTAAACTAAACTAAAAGTTTTGTCAAAGTTTTAGTCAATTAAGTTACATTTTGTCAAAGCTGTACTTAGGAGTCAGTGAGATATAGACAAAGGAATGATTTTTTTTTTTTACTTAATCATTATAATGATGATGATGTGTCATTTACTGTGGACAAAATTGTTTGTTTTAGAAAATAACATACTCTGTGGATCCATTTTACAGTACTCTTTGGGAGTTCACTAAGTCCCTGTTTGGAGCCTCAGTAAATGAATGAAAAAGTGTCATTCTGATGTGTTATACAAGCAGAAAAATCATACATCTCCCTCACACACACATTCTCTCCCTCTCTTTCTTTCTCAGACCTCTGACGCCCGAGGAAACAAATGACACATTATACTGGTGGGCTGACTTTAAAATAGCAACAGTTTAGCTGCGGTTAAGACCACTCACCTGATTCAGAGGTTCTTAAATTCCTCTTTCCATGTCTGTGTAGGAGTAATTCATCAGGGAATATGGAAAATAAAATGATTCTGTCTTTATATGATTTTTCTTTAAATGCCTAAAGACAGATATGTTCTTTAACAAAATCATGTGCTGTCAGTAATTGATCAATGTGATTCCTGTTTATATTTAGATTTGACTATGTTTGTGGCTTCAGTGTCAGCAATTCATTAGTGCCAGCTGACACAAGACGTGACTGGCAATGAGGATGTGTCTGCCCCCCTTTGAGAAGAAGGTCACTGACATTTGACCTCAAGCTCCTTCAGTGGGTCAACTGTTCATTTGAGACCTTTTTCATGGGCCTGTATTCCCACAGTCCCCCTGTGGTGGTTATTTACAGTCACAGTGGCCCTCACCACCAATATTTGCCCCTAATAAATCCCATTATCTATATCTGATAATAAAAAAGTTGATAAAAAAAAAAAAGATAAATCCTCTTTACTGAAGTCCATGTTGAAAAGCAAATCCTTTATGCTGTTGGGAACTAATTGCTCATAATGTTTATTTTCATCATCAATATCATATTCATAATCACTTTAAGTTGCCATATTCTAAATTGTCTAAATTGTTTTTAAGGATGTAATGATACATATAGTTGCTGTGTAAAGGTGAAAGTATTTAAAGCAATGTCAGTGCTTACAAAAGGTTAAACCCAGGTTTGTGTAATGTATGCAGGCCTCCTCCAGGCCCTCCTAAAAGGCAGAGAAGGGACACTACCCAAATGTGATTTGTTCAGACCAGAAGTTTTTGGAGTTCATTAAATATCTCATCGTTCAGGTCAAAAGTGCTAACAAGCTCCCTTTTAGATCTTCAACCATAGTTTTGTAATCCCAGCTTTTGTGTAGGTCCTGCAATGGCTGTATAAAAGTCAACACATGGGCCAAAAAGATGAGTTCAGTTGTTGTCCCCAGTCAACATCACATGACTGACTAACATAACTCATACAATTAAAATGGTTCAAAATAGGCTACAACCGCTTGAAGCAATCATGTGTTATGTGTGATGGTGTGTATTTAAAGGTTCCATGTCCTGCTAAATTTTCTTTACTTGAAATGTTGTTGAAGGGGGTTCGGGGAGCAGAAGAACAATGACACATTGTATTGAACTGTCAGTCCACTGTGAAATGTGTTCTGCCTCTTTAACCCTTTAAGGCCCAAGACCATGGATTATAGCCAGAAAATTCTATTTTTTTAGGAGCTGAAATGTTTGTTTAACTTTTTGCTAAAATCCATAAAAATCAAAATGTCCATAAAATTTAATATATATAAGTTTTTGGATCTCATTTGATACTTTAGGTGTTTTTGGCGACTGATAATCCATTTGAGGACATTTTTTATCATTTATCTGATCGTATTCAGATGTGTTTTTTTTGTAATTTGTTGATCATATTGAGTAGATAGAGGTGTTTTAAAAGTATGTATCAAATATGATACAGTTGGCTTTATAGGGTTAAAAAATAGCGTTTTGGGGTTTATTATGTAATAGCTATACAGCCCCCACCTGTTCTACTTTGCAGGGCAGACAGCATAACTGTTTTGAAAGTTGCTCTGCAGCCTATAAGCCCTCCTCCTCCCCCCATTATACACTTTTTGGGCAGCCAAACAGTACAGAACTCATCTCCCTGAGATCTGAGCATTTCCAAAGGGGAGGGGAAAGAGTTACATCTGATCTTCTACGGCAATCCTAGAAGATTACCAGGAATAAATGGGAATGGTTTAGAACTATCTGGGAATACTTGGAATTTTTTTGATGATCTTTGTCCAGCTCTGCCCTTTCCAGGAAGTAATCCTCTGTTCAGCCACACCTCCTTAGTTACTGTTACTAAGTTAGACAAAATCTCCCAGTTGAAACTATTGAAAATTACACACTTTTTAACTAACTTTTATTCATACTTCATGTTTGAAATTCAATTTCAAATTTTCCCTAGTGAAAAGTAAAGACGAAACTAAAGAACATAAACAGAAATATCAAAACCTTTCTGAATCTTTAAAAAAAAGCAATAAAAAATGACTTTAAGACATTAAACTCTGCAATCAAAAATATATTTGACCAATCAGAAATCCAACCAACAGTCAGTGTAAGAAATTTCTTATTTAATTTTCTGCAAAGTACTCAAAAATTTTGAAGTGAGATTCCATCAAAATCTCCAAAGCTATAGTGTAAAAAGATTTAGAATAAAAATTGGAGTCTGCAGATAAGAAATTCTGTAATATTTTTTATGTCTCATAAAAAACTTTGAATATTTCTCAAAACAGTGATTCCTTCACACATGGTTCTTTTGTGAAATGTCTGAAAATGTCCCAGAAGTGCTGGTAAATTAAACAAAAAAAGACTGAGAATCTTTTGAGAGTGTTTGAGATAGATTTTCTCCACTGTGTTTGATATTTTTTATTGACTTTTCATCTTAAATCTCTGAAACTCTGCTTAATTTATCAAAAAGTCACCAAAACACATTCACAAATCTGATGGGTTTGTGACAAATATTCCCTAAATGTTACAATAATTTCAAGAGAATTTCAAATCAATTAGAATCAATTGAAATTACCTGTCAAAATATACTCGTCATGAAGCCTTAAATATGAGACAAATTTAATAGAAAAGACCAAGAATATTTTAGAGGAGTTTTCAAAAAAGTTACCAACAAAAGTTTTGATACATTTTCATTAAAAAATATTAAGAGGTTTCCATGAATAGTTTGAACACTGAATAATGGATTTTAGACTGTGTTCTGACCTCTTATGCAGTGTTTTTTAAATAAGCCCTTAACACAGGGATGGATCATTGGAAAACTCTAGCAGATATATTTTGTCCACTTCACGACTGTTGAAACACGCAGTATGTTTGCCAACGTTCAAACAAAGTGTGACGATAAAGCACAACTCCTTTTTTAGCCTGTTGGAGCTGTGTGTGTGTATGTTAGTGTGTGTTGCATGTAAGGCCGTGTGAGCCTGACACAGCACATACAGTCTGACTTTTAAATGGCTCGTCTTTAACTAGTGGAACAGCTTAGCCTTATTTGAATGTGTTCTCTTCCTTGAGCTCATTAAAACACCTCTCTACGCAGGAGCTCATTATTTTTTCCTGTCCTCTCCTGAATGAACACAGGCGCATGTTGTCTAGCACATATACTAAAAACACACATGCTAACAAATAAATATAAACAAAAGCATCAAATATAAACCTAAAAGCTAATGCTTGAATTTAAACAGCTGATTTTCTATTTTTTCATTGCTGACTCAGGTATCGGCTGGGAAAAGCTCTGGGAGGATGCGTGATGTTACCTGGCAGCATGTTACCAAACACAGGAGGTACGTCTGCCAGGACACATTCGATCTATTTTAGGTTTGCTGTCAGAATTGATGAGGTGTGACTGAAAATGAACATGTCGTGACTGGACTTAAGTAGTCCCTTAGTAGACTTTCATGATGCTTTTTAAATGCCTTTTTGCAGGTATGTTACAGTTAAGCATGATACAAAAAATTAAAATGCGTGCCTAAATCTGCCTTTAAAAAGTACCTCAATCTCTAAAGCAACAGGAATAACTGGACAAAAAGGTACGGTGGCCCTAAAGTGTCAAATACAACAACAAAGACTGAAGTAACAAACAAAAGCTGAAGCAGAAGCACAAAAAACAAAGAAAAACAACAAAAGCTGAATCAAAAGTCCAAAAGTAAAACTGTCACATGTTTCTCTGTGTTTCCTGAAATAAACCACCAGTGAGCAGTTAGGTGCTCAAATGTTAACTACCATTTCTTCACTGTCAAGACCCTCGACATCTCTTTTACTTCCTACACCCATCCATCCACCCCTGCCATAACTCAGGACCTAATACACAAAACATTAAAAGTACAATCTAAGCTTCCCTGAAAAAGTGCTAAACTCTCTTGACTGTGGGTTCATATCTGCATGTTGATACCTCACTGAACAATTAAATACTTTCATCTCACAGTGATGGTGATCTCCACTTGGCAGTTATAAACTCAATATTATCTGATTAGGAGGGAATGGCAACACACTCTGCTGTGATGAATTGAAAAACCATAGGGCCCATATCTAACTCAATTTTAACACGTTTACACTGATCCCAGTGTTCTCAAAATATATTTTTCTTGTTTAAAATCTAATTTGATTTCAGATTTTGGCATGCTCATAAACCTCTCTGCCTCAGCCTTGCCCAGAACAAGCTATTATGATGTAAATCCTCATGGACTGGCCACGCCCCTCTTCTGGCTGCCCTCTTATGTTTACTGTTACTGCACAAGCATGCCCAGATTCCCATATTTTTTTCATAGGTAAAGGGCTGACTATAAAAACAGTGTAACTTCTCTAAGAAAAATGAAATTGTGACATGAGCAGTGATTTATTTGCTTGTAGTTTTAGATTTTTCAGGTCCTTCAGTACTCCCTAAAATTACTGCGGAATCCTGCGTAAAGGCTCAGGGAAATCAAGAACTGCACCACAGTGACTCTTACTCAAACAAACTTTAACTCACTAACAGTTTGATTTGGGGTTCAGTCATTTTCTGACTTTCTTGTTAAATCTTGTTGCAGGTTTTACAAATTAAAGGTTAAGAAAAACAAGTCATATGAAAGAATTATTTAAAAAAACAAACATCTTAAAGCAAATGTGTGAGAAAATAAAGCCTATGCCGTTTGAATTCCATCAGTAATTTAAAGTCTTTACAGCAGTTTATGTAATTCTTCAGATAGCCACTGTTCATTAAAGCTCCACTCAGCAGAGTCTCTGGGGGACATCTCTGAGAGCCGGCCTGTGAACATAATTAAAGCTTTAATCTCCGTTCTTGGCGTACAAATTGATGTGATCCCATGGGTTTTTACTGGACAACCCCTTTGACCTTTGAATCTCATCAGATAGACGTTGAGTCACGTTTAATCTCACCCACCTCCTTCCTGTGTGACCATGAGCAGAGTATTTAGCATGTGAAAAGGTAAAAACATATATTTAAGTTTAAGGTGACATGAAGAAGTCAGAATATGCAGTAATGTGACATCATAACTTTTTTTTGGTTGCTGAGAAACTCTGCTCACAAGTTTCACTGGGGTGGACAACTGCGGGCCCAAAGGGTTGCAATCTGGGAAAGATCCCGAGCTGCAAGCATGAGGCAAAAGCCTTAAAAAGCCTATATCATGATTTTTAAAGTTTAAAATGCCTTTGAGTGTGTTTGACTTCTCTTCCAAGACTTGACAAGAGTCTACAGTATTAGGACTTCTCCCTCTCTCCCTCTTTGAGGTGCAAGTAGCTTCCTATCTCATTCCCTGGCACCTCTGAATCAGCCTATCATTTTGACATGCCGGCATTGTTTAATCAACAGAGACAGTACCATGAATGTAGAACATGTTGACAACATGTTGAGCTGACCAATTGCCAAAGAGCAGACCTGTAAACCATTCAGAGTGGACCAGATCTAGGTAGGAAACAGAGCCTTAAAAGAGCAAGAGCTCTAACAATGGATGTGTCTCATTACAATTCTTTGTTTTTCCTAATTTCTTCATTTAAGTTGTTTTCTTTCATCTTAACTCCTTGACTGAGAGAAGCAAGGAAAAGACACGAGGAAAGAGGAGCCAAAAAATACCAAATGAGAACTCTTTCATTTCATTAGTCTGAGCAGCATTAGACTGCCCGACCCACTACACAAGCGTGATCAGATTAAGGCATTTACATAGAAAACAGCTTATGCATAAAACAGTGAATTTAAAAATATAGAAAAATATTGTCTGTTGATTTATTAAAAACTGTTACAAGTTCTTAAAAGTTTTGTGGAGCTTCGGGAAGCTTGAGCATCATTAAATAATAACAAATTTGTGGTCCAGATGAAAACTCCTCCACTTGAGAAAGCTGATCCAACTTGGTTAACATGAATGAATGAATAAGGAATTAGGAAGTTAAGCTCACCGCCCAGAACATTCCTCAGGTCCATAGGTCTGTGGTACAAGCTGTACTGTACATGTGTTTCCTTCAGGGGTTTGGATTGTTCCACCTGTGTCCCACCAGAACTGTGTGACCCCATCAGGCCTGACCTGCTGACAGAACAGCTGACACAGGAGTCATTCCTACGGTCCCTAAAAGTACACATGACAACATGGCAGTCAGTGTTGGACAACTTATTTAGGAATTTTAAAGGTACTTTTAATCATTCCTTGTTTAAAAAGTGATTTACATAATGATTAGTATCAGAAGAAACCAATTACTTTAGTTAACGGCACTCATTACATTCCCCTCATTACATTACATTCAACATGTTTGAAACAATGTTTACAATGAATGATTAGTTTCTTTGCATATGTCACAACAAACTCAAAGTAAAGACTAGAAAAGCACTCGGAGAGACAGTGATCCAGATCAACACCAAAATTTAATCACTTCTTCTTTTTCCCATGCTGAACATTTCCTGAAAATTTCATCAAAATCCATCCATAACTTTTTGAGTTATTTTGTTCACAGACAGACAGAGAAACAAACTCTCCTGAAAACATAACCTCCTTTGCGGAGGTAATAACACACAAAAATATAAGAACTTTGTTAGTGGTTGAAAGTTAGGCTCATTCTTTCTGCCTTATGCTGTGTTGAACTTTTAAGCTAGTTGTTGTGCTTACATGTAATCATGATCACAGCCCATCAAGGACAAAAAGAGCTTGCTTGCTGATAACTCAGTAATGAATATTATTTCAAGCTGTGACTGCATACTAAGAAACTGTAAGCCATCACAAAACAAGTTACTTACTTAGTAATATTACTGCAGCTACAAGTAACTGCCAAACACCAATGAGTGGAAAGGGATCACAAATATGGTCCACAGAGAAACTCAGATACAGTCGGTCATAACTGTTTAGTTACTATGCTTAAGTGATGTACTGTCATAATTACCTCTGCCAAGGAGGTTATCTTTCTGGAGAGTCTGTCTGTCTGTGAACAAAATTACTCAAAAAGTTATGGATGGATTTTGATGAAATGTTCAGGAAATGTTCAGCATGGAAAAAGGAAGAACTGATCAATTTTGGTCCGGATCACCGTCTGGATCTGCCATGACGAAAAATTTGATTTTCGTGAATAACTACTGAACTAAAATAGATATCATTCTGAAACCAATTGCTCATGGTATGTTCTCATGGTCAAGTAATCTAAATATTTACATGAAATAAAGGTAGGACTAATATTTATGGTAAAAATCACAATATGGGAGAGGACTGTGGTGCTGGCGGAGGTCTGCGTTCTCCGAGTGCTTTTCTAGTTAATAATACAAACAAGAATATTTGAAAGTGTTCTTAAATGTTATGTAAGTGTAATATCTATACATATTGGAAAAACAGGTTTAAAGACACATCATTATTTATCTTCAATATTTATACAGAGATACAATACTACTGGTTTTCCTGACAGACAAGTTGTTCAAGTAAAATAATGTAAAAAAGAAAAAAAAGTGACGTACACAGCCAAGGCCATCCATCATGGTAACAAAGGGGAAGGCTTTCTGGGGCCCACTCCTATAGGGAGCCTGTTGAGTTTAACAATGATCCATCAAAGTTCAAGTCATCAACATCAAATTTTACTGCAAGGACTGGATTTCAATTTAATTTAAGAAAAAAGAAAAAAAATTGTCTCTGTAGGGAAGCTGAACAACATTTTTGGAAGTCTAATCCAGGACTTTTATTTACTTACCTCTTACTCTTGTGTGAGACCTTTCTGGATATGTTGTGGAATATAAATCAAAGATATAAGGGAATTTAACTATTTGTGTATGACAAACAGAAAATCACTGCTATGCTATTTGATGGTTGATTATCCAGAAAATGTCACAAAATCTTGAATTCTGTGTGGATTTTCAAGAGTATTTCTGGGAAAGTGTCCTTATCATTTTTGTTGATTAGGACACTTATCAACAAACCTTTCAAAATGTTAAATACTATCATTATACAGAGCCTAACCCTCAGAGATTACTAGGCCAAGGGTCAAGAATGGAAGAGGAAGAAGCATATCAGAGCCTTCAAAGACAGAAAGTCTCATTTTTTGATACTGAAAGGCACAGTGGTTAACAGGGCTGTCCTTTGACTCATTGACTTGCATGTCGAGTAATAAGAACTTCTTACTTTTAGAGGTTGTGCTCACATACTGAAACTGTTTTCAAGGTTATGTGAGGGTTTGACATTTTTTCCTTCTGCCCTGGATTGCAATTTTGAGAGAGATTAAGCTGGTAAATACATTGTTTTGAAATCTAACCTGCTGTTTCCCCCTTGTTGTCTTGAGCTAACATATGAGTCACTTTTCAAAGTGATTAAACTGATTAGAGTGACTAGAAAGGGTTTTGTCATATAAATATATATATTTATAAAGCTAATCTTCACCAAAGCTGTAATGTGATTTGATGTAAGTTATATGACACTCATCTCTCCTCCGGGGTCAAACGCTCAAGAGGACAAACACAGGCACGATTGGGACTTTTAAAGCCCTGTAGACATGTCCCTCTGTCCCTCTCATCCATCTTTTTGGTAGCAGAAACATTCGGCTCATTGTTTTATGTTGTGAGAGATTGTAACAAGAGCCTCCTGAGGAGAAGCAACTGAGACAGACACACAATGGACCTCTGTGTGTGTGTGTGTGTGTGTGTGTGTGTGTGTGTGTGTGTGTGTGTGTGTGTGTGTGTGTGTGTGTGTGTGTGTGTGTGTGTGTGTGTGTGTGTGTGTGTGTAAGCGTGAACTTGGAGGGAATCTGGAATAATAAGAAATTGTGTCCGTCTGTCTCCTGGCTCCTCTCTTCCCTAAGGGTTAGGGAAACCTGATAAAAAGCTTTGGTTGTGCTCCCCCAGCTCTGACAGCTACACTGATGTTTGTAATGTGCTCAGCTTGTGGTCTAACCTGTGTTAATCCCAGTAAGGTGCTGGAAGCTGCCGGTATATTTCCACACATTTTCTCTGTAACTCTAAGCCCTCACTGAATCCAGAGTAGCACAACTGTAACCCTGGCTGGCTTTTGCTTGGATAGATTTGGGTTTGTTTCCAAAGCAGCTTAGATCTACAACTGGGTCAGAACTAACTAATGACGCCGAAGGTGACTGTCTGACAGGCGGATCAACTTGACTGAGTTGAGCGATTGGTGAATCAGCAAGAAACTGCTGTAAGGAAAAACAGGATTGATTGGTGTAAGGTAACAAACATTAAAAGGACACCCTAAAAAGTTTGAGTTGATCAGAATCAGGAGAATGTCGTAGAGCAGCATATGGATCAATAATGAAGAAGTCTTATCACATCCAAGTCTTGTTGTGTTCAGCATTGGCTATCAGGAGAATGAAATCAGAGTGGGAAAAAACATACTGCGAAAATATTTACATATTGACGCTTATTCCTCAAGATGTTTTTCCTCATTTAGTCATTTATGGCAATGTTGGAAGCAATTTACATCTCAAATGTTGCAAAGGGCTAAATCACATTAGACTTCCTTTTTTGTTTTTTTGGAGAACTGAAAGGTAAATGTCTTTTGTCTTGTTTACCATTGGTTGTTTCTGAGTGGACACCTCCATCAAGAAAACAAGAAACTCAAAACCTCAGGCATATACAGAAAACTATCACATTCTCCAAGGGGGTTAAAATGGACGTCTTTTAACAATGCTACTACATTTTTCATTAAAAAGGGGGTTAAATAATGAATGATTCTTAATGAATTATGTAAACCAGGAACAGGCAACTTTTGTTAAAAAAATAAATAAATAAATAAAGTACAGTGCTCATTTAATGCCCTGTGTCAGAAGGCCAAATTGTTGGAATTTTAGTGATATGCTCTCAACTTTCCCTGAACTAAACCAACTTCAATGAGTTTTTAAACTAACCCATATGAGGACATTTTGATATACACTTACTGGCCACTTTATTAGCTGTACCTCTTTGACTGCTTGTGTATGCATGTACAAAATCAGTCCCTCACATACCAGCAACTCAGTGCATCAAGGCATGTGGACATGGTCAAGACAACCTGCTGAATTTCAAAGTGGACATCAGAAAGGGGAAGAGATGCGATCTAAAAGATGTGCTGGTTTGACTTTTCAGAAACTGCTGATCTACTGGGATTTTCATCATCTCCAGGGTATAGTCCAAAAAAGAGTTAATATTCAGTGAGCTACCTTCACTGGGCAAAAATGTCTAGTTTATGCCAGAAGTCAGAGAAGAATGACCTTAGCTGTGAGATGGGAGATGGTTATAATAATAATAATAATAATACATTTTGTTTAAAAGCACCTTTCAAAACACTCAAGGACACTGTACAGGATAAAACAACAACAATAAAATCTGAATTTGATTGAAAGGCAACAGTAACACACACACACACAAAAAAACACATCATACAAACAAGGTATGCAGAGGACCATTTCTGAAAGCACAACATGATGAATCTTGAAGCAGATGAAGGACCACACGGAAAAATCAACATGACAGAGGACAAAAATTAAGCTAATGAAACTGCGGTCTAGTTCTTGGCCACCCTGTCCTCCCACTCTGGTGTCCTTGACTTTTGTTAAGCCCTCACTTCTTGTCTCAAAGCCCTTCTTAAAGATCCCTGCACATGTTCTTCTAACCTCTCATTCCCCTGTGATGCTCCATGTCTCCACCAGATGTCCTCAAATCTTTTCACACTTGCTCAGATAAACAGGACAGCCTAAAGTTATAACTGACCCCACAGCTGACCTCACCCTTTTCCACCCACATGCTGACCTTTCACCACCCCTTTAACCTCATTCTGATATTAGTTGAAACATTTCTTTCTTTAACAGATCATTTGTTCTCTCTCTCTGCTTTGTGCCTCATGCACACTTGCCTATTTTTTGCAGCCAGTGTTTTTGTTTGTTTGATCCTCCTGTCTGCCTCCCCCCCTGTTTCTTGTTGGTAGGTCACCTCCCTGTTAACCTGCCAAAACTTGCTTGTAAGCTGACTTGGACTGTAAGTGTTCTCTTGACAGCCAACAGACTGTTTTTAAACCTGTATTTGGGCTGTCTCGTCATGCCTGTTCTTAAGGCTAAATGCAGATGAGAACACATTGAAACCATAGAAACACCATAAAAAATATCGACTATTGTTCATTTGGGATGGTGGGTGGGCGGATGACACCAGGAAAAAAATGTTTTGACAAAATAACTTTTGAGAATAAAAATATATCCTTGTTCACGAGAGAACTTACATAAGGGCACCTCAAAGTAACCACACCAACATTTTACTGACAGGACAGTATATTTGAACTGTATTATCACCAAGTGAATGGTCAAAAAAAATGAACTGAACATTTAGCATTGCGTGTAATGTATTCTGCTCGAGTGAGCAGCCAGGGGGCACAGACTGAGGCAGGTAGAACTCAGTGTTGGGGGTAATGCATTACAAAAGTAATGTGATTACTGTAATGCGTTCATTTTTACTGTAACATAGTAATGTAAATAATGTTACTCTGTCCAAATGATAGTAATGCAAGTTACAATGCATTTTTAATTTAACTCAAAATGGTGGTGTTTTTTGTTTGTTTGAATACAAATTCGCCAAATACTCTGAGAGATCAGCAGAGAAAGTCCTCTGTTAGGCCTAAAGTTACAGTATCACTTACACAATTTACCAGAATTTTACCTGTTGTCTGTTTTTACTGATTGTTTCTTGTATTGTGCCATGAGCATCAATGTTGCTGTTATATTCTACTGTTTTTAGCCTTAAGCTGAACTCAGTCAGATAGCCACCACATCACCTTCCACTGGATGTGTCTCGAGCTTTTTGAACGTAATGAACTACATTTAAATGCCAAATCCATGTTTCCAGTTATTTTGACGAGAGTAACTTAAAAGTAATGTGACAGTAGTGTAATGCCTTACATTTCAAATACAGTAATGTTATAATGTAACTAGTTACTCTGAAATGACAATAACAAAATAAACTAACAAACAAAACAAATAAATAATGCATTACATTTTTGAAGAAACTTGCCCAACACTGGTTGAATTGCTGTTCATATAAGGTTTTACTTTTCTGCATTTGTAGAAAGTGGAGAGGTCATTAAACTGTAAAAAAAAAAAAAAAAAAAAAAAACCAGTTGCCAATGCGCTCTTAGCCTGTATGTTTTCTTTGGTAGCCATTTCTCATATTTTTAATTAACTTTAATTTGTAATGCAGGATAAGAAACCAGTTTAAAATGAAAACTTTGTTCTCAATCAGGTGCAACTTCTTCCATAAAGGGAAACATTAGTTTACTTTTTGTTCTCAATGATAGTTGTTTCAGAAATCTATGCTGACATCTAGTGTATGTTCAGAGTATTTTACCCCAAAAAATCAAATTTTTCATAAAGGTACAAAAGACAAAACACACATATCCAGCTGTTCATAACATTTTATTAGTTTATCCTCACATACAGAGTGATTTAACCATAGAAAACAACAGTCAGTGGTTCATTTGCATTTACAATGCATCATATCAGCACGGGGAAGCCATCTGTAGTCACTTTATTTCATATTATCATTCTGCTTATAATTAACCTCAAATTTTCTGTTTTAAATTTTCACATAAAAGATGCATTTTTTCACATATCATTTAGTATCATGCATTTGATACCCAACTTTAAGTTTATTCAGATTAGGTGGTTTTATAAGTGGCATTCGGGACATCTTATTCCTCTGTAACATAAATCAAAACTGTTTATACAACAAAAATAAATCACATTCAAAGCACTAAAATTTACAATATCACCCATCCATTGTCAAAATAATCTTGTTTCAATTCTTTCATATCCTTTCACAGCAGTCCCAGTTACAGGTCTGAATGACAAATATACACGCTCTGAGCTCTGTCACGCTGTTACGTGTTTCCATTTCAGGGTCAGTGACCCTCCTCATTTGTGGTGATAAGCTGGTCTAAAAAAGACGTGTTTCTTTAAGAGGATCACCATATCATTGTGCACGCTTGTGATCGTTCACACACTCACCATTTCCTTTACATTCACACTGGCGCAGGGTTTACACAATTTTGATGGCCAGAGTGCAAGTTAGTATTGTGCTGGTTATACTACCAGAAACCCATGGTATTTTTATGGATATTTGGATTTTTGCTTAAAAAAAAAAAAAAAAAGGTACTTGGTCATTTAAATGTTGTGATAATTTCTGTGAAACTAATTGAACACAACATACTTTTTAATGGGTTACTGTAATCTGTAAATGTTGAAGCTCATGCTATGCTCCAGAGGAACTTCACCTTTACTTTGTGCGTTTACCACTTTTACAAAATAACAAAAAAATATATATATGTATATATGTTTAATGTCCCTGACAAACCCTGTAGCCACTTTTAGCCATAGGCTTTAAAATTCACATGTGGGGTCAATTTTGGATGTGTTTTATGTTGCAGGGGAGAAAAAGTCAAAGCTTGTTCAACACAGATCTTCTTCTGGGCATTTAACCAAAAACTCACTTCATGTTGATGGAACCAGAAGTGTTAAAATGCTAATTCACTTCCACATTTTAGTCTCATTCATTTCTTTACCACTTATTACACAAAAAAGCATAACCCCTAATTTCCATTCTTTGTCGGTGATACATTCATATGCTTTAATTTCCTCAATACAAGTCAATGGGCAAAAATTTAAACCTATAGCTGCATTAAGAGACCATGGAGGTCATTCTGTCTTACAGTGGTATGCAACCAGGAGAGGTCCGGGTGGAATCACTTTGATTCAGGTGGTGTCCAGGTTGGCTGACCTGGTCCCTTAACCTGATATCATCACAACGTGAATCCAGCTAGATCTCGCTTGGTCCAGCGCACAACAAAAGCTGGAAGCACCCAGTGTCCTGTTCTACTAATCTCATTCAGCACTTAGAGCGATATTTACATCATTATGTACAGGATATGTACATGAAAAGTGCAAAAATAGCATCGTTCATACATGAAAAATCAGACATTGCCTATGTTTCTGTTTGTTCAGGAGTTTCTCTGTGCACTTAAAAGGGTCTGAGAGCAGTTCTTGCCCACTCCCCTGGCATTCTGGATTCAGAGTTGTCATAAATGTTAAAGCTTACCATTCTTGCAAAGCACCTTGATTAGTCAGATTTGATATGTCATCAAAGATGGGAAATCAGTGACTATGGTACAAGTTGTGCTGAAAGTGAGTAACTGTAAGTCTCTGACGGCCTCTGAACAAATATGACAGGCAAAGCATTTTTTTTACTGTCCCCCTCCAGTTTATCTTAAAGGGTTGTGCTCAAGCATTTTCCATGGGATGTTGCTCAGGTTGACTTGAGAGATATCCCATAGATTTATGTAACAGTCTATCTGGTGTGCCATCTTAAAAACTCACACTAACTCCAGAACCAAACGAGACTGAGAAATAGATGCTTTCGTTCTCCGAGTTGAAACAGCTTCTAATGCGATGTCTTCCACGTCTAAAAACAGCCAAGACGTCACAGAGCTGGCTCCAAGTTCTGTTACATCAGAAGTTGCCAAAATGCCAGAGGAGAAGTGTAGATGATTACAAGGGATTTTAGGAGATTTCCTCGGGGCTCAGCTCAAACTGAAATTAAATTAGATTGCCTATAAACACCATTAGTATTTAAAATAATCATATTTTCAATGTGCCTTCCACTATAAGGCACATGTCATGGGGTATTGTGAGATAAGTTTAATGCCAAGCAAGTTCATCAAAAATATCCAAAGCTGCCCTTCTGTTCCACTGCGTATCGGACGCAAGAAAATACTACTGCACTGTGCTTCAACGGAGAGGTAGTTTTGTACATAATGGATATTCTTTCAAATACACTTAAATGATCACAAAATTGAACAACAAAAAAGGAAATGTTTGTAAAGGTGCACAGAGAAAAGCACAAGCAGAAACATAGGGCCTGGTAGCACAACTTCCTTCTTGTTTTCACATGAGAATCTCCGTTTTCTAACAATATTGTTTATAAATTATTTTTCATATTTTATTTTGTAATGGTTTCAATGTCATTTTCTTTGTTTCTTATAATCTTATATATTTTTCATTTTCATCATATAGTTCAGTTTCATTAATTTTGTTTTTCTGTCCATATTATTTAATTGTCTTTTATATTTATATTTATATTTTGTATTTTAATAGTTTGAAGTCTCTTTTTTGTCATTTTCTTTTTCTTTTCAATTTGTTTTTATTTTTCTCATTGTCTTTTTCCCCTCATGTTTTTATTTCTATTATGTTAAGTTGTTATCTGTCTTTTTACGTCTTTGCTTTTTGTATGTCCATTTTGTTGAAGTTTTAAAATATCTCAGTAATTTTTAATAGTTTTTAAATTTCAACTTCTTCATTTTTAAATAACTTCCTCTTGTTATTTTTTTTTGTTTTTGCTATAAAAGTTCTGTTTAACCACACAAAGTATTTCGAATCAGCCTACTTTGCACGTGGTGTCTCCCATTATTAACAAGTCAGGAAGGATTTTAAAAAATACCCCAGACTTTACTATTTCGACAAACAATCTACCTTCTGGTAGCCATAATGATACCAAGTAATCAATGCAGACATCATAAAAATGGGTAAAATCAACAATTCAAGAAGTTTTGTGCCATATTTCAGTACAAGGACTCACTTCCGGGAGGTTCCTCTTGTTGCCTGGCAACACTTTAAATAAGGAAGTGGTAAGAATTAGACTTTTTAAACTTTAACAGCTTCATGTTAAATTTAAGTTCATCTGTTTTTGTGCGAATGCCGGTGTGTCATTCATTTCATCTGAAGAGGTGGCTGGAGGGCTTGTAGTTCATCGTGAGTTGGCGGGAGCTGTAGCCCGACATGCCGATCCCCATGAGGCCCATCAGCAGAGCGACCCTTGGCGTCGCAGGGGCCTCCCGCGTCTGCAGCACAGTCTGAGCCGCCTGGGTCTGAAAGACAGACAGCAGTGATCACCTTCAGGTAGCACTGACCACCTACTTGGCATGAAACTGGATTATGGCTGGACAGTTTTTTATCTGTTTTTTATTCCATGCTGATCCATGGTTCTTACATAGATCATCCTGTATGTTGACGCTGTAACATGATCCCATTCACACATGCACAAAATCCCAAGGGTTTTATTTAAATAACCAGAGTGAGCTGCATGTGTGATTACCAACAGCAATGTGTTTCAGTAGACTTGACCCTTGCCCTTTGGACTTGATCCCCTCCCCACCTCTCTAATGCCTGACAGGCAGATAAACCTGTAGCTGGGAGAGACAAGTGTGAAGATCCAAGTCAGGGATTTCACCAAGTCCAGGTATGTATTTGTGAAAATGGGTTGAAGTTGCATTTGATTTTTTTCATATGTTTAAGTCCTGTGCAGTATCTGAGACACCTGATATACTGTATGTCTATGCCAGTGTAATTTCAAATAAATAACAAAATATAAGTCCATTTTATGTTAAATGAGCTGCACATCAAATTCTATGATAGGTAGACATTTCCCCATCTAAATATGATGTCTCACATGAAATATCTTTTGGTCAGTGAGCCTTTAACTATAGTAGATGTTAATATAAAGTGATCCAAACAATATTTTTGCTCAGTGCTAAACTAAATCAACATCAGTCTATATGTACTGATATATCTGACACTATCGACCTCAACATCTTGTTTGGTGATTAACTGAAAGACTTTGATATACTTTTCAATACTTAGTGTACTGTAATGCCTAAAAAAGATTATTGGGTCTATTTAGGTTCCATACAGTTTCTAGGAGACCGAGAGGATTTAAACAAGTCTAAAGGGCCATAATGAACAGACACTGTACTGTTTCTCTTCTTCTTAAAATCTAGATCTTAACAAAGTTACTGACGTATTTAGATGCATCTCTGAGTCTGTATCACTTTCAGGACAAGGCATTACAAAGGGCCTCTTGCGAGCAAGGCACAATAAGGTACACACAGAGCAATAGAAAAGTATCATTATAGAGAATAATTGTTACGAAAATTCCCCCCTTAAAAAAAACGCAGTTATACCTCAGTATTGATTGAATTATGGAAAGGTACAGTTATATGGAAATATCACATAAACTAGAATAGAGATGCTTATTGGCAAGACACCCACAATATATATATCACAATACAGGTAATACATCATAATCTACATACAAAAAGTAAGAAAATTTGGGTTTGGTCAATTATTTCTTTATTGTAAAGACAGTACATTGTATAAAGCTGTAAAGCCTTTTATTTCCCTTAAAATAGAGCTACATTTGTCTGGTACCTGCGTTTATGGGATGAGCGGCAAAGCTAAGTATGTTGGATGCGTACAGTAAAATTAGCTAAATTAGCCAAGAAACAAGAGGACTGTTCATGGTAGTAAAAAAAAAAAGTTTATCCACAACATATTTCAAGAATACACTGATAATTTTTTACTTTCTATTTTGTGATGTAGCTTGCTGCTTGACTGAAATGCCCTCTGATACTAAATACCACAGCTGCGTAATTAATCAAGTTTAAATCCTGATCACAATCATGAAACAAGATAAGACAACTTAAATGATTATTGTTGCAAGGTCACGTTGCACTTGTTTGTTGATACATTTTGTGATAAGGGTTTTTGTTTTTATATTTTAAAGCAGAGCATCAAAACGGTAAATTTGCTTTTGCTAATTTGCTACTTTCAGATATTATGATTTTCATATATATTATAGTTTTGAGAGTTTAAAAACATTAAATTAACTCATGTGATGTAAGTGTTGTTAAATCAGTGGAAATATGCTTTAATGATCATGAGCTCATCAACAGACAAAATAATTGTCACTGTATTTTTTGCCATATTTCTGAGGCCTGTCTGGAAAACCAACATTTATACTGGGAGAATCCACGAGTCTGCTGAGTGAAAATCACGTGTCACAAAGCTCTGTGAATTTTAATTTTGAAGATAAACAGAAAATAAAATCCAATTAAGAAAACAGATTAAGATTCGATTTACAATGCAAAATTTGATATTGATTGGATTATCCTTGAGGATACATTTTAATACAGCTCATTAAAGTTGACACTTCAGGGTTACACGATCTTCACTGGCAGGAAGAGAGAGAAAGCAAAAGACCCTCTGTGTAATTAACACAGACCTTAGTTATTAACCTATAAGAATTATCTAACAGCAAATCTGTTGAGCTGAGATCAAGATAATTAGGCCTTACACTGTCCATTTTTAAAACACACTCACACAATACGCACTGGGAGGCTCCTAAATCCAGCTGCCGGCCTGAAATATCCAGAACAAGGATCTCATGCTTGTACTTGGAAGATCCAATTAGAGAGCACTTACCTGACCCTGGTTAGCTAAGGCTACTGATTCAAATCCATTCAAAGTCAGGCCCAGTAATCTTCTGCTCTTAATCCTGTCATGACACACACAAAAGAGCCCTGCATGTACAGTGATGAGTCAGTGTCGCTGGCATAAAATGTGTTTTGAGCTCAATGAAGCAACAATTCAGCAGAAAGCTTAAACTTCAGGTGCAGTAATCTATCTATGGCATTAAAAACAACTATTGAGATAAATGTGGAGTTTGTTTGGGTTTAAAGAAGAAACTTAATGTCTACTTTCTGTTCCTCTGGTCATGCAACACATAAATAGGCTAAGATTAAACACATTTGCACATGCTCATGGATATGACGTTATAGTAAAGGGCTGTAGAAAGAGTGCTATAGCTGCTGAGGTTTTGTGCCTTTCTTTTAGGCAACAAAGTGCTCACAGAGTTACAGTATCTCAAGTCTCTGCAGCAGTCAGACCAGTTTGGTCCACACCAGGAGTTTGACCAGCAACCAGCCAGTTCCCAGCCCATGTCTCTACAGACTGACCTACTGACTGACCTGTGCTGTGAGACATGTTAAACTTTAAATGCTTAAGTGTGTTTTATACATTTAAGAATTAGCAGATTAATATTCAGTTTTTATTATTTTATTTTATTCCAGGTTCCTTAAATTAGATGTTTGGTTCTTATGCTTTTATGTTTATTGTGATGAATCATTACACCAAAATAAATCCACTGAATGGGTTTAATCCAAGAATGGACACCTAAGATAACAAGAGGTCCACTGTTATATTCTCATTGATATTGAGTCAGTTTTGCTGCAAATGGTGGACTACACTCACTGTTTTGTGTATAGCAGTTTATCACTCAGTTTATAATACTTACACGAACTCCAGTACAAGTGATAATGCTAAGCGTAATGAGCTGAACGTTGTTGTTGGAATTTTAATGATACACTCTCACCTTTTAGAGTATTTATGGGTTCTTGAAGCAAATTATACTTGAACTTTTATTCTTATGTTACCAAATGTGGGGGCCGAGCATTCAGCCGCTCGGCTCCCCAGTTATGGAACTCACTCCCCCCTGACCTCCGCAACACTGACTCCTTACCGCTCTTTAAAAACAGACTTAAAACTTATCTGTTCAGACTTTCATACTCCCTCTGATAATTTGCACTGTCTTTGTATTGTATGTTTCTTTTTATACCTGCTTTTTATGCCTGCTTTTAGTGCGCTTTTTATTTATACTTCATGTGTTCTTTGTTTGTGACTCGTGTAAGGTGACCTTGAGTGTTGTGAAAGGCGCCCTGAAATAAAATGTATTATTATTATTTTTAAATGTGTGCATTTAGTAATGCACAAAGTAGATTTTTTTAATGTATTTTTGGCATTTTATGCCTTTATTGAAAAGACAGAGACAGTGGATAGGCTTGTCAAAGGGGGAAAGAGAATAGAGAAAGACACTGCAAACTGGTCGCAGGCTGGATTCAAACCTGGGCGGCAGAAGTAAGTATATATTGGACGTGCCTGGTTGCTAATGTATAGACAAAGTAGATTTTTATAGACAGAATTAAAGTCAATTGTAGCTGAAATATTGCCATTTCAATGATTTTAGGAACAGATGTGACCCCGGGTCCAACAGTTGCAAATCCTTGATGGGAGATTTTGTACAATTTCCACATAACTTACAGATTGTTTTGTACTGCAGCACTGAGGGAAGAGGGGCTCATTGCAGCCTCTGGGTGACCAATTTGCCCAGCCGTGGTTCAGCTTCTCAGCAAAGAGACCCAATTTTGTTCAACTGCTTATTAATGCAAATTTTACAGAAACAGCACAGATCAGTGCATTTGTTTAAGCACTTCAACAGCTTTATAAGACTCCAAAGAACAAGCACCACCTCAAGTGTAATTACTAATCTTTGCAAATAGGAAAACAGTCCTAAAGCCTCCTCTTACCTGTAGGTATCTTATGTATCCTGGGGTCAGCCGTGGGATTCGAAAAAACATAGTTGTTGTTCCTCCTGCACTCCTCAGCTGGGACCAAAATGAAATAAAAAATCCTCAGCCCTCAGGAGCATCAACCAGGCAACTTCAGCCTGTAAATCCCACTCCCCCCTCTCTCTCTCTCTGTCTCAGGCTTCTGTCTTCTCCACCAAACTGAGTGTGGCAGCAGGAGCTCTCCCTTGTGTCCAAACACACCCTCCTCACCCCCTCTTACACACAACACACACCTGCTTTATGATGATGTCTCCTAAGGGAGAGCGGTCCCTAAAGGTGGTTTATAAAGCCCAGGCTTAATTGCGTCAGTTAGTCACATGGTCCTGGACTGCGTTTGTGTCTCTAAGTGCGTATCTACATTTGTGTCAGTGGAGGATTAGCAGAGCGACTGGAGTGGTGATGGACTGTTATGCTCCTGTGGGAGGTGCTCTGAGCCCACTGGCCCCCAATTGCAAAAGGAAGAGACACAAAAACAAACAAAGGATAAAGAAACCTGGAATGACATCTGAGGTGTCATGAAGTAGGTTCACTGACATGTTGAATGATATTAATGGGTGGGTTCAGGCACTGGTGTCTACACACATAAGTACAAAAATTGGGCTGCACTTTAATACTGGATCACTGCAGGTTACCGAACTTTCACTTAGACTTTCCTATAACTTCACTGTTTTTAAGTTTTTTAGATATTCACATCTAAACAACAGGAAGCTTCCTCCTTCTGTAAGGTCGAGTGTCAGTGAGCCAGTCAGGGTACTGTCGGGTAGAAGGTCCTCAACTGTTCAGTCATGGCAAAATGCCAATTTACAATAAAGTTGAATGAGATCAAGATAATTGTTATATGATGATTCACTGATTTCCAACAGTTGTTAGCATCACATACCATTTGGAGCTTAATTCTCATTAAAACTTTAACACCATTCACTCTTTTTAAATGAGTCACAAAAAGAAATAAAATTTAAAAAATCAAAAATGCTTAACAATGTGTTACAGAACCAGCCAATGTAAGGTTTATACCCTCAATAAGCCACATTGGTTTAAAAACGAAAATCATTTTTTATGTTTCTGTAATGATTAATGAACTAGTTTGTCAAAGCCCTTCAACTGAAATTACATTTTTAATGCTATGATATAATTACATTTGTTATTAATGAATTTTCAATTCCACCGTTTCACAAAAAAAAAACAGAAAAATAACAGTAAAGCATATTATTAATTCTTGGTTGATATTTCAAATTATTGTTATTTGTTTGCATTCCTGAACAGAAAAATTAGATTACTGCTTGAATAAATTCTAAGTTTTCAGAGAAGCCCAGAGAGCCGTCTCAAATTTGGTTATGAAACTCACATTCAGTTGAAATTTCTTATTATCAGTGTTCAAAGTGTATGTCCAATAACAGTAATATTTTACGTTTTAATCCATTTTTGAATGAATATTTTTCCAAATATTCATGCTTTCTTATTTTTCTGACTGGTGGTCTTACAATTTTTTTAAGCACTGTATAAAGAAAAAAAAATAGTAGCAGACATTCAATAAAGGTTTTAAGGTAATGGGGTGTCATTTTGTGGCTGAGATAAAACAACAAACACTTTGAAACATTCACAACATAAAAAATATATCGACAAAACACAAGGTGGCATTTCACAGTGGTTATTTAACCTTGTGTATCGTAACATAAATAAAAACTTAACTGACCGTGCAGCTCTAAGTGAACATGGCAATATAATCTTTAATCTTTTCTGATAGCTATTAAATGATAAAAAACAAGGCTCATATATTAGAAAAAACTCCCAAGCTTGCTTTAAATTGCCTTTTGTGTGAATATCAAAGTGTTGAGAAAACTAACAGACCATTCTAAAGAGCTGAAGCTAACTGTTTGCTATGCCTCAAACCATTTTGTACTATTAATACAAGTGTGTCAATAATGACATTTCATTAGGTTAATCAATCAAGTTGAAGTTTCTTCAAGTGTAAGTAAGCAGTTATTACACCCTTACTCTCATTTCCACTGAGTCACGGAAAAGGATCTTAACACCGTTTCTAAGTAGGATTTCACAGACTCATCTGTGAGGCATGCGATGTGCTGCTGGGTTTGTTTCAAGCTGCATCACGAAGAGCAGAGCGTAAGCTTGAAATGAAGTAACCCTACATGAGAAGCATACCTCACTAAGAGTTTACTCCATGAAATACACCGAAAGTTTATTTATTCTGACTTTAGTTGAACAGTATTTTTCTCAATGTGCAGACAGGCTGGGGCCGCAGACTTCCTGAATTCTTTCTGGACGGAAAGCACCGCAGCCTGTTATCACAGACCATTGTGAAGCACCATTGGAGAAAGCCCAGTGATTGTTTTGACAAACAGATCAGGATCAATTAACTCACATGCCAAGAACAGATTAGCCAAATGCTACAGACATGCAGGACTTATTAAGGGACAATCTGCTCACACGGTCAGGCACAGACAATACAATGCAATTAAAGTTTTAACTTATTTTAACCCAGGCTATTACATGTGCAGAAAAAAAGGGAAACCAAACTGGCTGAAGGCTGCTCAGACAAACCTGTTAACACTGCGTTAGTATAAAATTCTGTGGTCAATGAAAAAAAGTTTAACATTATAAAATAAAGAGGCAATGCTGAGTAACTGCACGTCCACTGCACTTTACCTTTTTCCTCTGTTACTGGTCTTAACATGTCATTCATGCTGTAAAATACTTAGGAAAATGAGGGGTTCCGAAATATGAAAATAAATCATATCTCATTCATATCTCACTGTATTTTTGATCAAGGGCTGTAATATCTTAATATTACTCTGTATTACTGCACAATGTCAACATGTGTATAAAGAGTTTTTTTTTTTTTACTTTTTATTTACTTAATTTAATCACAATGTCTTTAGTTTGCATGTTCTCCCTGTGCATGCATGGGCTCTCTGGTTCTCCAGCTTCCTCCCACAGTCAAAATCATGCTTTTCGGTTATCTGATGACTCTAAATTGCCCTTAGGCATGGGTGTGCTTGTGAATGGTTTTCTGTCTCCCTATGTGGCCCTGTGATTGGCTGGCAACAAGTCATGGGCGTAGCTTGCCTCCTGCCCAGTGTGGCTCCAGGCCCCTGCAACACTGAAAGGGATAATGAAGATGGGCACTGTGGATTCATTTTTAATAAATGAATTAATTCAAAAACATTTTGGAAAGATATTACTGATTTGATTTATTTTCTCAACTTATCAGCTTTTTTCTCATTGGTAAGTTTGTCAGCTTTTGGTGAGCCTGACCTTGAATGAAAACTTATCATTCACCAAAATCAATTTAGCTGATAATAATTCATTTATTTATATATTCAATTAGAGTATATTTTTCAAACCAGTATGAATTATTATTTGATCAAAACTGGAATCCAAATTATTCATTTTTGAACCTGAAGTTTGACAGTTATAAAGCAAAAACAACCGTTCACTCCACCAAAATCTAATTATTTTAATTTGGGCCATTACCAACATGTCCTGAAAACGTCAGCAAATCTGTGCAGTAGTTTTAGTGTAAATCTGCTAACAGACAAACAAACAGTCAAACATATGCCAGGAAAAGATGAAATAAGATGGATGACAGACAAGTTGCTGGTTTGGCGGAGTGGTTAGCAACCAGGCACCCCATTTATTTGCTCCTGCCGATCCAGGTTCAAATCCGGTCTGTGACCAGTTTGCAGAGTGTCTTCACCTACTCTCAAACCCCCTTTCACAAGCCTATCCACTGTCTCTCTCCTATCAATAAAGGCTCAAAAATGCCCAAAAAAATACATAAAAAAGATGAATAATAGACAATTACCCAGGTCACATAATATCAGAGATGCTGGCACTTGAGCTCTGTGCTCAGAACAATCTGGATGATCCCTTTTCTATTTAGCCCAGAGGACATGATTTCCATAACTGCATGAAATGTGGACTTGTCAAACCACAAAATAATTTTGTAAACTTTGAATCAGACCATCTCAGAGACATCTGGCCTAGAGCAACCAGGCACATATTTTGGGGTGTTATTGATAAATGGCTTTAAATTTGCATGGTAGAGTTTTAAATTGAACTCGAAGATTTGGTGGCAATCTGTGTTAATCGACTGCGGTTTTCCAAAGTGATCCTGAGCCTGTGCGGAGATATCCTTTACAGAATGTTTGTTTTTAAAGCAGTGCCACCTGAGGGATAGAAGGTAAGAGTCAGAGGTCAGAGGCATTCAGTGCTGGTTTTCAGTCTTATCTGCAGAAATGTCTCCATACTCTCAGTCTTCTGGTGATATTAAGGACTGCTGGTGGTGAAATCCCAAAATTCATTGCAAAATGTGTTAAGAAATATTGTTCTCAATCTGTTGGACTGTTTGCTCACCCAGTTGTTAACAAAGTGATAAATTTTGTCCTAATCTTGCTTGTGAATGACGAAGCCAATCGAGGATGCTCCTTGTAAACCCAATCATGGGACTCACCCGTTTCCAATTAACCTGTTCACCTATGCAATGTTCCAAGCAGGGTTTTTTGAGCATTCCTCAACTTTCACGGTATTTTTGTTCCACCTGTCCCAGCAAATCACTGCATTCTGTTTTTGTTTATGCTTTACAAAATGTCCAAATTTATTTGGGGGTTTGAAACTTAAATTGTTATCTCCACTCACCTTGTTTGAAAATGTAACCATAACTCCAAATACTGCGGACCCTCAATCCAGTATGACAAAACAACAAAATAAACCCTTGCCATGATTTCCAGGAAGACTAATTTTAATGTTAATTCCGCCTACATTCGACGAAAGTAACGTGGAATTAAAGTCTACAAAAACAAACAGGCACTTGTGCAGGCAGGCCGTACGTCATGTGCGTCATTACAACGTGCCGTCAGCAAAGGAAGGACCTCTAAACTCGGTCGAAACGGGGCGCGGGCTAATGTAAACTTCAACAAATCGAGTATTTTCACCAACTTTTCCACGACAATTAAAGATAACTGAAACCGCTCGAAACATATGTGGAATTATCGTATTGTCGCTGCTTTCTCACCACTGAAGAGTGAAGTTTTCCCCCTGAGCTGGTAATAAAACGAGCTGGCTAACTTAGCAGGCTAACCTCCGAGGGCGCTACAGCTGCGCAGTTTCGTTTCACAGAAAAACACTGAAGCACTCAGACAGCCACACTGACGAAAACGAGCCGAGGCTGCTCTTCTGCTGTGTTTGCCTGCCTCAGGGGTTCAGACAGGGGTATGGGCTGACAGCCTAGACCCTGTTATTGACTCGTGTTAACCACATCAGAATCAGAGAGGTACAGTTCGTCTGCACTGAGAGTTTGTTTATCATTATTCTCATTCCTGCATGCGAGAGAAGTTCATGGCAGCACTTGACACGTTAGAAAGACACTATACTTTATATCAGTAATTGTTTATTTCATATATGTTTGAATCCGGCAGGAGGGGCAATGTATATCATCTGCCGAGTGTAGTGATCGTAGATGTGCTTGTTACACACTCATCCCAAAAACGCCTGCTGACTAAGATCAGAAAACAGCATTTACTGTCGTGCTCTTTTCCCAGAGCCCTATGAAACATTTGGATTTTATTATGTCTACAGCAAGATCATCTGAAATGCTGCCACCAAGTCTGTGCACGAAACGAAATCAAGGATTTTTCAATATAAAAAGAAGAAACACCAGATATCCAGTTCATTTAACTTTTAAAGTATTTCTTGCCATTGTTTTCAAATACGTCTTTATGGCTTATAATACGGTTTTTGGAATTTTACTACAAGAAAATATGTAACACTTGGTTACTATTTTTGCCCCTCAGGGTTATTGTTTTAGACTTAAGAGCTGCAAATATTAAGCTTTCATGACTTCACATAAACATTACATGACTGTGATTGATGGAGTAATCGTCCATTCACCTGCTGGACGTGTTTTGAAAGGCTCTTCTCCCCCCACACCTTTTCTACGTGCTCTTTCCCAGCCGGACCAGTGAAATATGTATCGAAAGGCCCATCTGGCTGGTCAGGTTATGTAAAAACCTAGATAACATCAAATTAATTCGACATTTTATCAACCGTAGACCAAGTATTTTAAAGCAAATATTAATTTAGAGCAGAAGAGTTGGTGCAGGCTTTATGGTGGTGCAGCAGGTAGTCCTGGTGCCTCACGGCTATAAAGATGTATACCCAAATCCCAGGTTGGATGGGGTTTTCTGTGTGGAGTTAGCATGTTCTTGAGCATGCTGGAGTTTTCTGCAGATACTCCTGCTGATTAAAACAAATATTTAAGTTAATTGTCAATTCTGAGTGCTCAATATCATCTGATTTAGGCTTCAGCCCCCAACAACGTTGAAATGGATTACCGTGTAGATAATGGATTGATTGGTATTTTTAATGATATTCCATGCTGTCATTGTAGCGGACACATAAATGTGTAAAGGCTGGGAGGCCCGTTTAAGTTTTAAATTAAAGAAGTGTTTCTATTATTATGACTTACCCTTACAATGTTGACCTAGCAACATTGTTATTCTTAACTCTTTAAAGATTGTCTGCTTAGTAGACGTAACGTTCAGTAGTTTAATCTGTCTATCCTGAAACTACAGATACGTCAACAACATAAAAGTATATAAGTGTAATGATTTGGCCTGACTTCTCAGGCTCAGTATGCTCATAATTGTTGAGGAGTCTGTTTTAATTTGATGACAAGGTCTTCTCCCATTTGATTTGACATCTGATTTTTTTTTTATCCACGCCCAGATGCTCCTGTTTTTTACTTGTCTTTGCCTTAGCTTGATCAGACTGAATTTAATTCTTTGTTTTTCACTCTGTTTTAGCCACAATGAAGAGAAGATTGGAAGCCCCAGCATCGCATCTCAGTGCAAAGAGGCATCATGAGGACAGCAGTTCAGACGAGGAGTCGCAGTTATCCAGACAAGGTGATGTTACATTTATATTATATTTTCAAAATATCATCAGCTAAGAATTTAAAACCACACAGTTTTGCATTTTTCAAAAATAGAAAGCAGGTTATATCAATAGAAATAGAATGTCACAACAGGAAACCAGTTCATGTACAACTTTTAAGAGTGGTTGTGTCAATCTGTTAAGCACTTGTTATATAAATGAGTTGTGGAGTGGAGGAGAAATGATTTGCAATCTCAAAGAAAAATCACAGACGTCCTTTGTAACAAATTATCAGAGGTCCTGTCTCAGCCTAGCTTTTACTCGTGCATGTGCAGTTATGCCAAGCCAAAGGTCACCTCCTCCAAGCATGGTGAAGCCAGGGAAGTGAAGAATGCTTAGGGATGGAAATTGATAACTTTTTATCAGCACCAGTGCTATTAACAATCCTGCTGATTGATCCAGTTCTTTAACGATTCCCTTATTGATTCCTGCAGATATTCCGTGGGGGAAATGTTGATCTGTAGATTTTCAGTGGAAACAATGACAAACACACGTCACAGCATAGATAACTGTTTCTGCAAGCTGCTGGTGTTTCCACTCACTAAAGGTTGTGCAGTAAGTGCCTTTTGTAAAAACAAAAACAAAAAAAACACAATTCTGAACCCTGTCAGTGGAAGGAATTGATAAGGGAACTGATTAGCAAAAACACTCTCATGATATCAATTATTCGATGGAGCTGTTAATGATTCTAAACTAGAATTGCTTTTCGATTCCCATCCCTAAGAATGCTCAAGTGCCACATGGAGCACTCACATTAGATCACCAAGCCTCATGCTAAGGGGAAAATGTGCTTAAGCATGGCAGCTAGTGCCTAGTGTGAGGTGGCACCTGGTTTGGTCCATCAGATTTCAAATGCACACAGACCACCCTTAGCCACGCAGTGTCTGACATCTATAACAGTTTTTCTTTTCTTTGTTTTTTCTCCTCTAGATTCCAGCCAAGATGAATCACTTAATGACAAGGATGACCACAGACCAGGATTTTCCATGCCCTCCATATCATCTTACGAAACAGACGGCTCACAAACCTCCTCTAATTTTTCCATGTATAACAGTGTGTCACAGAAACTCATGGTAATTTATACAAACTCTAATGTTGCTTATTATTGTTTATGATAACAAAGTGTCGAAAGTTATTTTCACACATGCGACCCTGACATTTCCCAGAATATACCTGGGTAACCTACCCAGATAATTTCCCGACCTTCTCGTCTATACTTGGCCCCTAACAGCAGGAAGTTTCCCTGTAGTGTATGTCAGTCAATGGAGGAGTCGGTGAGGAGGAAACATCAGGGGGCATCAGATGAATTTCAGAATAGTTTCAGTGTTTTCTGTGAACATGAGAAGAGTTTTTTTTCTTCTCTAATGCAGTTGTTTTGTTGTACCTCTCCTATCTGCAGGCCAAAATGGGTTTCCGTGAAGGTGAGGGTCTCGGTAAGTTTGGCCAAGGGCGGAAAGAGATAGTGGAGGCCTCTACTCAGCGAGGGAGGAGGGGTCTTGGTCTCACACTGCAGGGCTTTCAAGGGGAGCTCAATATCGACTGGCGTGATGAACCAGAGGTACTCAGTGCTGTATTATACAACAAATGATTATACACATGTGTGAGTGTTGTTTTGTTGTCTTGCAGCTGTGGGTTATATTTTTGTCATTGAACAATAAATCATGTCTCTGATTTTTTAACCCCTGACAGGTATTAACCAATCATGTGATTTATTATGGCTTATGGCATTGGTTCTCTTGTCTTTGTATTTTTCTATTTGTCTCTTCAGCCCAGTGCGAATGAGAAGGTGGAGTGGTTTCCAGAATGCACCGCAGAGTTCCCAGATGCAAACGAACTGTGGGAGTGGATGATGAAGGGAGATGTAAAGGAACTTTAGACATTCTCTTTCATATATGAGACACAATTTTTACTTTGTAATCCTATTTTGCGTCCTGCGTAAGCACGGAATAATGATCAGTATCGTTTTTGTTTGCAATCAGAGAAAACTAAGGATTGAGGATGAGACAGAGTTTTGCTCTGAAGACCTCCTGCACACTGTTCTGAGGTGCAAGGTGAGTTTTTTAATCCCATTTGTACAGAACTTGGAAGATAAAATGACAAAATGCAACCCAAAAAGATAGGTTAGGTTTTTTGTAGTATTTCTGAAGATATAAAAAGACAAGCTCTGAATAATTAGAGCTCTAGAAAAAAAGGATCCTGAGGTGCCTGCATGTTTTCTGTGTTGTGTTTTTAAATTCTGTCAGGGTAGTTTTCTGTATGTAAAGCTGTGAATTTGACTTCTGCATGGTCTGTACTTGTATGAATAATATGTTACGTTGATTGATTGTGTAATTATTTAACATTTTTGGTCTTCAGACAGTGTTTGACAACCTTGAGAGTGAAGAGATGAGGAGAGCACGGACACGCTCCAATCCCTACGAGACAATCAGAGGAGGAATCTTCCTCAATAGGTCAGTCTTAATGTTAGCATAAGTGTGGAAAGATATTATTGTAGACCAGTTGAAATCATTTAAACAGGGCAGATTGGTCAGAAACACTTTATCATATCACCACATTTGATCATTTGCACATCAACTCGCTTATGATGCCCCATCCTCAGGTGTGAATTATTAGATAAATCAGGTTCAAGGTAAGGTATCATTTAGGCCATTTAAGCATTTAGTTTTCTTTATCCACTGACGATAGCTTTCAGTGGTCATCACACTAGCGGGCATACTCTTGTACTGCATATTCCTTGTGCGTTGCTGCAATGCCTTACATGCATATGTGCTCTGCGTACTGCAGGGAAAAAGGTTTCTGAATGACAAAGGAAAACATTGTACTCAAATTAGTATATGGTGCAATAACATTAGGGCGTAATTTGACACTTGAAAGACATCTGAGGAGAAGCAGTGGAGGATCAAGCATTATTCATTTTAGTCTTTGATGCTCTTTTGCAGGAGAGACAAAGACGCAGGTCAGTTGTTCTTGAGACTGATGTTAGCCCTCAAAACTCCACTGGATTGCTGGTGCCCAAACTGTAACAGCCTCATTGTTTATAAACCTATAGCCGTACAACAGATCTTGAGGAGAACAACTGTTTACGTGAAAGACATACAGTCATATCCCTGCAAAGAAGTTTCTAATCCAGCCAAGAATTTCAGTGTTTTCTCACAAACATGATGAACTCATAACAAAAACTCTGTCATAATCGATTTTTAAATCAGGGATTTCTGAGAAAAAATGGAGTAGTCATATTATTAGACCTCCATTTTGACCCTTAATGACAGCGACAACTTCTTGCCCGTCTGTTCACCAGCTTGTAACTCCCAACTAGGGGTGGGCGATATGGCAGAAATATAATATCACGATTTTTTAAAAATAAAATTACGATCGCAGTTTTATCACGATTTTTTTTTTACTTTGATTCTTCTAGACTAATTTGCATGTTTGACCATTTTTCCCTATGTTTAACATATAAAACATGTAAAACCCTAAAAGAAAAAAAATGACAATTAAAGCCAGAGAAACCTTCTGAACAGGTTTTAATTTAAATAGTGCAGTTTTTGTGTAAATGTGCAATAAATGTAAACATAAAAGGTAATGAACAACAATATCAACATTATCTTTTAAAGTGCAACAATTTAAAGCAAATGTTATCTAACTGCAATGTCTATAATCTGAGTGAATAATACAGCTGCTTTAGAACAGATTTTTGTTCAGACATCTTCAAGATTTTATCTCCTTTTCTCTTTCTGCCATGGCTTCATGCTACATAACCTAACAGGAAATACTACCATGCACTGCACGTAATGTGCTATTATTGGCTAGTCGGGTGTGCATCAAAGTCTCTGCACCCACACAGACGATCTGACGATCTTTCTGCTTTATGAGATCATCCCCACGTTATAATCCTTAACAATTTTATATCGTCATATCGCACACCCCTACTCCCAACCCCTACTTCCCTTTGTTGTCTTGACAGTTAAATCCACCCATCAATTTAATCAAAAGTGTGAAGAAAAGCTTTAAAATGACTGTCTTCCTGTCTTTAGAGCAGCTATGAAAATGGCGAACATGGACCACTGCTTTGACTACATGTTCACAAACCCAAAGGATTCAGAAGGGGTGAGTTTGTTTTAGTTACTGATTCTTTTTGTTGTTTTCTTTAAATGCACTTTGTGTACCAAAGAGTCCTCTAATAAAGAAATATTTAGGATTACAGTATATCTGTGCAGTTCTAATGGGAGTCAATGGGACCTGGAGGCTTTTCAGAGTACATCCTGTGGAAGAGACGCTGGCACGCCAAGGGCTTTGGCATGACACTGAAAGGACCCTGTGACTTCAAACTGGAGGATTTTTATGCAGCCCCAAGCGAGCTGTTCGAGCCCTACTATGGTACACGCACTGCACCACATGTTCATGGGCGGGGCAGAAGCTCAGGTCGAGTCTTAGATGATGGATGATTGAGTCAAAGCTTCCGTGTGTCTCAGGGGAAGGAGGCGTGGACGGGGACGGGGACATCACTCGGCCAGAGAACATCACCGCCTTCAGAAACTTTGTGCTGGAGAGTACGGAGAAAAGAGGGCTGCACTTTCTCATGGCAGACGGGGTTAGACTGTTTCTCATTTTTTTACGGTTTGTTTGCAGCCACTGCTAAAAGAATAAGAAAATACTCAAATTCACATCACAGAGAAGTTCTCTTTATGGTCTATCTGGGGTTTTGGTTGTCAGTTTGAGAATCATCTCTCTCACGCAGGGTTTCTCTGTGGAAGGACAAGAAAACATCCAGGAGATCCTGAGCAAACAGCTGATGCTCTGTCAGTTCCTCACCGCCCTCTCTACACTGAGGACAGGTATGTCCATACATGCATGTGCATGGTGAGATGAATCATTTCATTGATGTACTGAAAAGCTCATGTTGTAGATCCTGGTGTAAACGTGCATTTTCCTTCATCAATGGTCATGCTTGGTTATTAGATACTGAGTTGACTGCATTGTGCACCAAAAATTTTGAAAAGCTATTAAAACACTATGCTAAATTATTAGCTTGTGGCTAGGTACCCCAGTATGCTGCTAGCAGTGAACCACTTGCAACATTAACCCTGGAGGCACCCAAAATAATAACATACACTTAAATATGTTGTCTTCTAAAATAGTCCCTCTCATTAGAGATGTAGAAATGTTAAATCTAAAAAATGTGTTTACTTTCATTGCAATGTTTTGCAAAAATGAGATGCAAAGTGGTTTATTTGGGATAAGAATGTTATAACCTTGACTAGGTCAGTAATTGATTACGCTTATTTAGCAGCATTATTTTTTTTTGGAGTTTTAGAGTCAATAAAAAACCTTTCACTGAAATACTTTGTGTACCAAAGAGTCCCTCTAATAAAGAAATATTTAGGATTACAGTATATCAAAAATGTGCAGTTCTAATGGGAGTCAATGGGACCAAAGTGGACACAAGTCAACGAGCGCATGCTTGGCAAATATCCCCTATTCTATACTACTTAAAAAGGTGGCACCATGGAATTTTGAAAACAAACATAAAATATAAACCCTGGCAACATTTCATACAATTAGTATTTAAACTGGTGAAGATCTTAAAACTCAAAAATAGAAATTTAGCAGAATGTACCAACTTGGCTCCCAAGTTGCTTTAAGTGTTAATGGAGACAAAATTGGCAACAAGCTAACAAGCCAGAGGTACCTCATTTTATCACAAAAATGCTTCAGAAAATGTTTGTCATTGTATTCAATTTAGGGGACCAAGGGTTAGTTTGACAGACAACTTTGTTAGAGGTAAAATTGTGACTTGGCAGGATGCTCTGAGCCTCTTTGCTTGTTGCCCTTCCACCTCTATTCATTAGTAGCAACCATTTCACTGTGTGTAGCATACTGGCATACCTGACCTGAGCTAAGAGGCAAGCAGGGCCTTTAAACAGATTTTCAACAGGTTTTTAGTTCATGTTCACACTAAACCTTGAGGATTATCACCTAGTATCTGTTTACCCAGCACAGACATTAGTGCTGAAAATGAGGCCTTAGACTCTGGTTTAAAAAAAAAAAAAGGTCAGCTTTAGGTAGTTTTAAATTTTAACAAACCCTTCAAAGCAATCAAATCTTACTCCTCTGCCTTGATTCATCCTTGTCACAGTTAAGTTACAAAAAGAGCATTCACGCTATAAGCATACCGTGCAGTTGTCATGTAACCAAGTGCATTTCACCCCTTTTCTGGGAAGTTTGGCTCCATGCTGAGCCTAAACAGTGCCCCTCTTTTACAGTGACAAGCTTGGAGGAAATGACCTGCTCCTCATAGTAAGAATGGCTGTGAGCTACAGGGCTTTACTGAATCAGAATGACTGTTAATAAGCCACAAAGTCAGTTAAGTTCCAGTCAAACTCCCTGAGTTGCTGGAGAAGAGGGGGACATGCTTTATCACAGGACTGTGAGTGCCAAATGTGTGATAGTGTGCCAGGCTTTGTTGAACAAATTGTCTCCTCTTGTCTCCTCCAGGCGGTCACTTTGTCTGTAAGACCTTTGACCTCTTCACTCCCTTCAGTGTGGGGTTGGTGTACCTGCTCTACCTCTGCTTCGACAGGATTTCCCTCTTCAAACCTGTCACGAGTAGGCCAGCCAACTCTGAGAGGTAGGACTGTGTTTCTTTGTGTCTTCTTGAGTGCATCCTCTGTCTCTTTACATAATGAATCTTGAATCATGAAGTTAATCTAAGACAAGTGAAGTACTCAAATAGTAGATGTTAAGCACAGCCACAGCAGCACTGAGTTCCACTTTATGTGACTGTTGTTTTTAAAAAAAGAGCCAACAACTTAAAAATGTGCCTCTTAGAACAAGGGTGTCTGCGTTACCTCTGCCATGGATGTTATGTTATTGCCGGCGTCTGTTTGTTTGTTTCTCTTTTAGTCACAATACTCTAAAAGTTTTGGACGGATTTTGATGAAATTTTCAGGAAATGGCCGGATTGGGATAAGGAACAAATGATTCGATTTTTGGGAGTGATCCAGATCAGCGTCTGGATCCGGGAATTTTTTTAAGGATTCTTTAACATTGCGAGATAGAACCATTTTCGGCATTTGTGCATAGTTGTATGTTTTCATGGTCAAGGAATCTAAATATTTAGAAGAAATAAAGGTAGGACTGATATTTAGGGTGAAAATCACAAAATGGGTGAGGACTGTGGCGCTGGCGAAGGTCTGCACTCTCCGAGTACTTTTCTAGTTTTATTTTTGTGCAGACGAAAATGATTTGTCACGTACAAAGAAATATCTGCTGATTTTAAGCAAACTTCTCAAGTGGCACCAGCTCTTTATCTGGCAAAGTCCTGACCTTTAGCGGCCTGTAAAAATTACAATATTGCTCTAATATTTGTTTTTGTCCTTTCTGAATTTTTCTTACATCAAAACTTTTACCCTAAAGCTGCGTTCACACCAAATACGAATCTGCGACCTCGGCGACCACTCTCCATGTAAAGTCAATGTACAACCGGGATGGGGCAGGGTTAACCCTCCCATGACACAACAGCCGCAATAAAGGTGACCTGGTTGCTTGTCGCGATGTTGCCAAAGTTGAAAATGTTGATGTATTTAGGCGATGTTGCCTGTGACTGTGCAGCAACAGCCAATGTTGTGTAGGTGTGTGATGGTACCTGTGACAGAGTTTTTATTCTGGTTCACAGAGTGACAATCCGTGTCCATGTGGGGATCATTAATCAGTGAGGACATTAGCTCCACATAGACAGGCTGTAGAGAACTCACAGACGATGCTGCAGGGCATCAGCTGCAGTGTTCTGTGGTTGATAGATGAGTGAAAAGGATACAGTTGAAATAAAGTCGGCTAATACATCCTATTACATGATATATGACCTGATTGCAGTGAAACTTGAGCAGACGTGACATACTTGAGAGACAGCAATGGCGACCAAAATTAGGTATTTATGAACAGGTGACGTGACTTCAGTGGATGATGCAATTATGGTCACAAAGTCGCTGTAGAGTAACAGTGTGGAGTCAAGATTAAGATAACCAAACAATTTTAGCTAAAGTCCATCTGTCCATCTTTTTATCTCTTTCTGCAGATACATAGTGTGTCGTGGTCTGAAGGCGGGTTCAGACCCTGTTAGAGAGTACATGTTCAGAGTCAACTTGAAACTGAACCAGCTGAGGAACACAGATGAAGACATCATAGAGGTGGTCCCTCTCAGCCTCATCAAAGAGGACACTGACTTCTACCAGTCTATGGTCAGCTCCAATGAGAGGTAAGGACACATACTGTACCATTAAATACATTTTAAACTTTTCCTTTCACCAACCAAAATGATTTTTCTCTCTGCAGCCTCTGTGCTGTCCAGATCAAGGCCTTGGCAAAGATACACGCTTTTGTGGTAGACCCGTGAGTATCTGGTCTCATGCTTGGCCATCTGCACTTTTCTCTGCTGAAAAGATGCCATGTGTTTGGTTATTTTTATTCAAAAATGACTGTGACTCACTGCAGGACTCTCTCTGAACCGAGGCAAGCAGACATCAGAAAAGAGTGCCTAAAAGCTTGGGGGGTACGTAGAAAAACTGTGGTTCATGTGCAGAAGTGTTCACATTTATGTACGTTATGGTATAAACTGATATGAAAGTTAGCAAATTAGTTTGTACTGGGAAGTTTTGAAGATTCAGAAACCTTCAGCTCTTCAGTCGTAATTTCAATCTGAGGCTGCCATGATTGTGTTTTTGTTTGATTTTAGGTCCCAGACAAAGCCAGGGTCACTCCAGCCTCCTCAGATGCAAAGTCTAAATTCTATGAACTGCTTAAGGTTGGTTATTGAACATTAATGATAATTATAATGAATATAAATGTTTTTGGTAACATACTAGGGATGCATGATATTATCAGTTTGGTACTGGTTTTGGCCGATATCAGCCTAAAAAGTTAAGTATTGGCCTATATTAAAATTTTTGCAGATATTTACAGCCGATATATCGGCCACACATATCGGCCATGTGTCTGCCGTGATATCGCCAAATTACACAAATTGATGCACCTTCTCATCACTGCATGGGTACATTTAAATATCAAGGATTTCATGTTTGCAGGGTTAAAAGCTGTTTTTTCTTGTTTAACATTTGTTCATGCGATAATTTGCTGTAACACTGAAAGAATCAAGTCCATTTCTGTTAAGCACAGAGCTTGTGGTCTTGACCTGAAGTATCAGTATCGGTGATAATGAATCAAAAAAAATATCAGCATATTGAATATCTGCATAAGTCCAGTATCATGCATCTATGTAACATAAATGTGTGCACTGGGTTTCAGATAAATGTATCTGATTTTCAGAACTTGGGAACTTTAATGTCTAAATTAGTTTCTAAATGACTACTTGTAATATTTTGTATAAGTTTTGTTTTTAACCACGTACAATACCTCAGGTATTTTTAAGAGTTTTCAAAAACTAAGAAATCCCTGACCTTGAAAGTTGTGGTCATAGTACTTTGTTTTGGTGTTGACGAGCTGAAGCTTGGTTAAATCTGCTGTCCTGTTTTCATGTCTCTTTCATGTTTTGCACCTCTTTATTTCTTTATATCATCATGATTGTTCTCAGGCTGCCTTCTCCCAAACTTTCTCTGATTGACATCCATCCACACAAAGTCCCATCAGAGTCAGAAAGAAAGTCATGATCACCTCAGACAGACTGAACTGTTTACTTATATTTTTAATAGGAAGACTCCATCCGACCTTTTTACTTAACAGCAAATCTTTAACTAATGAAAAGCTAACAGTTCTGTTTTGTGGATGAATTTCACATAACTTTGGGGAAACTTGGTCATCTTGTCAGTTACTTGAAAAGCATTCTGGGATGTGATAAAGAGTTTTAAAAATGAGAGACTGGCAAGATGGATGTCTGATCACAAACATTAAGTCAGACTGGGTTTGTTACATTTATCCACAAAACAAAATGTTGGTTTGCCTGCGAGTAAGAGCACTTTATGAAGAGTTGTGCTGGTTTTATTGAAAGGGAGTCTCCAGTTTATGAAGACAGAGAGACAGGGAAGACGTGTGGAGGTGACAGTGTGTCGCTCTTTACTTGTCGTCTTATTGGTGTTGTTGCTGTCAGGGGATTTACTCCTGTGTGTGTTAAATTCATTTTAGTCATGGCTAAGGCAGGGAGACGTTTACCAAACCATATGCATTTAAAGAATAAAAATAACAGTACGTGATTGGTTGTCACCACCAGTATAAGAAGTCATAATTGAAGGGGTTTCTAAACTGTTCTGGGAAAAAGTCACTAGCTGGGTGTCAGCCTGATATAGATTTTGAATTAAGAACATTTGTCTCAACTGCAGTCATTTAATTAATCTCCTTAATGTTGAACTGTCTTGTTTTATGTTAATGTTTGGCTTTTAAGTGAAGTCTGTAAAACTGCTTGAATTCTTTGGATAATGTGAAATAGGTTGAACTCTTTTAAAGTGCTTCATTCAAGTGATTAGGCAGAAAAAAGAGTTCTAAGATTAGATTTATTTTTAACAATTTTTATTTTTTTGCATTTAGTTGTTAATATGTTGACATCAAATAATTACTAAAGTATTGACATAAGAATGAGTCGGTCTTGGCAGCAGTAACAGAGCTGATTTGTCTTTGTTAAATCCTACTGATAACCATTACCTACTTAAAGGGGGTAAAAATAAGATTGTTGAAAAATGGTAAAGAAATGAAAAAGTCACATGGGCTAAATATCAAATTTCTCAAATCTACTTTTTATAGTTACTAACTACAAAATGTTTACACAAATCTAATGACATGGAAATTAAATATCCTTTTGATTAAAAAGAATAAATGCTTATCTAAAAAATAATAAATAAATGATGGTTCCACAATTAGCCTGAATATTTTGACTATACTATCTATTGCTCAATACACACATTACTGTTAGTTGTTCTCACTGCAAACAATATCTTTACTGAGCAATAGACATATAATCTTTTATTATTAAATCCGCACAAACTATATATAAAACTATAATTCTAACAGTGTAACTTCTTTGAAATGGATCATTCTTGAGGACTAATTTTCCAAGTCTTTGTCCTGTTGAACGCTGCTGAGGACACAGCTGTTACTGTGTGCTCATGTGTTGTCTCTGCGCCTCAGAATCCAGATATGGAGTCGTTCCAGTGTAAACTCACTCCTCTCAACTCCAGCACGCTCGAGAAGTTGCGCCACATCTTGGACCACAGGTGCATCGTGGGAGGAGGAGAGCAGATTTTCCTCCTAGCACTTGGGGTAAGTCTCCAGAGACGCATCGGAATGTAAAACGGAACCGTGTTGCTCTTTAGTTTTAGAGTTTACACCCTGCTTGATGATGTTTTTTGTCAATCTTGTTGGAGTTTTTTGTCCTTTGTGGATTGAATATATGTAATACCAGCTAACAGTTCCTATCCTTGCACTATTTTAGGAATTATTTGGAAAGTATGAATAATTATGCTTTGTATTAACCTTTAGTTTTGATTGACGTTACTTTTAATGGAGCTTATTTTAATCTGTATGACTGATTCCTCCTGTTCCTCTTGCCTTATGCAGAAGTCTCAGATCTACACGTGGGACGGGAAGATGCCTTTACGCTGGAGGAAACTGGAAAGCTTCAAGCTGGAGCTGCCAAGAGATACACTTCTGAGTGTGGAGATTGTCCAAGAGCTGAAGGGCGAGGTGAACACATGAAAAACGGGAAACAGTTTCCCAGTCTGTTTGAACTGGACTTTATCTGTCATCACTGAGAGAACAGTTAGTTTCCTTCTGTTAGGCTTTATTATGAAACAGGCTTCAGTGTCCAGCACTCATGTTTGCATCATCACAGTCATAAGCCAAAAATATGCCTTTAGAAGCCTGATATTTTTTGTTCAGGGTGTGAATAAGGTTGATTTTGTCCTCAGGGCAAAGCTCAGCGGAGAATTGCTGCAGTCCATGTGATGGATGTTTTAATACTGAATGGCACTGACGTAAGAGATAAACACTTCAACCAAAGGTTTGACCTTTAATCATTATATTATGCTGTATGTATAATCAAAATGTTAGTCTTTTGTTGATGAAATTATTTTGCTGTTGTTCAGGATCCAGATGGCTGAGAAGTTTGTGAAGGCCGTGGCCAAACCCAGCAGACCGGACATGAACCCAATCAGGTGTTTACTGAAATCAAATCAAACAGATAAACTGTGCTTGTCATTTTGATTGTTCTGAAAACTGTTCATTTTTAACCTCGCTGCACTTTCCTGTTGTTTTTATTTAGCTGGAAAGTCCCTCTAATAAATACTGAAAATATGTCCTGAATAAAACCAGTGTAAGACATGCACACACAATGAAAGTGTCAAACATCCAGACCAGTTTGTAACAAAATGACAAAAGTAGTTGACAGTGTAACTTAGACAGATGAAGTAATGAGGCCTGATGAAGCGGTTCCCCTTGTTTAAATGTGAAACTACTTTGAGGAGAAAAATCTATACTATTTCACATTTTTAAGCATAATTCAACTTTTAATGAACAGAACAGGTGTCTGGTGCATTTTATATATCTCAACACAAGTTTTAATGTGTCAACTTTGTTTTCACCTGACAGGGTAAAGGAGGTCTACAGGCTGGAGGAAATGGAGAAAATCTTTGTCAGGTAAGAAAGGAAACTAAACTATAGACAACTGGATTCGATGACATACAGTACCTTTTTTGAACAAGTGACTGATTGTTGAAATTTTAGAAGTGGACTCAGTTAATTGAAATCAGACTGTTTATCCATAAAGAAAGTTTAACTTTTAGTGAAGCTTATCTGCCAGATCGGTTTAAATTAAGTGAAATAAGTGAAAACATGATGGTCCACACTGTTGGGGGGGTACTAGTCCGATGGTACCAAACACTATAGGACATTTTTGGTGGTTATCACAGAATAAGAACCGCTGTGTTCATATGTGCTGTGCTGCCCCTGTATGTTACATAAAAGTGAACAAGTAAGCACAACAAGGGTGCTGGTTTGGCGGAGTGGTTAGCAGCCATGCACGTCCAATGTACATGCTTCTGCCAGTTCGGGTTCGAATCCCGCCTGTGACCAATGTGCAAAGTGTCTTCCCCTTCACTCTCACCCCCTTTCACAATCCTATCCACTGTGTCTCTCCTATCAATAATAATTAACATTGTAACAGTCAGCTTAATTTTCAAAGCTTAGTTACAATCACAGGTTTTGAGCTGCTATAAGTTATCAATTAATTTAGATTTGGTACGTAGTGGATCTGAAAAATGATTAAAAAGCCCTGAAAATCCCCCTTGAATAGCAGAAAAAAATATCACCACAAAAACTTTGATAGGTTTGAATTTTAATTCAATGATGAAAAATCCCACAAAATAAATTTTCCAGTCCCTAGAAAAATCCCCAACACAAGTTATTCTGGCTTGGCTCCTGAATTCCTTGAAATAAATAAATAAATGAATAAAATATTCTTCACATGTTTTAAATCCCGGTCCAATGTCTGTCTGTTTTAAAGGAGAGGGTAAAATCCAAAAGTGGTCTCGCTCCAAACCCCAGTGTCCAAAAGTCAAACTCAAAACTGAAAAATCCATCAAAAATTAAAGGAATGCAATACATTGCAAAAAAGAAAAAAATATTCTGAAAGGGGCAGACTCACAGGTCTTGAAAAACTTTCTGAGTCTGAGAGTTCCTCAGAGTTTCAGCTGCAATATTCCCAATGGCAACCAAGCTCTCACCTGGAGAAGTTGTTTCCTCAGCCCGAGAATAATTCTTATTCTTCACTTCAGTTCACAGGCCTTGCCGAGCTGCACAGTTTTATTCAGGCTCCACCAGCCAAGTCTCCCTTCAAACTTTTAGCCTTCTCCTCCCCTTTGTTGTGCTCACCCCTGACCTGCAGCAGCTAAACAGACTTCACACAATAAGATCAGCACCGTAAAGATTAAGGCGAGCAAAAATTTCTTAACTATATACATCCCGATATCAAAATAATTAGCCACCCCGAACACACACTTTGTCACAACACATAAACAGACTTTGGAGTCCAGCTCTAAGGATGTTGCACCTTATCCTCTTCATTCAGGCTTGAGATGAAGGTGACAAAGAGTTCAGGAGGAGTCCCACGTCTGTCTTACACCGGCAGAGACGACCGACACTTCCTCCCAACTGGACTTTACATCATCAAAACTGTCAACGGTATGAGCATGCAGTCGATAAATGGCACTTTTCCTGCTTTTATTGGTTTAAATCATGCCGAACACCCGTACAAATGTGCTTAAATGTGTCTCCTGCTGCTTCTTCATTCAGAGCCGTGGACCATGGCCTACAGCAAGAACTCCAAGATGAAGTTCTTCTTCAATAAGAGCACCAAGGAGTCCACTTATGAAATGCCGCCAAACTCTGCTGCCCCCTTCCAGTACGTTCAGACTTCTGTGCTGTGGTCATTGAGTTTATTTGTAAAAGTTTGAGAATTTGTCAGCCATGTTTTTACACATTCACTGTCAGAGGAATGACGTGTCGCAGCTTGTCATGGCCTGAGATGAAACCTTCCATGTTTGTCTTTTCTCCTCTCAGCGTCTGTCACTCGGAGCGCCTGTTCTGGGCCTGGGTGGACGGGGTCATAGTCCACGATTCTCAGACACGGATGGATCCTGAGAAACTCTCTAAGGATGATGTTTTGTCCTTCATCCACCAGAACTACCAACCCTGAACACTCACAGAGACCCGGAATTCACCAGAGACAACCTGAACTCAGAATGCACTTCCATCTGGAGGATTAAGAGCTTTTAAGCAGATTATCAAACAAAGCCTTGATTAGCATTTATACAACTGTAAAAGTGGGATCCAAAATAACTGTACAGTCCAAAATTCTGTTTATACTAAAACACAAAACTGTGTTCATGAATCCCAGTAAAAGATTGACACATAATTTGTTTTGTAATCAGTTTAAAGGTATTCTGACTTTATAATGAGCTTGTTTCTGGGGCTCTAATGTTCAGGTGATGAATTGTTGCTTCTCTATGTAGTGCTGTCATTTGTTCTCCTGACTTTTGACAAACTACTCTCTTTCTGCCTTTTTTCACTGCGCTTTATCCTTGAGAATTGTACTAAAGAAAACGGTTCTCAGCTCTGTGTGGATCCAAAGAGCTGCTGCTGTCTCTGGTTTGGGCTGCATGTCTTTTTCCATGATGTTTTTACAGTTCCTCATCCATCTAATGCCCGTGTGTGCGTGAAGTTTTATACAAGAGGGCAAGATGCTCCTGTAGCTTGGCTCATACTGCAACAAAAAGTGAAACAAAAGTGTTGAACTATGCATTCACTTCTGTCAACACACTTTAACTCTTGCCTCTTTTTACGCTTGAACACTTTTCTTGTCCTTGTCTCAGCAGAAACCATCATGTTAACACAAGCTCCCATACAGCATCAGCCCTGCAAGCTGTATCTGAAGTGTGAATACAACAAACCTGGTCAGCAGCTGTAGAGCTTATCCTTTCTATACCTCAAATATTCACATCAGTTACAGATGTAGCAGCTTCTCTCATTCATAAACTGTCCATCATGTGGTGTGTGGGTGTTGAATATTCTGAAGGCTTCCTGTTTGGTCTTAAGGTGGTTTTTTAATCCAACATCCATCTGTCTTTGTCCCTCCTGTCACCTGGGCTGTGTTTCTTAAAACTGCGAATTAGGTTTTTTTTTTTTGTCTTGTAAAGTTAGGTTGAATTTCTTTGATGTAAATAATTGTAATGTAGGAAATAAAAAGGGAGATGCCCTCCAAAGTGAACTCTAACACAGTCTGGAGTTTGATTTCTTCTGACTGGTGTCAAAACTGAATGTAGTGTGTTTGGAACAGAAAAGTAAACACAATGCAGAACAACTTATCAGACTATTGATGTAGACCTCATTAGAAAGAACCAGGACTAAGAATGGGAATTGGTATGGTTTTATTAATACCAGTGCCCTCATGGATTTAGCCTGTCGATCTTATGCTCAATAATCCTGATTAAATATTAGACCAGTTGAAAAATTGCAAGGATTTACATTTTGCGCTGTTGGATCTCAGTAGAGCTTCAAAATGCAAAAAGTAATGGAAACTCAAATATGCTTTTGTCAGCTGATTATTGTCATGATCTGATGGCAAAAGCAGAAAAGCGTCCTGACTAAATGCGGTTGGATTACCGAGCTGCATAAGTAAGGCCTCACAACCCACCATCATCACTGAGGTTAGACGTAGTAAGAGTCATTGGAAGTTTCCCAAGATATCCTGAGGATTATGGAATAAAGAAGTCAATCTTTTTTTGTATAGCACCAATTCATAACAAGTGCTATCTCAAGACACTTTACCAGAGAACAGGCTGAAGACAAACTCATTTTATGGATTCACTTATATGCATAGGTACATATATAAAATACATACATATGTACAAATATATACATCCAACACCCAACATGAATCCATTGAGCCATTCATAAGTCCCTCCATCATGACCGGAGGATCCAATTGTCTGTCCATCAAGACACAGGACGATAACTGGCCCAAGTTAAGGCTGTTACTGACGCTGACTGCAGTCCAGTAACCTAGATGGCATCTGAGAGAGAAGGGCTTAAAAACAACAACAACAACAACAACAACAAAAAACTCTTCAAAGTCCACGTCTCCTGTAACTCCACAAATCTCATGTTTGGACTATGTAAGGGAGCACCAAAAACATGGGACACTGAGAGGTGGAAGAAAGTTTTATTCAGATGAGAAAAAATGTAACCTTGAAGGTCCTGGTGGCTTCCAATGTTAGTGGCATGACAAGGAGGTCCCACTTGGGATGTTTTCTGTGTTACACAGGACACAGAGTGAAGAAATCAGCAATAAATGATGATTACCTCTGATTGCTGTAGAGTCTACACTGGAATTGGTTTTTGATTTCCATCCCTAACTATGTTACTTTACGGTTCAATGAAACTCAGGGTTTTTTTAGATTTAAAGGATCATATGAAATTTGTATCTAAATTAATTTTGGCATGAGATTCTGAGACCATATCAAAATTCAAAACACTAGATTATTGATGTGTTTAATCGGTTTAGCTTCTCGTTTAGTTTTTCTTCTTGGTGCTCAGATGCCATGACAAATGAATCAAAGTACAAAACATCCCAAAATCTGCTTTACCCACAGGTGGGCGCCAAACTACACCTGATAAAAAGTTCCTTACAGGAGCTCTGAAATTGCTTAACGCTTTTTTAGGATTATTAAAACAACGACAAACACAAAATAATATCGTTCCCTGCACATATGTGAAATCTTGAGTTGTTAAAACCTCATAGTCTGTGTTTTCCTCCACATTTACATGAACGCGGGGTTTACACAATGTATTTGGATCCCAGAGAGAGCCAGGAACAACAGGCTTATGTCTTCATCTTTACTCTTTAAACAGTAATGCGTATGAGGACTAAACGTCAGACTAAAATGTGGTAGGAGAGAAACCTCGTCTGAAATTTTGATGGAAGCTCTTATTTTGAAGGTCCACGCTCTCAGCCAATCAGGTTAACGTTTATGTAACCGGAAGTCGTATCATAAAAACAAATACTACTGTTTAACTGGCCGGGCAGGGCGAGCGAATCATAAAGGTAATATTTCTGTCATTTGTCTATATTAAATGGTTTCATAAGTTAAAAAGTAAAACGACAGATGTAAGAAAAGCTCCGAATAGCACGGTGAGAAATAAAATCTACTAAATGATCATTTTGACTGTTTGAGCTGTTTCATAAGCAGACTGCGCTCATGTGACCTGATGTAACTCATTATATATCAGCAGAAGGTCTGACTTCTCCTAACTTCTCATGACAGTTATGCAGTGGTGTTAAAACTTGTGTTCTTGTTCATGTCGCAGACCACAGGGACTCTGCAGACCTCCTCTCAGCAGTCATGTTGAAAGCTATGGGACAAGCGCTCTTCTCTACGGGACTACAAAACCCAAAGTTCACCCCCGCGGAGAAACAGGTAGCTCTCAGATATTACCTCATAAGACTGAAGATTAATAAAGTACTGTTTTTGTAGTCGTAAATTCAACATTTATTCACGTAATTACATAGGTTTTACCTCAAGTCTACTCAGTTTATGCAAATATTTTCAGTAATGAATGGAATATTCTGTTTGTAAACATATTTCTTCTTGTTCATTATTAATGTTATTATATCTAACACTGTGAGACAAAATATTTAGTTTTCAAGCTGATAAACCCAAAACTTGTTTAAATATTCAGTCATTTTGATTTGATGCCTGCAGCATCATTCAAAAAAGGGGGTACAAGGGCATGTTTACTACTATGTTACATAACCTTTCCATTTAACTATCAATTCCCACGTGGAAACTGAGGACACTCATTAATGAAGCTTTGTAGGTGGAATCCTTTGCCAAACTTGCTGAATTACGACATTAGTTGCTCAAAAGTCCAAGGTCTCCGTTGATGTGTTCGCTTGCATCGTGCTCCATGCATTTTCAGATCCGGACTCCAGGCAGGTCAGTTTAGTACTCAGTCTTTTACAACAAAGCCATGGTGTTGAAACAGGTGCAAAGTGTGGCTTGTTGTCTTGCTGAAATAAGCAGTGACATCCCTTAAAATGTTTCTTTGATAAAAGTAAATGTTACTCCAGAACCTGTATGTACCTGTCCTCATTAATGGTGTTTCACAGAAGTGTAAGTTACCCCTGCCATGGGCACTAACACACTGACATACCTCACAGATGCTTTTAAAATTTGCACTGTTGTCTCAGGATGGTTCTTCTTTTCTTTGGCGTAGAGGACTGATGGAAGACTTATCATGCTTCCTTCTCGTTGAAATCACATAGTACAATAGGCAAATATTTTTATTACATTACAGACAAGTATTATTAGTGTCATAGGAGCAAATAAAAGATAATTTGCTTTTATACCTAAATAGTTTGTTACCATGTAATCACTTTTAAGTTTAAATATATTAACACTGATCATTATTAACATATGCAGTTAATTATAGAAAATAACAACTTAGTTCAGGACAGTTTTTGTGGAGAAGCTTATTGTTTTTATTTACTTCATTATGAGATAAATGTTTATGAATACAAAAGTGTGCATTTAAAAAAGTATTTATGAACAAACATTATGGATGATATGTAGATATGTGTATATAGTATATATGTATATAATATATATGTAATATGTGTACAATGTGTAGATCAGTATAGATATATATTTAATTTATACATTAACATTTTTCTAAGGTGCTTGAGACTTATCAATAATAACTAGAAAGCACTCGGAGAGCGCAGACCTCCGCCAGCGCCACAATCCTCAGCCATATTGTCATTAAATATTACTCCTTCCTTTATTTCATATTAATATTTAGATTCTTTGACTATGAAAACATACCATTAGCAACTGGATTCATAATGATATCTATTTTAGTTCAGTAGTTATTCACAGAAATAACATTTTTCGCCATGGCAGCCAGACGCTGATCCTGATCAACACCAAAATCGAATCAGTTCTTCCTTTTCCCATGCTGAAAATTTCCTGAAAATTTCATCAAAATCCATCCATAACTTTTTGAGTTATTTTGTTCACGGTTGGACGGACGGACGGACGGACGGACAAACTCTCCCAAAAACATAACCTCCTTGGCGGAGGTAATTATGATTATTATGGAGTTGATTTGTAAGGACGGGGGCAGGAGCTGAGCTCCTAGCTTCATTTTGTCCTTTTTAAAACAGGGTATTGTGTGACATATATGTGTATGTACTCACATGTTTTAGTTAAGTTACTGGATAAATACAGCTGTCCAATGTACAGCAACAACAATAATAATAATAATAACAATAATAATAATAATAATAATAATAATAATAACAACAATAATAATAATAACAACAATAACAATAATAATAATAATAACAACAATAACAATAATAATAATAATAATAATAACAATAATAATAACAATAATAACAATAATAACAATAATAACAATAATAATAACAATAATAACAATAATAATAATTTTTTCAAGGAAAATATGGCCACTCCAAGACTACAGCGGATTCAGCAGAGAGCAGATGCAAGATAAGAGGGAGTTAGGTCCAAGCCAATAACCATAAACAAAAAGCAGTTAAAAGCAAAAATTATAAGTTAAAAGCAGTGTGTTTTTAATTTGGTCTTGAAGGTGAAAGGTCAGTGGTGTCCCGTATGTGTTGGCTCTGGACTAATTTTTTGCTTTGTTGCAACGGTGCACCTAAAAAGATTTTAAGGTGCACCAGCATAAAAATAAGAAGGTGCACCCAAATTTTTCAGTGTCACCTGTAGTGCCACAAGGTCACGATTTCATCACTCTCCATAACTTTTATGTAATGTAAATGATTTCTAAACAAGAATAAGATGTAAAGAAATACTTGTCTTTATTCAAAGCAAAATTATATATAAAAGAAAAACAGAGTGTTTAAAGTGCTTCACTGAATGAAATTGACAATTTCAAACTAAAACACGAAAACATTTCTAAGTTTAAGATTACTTATTTAAAATAAAAGAAGCTGGTCATGCAAGGTCTTTCTGGAAAAATTCAGCCTAGAACCATATTGTAACGTGTAAACAAAAAGTAGTAACTCAGCTATGTCCAAAATCATAGAAAAGAAACATGATGAGATGCTTTGGACTGATGAGTTAAATTTGTAACATTTGTCTGCAGTAGAAAATGACAGTTGAAGGGCTGGATAGTGGTACAATAAAGAGTGGAGAACCATAAACTCTGCAACAGGACAACAACCAAAAACATGCAGCAAATGTGATTCAGAAATATCTTCAGCATGAAGAAGAACAAAAAGTGCTGAAAGTGTTGCACCGCCTCTGCAGGACCCTGATCCCAACATGGACTGTCTCTCAGATTACATGGGGAGACAAAAAGATTTAAGCCATGGCTAGGTCTTCAAGATGCTTAGAACAACCTATCTGCCAAGTTTCTTCAAAAACTATAAAGTGTCCCCAGATGAATTAAAGGTGTAGTCAGCGATGTGGGAGAAAACGAGTGGAGAGGTTGTTTATAAACGAATTTAGTCCCGCCTCTCCCTTCATACCTCACCCCTAGCTCCACCCCCGAAAGCTGATGGACGTGCATCGTCATGGAAACGGCCGTAGAAACTGTGTAGCTGACCAACGTAGCTAAGGTAACCCCGACTCGTCAGACAACTCGACTGACAATATTGCTAACATCACGACAACAGTACATTCTGGCAGATTAGACAATAAGATGAATGCCCAACGGCTGTTACTGTTATGTGAAGCACCACAAAGCTAATGTTGCTTACCTATCCAGCAGAAAGACGGCGACGTCCACGTCTGTTTTCAGGTCTTTCCATTGGTGGAGTTCCCTCCAACATCGGAAAGCAACACCAATGTTGACCCGGGCCTTCGCTCTTTCATGGTCATAGCCCTTTTTCACTTTCTGCTCCTCTGACCTTTTTCTTTTGGGCTGTTTTTCAGCCATTGCTACTGCACCTATTGTATGTCTCTCTTACGCTAACTGCGCACACTACCCAATCTACTCCCCCCCCCCCGTCTGATCTGCGTATGAGTATGATTGCCCCCTGGATGTGGGGGCGTGTACTCTGTTTTGGTGACTCGGCCCGAGCCACAGTATTTACCTGCTGAAATTCAGAACCAAGGCTGTGTATTGAAACCAGACTTTTTTTTTCAACATGCTGTCAGTGGTGACATCTTGTGGATGGAGAGGAGAAATACTGTGATTTGGACAAATACTGCAATAGATTAGAAGATCGCTGACTACACCTTTAATGCTGGTTTGACGAAAGATTGGTCACACTAAATACTGATCTGGTTTAGATTTCCTTCCCGTTCTTTCACTTTGAATTTGTTAACTGATCAGAATGAACTATTAGCACTTGTATCAGTGAAAGTGTTCTGCCTTTACAACAGTTTGTGCATCTGTTTTTATTCTTTAGGGTCAGGACTATGAGATCCACACCTACCACGCCACCAAGTGGATGAGCACCACTGTGAGCGGAATGCAGATGGATCCATCCTTAAATACTGGTTTTCGCAGACTTTTCAACTACATTCAAGGCAACAATAAGAAGAGTAAGCTTCAGTACATTCTCTTATAATTGTGTGGTGAAGAGTGTAAGAGTCTGTAAAGTCTAATTCAGTAAAGGTTTGATGTTATTGAGGCCTCTGGGGATAAACTACATAACTTAGAAAATAAATTATTAACTTCAGTCAGGTTAATAATGTGCATATTTTATGGACTAGAATTATGGATAACTTTGGTTTGAAGACTGGAGAGATGATGAATAAATGCAAGAGTGAAGAATACTTTGGTTCCTACTCAGCAGTTTGTACCAGCGACACTGTCTTTGTCAGCAGTTTGCAGCAGCATTATTTATGAGAGGGGATATTGTTTGTGCTGTTGTGTCCTGAGGTCTGCTGTGTAAGAGGGGTGTAATGTACACTCCCGGTGTGTAATACTCTTCATCTGCCACATTACGGTTTATTTTTGCCATCTGTCTCAGTGAGCTGCACATGCTCAGTCTGAATATTTGATTCATTAGTCCTTGCTTGTTTAACGTGTTTTTCCTTTTTAATTTTTCATGGTTAATCATCCCTCAGAGGCAAAGGTGGAGATGACGGCTCCTGTTTCATGTCGTGTGGACCCAGGAGCAGGTCCTGCATGTGAATCTCAGTTCACTGTCTCCTTCTACATCCCTGAGGAGCATCAGGACGATCCACCAGAGCCGAGTGACCCCGAGGTCTTTGTGGAGACCAGGGAAGAGTTCACGGCTTATGTCAGGTGAAGGAAACTTGTAAAGTGATTGTAGACAATTAAGGGTGCAGGAATGAATCCTGAAACACCGTCTCCAAGTTTATGGGAGTTTTTTACATGTACATGACTGATATAATGTTTGTGGTGAGTGCATGCATACAAGATATTTTTTCTCTACAACTTAAAATGCATCTGGTGTTGTCCCACTTGAGAATTAGAGTGGTGCAGGAATGACGTAATGTTGTAGGCTAGTGCAGAAGTTAGCATCTCCCTGTTCCCTCGACTCCAATCTACTGAAGGCCTGAGATTTTTCACTGTGTTTTGGATCATTTCTGATTAAAAGCTCTGTAATGTAGCAAAGGAAAAATAATGAAGCTCACATGTTCTACTCTTTGAAGTGATCCTAATAAACAAACACACTTTCACAATGTTTTATGTTTAAACATAATCTGTGTTATGTTTCTGCAAGTCACGTCACATGAAGGACAGGGGTCATGGACAGGGAAACTAACAAAAAGAAAATCTGCACCTTTTTCAAAAATAACACAAAAAAAAACACAAAAATAAATCCCCACAGCCACCCACTAATTCTACCAAAAGAGTAGACAAACTTAAAATAAAGGCTTTAAGGCTTTAAACAATAGCAGAGTTGCTTGATGGGGGGGGCACAATCACAGACCCTCTCACATCACTCATTCACACAAACCAAAAGAAAACCAACTGAAGGTGTTGGCTCTTTGGTGTCACACAGCAAACTGAGGAAAAGAGCCTCCTTTTATAATCTACCCAGGCTGATGAGCACCAGCTGGGAGCACTGAGAACAGGTGAGCTGAGTGAGAGGCTCGTTAGGAGTGCTGGAGGTCAGAAACTACCTCCATATGCAAGAGTTAAAAGCTATAAGTAAGCTTCTATGAAACTACAACATGGCAGTTCGACTTAGAAGCAATTTCAATACATATAATTTATAGCATCTTATTCTAACCTGTTGTTTGAAAGTTTCCTTATAATCAAGTGACCTGGTCAAGTTGGTCCTGTTGCATTAGTGTATGAATAACTGATTATTACATAACAATCTGAAATGCTTGTCGGGTCATTTTTGTAGTCCTTGTTAGTAGTTAGTCAGAAACCATCATTTCAAACACACAACAAGGGTTTAAGAATCATAAAAAGGCAACATCAGATGAATTTTACTGTCTTTGATTAAACATTAAAAATCTAGTGTGTGCGTGTGTTCACAGGATCCTTATTTCAGGCACTTATCCAAAACCAGTTTTGTAAGCTCCATTTACCCCGGAGGGTTGGGAACCAGGAAGTGCTTAACGCTAACTCACCTTCCCATTTTTTGGACTGATTCCTGTACCACTGTATTTAAAGTGACACCGAAAAGGACCTGAGCTAACAAACTGCTAGGTCTTCCCCTCTGATGTCTCTGTATTATAGCTACATATATTTGTATGAAAAGTGCTATATAAGTAAAGCTTGATTGATTGATTGATAGAAAAGTGTCACAAGCACAGCTGTCACAGTAGCACCGACTTATCCAGGTCACACATGTGGAAAATGTGGTTTGTCGATTTCAGTATTAAAAGCGCTTAAAGCAGAAAGCAGATAATTTGAGGTACAAAAAGAATGTTTGAGGTAAAACTTGGAACATTTCCATTAAACCTTGGAAGCTTCTTAATCCAGACTTGTTCATTATGTCTCCTAAAAGTGCTAGATTGCTGTTTTAATCATCAAACAAAAAGAGGCCTCTTGTGAATGTCTAGCTGGGCCCAGGGGTGCTGCCAGAAAATATTTCCCATTTGCTCTTGTCTGTAACCAGCTCTGCACAGTTTCTCTGGCCAAACATCTGTCAATCAAATAAAGAATTGTCATAATGACAAAAATGGACTTCTCATATTTATGTCACAAAATCAGTTGACGCAAATCAACTTCTATTACTTTAGAAAAACACTCAAACTATAATTAATCTAATAAATACTACATTAAAATGTTTGTAACTATATTGCATTGAAATATAGGAATGCACAATATTGGATTTTTTCCTCTTTCCAATTTTCCAACACTTCCAAAGCCATCATACCAATATATATATATATATATATATATATATATATATATATATATATATTTTTTTTTTTTTTTTTTTTTTTTTTTTGGAGTGTTTTTTATATTGCACCTCCAGGAGTCCACCATTTAATCATCCACTTTCTTTCTTTCAGGACGTATGGAGGCTTCTCTAATGCCACCATGAAGCAGCAAGAGCTCCTGAAGCTCTTGGAGAGCCTACAGAGAGATGGAGTCCCCTTTGTGGACAAGCCGTATTACGTCTGTGGGTATGACAGTCCCTTCAAACTGACCAACCGCAGGAATGAAGTTTGGGTGCTCAGGAAGGAGCAGGAGTAGGGGGTTAAAGGACCAAATCTGACAATATCAGAGTCACGTTTTCTTAAAATAAAAAAGTCACATTATGCTTTCTGACTTGATAATACCTCGACAGCTCTATAATGCTCGGACACTAAAGGGAATACAGTTATCTCAAACATAATAATAACAGAACTAACTACTAAGATAATGTTGACAAACCACATTTTGAAATAATATTTGTGGTTTGTTTGTTTTTTAGTTACTTTTCACTTAGTTACTGAATTCCAGGCTTTCTGAAAGTCTCCTGAAGAGCTCTGTGAAATAAAGATGGATGCAGTCAGCGTTCATGTCCAGCAGGCGGCGCTGAGCAGCCAGGAAAGGCTTTTCTACAGAGACCCAAAGTGCCTCACAACTGTGTTTATAAATCAAATGTAAATGCACTTATTTCCTGCTTTTGTGTTTGTTGCTGATTGATATGTAAACCACAGGTGCTACTATGAATTTTTATCTGCCACCACTTAACTTCAGTCAAATGCAGACAGTGCAGGAGGATAAAATAAAGGGTAATTTCACATAAATGAAAGTCTGTTAGAGAGCACAATTGAGATGGATGCATGATTCAAAATTTTTAAAGCTCTACCAGTCACTTTAATGATCCCTCAGTCAGCATGGCTCCAGAGTGATGATTCCTAATAGATCTTCAATTGAAATGGTGGAAAACAAAATCAGCAGTCCTCATTCTGTGAGGAAAAATGAACAAAACAGTTGAGCCAAAAGCAGAAAAGGTAATGAGTGTCTGATTGAGCATTGATTTTGCAATAATTTGCAGTATTCTGTGTCATAACCGCTGTTTAGTGCATCCATCTGACACATATGATGCACTAAACAGCTGTAAAAGCTTTGTGAAGTTTAAAATCAATTTAGGACCTGTTTACCTTACTATGAGCATCTCTGCAGCCAGCGTGGACAGAAAGAGCCTTTTCAAAGCCAAATAACTCTTCAAATCTTATAACAGAAGCAATTTTTATTCTCAATTAAATGGGAAAATATGTGAACTAATCCTTTAACCGTGTAGGTCACCTGCAGTCTGACAGCAGCTCTTTTCTACTTTCACCTGTCACTCAGTGGTCTATCTCTGTGAAGGTGACTCTGCCCGCCTGTCGGCCTGACACATAAACTGTTGGTAAATCTCAGTTTGCCTGATCTCGGTCCTCACATTCTGTCACGCTCGTCACATACGATAGGATCACGTCTGAGTCACAGCAAATCCAAACCTGGAGGGTCAAAGTCGTTCAAGTTTCAGCCCTTTAAAAGTTTAAAAAAAAAAAAAAAAAAAACATTCCTCAGATGAATTTATAATCACAGAGTTTCATGACTGGGTGCTCTGAGCTCAGATTTATCTTCATGTCTGGTGGATGTGAGATGTCATTATGAATTAACACAAGCTAATTAACACAGCAGCTTGAAGTTGACTTCTATTTTATACTTTAAATTCTCTTAACCACTATATATGAAGCTGATTATGTACTGGAAACCGAATGTTGAAGAAGGGCACTGTGAGAATCTTGCAAAGGGAATAATAACACATCTCTATAAATTTGACTGACATATAAATGATGTTTACAAAATGTAAAAAGAAAACTTATTTTCAATAATAAATGACTCCGCATGAAATCATAGATTCTCTTGCATGTGTTACTCATTTCTGCTGTTAAGTGTTGTTGCCACATTACTGTACTTATTATGATGTTTTGTTTTGTTTTTTACAAAATTTCACTTCAGTGAAATCACGCAGGGTTCCAACAGATCTTTAAAAAGTCTAAGAAGGTCTTAGATTTAGATTTTGATGGTTCTTTGACTTGAATCTCTTTTGTTTATTTCTAAAGGCTGTTTTAAGTATTTGTCCATATGCACAATGATTTGTCCTCATCTATCTTTCTTTCTTTTGCGAGAGCACTGACCCTTTGATATCCTTCTATTAGATTCATATTTAGCTCCCTGTCTGTCTTGTTTTTAAGTAACAATCTCACTTCAACAAATCAGTGTATAGCACATTAAAGATAATAATTTACCACCCCTTTACTGATAGTCATTTTGTCTGCAGTGCAAAACAATTGTAATCATATTTCTCAGTGTGGGTCTTCAAAAGTCTTCATTTGTCTTATTGATGTGCTTAGGAACCATGTGCTGTTTTGTAAGTTTGATTTTGCTCTTATTTTGTGAGATTGCTCCGTTTTGCTTCATTTTCTAGTGGTCTCTGTGATATTTGTATAGTCTCTGTTTGTAAATGGCCCGGAGAAACATCCTGAACCACTTAAATGTACAAAGTAATGGTGGATATGGTGGACATTTTTATAGAGTTTGTTAAGTAAACCAGCAATGATGCAAAAAAACCTCCAGGTACAAAACTATAGTGAAGATAAGTAACACACATACCTTCATGGGCAGGATATTTTTGTAGTTATCTAGGGAAGCTTAGGTAAAACTTGGGCCCTGTTTACACGGAGACGCTCTCACCTGAAATGCAAAAGTTCTTCCTTTGCATTTTAAAAAGTAATCAGCATTCAGATAGAGATACTAGAAACGAATGAAAACGACGCGTGCTCCTCCATATCTCACCCCTATGGGTCCCCCCCCTTTTATCAAGACCCCACATCTCTGGTGTTCCTGGTTTCTTACAGCCTTTACTTCCTGTATGGACTTATTTCAGCACAGCACTTGGACTACTATCTTAAACTAACTACAATACCTGTTTGTCCTTCCCCCAGTTGTCTTGTCTTGTCTTGTCCTGTCTGTCACTGTTTCCCCTTCTTTCACACTGTGGTGTGGCACGGCCCTCCCCTTCAGCTCTCATCAGGGGTTAAATAAAGTTTGATTTGATGGAGTAGCCTACATGGAGGGCTGGTGATGGTCACTATAGCAGTGAATCATATTCACATATCTCTCACTGCTAAAAAAAAAAATGCATTGGTCTTTCCAACGCTGCCACCAGACACAGTGCTCAGCTGTAAAGATAATGCAGACAAGGGGGGAAAAAAAAGAAAGAGAAAAAAAAAAAAGAAACGAATGAAAACGCTGTAGTGTGCGTGCCAGTCCAGTAGATGGCAATGTAGGTTTGTAGAGAAACAGTGGTGAGTGCAGGCACAAAGACGCAGGAGTTTCTTGTTTGGACAACAAATCTGTCTGGATAGTTTTGTCTGAATGACAAACCCAGTACAGAAAGCACTTGTAGGCAGTCAAAGCTGTTGTTGTTGTTCCTAGTATGCGCTCACAGCCTTCATGTGAAGAAGTACTGCACATGCGTGATGTCAGCTTTTCACCCTGAAATGCTGAATTCTGTTTACATGAATCTGGGCGGCGATGCATTTTCGAATCTTTCCACCCTGGACCCTGATTTCAAAGGTTTGCAGATTCAGGCACTCCAGGTACTGTCCCCATGTAAACGGGAGGCCAGAATGCAATGAAAACTCTTTGGATTCTGCCTTGTGTAAACAGGGCCTTAAATACATCACATGGGGGAGGGTTTAAGTGGCCTGAGAGTATCCATGCACACTTTGGTAGTGCAGCAGCACAACACACTGATCCTATCAGGACACTCGGGTCGATCTCTCTGTGGTGTAATGTTCATTCCTCAGTGAGCTTCTCTGTTTTGTGTATCTGATCTGCGGCTGATACAGTTCAGAACGTCCTCCACTCTGATGCTCGTGACCTTTTATCAGCCGGATGAATCCCTCGCCACAGCTCACTCCGCCCTTCATCCTCACCCCCTCCAACCCGCCGTCAGGTCCACGTCTGCTGAATCACCTGTTTTATTTGTGGCAGAAATGTTCCCAATATCATGTTCAGACTCTCAGCAGAGTCCACGCTTTCTTTTATCCTCCTCACACACTTATAGAATAACACACTCTGTCTTTGTCTGCTTTTCAGCGGCCGATCGATCTCATTGGCTGTGCTGTAAGAGGGGGAACATTATTGCGGATGGGAAATGTATAATGAGGCTCACTGTTTAATTCTTAACACCACAGTTATGTCAATGAATGTTCCACAGATCCTCAATCAGAAAGGAGGCTATGAAACACATATAATATGTGTTAAAATAAAGTGTAATTTCATTTATAGAGCCTGTAGTTTGTTCTGATTCGTCTGGCTTTGCTTATTTGGCAGCCAAAACTGTGTGTAGCTGTAGTTAGGTTAGTGTCTTGAATGTAATGGTTCCCTTAAGCTTAGGATGGGCAACTTTTGTTACCAAGAGAGCAACGTTAAAGTGATCCTCATTGCCAGAGGGTCAAAGTTTTGCTATTTGAAGGTTTTTTAAGGTTCCATGTCATGGTATATATGATGGTTAACCTCATGTCTTGGGTGTCTATTAAGCAACTATTGATTTAAGTTAAGCAGCTCTTTTTCCCTCCCTTTTGGAAACCCTTGGATCTGGGGGGGCAGGGAGCCTACTGGAAGCTAAATTAATGAGATCTATATCCAAATAATGTCTGGTGAGATGGAGGAGGGGTTACAGACTGTGGACAGAATGACATAGGGGAAACTGGTAGGAGTCCACAGTGAAATGTGCTATGCCTCTCTGAGGAAAATGCCATTGCCTACCGTTTTTTACTTCCTGGAGTTTATGATGTAATAGCTACACAGCCTTCACCTGCGTGTATGTTTTCTGCTCATCACATGCAGATGCCATGACTGTTTTGAAAGTCCTAACCAAAACCTGTAACCCCTCTTCCTGCCTCCAATCTGACATTATTTGGGCAGCCAATCAGCTCAGCTCAGCTCATCATCATAACCTCTAGTAACCTCCCCACCCCCCCTTAAATCAGAGTGTTTACAAAAGGAAAGAATTAAGAGCTGCATTTGTGTCTTCAAGGACTACAACCAAGCTTAGTAGCTTGAAGCCTCTGTAGATGCCTGTTTGGTTTAGTGATGATGATTCACTTCTAACTAATGCAGCAAAATACTGTATATCCTCCTGAACTGGTATCTGGTTCAAAAAATGCTTTGTGGACCAGTTCTTCAGTATGAGTAAATCTTAGTCATGAAACTTAAACCTGTAGATCCACAGAAACTGTAATTTCCCTCAAGGTAAACTGATAAGAGCCAAAGTCAAATACATTTCTTTTTACCCACTGAAGCATTTCAGGTGACCGACTGATTCTTTAAGTCCCCTTGAGTTCTTAAAAAGAGCTTACTCTTCTGCTTCACTGCACCAGAGCAAAAAAGTCACTTGCTTTTTTCTGTCACTTTATTCGTTAGCATCTTACTTAACTGAGGGTCTTAAATCTAAAGCAGAGGGACAGAAGTCAGGTGTCAATAGTGTGATTATAGCCTGGAGGAGTTTATATTGATTTGTGTCTGACAGCCAGATGGATGCTGCGTCCAGCAGCAGGTGACTCTGCTGGACAGAGGGCAGGGGGACTTCATTGTAAAAACAAGGAGGTGTTTGGTGTTTTCATGCCCTTGAGATCGAACCCTGGACATGCTGAGGTGTTAAAAAGATTAAGGATACCTGTTGAGAATGTTTAGAGATGAAAATGTTAGACCATGTGGGTGTGAAGTCTGAATAGTAGGGATGGAGAGTACATAGAGTACTATATGTATTAATAAAGGTTTAAAGACGTAAGACTGGACAATGTTGTTTACATTCATTCTGTTGATGGTGATCTACAGTTTAAAACAGATGCCAGAGCTCATGCTCAGTAAAAACAAAATATTGTTTTAAATGCTCATTGAATACAAGATAATATATGACAAATGTTTGATCCAAAAATGAAAATGTCATGTTATTTTACTTTAAACAAGAAACATTTTCTGTGTAAGTTAAAATGACTATGATGTAAAAACAATGCCGAAAATAGCACAATTAGGTGTCAGTATCAGTCACTAAATTGTTTTGCACATATGGAATATGTGCGACATCACAACTTACAAGTGAAGGAGCATGCGCTGAATGACTGTGATTAATTTAAAGCAGAATGGACGTATATGTGATCGAGGAATTATTCCAATTTAAAACCAGAATAAACCAGCCACCTACTTCGAAATGAAATTGAATTCAGAACAGTCCTTTTGATTTGGACTTAGGTGTTTATGAGGTTATTTTAGTATTTTTAAATAGGATTTAATTATTATTTGAATTTAAGGCAAATTAAAGCTCTCATGTAAACGTGGCCTGTAAGGACAGCATTTTGAAATGTGAGAGGAACTTGGAAAAGGCAGGTTTCCTGTTAAAACTATGACTGAGATCATGTGTCAGCACTTTTTAGTGCCACTGATATCTATTATTCTGAAGTTTTCATTATTTTGAAGCAAATGGTATTTAATATATCACAATTTTGACAGTCCCCTAGTGATATGGGTAATATGGCCTAAAAATAAAACTCCCTTTTTTCAATTATTTTTTTCCCATACATAAAAAAGAAAAAAACTCCCAGTGACACAAACATAACATTAATGGAGTTTTGATTTTATGTTTTCAAAGTTTATTCCCAAACCAAACAGAATTTTCCTCCTAAAGTTAAAGCGTGTGTCATAAACTGTTGATTATGTGTTTTAAATGTAGGCAGGTCTGTGTACATTAACACTGAAGGCTGGGGTATTATCACAGAACATTAACATGGAACTCTCTGATCAATATTTAATCTCATTAAGAAAACAAATACAAGCCTATAAACACGCTCGAGCTAAACCTGAGAGGGCCTACCATCATGAAGACTGTAGATTTTCAGTATTAATATTTCAAACATTGCAACAACTTACAACTGGAGTAAGTAGAGAAAGAATAATCTTGGTTTTAATTTTTTAATCTTCTGCAGAAAATAATTGTAATTAATATGTTTAACTGATAAATTGCCAGCCCTCCAATCCCATTAAGATAGCAGAGAGTTTGCAGCTTCTGAAAACTAACAAAAAGGAGTTAGCCGATATAAGCTATCACTTCTTACTGTTTATAGTCACTCATCTGAACAACAGCCATAGATAAGTTTTGGTCTGAATCATTCAGCACTTGAGTAATGGTCTGTTACGGGCTAAGTGTCCAGAAGGAGGTATAACTAATGACCCCAGAGGGAGGAGCAGGGACTCATCCGTGACCTCTGGAGCTCACCAGATGACGGACGAGTTTGGGGTGCCATGGCAGCCGTGCTAATGAGGCAGCTATTTAGGCAGATGGCCTCGAGTCCCACTGCCAAACATAAAGATGAAATAAAAAGACAGAGACTCACTCTTTAAATATCACCTTGTTTTTATTTCACAGACATACACAGAGCGTTAGCAGCCTGCCCTCAGCTCCACTCCCACTACCTCAACACGCCTCATGTCTTTTCACGAGCTCTCACTCTCTTTTCCGTGTAAGAATTGAGATGTTTCCTGTCACCAGTCGGCCCCCGGAGTACTCGGTCACAGCCAGGGCGGGTGCTGGGAGACACACTTCAGTCACAGGTGATTAAACCACAGGGTGTAAAGAGGTTATGAAGCCTGATGCCTGTCGCCTCGGGGCTATGACTCCTTGGAGGCCACATTTACTCGCTGTGAGCACCGGGGGAGGCTTTGCATGACTCGAGATTAAGGGCAGTAGAAGGCTTAAGCATAAATATTGACATTATTGCATTTTATTTTGCTTCAAGCACCTTTACAAGAATGAAATGGCCCGGTGGGAGCAGCAGAGTAAATGCGACCATCCTGTGCCTCGGCCAGCTTGCTGGTTGGGGATGACAGCGCTCCATAGGCGTGCTACGTGAAAATAAATAATCTACAAAAAGGAAACCACTCCCCTTTGACAAACACAGGGCTCTAAAAATGTACAAATCCTTGAAAATAAGTTCAAATGTTACGTAAAACTCATTTCTCTATCTATTTACATACAGAACCATACATAACTGCAGAGAAAAGAAAGGTCAACAGCATCGTAGAAATCATTTAAGCCCTAAAAGCTTCACTTAGTCTCAGCAAACTTAGCTAAAGCTGAAGCTAACTCATGCCGTCACTCACTCAGATTGTGTTTACATCCAGTTAAACAGCCAGCGGTTCATTTCTCAGCTCTTTGGTAACCCACCTGATCGCTAAAAGACCCCCAAATGGTAAAATAAGCTTTTCCTCTAAACATCACTCTGGCTTTTACATTGATAGATTCTCCAAAAACACACGTTATGACATCATTTGTTTCTTAAAACAATCTTAAAAACATAGATTTCTAACAGACAAACAAAGAAAAAAGACCTATGCACAGTGCAAAATCTCAAAACTAGTCTTTCATTAAAAGAGATTTTATGAGCCTTTTTTATAGATTAAAGTAAAGTCGCTCTTTTTGGGTGAGACTTTGTTCACCCGACTGCTCTTCCCTGGTCATCACTAGGTGGCAGCACCGAGCCCTCTGCACTTCCTCTGGACCACTGAACACACCAGCTCTGCAAACTGAACGCCTGACTCAAGAGCAGCAGCTAAAAATGTACCACTGAGCGAGCGATTTGTCTCCCACTAGTTCACGCTCTTTCTAGAACACTTTCCAGATTTTTTGAAGCCGGCAAGCCATGGCGCTCGTGAACACTTGTCAGAACCAGCAGAGACGCAGAAGCTAAGACGCTAACTTTCTTTTCACTCCGTCCGACTGCCAAGCTACAAAGCACCGCAGCAGCAAAGCTAGAGATCAACTTTCAATTTCACTTCACCAAAGTTCGTATTCCTAACCTCGAGGCTCAAAAAGGTCAAGTGTTCCTGTTAGGACAAATAAAAAACAGCAAAACAAATGGAAAACAAACACCAGGATTAAAGGAAGGAAGCGCTATCCTTTAAACACAAGGGGTGAGTCACCAAACGAAGAAGAAAGAGAGAATCATGGGAGTTTAAACAGAATCGTCTTCATCTTCAGACTGCTCGGTCCAGTTCTGACCTCGCATCAGGGCCCCACTTGTCTGCTCCCTCAGAGGCAGCACTGAGGGGAGGGGTGCTCAGGAAGAGAGCCTCTTATTGGCTCTTCTTCCCGCCCGCTACCTGCTTATGTCGAGTGTTCAGCGCCCTGAATTTCAGGGGCCTCGTTGCTCTTTAACTCTCTTCTGATAAAGTGCCATTAGAGTCCCGGTGAACAAGGACAGTCTGGTTTGTGGTTTCCGACAGAGTCTCTGCCTCTCCGTACTCGCTTTCCGCCAGCTCGCCCTCCCGCTCACAAATCACCGTCATCGGACTGCTAAGGATTCTGTTGCGAGCGTTGTACTTGCTGCTCGCGGCAGAGGGCGGCGTGCGCGAGCGTCCGTACTTAAACCCGCCCATGGAATAGGACGATGAAGTTGGCGAGGACAGCGAGAAGGCGTCATAGCGGCTCCATTCCTCGGTCGTCCTTTTGCCACGCCCAGGGGAGGCTAGGGGGCTGTGTAGGGTCGGAGGGGAGGAAGGCGACGCAAGAGGGGAGTCCAAGAGCGCCGACTCAGAGCGAGTTCTCTGCGAGCGAGGGTCTGTGGTGCGGAGCATTTCTGCGGCAGACATCCTGAAGCTGGTTTCTGAGCGGCTGCCCTTCTTCAGGAGGAGGGCTTTGAAGGTGTCGCTGCTGGTGGACGACTTGCGCAGGTTTCTCTGGATGGAGCTGGCCTGGCGGGGAGAGGGGGACATGGACGCTGGGGCGGGGGTCGTAGGGGTGACGGGGGGAGACTGTGGTTGGCTCCCAGTCCGAGACTTGTCCTCATCGGACTCCCTGCGACCCAGGACCTTTCGCTTTGACCTGAAGGGACAACAGAAGAAGACAGAGCAGATTAAGGCGAGGTTGTGTGAACTGTGTAGTGTGAGTGAGCGAAAGCAGGGTTAAATGTGCAGTGTACGAAAAACAGGAGCGCTTGGCGGTTAGTTGAGCTGCAATTCAGAGCTGGTTTCAACTTCTCACAAAAAAACAAGACGACTGACATCAACCTCCTGAGACCCTGTGTGGACATATGAGGACGTAACAGTTTGGCACAGACCTGTTGGCCTCAATTATGGACACTTTCTTCTCCACCCTGTGATCACAAAAGCTAATTTTACTGATTATTGGTCTTTAATATGGCTGCTACCTAAACATTTTGACGGAAAGCTTGCCCAACTACAAACCTTCATGAGCAGATTTGTACTTACTGATATTTACAGATACATACGGCTTATTATGGTATTACATTTTGACTTATTTTATCCAGAGAAACAAGCTTAAATCATTTAACAATGAACTGCTGATCTAAAGACAGTGGGACTTCAATGTTAATGCAGTTTCTCATCACAAGAATCACCAACATGCCAAACACCAGAAATACTGACACCAACCTTTAACAGTAGTTTCAGGATTTTTTGTGGATGCTGATTGAAGTAATAACCATTTTTTGTGTAAATTACTCACTACTTAATCACGATAAGCAAACAACTCACGTTTTGTCTTAAACTTTGTGGCTTCACTATTTCATTCAGAATGTAAACCTACATCTGTTCAAATCAAATCTAGTTTAATGCCTCAAATCCTGCTGATCCTGAACAGGTGGGAGAATAAAAAGTACCCTGCAAACAAAAGTTTGGGTCTCAGGTGATTAAATGATTCCTCTGTTGCATGCTTTGCTTTTATTGTTCAGAGTAGCAGGACAATCTAATTATTCTCAATATCTGATAAGTCAATATTTACAAACTGTTCTAGTCGATACTGACAGAGACGGCTAAATGTTTCTTTAAGTAATTTCATTATTCTGATTGCCTGGCAACAGCTTCAGGGTCGACCCTGCCTCTCGCTTATGTCAGCTGATAGGCTCCAGCCCTACGCCAACTGAAAGGCATGAGCGCTGTAGATAATGGACTGGACTGAATGATGGTTATGTCTTTAGAGTTCATGTCAATTATCTGAAAGTATATTTTTAGTGAGCTATTAAACTTCTTCATATTATGATGTACAGCTCAATGAACATGTTTACAATGAGTGGTCTGCTTTGGCTCAGTACAGCTCTGTACGGTTTGGAGGGGTTAAACCTGATCTTGCTCAACACTGAAGTAGAGAATGATTTTAAACAAAGATTAACAATGGAGAACCTCCAGCACTTCAGTCCTTACTGGAGCATCAATTCTGCAGACAGTCTTTACAGCACTGAACAAATCATTCAATCCACAGCTTATTTGAACATGGTGACGTTTGTGATTTTATTTTTGCAGCTGTAACATGAGAATTTACATTTTAAGTGACAACTGAAAAGAGGATTTTAGCTCCTCTTTCTGGTTTGGCACAGCTTGGTTATTTGGGGAACTTAACCCTATGATCTGATTGTAGGAACGTCAGTAAAATAAAGTGATCGATTTCTTAAGATAGTTGATATCACTTCTCCAAATGGATTGGTTTCTGATTCCCATACCTACCAATGAGCAAATTCTTATATTTTTGATCCCAATAACAATCAAAATAGTCACAATCAAGCTGCCCTAAACTGTTGTGCATTTCACTCTGACAGATGGAGGAGTGAGAGAAGAAAAGTGCATTAGTTGGGGGCAGTTTGGTCAGTAAACACTGGCTTAAAATCCAATTAGTATAATTTAATCTAGGCTGCAGCATATGTGGTTCCAACGAACAAAGAGAAACATTAGGTAAATGCTCAACTTGGCCCTTTTGATTTTTGTTTTTAATCTGTGACAACACAGACACAGAGATAAAAAAAAACACAGCACTTAAAAATACTTGGCCCACACGCCTCAAATCCTTGTTCCAAATTTGCCATATGTCAGCACTGCCCCCAGCAATCATGCGTCACAGCACAAGTCTTAAGGAAGTCAAAGAAAATGCAGCACAAAGTGGCAAAAAAATAAATTAGGGAAATGAGCGCAGAGTTAAACATTTGCGTTAAAGTAATGAGATTTTACCAGAAAAGCTGCAAACACTGCAACTTGGCAGAAAAGCTCACACGCGGCACAATGAAATGAACCAAAAACACAAACTGGGAAAAGTGCCCAAAGCAGTTTTTTTAATCACACGAGGACAATTCGGCCTCTTCTCTCTGCAGGGGGGGGGGATCAGAGTGGTTGATTTACAGCAGTCAGCCCACGCCGGCTATAACTCCTGCTCCAGAGCAGAGCCATAAAGCTGCGACTGGCAGAAAACAGGGAATTAGGGCTAGCCTTATTAATCCTATGCACAGGGGGTTGCGAATCTTGCAATGTGGGATTACAATAGTTAATCCAAAGGTAGCATCGCTGCTGTGGCTGAAACAAGGCAGGCTAATTAAAGAGAAGCGGCTACTTGCAGCTCCACACCTGTCTAGAGAGGATGCACCCTCCATCAGCTGCACGCCCCCACTGCAAGGGGAGGGAGAGAGGAGCAGAGTGGAAACAGAGGTGATTAAATGCATGAAATAAATACAGAATCTGGGATAGAGGATAAGAGATTTGATGCACGAGGTGAAGGGAGAATTGAAGGGTGCAAAATCCTTAATCCTCAGATTAAATCTACAGAAACAAATTTCTCCATATAGGATAAAAAGACTCAAAAACGAGCCCCGGAAGGTCAAAGCAGAAGGAGAGATGGAGAAACAGAGAATTCTGATTTCTGCACCACGACAGACAAAAAAACGGATGTCTGTGCCCTAAATTCAAACTCCATCGAGCACCCTCCTCTGAAAAATCCCTCGCCACATTAGCACAACAGCATTATGTAACACATCTCTCACACACATTTCCTAACGCACACACACTGAAATTCATTCGACCAAGACGGCCCCATGCTCAACTCTCAGGTGATAAACTTCCCAAACCACAAAGGACGGCTCTGAAAGTGCAGTGATATGAGACCCAGAGGTAAACAAGGCAGCGATTTAAGAGACGTCTCTGAGGACGAGATCGATTTTTTTCTTGATGCGACTGAATCAGGGATCTCCAACCAGTCGCTGCCGCTGTGAAGACATTTCAGTTTTTACCACTGTGTGTTTTCTCAGAGAGAGAGAGGGGGAATGAGATGAAATAAAAAGTAAAACAGAAGGTATGAAAAAATGAGAGGTGAGTCAGAGGAGTCATGGAGAGCTTCAGGGCAGGACGTTCACAAATCTTTGAGCTTCTATTTCAACTTAGGCTGTTCAAAAACACATTGATGTGTATCGTTTTACAGCATGAGTCAGTAACGTAGTTTTACTCTAACTGAGAGTAAATGCATATAAAACAAACCTAGATCCAATAATTAAACTACAGAAAAGAGCTATTAGGTTAATAAATGAAGTTGGATACTGTGATCCTACAAATCAGCTTTTTGTAAGATCACATACATTAAAATTTATGGACATTGTATATTTAAAAACATTAGAAATTATGTTTCGAGTGGTAAATAACACAATTCTTGTTTCAATTCAAAAAATGTTTAAGCTAAGGCAGGGCATTTATAACTGAATGGGGGTTGCTAATGTTTGAAACTCACCAAGTCAGGACTAATTTCAAATACAGATGTGTGTCAGTTTTGGGTGTAAAGTTATGTAATGAACTAAAGAATGAAATAAAGATGTGTAATTCTATGTTAGTTTTTAAAAAGATTTTAAATTCTAGAATTATGAAAGGTTACAATAAAATTTGATTGAATTTGATTTTCAGTTTTAGCCATCATGTGTTTTGCAATAATGTAAAAGTACTGATGTTTATTGTGAATTATTCAGTTATTCCTGTGGTGGTACAGGGTACGCTAAGATAAGCCTCGGGGCTTCAGCCTATTCCTTTTTTGGTTGCTGTCTGTTTCCTTTTTTTGTATAAACATGATTTTAATTTTTTTGTTTTTAAACCGAAATTAAGCTTTTATTCATTCATTCATTCATCATTCTTAAATATAATTCAGCTTTTTGACTTCTTTCTAAGATTAATTTTGAGGCGCAGTGGCAGAGCAGGTAGTGTGTGTGCCTCACAGCATGAAGGTAGTTCCTTTCTGGTTCTTTCTGTGTGGAAGTTGCATTTTCTCCTATGTGCGTGGATTCTCTCTGGGAACTTTCCAGACCAAAAACATTCTCCTTAGGTTGATTGGTGATTCTAGATTGGGTATGAGTGTTTTGAATTGGACAGGTGATGAAGTAAAATCATATTGAAAACTGTTTGAAGTCTCAGCTTGATCGTTACTTTACTGTTTCTTACACAAAGGAAGCATCTGCCCTAAACTCCTGTAAAGTGCAAATGCTGTCACTTTAAGTGAGGATCTCTGGACTTCAAAGAGTCATTATTTAAACATGCACTCTACATATTTCCTTTCTTTTTTAACTGGACAGGTACTGTATTTTACTGAATAAGCATTTTTAGCTGTCTCCTAGCTCTTAGTTGATGCAGCAAAAATTTGAATAATAAATGTTGAAATGAGGACCATGAAGCACATTGCTCTGCATTCATTTGATTTCCATATCAAGACACAATGGCTGCTCAATATAAGAAAAAAATGATGTGCAAAAATACTTTTCAGTCTCGTTGTAATGTTTTTTGAGAACTTCAAAGATGAGTGCACACAAGCCAAATTGGCACAAATAATAAGGGCATGTCTCTATGAATCATGGAAAAGTCATTTTATGGGATCATCAAGAGACATTTTTTCTTGCTTGATTGAAGATTCAAAGATTTTCATTTATCGTACTGATGTTGTTTGCCATTTTTACTGCAGTGTAACAATTATAGTAATCGTTCACTGTTTCTTTTGGAAGCGTTCATGATAATCTTGATTTGATCTTTGAACAAAAGGTAAAGGAACCCTTAAAGGTAAACTCCTGATGCTTTTAGCTAAATGTGGGGGCATTAGATAAAGAGAAAGCAGAGCCCCACAAAAGGTGCTTGACAACAACATATAAATTTATGTTAAGATTTATTGGGATAAATACTGACTGTTGTGATGTATTTACTGGAAAGGTTCACATTGCACTAATGACACTGGTGAGCATTGTGTCATATTTTCAATATCAACTGAAATGCTGTTACATACAGCAGTAAAAGAAGTCTGTCTTTATGGGTCAAAAAAAAACAGCCTTCTGGTGGTCTTTCCTCCCCGAGTTATTCCCCACTCTCTAAACCTAGGTCTCAGTACAGGAATCTTTCTGTCAGCTTAAAAGCCTCATAATTCAATTCAACCAATTTTTATACCTCTTATCTCATTCGGGTTGCGAGGGCTGGAGCCAACGCTCCCTTTTAAGGAGTTTTTAGGTCAGGTGCTTCCCAGTGTAAGAAATACGGATAAAGTTTTAATCACGCTGTGTGGTTTTTACCTCCGCCAAGGAGGTTATGTTTTCGGGAGAGTTTGTTTGTCTGTCTGTCCGTCTGTGAACAAAATGACTCAAAAAGTTATAGATGGATTTTGATAACATTTTCAGTAAATGTTCAGCATGGGAAAAGGAAGAAGTGATTAAATTTTGGTGTTGATCACCGTCTGGGAACTTTGCTGCTTGGCGGAGGTCTGTGCTCTCCGAGTGCTTTTCTAGTTTGCTGTGTTTTTACTTAATTATCTGTCCAGTCCAAAAACACAGACTTTACTGAGAGTTCATCCATCCACCCATTATCTTTAATGCTGATGCCTGCTGGAGTTGTTGGGGCTGGGACCTTTCCCAGCCGACACTAGGCAAGAGGCAGGGTACACCCTGGACCGAACACCAGCCAACTGCAGGGCAACATAGAGAGACAGACAACCATTCACACACACTCATACCAAAGGATAATCTGGAGAAAACCCACACCTGCACAGGGAGGAAAAGCCAACTCCACACAGAAAGGCCCTGACTAACACAGGGATGGAAACAGTGACATTCTGCCGTGAGGCACACACACTGCTACAGTGTAGCAGATGAAAATGGCTAAAGCAAACAAAAAAAATGAACTGTTTAAATCACAAAGTGCAGATACCTTCTGATAGACAGGTTGACTTTTTTTTTATCTGAAATGACACTTTCAACGAAGAAGGTACAAAAGTACGGTAAAATGCAGAAAACAGTCACACTTGTGACTGTTTTCTGATAATCCTTAAAGAGTATAACCTGCTATATCTCTGCAGCAATGTTGCACTTCAGTTCCATCAGCTTTTGCAAAATTAGCTTGCACGTTTGCTACCTGTATTACGGTAGTTAAGCTCTCAATCTAGAGGGCTTGGGAAGACACACAGCTTGTGAGAGTCACACAGCGTACTTTCACCTATTTTCTAAAACTGAGGAACCACCTCAACACACAATCAGTTCACTTCAAAATATTCTACGTTTTATCTGCACAGATTTTTTTAGGACTTAATTAGGGATACATACTAATGAAAACTGTGTTCTTTCATCCTCTTCTAAGCTGCCAATTGTATGGAGCAATAGATGGAATTAAGTTCTCCATTAAGTCATACTGAGTGAAGTGTGTGTGTTGTGGTTGCTTGCATGGTCACGATGGTGCATGTCTACACTTTCTATGAGCAAGCTGGAGTTTTAAGATGTCCAAAATAAAAGTTATGATTTTAAATCTAACAGTCATGATTAACAGGTTAGCGCTGATAGTCCTAACAGATTTGTGCTTTCAATGTTATGCTTGAATCGCACTACTTTTTCTTTGCCAGTCTGTTGAATTATTCATTTGCTTTTGTTGGTTTCTCCTTCCATGACACCACCAGCATTCTTTTAACACTTCGCCTACATGTAACAATGAGTTGAATTATTCTATAGATTGTACAAGACTCAGGAGGTGTAGAAGACTGTGGAGGAAGGTGGCATATTGATCTTCACTGCCAGGTTTATGCACAAATGCTTCCTTATGACTAACTAAAAGGCACGATAAATCACACTTAACACACGTGATGCTGCAACCATAAGCGCATCAGCAATCTGTCCACAGAAGAACAAAAATCCTGGGAAATGCAATCCTGTGATGCACAAGAGAACTCCGACTGCCACCGCACGTGACTGTGGAAGCACAAACTGAGGGTCCGCATGAGAAATTTATGTGTGGAGCTGCCTTTGAAGCACGGCAGCACGTATGCAATATATGTCAGAGACTGCAGCGAAATCTCTCTGGTGGCCTCTAACCTAGATTAGGACCAGAGGGTGTCGAGTTGTTAAATAATGGATGAGGCAGCCATCATCTTCTTCCAGATGACTCGATAAACATTTGAGGACTGGCTCATTTCATAACAGGACATCCCTGCACTGACGAAAAGAGACAGAAACAGGCACTGACGAAAAGAGACAGAAACAGATGCTCTCTCTCTTTGGATAGACTCTGGACATCCTCTATTAGGCAGATGTCTTCACTCGGGATGGGACAGTGCTGAGGTAAAGTTATGACAGAGGTGGAGGGCAGGAGGGGGGGTGGGGGGTGGAGATGAAAAAGGAGGAATTATGGGTCGGAGGATGGAGAGAGGAGATGGAGTCTGGAGTGATGTTTACGAGGGAGTGAGACATGGGGAATTAAATGCTGGCAGATAGAGACAAGGAGGAGAAAAACAACAGAATGAGAGAGCAGTAGACGAAGAACCAAGTGGGATGAATTATAGATGCAGAGTTGGAGTAAAGAAGTTGGAGTAATAGTGGATGAAGCAGTGGGATGCATCATGGTACCTGTGAATGACAGCAAAGAGATCCTCTGTGGTACGGGCCCGCAGGGGAGTCGGGGTCACCATGTTCCCCTCTGGCACCCCGTTGGCTGACGGGGCCGGAGACGATTCAGCCGTGCTGGAGTCGAACACGTCACCTGGGAAGAAGAAGAGCGGGGACAGTTTAGTTTAACAAATACAGGCACGCATCCCGCATTAACCTGTCTGCCTGTAAAAGCCCAACTTGTACGGAGGATGTACCCGGCTGTCTTCTTACATTCTCTTATTGTCTGTGGATTTCCTCTCCTCTCATTTCCTCTTCTCTAGTTTAGCCTCTTTCTCTCATCCTCTGCGCTCACGTCTCCGCGCTCCGACTGCCTGAGCCGCTGCAGGCAGTCTCACTTTACGCTCCCCTCCTCCTCCTCCCCTCTTCATCCCCTTTTACCAAGATCTGCTCCCCCCCTCCCCTCCGCTCCCCTCTGATAGGATGCAGCCCCTCCCCCTCACCCACCAACCACAAAAAAAAAAAGCATCTCCCCAAGGAAGCTTGCCCCCTCCCCTACCTCGGATCGGAAAAGAGGAAGCAGGGAGCGATAGGGAGCGGGACAGAGAGGAAGAAGGGTTGGCTGAGGATGAGAGATTAGTGTGAAGAAGAGGGAAGAAAAACAGAGGCAAAAATGGTTTTTGGAAATGAGGATGGAAGGATGGAGGAGATGAGGATGAGGTGTGTAAAAGAAGGAGGTGATGAGAGGCACAGTGATGGAGGGAAGAGGAAAAGCGCAGCACACAAGAGATCCCTGCCTATGAAAAATAGAAGGATGGGTGGAAATGAGACAGAGAGTGAGAGTGGATGAATTTAAGCGGCTGCGGCAGTGCTGTCTCTGTGATAAGACGACTGTTTTCACACTTTTCAAACCCTTAAAAGCTCGTGGTTTCAAGTTTGGATGCTTTGCTTTTGGAGGGAAAAATCAATTTCACAGCTGCTGGAGGAGCTGGCCGCACACCAGCAGGCAGCCACACCACCACAAACCATAAAGGATTATGGGAATTGGCTTAACTATTAAATAAATTAAGGTTTGGGTGACACCATCCACCTTTTACCGCGCTGATCTCTGAGAATTTCTGACAGACATTTTGAAGGAAAAGACATCTAGACTCACCATTCTCATCCTCCTTGGAGCTGACTGATCCTGTTGTGCTGCTTGTTCCATCTCCTTCCTCTTCTTCTTCCTCCTCATGAGCCTCTCCGTTAGTGCAGGGTGCAAGGTCTGAACTTGTCTCCTGGCTGATAGAAGCGGGTGTCTGTGGCTCGTCCGGGCTGGCAGAGGATGACTCGCCGCTCTCCCAAGTTTCCTCCTCTTCTTTCTCCCGTTGCTCACTTTTTATCTCTTCCTCGTCTTCCTGTGTGTGTCTTTGCAGTCCATCTATCTTGTCTTCAGCGCGTGACGAGCTGAGTGTGTCGTCCTGTTGAGACAGAGGCTGCCCACTGAGTGTTTGGGGCTTACATGGTGGGAAAAAGGAGATTTTGGGTTTCTTAGAGACTGCCGGAGGTTTCTGTTTGACAGGAGAACTTCGGGGGCTTTCAGGGGGACTTGGTTCTTCTTCTGCCTCCTCCTTTCCATTTAAGAGGGGGTAACTCTGATCCTCGGCTTCTCTGTTTATGAGAGCACTGTCTGCTGTGTAATCTGTGATGCTGCAGTCAAAGGGGAAATCTTCTATGAGCTTTGAGACAGGTGATGGTGAAGAGTTGCGTGAATCTTCCTCCTCTGTGCAGTTTGACAAAGCTAACAAAATGGGATGCTCCAGAGGGGGGGACTTCTCCTGGATCTGCTGCTTCAGACCATGAAGGAGGTCCATCCCTGTGTCCTGGGCTTTGACGTGCTCTGATTTACCATTGACCTCCTCCAGGCGTTTGACAGAGCGGAGCTGAACGCTCTGCAGCGCAAACGGGGTGATGAGGGGCTTAGGTGACTTTGTTGGGCTGCCAGGAGGAGCCGGTTTATGAGGATCCTTCACTGCCTTTACTGAAGATGAGGAGGAGGAAGAGGGGATGAAAGAAGGCAGGGGTGGAGGTGGAGGCGGAGGAGGAGGAGGGGGACTAAAGCTCCCATTGAAAGATGAACTTTGGTGGATTAGTGTGTCAGGGGATGGAGGAGGAGGGAACTCTGGGGAGGTGGAGCAGGCAGGAGGTGGCCTCAGAGCTGGACCCTGTGGAGTGGTTGGAAGGGGAACACCTGCAGTAGAAGGTGGTGGGAGAGGGGGAGGGAAGGGTGGAGGTGGGCTGATGGGGGTGTTAGGAGCTGAGGAGGAGAGGGGTAACGGTGGTGGAGGTGGAGGTGGAGGACCAGAGCTTTTCACTGAGTCGGAGGTGTTGGATGACAAGGATGTGGAGGAGGAGGAGATAGACACAGAGGAGATGAGGGAGGACTTTCTTTCTGGGACTCGAGGCTTTGGTCGACTGCCAGAGGGAGACATGGACCTGACCAGTGAGGGCACCGGAGTTCCAGCGGTGGGGGTGTTGGATTGGCTGGAGTAACCGCTGGATGGTGAGGTCAGTCTGTGCACTCTGTCGGGTGAGGAGGTGGAGGGCATTTTAGGCTTCACTGCAACACCTCCCTCTGGTCCTGGAGCTCCAGCAGCCTGCCTGTTGTTGTGAATCCCTCCTCCGTTCTGCAAATCTGTTTGAGCCCCATTGGACATGTTGTCTAAGGAGTGTCCTGGAGGGGTCTGCGCCCTCTGGTCTCCATGACTACGAGGGTAGTCCATGTAATAGCCCCAGGAGTCGGCGTAGTCTGAGCGCAGGCTGCTGGTCTCGCTGTGAGCGGGCGTCACGTGGCATAAGGAGTACACATTTGAGACACCGCCACAGTTCAAGTTAGCTCCCAGTGACGCTGCGGAGCTCCCTGCACTGACACTACTCTGGCTGCGTGGTCTTAGCACCCAGGGGTCGTCGTAATCGCTGCTTGGGCTGTGCGATGGTGAGGAAGGAGACGCTCCTTTTCCTTTTCCTCCTCTCAGTCCCAGCTGGAGGCTCTGCTGCAGGCTGGCGATCAGAGTCTCATTCAGCATGGCTCCATTTGGCTCGTTGGTGCCACTGACAGCGCTAACGCCACCCAGCGGCTTTTTCCCACCAGGCTTGCGTCTCAAAGAGTCTGTACGCGCTGGTGGCAGTGGAGGCTTCTTGGATTTGCGGAGAGAGATGCTTCGTGAAAGAGAGCGATCACTGTACAAACTTCCAGAGTCTTCCTGGTTGGCTAGCTCCCGACACTCGTACATGCTGTGCCGTGTGGCACGTCCTGCTGCTGCACCATGCCCACTGCCGTGGCTGCGGGAGCGCAGGCCAGAGTCCATGTGCATGGAGGTGTAGTATCCATCATTATCTTGGGAGTAGAGGGAGCTGGAGTCTGTGGTGGTCCTGGAGGAGAGGTCCAAGCTGCTGTACAGCTGGTTTATTGGGGTGGAGCAGCTGGAGGTGAGAGTACGATGTAGAACCACCACATTCTCTGGTGTATCGTAGATCCACTGCTCCTCCTGCAGGCAGGATGGAGGTGTGGGGGCCAGGGTGCTGTGGCTGTGAATGCTGCTGTCTGATTGCCCTGACTCACTAGCAGGGGCGGGGACAACCAGGCGCCCATCCTGCTGTGTGCGAGTAGGCGTAGATGTAGCCAAAGCTGGGCAGGTGGAGCTGTGGGTGAACGATGCTGGACTGGCAATGAGATGGTCGGTGTTGGTGGAGGAGGCGAGGCTCAGCGGTCTATCTGTTGAGTTGTTGTTGAGCTGGCTGGAGGTGTTCAGGGTGATAACCTCGGATGAGCCAGGCAGGGTGGCGTTAGGGATGAGTGAGGTGGAGTATGCAGCATGAGGGGAGACTACACATGCTGGACCTCCACCCCAGTCACTGGCCTTCGTCCCCCTCACTTCCTGAGACTTGGGCCTTGGCAGGGTTCCCGTCCTTGGAGCGTTTCTCATGTGCACAGCAGTATCGTCTACCTGAAGCTTCCCAATCTGCCTCTGAGGTGTAAGCTGCTCCTCTGATTTGATCGGTGTGCTGCTGTAGATGGGATCAGCACTGAGGGACACCCTGGCGCCCTGCCGGGGCAGACTGTGAAAGCGGGAAGGATCTCCATTAAACTGATTCTGCAGCATCAGGATCCCAGAGCTGTCGCTACTTGAGATGGAGATGCTTCCGGTAGAGGAGGAAGCCGAGATTCCGGCCATCTGTGCTGCGATTCCCTGTCCTCTCTGAGCCCGAATTCTCCTCATGGAAGGAGGGACGATCTTGACCTCTTCAGTCTGGCAGCTGGAATCTTTTGTCTGTGAACGTCGGAGTGTTGAGTTGACGCTCACAGCTCTGCCTAAGGTGGAGTATTGACCCGGGATGAACATGGAATGTGGCCGCAGCTCTCCGCCGTGTCCTTTTGCTGCTGTTGGAAAAAAGAAAGAAAATAAGATAAACCTGATGGATCAAATATTTCTGGTTTTCTCAGCTTTTTTTCTCTGTTAGACTACTTAAGCAACAGCCCTGCACTGTCAAATAAACTCTAGTCACAGGGCAGCTAATTAATTTGATTTGCTTTAACCCTGTTACATATGGTAATAACTTCTGGTTTTCATTACAGAGGGGAAATGAGGAAAGACACAGACTCTGTACTCTGTTTCTCCTCCTATCCTGGCTCTAATTCAGGCTGATAGAAAAGCTAATAGTCCGCTGGGTCCAGGACAGACAGCTGGTGTGGAATGAAGCAGCCAAAAACACAAACATGGATGGAAACATACACAGGTACACAGGTGGATGCACATGCAAGACTGACTAAGTCATGCACAGGACACACAGTAGAGAATACACAGAGAAATGCAGACAGATCGGGACAAGGACACACAGGAATGCAGACAGAGACACACACTGAACATACCGGCTTGTAAACAAACAATTTGAAGAATGAACAGTAACACACGAGAGGATGTCTAGTTTGTCTCCCATCTGTGGTGGCTCCCCTGTTGATGCTCGTATCCCAAAACACACACACTTTCGTGCGTCCTTTCTTCTCCCTCTCTCCCTGCTCGGTCTCCCCTAACCACACATACACTCTCTTCCCTCCTTTTGCTAAAAGCTGGAGTGACAGCTTGGCTGCTGCTGCTGCTGCTGCTGCTGCTGAGATAGATTAAGCTGCAGGTCTACTTCGCAGTGCGAGGAGAGGGACGGATGATGCACTGGGACAATTACCTCGACCCAGTAATCATGACATTCACAGGCTGTCGTCAGCTGGGCACTAACTGGACTTTAAAGCTCCTTTCCTATCAGCCTCTGTGATCTTATCGCTCAGAAAAAAAACATTCTCCTTAAACACTGCAGCCGTCCTGCAGATCAGAGATGTGTAAGTAAACAGCAGACATGCGGTGCTGTCTGCACAACAGAGTGTCAGCTTACTAAGCTTTGAGCTCACTAAACACCAATTCAGCTTAGCAACTCAGAGAGGGGGGATCTGAACCTTTATGTGGGTTATTTTACCCCGTTCTGATTGGAGGGTTAAGGATCATATGCTTAAGAAGTGACAGGGATATTGGGCATTTTTGGTCGGAGGCCCTATTGGTATAGGACTGCTGTAGGGTAATGTTGCTTTAAGAAGAAACTATACTCCCAGAAGAAGCATTGAAATATTATTTTGGTCTACTATCTCTCCTCTCTAATAATACCAATTCGTATTGAATTTTATTTTATTGTATTTATTTAACCTAGGTAAATCCCATTGAGATCAGGATCTCATTTACAAGGGTGACCTGGCCAAGAGGTCAGCAGCACACGCCATAATAAATACAAATTTTGCATCCTTGGAAAGCCTGTTTAGTCATCTTTACAATGAAGAATAACTTGAAAAGTTCCTACATTCATGGGATAAGCAACACAGCTCCACATGTGGGTAGTGACCAAAGAAAAGTGCCATAATCCCCTCTACCCTGGGAGGAAAGCCTACGATTTATCAGTAAAGCAAAAGTGAGGAACTGTTTTTTTTAGGCTGTTGTCTTCCTGTGATGCCCATGTTGTGGTCTGTCTTTCACTTCACCAGTCTTTATCTGGTCCTAAGTTTGGAAATGGTATCAGTGCTGACAACAAATACTCTGCATACGGGAGCAGGGGATTTTGGCACTCTTTTGGAGGGCGCTAACCACATGTTTAGTTTTGTTGCGCATTCTGGATATGCACGACCTTTACAACTTTTACCTTGTTGTCAAGGTGACTCTGGAGCCTTTTTGCACATTTTGAAGTCTCCTTTCATGAAGAAAAGTCATACCGTATATTTATACAAACAATGCTGTTTAGCATTTTTAAAACTTCTTTCACTCATTGGCCCTCCAAGTGAAAGAAACATGAACAACAACACATGTGGTCAATGAAAAATCACTAAGATCCCCTCTCATCAGAAAATACCACAAGGAAAGGGAACTACAGGTCATTTTCCAAGTAAGCATTACTTACTTTGGAGAAAATTAAAGGAAAAAACTGGCAAACAGATTGCTCATGGAGCAGGACACACATGGGACACAGGCAAAGATTATCGATACAGCACCAGGATTAAAGCACAGACACACAATTCACAGCAAAAGAGCTGAAGAAAGTTGACCCCAAAGGATTATGACACTATCTCTAATAACAAACAGACAATCCTTGCTCCTGTCATCTATGTGGCATCCAACAAAGTCTAGGATGAGATTCAATGATGGCAGAAGTTTTAAGAGAAGGGAAAATGTAGAAATTAAAACCACAAAATGCAGAGTATTTCATAACATTTCTTGGCAGGGGAAGCAGTGAAACAGGGTGGAGGAGAGCATATGAGGACAATTTAGAGCTGAACAGCTGCTGGGCCTTGATCCAACACTGTGGACCTGCATATGTGATTTCTCCCTCTGAATATAACTCAATTAGGACAACAGTGCAGGAGTGAGTGAAATTAAAACAGCATAAATGAGTTAGTGTGAGATTAAAGAATGAGTGTTGCTTGTCCAGAGTGTTGGTACAGGTCTGTGGACAGTAGAGGGCGACATATTTGCCCGCTGTGATCCATACCTAGATCCAGGTTGAAGTTGTCGGGCAGCCCTGATATAGTCTTTCTGCGTTTGACCTTCTTGGGCCGACGGGACACGGTGTCAGTGTTAATGAGGGAACGCCGGATGCTCGCCTGTCGGTCAAACACTGCCCCTGTTAGCCGGGAGGGCGAGAGCATGGCAGGCGGACACACAGGCAAACAGCAGTCAGTTAGTTTGAGGGAACAAACTCAGTGTCATGCAAAAGTTGTTTTCTTTTATTTATTTTTAACATGCAAAAACATTGGGAAGAAAAAAACAAGGGGGTCAATACTGCCAAATTTGATCATAAATTTCTCAGTCTGCTAAAATGGTACAAAACAGCACAGACATTTTCTGATTTGTTGGTTGGTTGGTCAGACCGCACATACATAATGATTACCTTTGTAAATATAGATGTGGGTTCTTTAATTTAAGAGCTTGTCTCTGTTGTCCATACAAAAACCATTAAGTTATTTGTTTTAACAGAAGCTCAAAAGCTAAAAACAGCTCGACAAAAACCTGCTGCAGCTCTAACAACACAGGATTTCTGAGGCTGATTACAAAAAGATTTTTGGTCGTGAAGGTACAGAATTTAAATATAAATTTCAATGCATTTTAAAATCAAATTCTGGACCTTTAAGATCTTTTCAAGACAGCAGAGCTCAACCCTGGATATAATAAACCACAGGTATAATAATGAGACATTTGACATGTTAGAGGTCATGCTCATGCAACAAGCAGTTATGGATTATGAGAAGCATGCAAACACACAAGCAAACACACATTCATCCCCAAAATTTAGAACATGACTTTTTAAGCTGTCAACAATAACCAGTTTGTAATGGCAAATATGTTAAGATAACCCTCAATGTTTATGATGGCAGAGGAAGCAGGGCTCATGTTTCATGTGTTTTTCTGTATCTTTGATTTGTTCTGTTCCTGCTGATTTATGTCTGTTCTCTAACCCACTGCCCACCAACCAGGAAGATTCCAAAAAAGCAAAGATTTGTCATGCATCCAAACATGTGAAATAAAATGTCTCCAATAAGTATTATCATAAAAACACACAAATTAAGTTCATTTATTTTCCTTGTTGTGTCTACTCATTAAACATTATCCAAGTAAAGATTTAAGTTAAAAGTTATGATTTAAAAATCTGGTAAAATAAAGATTAACATACAATTTTAATTAAAGAAAGTCAACGGAAACCTGTTGTTACACAGCCTTCATCATTTTTTACATAAATCCCTCCTTTGCTACTGCAAAAAGGCAATCATGGAGTAGAATTTTGGATTTACATATGGGGTGGCCAAAAAAACAAACAAAAAGAAACACCTGTTAATCACATAATATATAATGTTTTCTATTATTTGTTAACTGAAAGGTTAACACACTGAAAGATGAAGAGAGAAAAATAAAAAGCTGGATTATGATTGTAAGTGCTCTATCAGGGGCTGATAAAACACACTTCCATAATGTTCTAAAATGGGTCACTGATAGTCCATGAATCATATCAAACCTGATTGAGTCAATGTGGGAAAAACATTCCTGACAAGCACTCAAAATCCTGTCAATTTCAAGCATTTTGAGGATTTCAAGCAGCAGTTAATACCCTGCATTAGAAGCAATAAACAACACCCACACCCATGTGAGCTGTGTCCACAAAAAACAGACCCAGCTTATCTATATTCTTCAGATTATCTTCCCCTCTCTGTCCAGTTTCCCTCAGGAAAAGCAATAAATCTCAGTAGGAGATGCTCTTCTTTCTGCTCTTAAGCTAGCTGGTGAAAGCCTGCAGCCGCTGGGAAAATGGAGATTGATATGAGGGCAGATAGTGTCTATCACGCTGCCCTCAAAGTGACAGACACAGAGGGAGATCAGGCTCCATGTGTGTGTGTGTGTGTGTTTTAACTCTGTTTCACTGAGTAATGTAAACTGACAGGAGATGAAGTCTACAGTGATTTGTGTGGAGTGGGACCACATTAAGCTCTCATTAGTGCCAAAGGATGACGGGATTGAAGCTTTATTGGATTTGACAACAGCAAAAACTCAGATAAAGATACTGAACTTTGGGTTTTGGGTCTTTGTGCTCACTTTTTTTTTGTTGTTTACACCAACTATGGAAAATCTGTCATTTTGGATTACAAGTTCAAGCTGCAGCATCAGACATAAATGATCTGAATGTGAAGTTATTAAATCTGGTTGTATATGTGAGGTTCCTGTGCATAGAGGAGAACTGAAGAATATGACATGCTAACCAGGGATTTGCCTCAACACATTTTGCTGTGTTCGTCTGTCACACGCCCCGTGATCTGACATAAAGCGAGCGAAAAAGCCTTGACCCTCGGATATGCTGTCAAACGATTTTCACACACAAACGCCCACTCGCACACGCAGAAATGAAGGTGAAGGTCAGTCTCCGGGCGGCATGAGGGAAGGGGGAATGCACACAGAGGGGCAGACAGCCATGACTGACACATGCAGTTTTTATCCTCAGTGAATGTGTGGATTCAGTAATTAATGTGTCTGTATCCACTTATCCACAGGGGGTTGATTAAAGGAACAGTCTGACATTTTGCTCGTTGGGTAATTTCCTTTTTATTGTGCCTTGTTGAGCACTGAAGAAGAAAAACAATAAAACTTCAAGATGCAGGAAAGCTAGTCATGTGCTCATGAATATCATTGTACACCATGTGTTTAAAGGGAAATATCTCAACAAAAAGAGCGACTGCTATAAAAATTTGTTCCACACATTCATGTCTCTGAGCTGAAAACCTATGCCAACATCAGAATAAAATTTGATTTTTATGCCAACACTTAAAATCATGACTGACTCCATTGCCTTAAATCTGTTTTGTTTTATAATAAATTGGTGCTCAGCTGGTAGTTTTGGACCCAAATGTGGGTCACTGAGCTGCTTTCAGTTGGTTGTGAGCATGCGCCTTAAAAATGTAGCAAATTATGTATGATGTTTAGAAGCCCATGGTGGACTGCAACGCTATGATTATGACAAAATATGACGAGACTCTCTAAAGAATTTGGCTAAATTTCTTCTTATTCTTCTTATTTTGAGTAAACAAAGCTTGGTTATCATGTTAATATTTAAATTTCTCAAGAAAATAATTAACCTGTTTACACTAAAAATGAAACAAAACAAAATGTATGCCTGCATGTTCTTTCAGAGCCTCTGATGTACTTATTATAATTTTGGATTTTCTGTTTCATTCAAGCACTTTCCAGGTCTACGTTTGGACAATTAACTTTGTCCATTAAAGGCTCTCTACTCTAGGAAACAACAGAAATGAAGTTAAAAATCTGAAATAATTTACCAAAAAGGTCTAGTGGTTCTTCTAACACACTTTTAAAACTTTATATTTTAAAGCACAAATAGGGACACTTTAAACTCTATGTGTAGCACATCAGCTTCATGTCCTTTAAATAAACTATGTTAAACTGGATTGGCCTGACTTCATAAAAAATGTATTTGTTCTCGTTTTTATTGTTCTCTGTCATTACCTACTTAAACCTGCTAAATTCTTTGCTGCTTAGGATTTATTTATCTATTTTGTTTATTTTATTTACTCAACTTTATTTACTCAACTTACCATAATATACCTTACATTCCCTTTAGTTTCTGTTTTACTTATGTGTTTTCCTCATTTAGTTATTTTTAATTTTTAAATTCTATTTACTGTCGGTCTGCTAAACTGCTAAAGCAATATATATTATTTGCGTGAAATACATTTTCTTGTATTATTATCATTACTGTCAATTCTTTTAAATTTCATTTTGCTGTTTTACCTCTGATTTCATTGGTGTCTCTCAATGTGGATGGATTAAATATCATGAAACTGGCTTTGTGAAACTGTCTGTCAGGCTTTAAATAGGTTTTTCTTATGTGCTTTTTGTTATGTTCTGTTATATTATGTTAAATGTTCAAACCAACAAAATCGGATGTTCCAAAAAACTGTATCATCCCTACTAAATGAAATCAATTTAGTTCAATTCATTAAAAGAAAAGAGGAGGTCCTAATGCTTGACCAACTGGAAGGCACAACTTGGCTGCAAGTGATGGCATGCTATCATGCTCAACTGAGATGAAAATGTGTCTGTAACCTGTGCAAGCAAGACAACTGGCAAGTTTGTTGACATTTACTTTAAAAAGCAATCAAGCAATTTTCTGAAAATGTCAGAAAGCTCCAGTCAAACACCAAAAACTAGACAAAAGAAAAAACTTTTATTGGTAGGTGTTGGTGACTATAAACGACAGACAGCAGAAATCAATCACAGCAGAATGAACTAACACTAGTTGTAAATGGAGGTGTGACTACAGCACTAGATGAAAAGGACGTGTGTTCAGCTCACATTGATGGAGACTGGTGCTACCTTCTAGTGAATCAGAGCTGAACGAGATGGTGGCAGAGAGATCATACCTGTGACGTTGATGGGGACTATGTCTGTGGGCACGGCCTTGGCATTCTGCCTCATCTTCTCCTCTGGGGTGGGGAGCGGGGCAGTCTTGTTCCATACCACATGTCCGTCAACCTCTGACCCCTCCCCCCCTCCCAGCGGGGTCTGGGGCCTCATGGAGAGCTGGGATTTGTCATCTTCTGCTGATGAAGCTGTGGACTGAGTACAAAAAAGAACAGGAGATAAGTGCTTGAAAAGCATTTGTTTAAAAAAAAAAGGGGGAGACTGTGAATATTGTCCTACTGACAACCATTGACTCTTTTGTTGAGAGGGCCTCTGGATTAATTATATCCGACTACAGAGCATTTGGGAAGTAGCACATTTTTTTACAAGTGATACAAGCTCAAGACCTCATGAAACACTCTAGAACAAACACAAGGAAGGAAGTTTGCTTCAAAGAAAAATGGATGCATTAATAACAAAAGTGTTTTCCATAAATTAACAATGTTTAGTCCTAATAACACACCTTCGGAGAATAAACATTTTTCACTGTTTTAAAGCTCTGATATTTGTTTATATGTAAATATGCAAACGTAATACCCAGTGCAATGTCCTCACTGTCAAACGTTGCTTTTTGGACAAACAGTGTTGTCATTTTTATGCCCATGTTGTAAATATTGTTAATGTTAAAAGTGAAAATACCTGGACCTCATTAAAAGTCTCACTTCAACTTAGTTTTTTCCTTCATTATGTAGTTGATATTGCTTTAAGAATCTTCTTGTTTAAACCTGTAGTTTTTTTTTCTTTTATATTGTTCATGTCCTTTGATTTCTTTACATTTTATGCTCGTGTTTGTTTAATGTCTTTACTTAATATTTCCACTGCTATATTGTGTATATGAGCAACTGAAACAACCAAATATCCCTTGGGCATTAATTAGCTACTTCAGAGTCTGATTCTGATTCTGATGAAATAAAGGCTGCAAAACTGGCCTTAAATACGAGACATGTAGCCCTGGAGCACTTTAGACGAGTAGCTTCCTTTAACAGTCATTTTGTTTTAACGGGAAGTTAAATTAAATTAAATAACAGGAAGTTTAAACACATGGGGCAGCAAAGGACAGCTTTTTCCTCTGGACAAGACTGGCTGTCCAGAGGAAGTCTGCATTATTCACATATAAAGCAATTTTGGATTTATTTCACAAAAATCCAAACAACTCATCCACCCATGAACAAAAGGCCAAATAATCCACCGGTCACACCTCCAGGGGGAACTAGTGGTGTGTTCCAGTTAGTCTCAGAACTGGGATAATCCAAGTTGCAAATTAAATAAGGTAACTGGGAACGCCTTCTTTGCTCAGAATTTCCTACTTCGTAGTTGGCAACCCAGGCTTTGTGAGCTCGGAACATGTCTGGCTGGGATGTGACGTATGCCCACTTCTCTCCCCAATTCAGATGTAAATGGAACACACCGTTAGTCAATAACACTGAGGTGAACACCCAGATCATATGCGTATTAAATGTCGCCAGTGCCTTATATTTCTAGCTTTCCCTTTAATAAGTAGAACTGAAGAGGCCTTTTGGAGCTTCTAGCCGCCACTTGGATCATGTTGGTTAACAGGAACTTTAGACATGTTGTATGCTGCAGCCAACCTGAGGACATCTTCTGTACTTAGAGAATGTAAATGTAATACAAGGCCAAAAGCACCAGTATTGAAAAGTTTCATCTGAGCACACCAGCTCTGTTTGTTAAAAAGGAGGGGAGACAAGCCAGAGAGAAGATAAAAGAGAGAAAAGGAGTCAGAAAAGTCAATCTAAATGACAGCAATGAGGAAAGGGGAGGAAAAGGCAGTGACGGAGGTGGGAAAGGTAATACGCTTTGTGATAGAAAAAACATGAAGTCATATTCAATCAAAGAACTGATGGCATAAAAAGTTGAGGTTAAATGTCAGCAACAAACAGGAGTAAATATGAGAAGGGATTCAGCAGAACAAAACCTAATCGTCCAAAAGAACCACTGACAGATTGCACGTTTAACACTGACAAGCACAAACAGACCTCAATATATTAGACTGCAGTGACCTTTCCAAGCTGGTGATGCTGTAAACATGTTTCACGATCAATCAAACCCAAATGGAAACACTGCCTCACACACTCACAGACACACACACAGCTATCAGAGCGAAGCCGCAGAGCAGAAGTAGATGGCGGGATAAAAGCAAGAGAGCAACAGCGAGGGAAAAAAGAGAGAATCACTCATGCGGAGAAGTGGGTTCACACACTAACAGTTTCTCATCCTGGAGGAGAATTTACTGCAGAGAGGCAACAGACAACACCGTTTGACTGCTGCAGCATCAGGGCCTGAAATTGAGCTGTTAGTCACACAGAAAAAGAGACGCTCCTGGTTTTATATACAGCCATCTGAGAGTTTTAAATTCAAGTTAACACGTGGGTTTAAGTGTGAACCTGAGCAGGTTTGGGTTTCATACATTGAAAGTCCATTTCAAGACATTTTCAATTCCTTTTTCACACTTAGGACAGGTGTAGGTAGGAAACTTTCTATTTTCTATTATGTGCTAAAATGCTGATTCATTTAAACAGGATTACTAAATTAAACAAGCCAGGAAGCTGAAAACTAATAAACTGTCAGACTATCAAGCCCCTTTATTTCTCCCAGGCACCAGAGTCCACACATGGATATAGACAGAAAACTTTTAGATGTATAAAGAAGGAATGGAAATCGAAGCTACTTCCAGTTGAGACTTGATAACAACTCCCACAGAAGCACAGCTACTTGCAGAGGTAATTAATTTATGCATGATATTGTTTAATATCAGAGAGTGACTCTTTAGAAAATGCTGCCAATGAAAATGTATGAAGGCCAACTTCTGCTTACACGGAAAATCTATGGATTAGGGAATCCTTACAAAATCAGATTTTTATTATCATAAACTTCAGGTTGTAGTAGTGTAGTTTGCATGACAGTGTCTTTACTGTGGCTCCACCTGCAGCTCTGCTTCTCTCTTGAGTCTGCTGTCAGGTGATGTTTTGATTCAATATACAGCATGAGGGAGAAGAGGGGAAGGGGACAGAGGACGGAGGGGATCTGTGTTGAAGAGAAGACAGTGAGGAAGAAGAAACTAAAAAGACCCAAGGCGTGTGAGAGAGGACATTTAAGAAAGACAAAAGGGCTGAGGGAAAGGTGCTGTTGAGGGGCCCTTGAGGGGAAGGGGGCCCAGAAAAACACAGAGGAAAAAGACCGTCTTTCAGGACCCCTCACATCGCATTGTGTGTGAAAACCAAAAAGACGTGAGGGACAGGAGAACTATCTGGCTGTCAAAACTTTTACACATCACCTTACACTGATGGCCTGCCAGCTAAAAGAGCAAGCGTTTGTTTTCTTCTTCTCTGCCTCTGTTTCTGCCTCTTTGTTTACAACTGTCATGAAGTAGTCTGCACATGCTACGAGACAAATAGCCTCGCCAAGTTAAAAAGAAAAAGGAGAAACAACAACAGCAACTATATCATCGCTGTTTGCCACAAACCTCCTATCTCCATTTTACATTATTTTCCTGTTTTTCATACATTAACAGAGCTAAATTTGAAGGTTGAATAGAATAGAATAAAATAGAATAAACTATATTCATCCCAGATTAGAAAATGTACAGTGTTACAGCAGCAAAGTGGACAGCATTAATAGAATAAAAAATGGACTTTAGTATAAAAATAGCAGCATGTACATTATTCTATCTATATTAGACATAAATATAAAATATACAAAGTGCCTGGCCTACAAAACTAAAAGAAAATCTTATTAAGATTATATACATGAATCTTTAATTTTAACTTTGAAAATGTCAGTAACTCAGTAACCACTGTGTAAAGACACAATTAAAGTGTGTTTTTTGAACTAAGTTCAGTTAAAGCCTTATTATTCCAGGTAAACACACTCATAATTATATGTATAAACTGTCGCTGTTGGGTACTGACCTTAAATTGCCACTTTAGAGGTAAAACAAATAGATTAATATTATATTGTCGTGATTACAGATGTTTTCTGTACTTTATTTAGAAAAATAAGCCATGAATAAATAATAAAAACCCACTTATCAACATGTTAGCTGACAAAGAGCATTGTTTTATGAAGGAAAAAAATACGGACAAAAATTGAGATGTAAGGCTTGTGAACCACAGTGATTTGGTTTTAATCTTTTTTTGTACTTCTAAGTTTTGTACTTCTAAGCATGTAGCTCTGTAACATAAATAATTGGCAGTACCTACAATCAATAAAACAGTCTTGATAATGGGCTTTACACAAATAAATATTGAATAACTGTAGATTATCGTGTTTCTAATAACCATGAGTGCATCAACGACTGGCTTGAACTGAGTCCTGTTCTCCAAAATGAGCTCCACTGCTGTTAGTGCCTGATAAAATACAAACTAATGTTTTAAGTTGCCCTTTGACGTCTTGAATAAACATTTCTCACCATGACATTTCTTCAGGAATTGGCTCTGTATTTATTTCTTTCATTCTGTGCTCAACATAAACTTTATCCGTATTAACATACTACAGAAGATATTGATTTTTAATGGAGAACAAATTTTGTCAATTTAGGCATCAGAAAACTGAAGGAGAGGACACTGTCACATCTGCCCACCAGAGGGCAGTCCAACACTGAGTGTGCATCCATGTTCAGGACCCTCTCTGGTGTGTAGTATTATCAATGACTTGCTTTTCATTCAGTCACTGCCCGTGTATGTGTAAAAAATGTACTAGTACAACTGTGTGCTTAGTCAGTGGCAGAGTTTGTACATGTACCTTTTTATCATTTTCATCATCGTCTTCGTCCTGAAGGCTGCTGGTGGACTGAGTGGGGTCAGAAAAGATGGGACCCTGAGAGTAGTACTGGGAGCTGCGGAAACCATCTTTCCTCAACTTGTCACATTCTGCAGAACACACACAGAGACAAACAGACACAAAGAAACATGTTAAATATAGAAAAAAAGAAGATTTGGATGGCTCTGATCTTTGTCAGCGTGCCAGTCACGTGAGCATCGTCCCTGTCTGATGCCGCCAAGCTCAGCTCACACCTCCCCTCATCGCCACCTGCTGTGACGGAGGCTGTGATGTATGTGTGTATGCCAATGTGTGATAAGAGGAGCGCATACACAAAAATGTGTGTTTGTGTGCCAGTAGAGGAGGGGGGATCAGTTTCATTCTGTCACACACAGATGGCAGAGCGGTCCCTCTTTTCTGCCCCCTTCCTCTCTCACAGGGGGGCGTTCAGCACATCTTTCCTGTGTTTTTCACTCTTCAAATGTCTACTGATGCATCCTTTGTCTAATCCTTTGATGGCTAATTATTCTCCTGTAGTTCAACAGCTTTAATTACAGCACATGGAGGGATAAATCTGAAGCATGTTCAGCTATATTTCTGCTAAATGTACTTATTAGGAACGAATGAAACATGTCTCTACACAACATTTAAAATTCTTTTTGCCTTTGTTGTATCTAAATTATACTCAATAATAACCTTTTTTGGGGAAAGGAGGTGTGTCCTGAGCAGAGGGTTTCAACTAACATCTGCCCGAGAACCATCCACATCCTTCTTGCTTAAAATGTGACGTAATCAAATGTATTTATAAAAGACGATTGTACATATAAATGTTCCTTAAAAAATAAGATAATATTACCAACACATTTAAAGCCCTTCTTCTTCAGTTTCTCAGGCTATGGTGACATGTAAATGTGGGTTATTATCTAAAGATTTTGAGACATTTATAACACAAAAAGTAACATATCATTACAACCTAAAAAAGCAAAAATAAAAACATCAATGTTAGTCTATTGGGGTTTTCAGAAATCATGTTTTTTTATAAACCAAAGTTTAATTTTCTCAACAAACATTTGACCCACTTTCTGTCCAAACCACTATTTGAGCACCAGTATCCCAAAGCATACATCTATCACCTCAGTGTTTCTGCTTTTGATCGTTTAATGTGCAGCTAATTACATCCCCTCTCAGCAGAGGGACACACCAGTGCATGTATAACGCTGTGTGTTAATGGGATCCTAATGTTGTTGGCAGGGGCAGCTACTGTAATGACAGGATGAAGTGGTAGCGGTGTGGAAGAAGGGATTCTGAGAGCACGTCGGTAATGAGGATCGTGACGGGGAGCTGAGCTGCTGAGGTGTTTGCTGGCACGTGATTGGTGAAGGCTGATAAATAAATAAGCCTTGATGAGCTCGGGGCTGCTTGTTGCCAGGCAGAAACTGGGTGTGGGACTGCTGAGTGGCATTAGCAAAGAGAAAGTAAGGAAATAAATGATTTTGATCTTTCTAAGGATATAAAGAGTGTGTGTGTACAATATTTTACAGGAGTATTTTGATTAATAACAGTAATAGTGCGATTAACAGCTCATCTGGAGTTGCAGATAAGAAATCCAACAAAAGTGACGGTTTGATGTATCCAAGTAAGATTGACCTACTTAATCCTGATAATGAATGTACCATTAAATTTGACCAAATGACCTTTTCTCAATTTTACAAAGGAATACTGTATGTGTTCACAGCCTGTCAAGCCCTGCCACGCTGTAATGAGGAAAATCCTTTGTTGCTTGACCCACCTCCACCAGAAAATATTGCTTTAACAGTCCCTTCGAAAATGTTACCCTAATCAAATGCTCCATTAGGCTAGCGCAAGTTCAGCCCAAGGCTAACTCAACTATTTAAGACTAAAACAGACTGTTCTGAGCAGAGCTGAAACAGAGGAGTTATTGTGCATGCCAAAATCAAACATCTGAGGGGATTTTTTTGGCAAGATGCATCAACGAAATGTTCATTCATTCATTCATTTGCTATACCCGGCTATCCCTTGCGGGGTTGCAGGGGGGCTGGAGCCTATCCCAGCTTTCATCGGGCAAGAGGCGGGGTACACCCTGAACTGGTCGCCAGTCGATCGCAGGGCCACATAGAGAGACAGACAACCATTCACGCTCACACTGCTACCTAAGGGCAATTGTGAGTCACCAATAACCTAATGAGCATGTTTTTGGTCTGTGGGAGGAAGCCGAAGTGTCCGGAGGGAACCCACGCATGCACCAGAAGAACATGCAAACTTCACATAGAAAGGCCCCTGTCCAACCCGGGAATCGAACCGGGTACCTTCTTGCTGTGAGGCACATGCTCTACCAGCTGCGCCACCGTCTGGGAAAATCTGGTACCAGTGTAAACTTAATCAAAAAGAGTGCAACCTGTTAGCTTTAAAGCAAAAATAACTTTAGCCATTACTGGAACCAGAAACAACGATGAACAGATGAAGTTTTCTTTGTTTAGAAATAAGCTTTGAGAACCACTAAAAGCACTGAAGGCTGCAGAGAGCTAGCACCAAAGTTGGTTAACTTAATTCTTGCTGTTACATTTTTATGATGAAATTATAATAATGCCCTGAGGTACCAAGGGATGACAAGAGGAGGAAAATGACTGAAAATCCATTTAACAGTCTCCATAAATTAAACTCAAATTTGTCAGTTTTATTGGGAGTCTGTTTGTTTCCAAGTGCTGTCAGTAGCTTTATATCTGTCCCCATTTGTGCATGAGCTACTTTGTTGTAATGTTATGTATTTGAGCCGACAAGTCAGAACAAAAATCTGCCTAGGTTTTTTTTATTTTGTTCCAACTAATTAATACACCTAAGTATGGTTTTGGCAACGATCAAATGCCTCTTATGTAACTTCTCTGATGTGTTTGGACCTGTCAGCATGTTTGCCCTAATTCACCAGACCCCCGCTGAAGCGTCTATGCGAGGCACAAGCTGGAGCCATGTGAGTGTGTGAGGGACCAAAGACTGTGTGTGCGCCGAGCCATCTGATTGGCTATTGATTTGTTGTTTTGCAAAGTCAAGAGGAGTTTGCTGTGCTGGTGGGACTTGTTTACACATGCATGGGAGCAGAGACGAATCTTGTCTGCCTCATAAAAAAATCTTCAAAAACCACGCTAGATTTTAATACTACATGTAAAAGATTACAGGAGAAACAGATCTATCAAGTGATGACTGCCATAGTATCACTATGATTTCCTTTGTTACACTTTAACTATACTATAAACAGAATTCTGCAAACAGATGGTCTAAATGTTTTGACTTTGAACCCTCCAATTGCTGAAAGAACAGACACAGTTGTATTGCAATTTGCTCATAAAAATATCTCAGATAGCAGATGAATCAGACAGTGTTAACCATTACTCAGTGGTTGTAGAGAGTGAGTAACTTTGATGTCAGAGTTTTTATTAGATGATAAAATGCAATAAATCCAACACTGAAACTCATCTTATCACAGAATGCTGTAATCACAATATGCTACCCTGATATACATGTTTAAAGTTTTGCTACTGTAAAATTTACCCTTCAGTCATTCCAGCCTCTTAAATAACACATGTAAGAATGAGAAGCTTAACTGTTACATAAATGTGGCAACAAGTTTTATATAATCATTCAAAAAAACGAAGCACCTAATGTTTTGACTTGCCTTGAATAGAGGGCTGGGTGATGGGGATTAAAAGCATACCTTGGCGTTTCCTTTTGCAAAATCGAGCCACACAATACAGATGAGGGCGGGAGAAAACATTCAGTTTTAAGATTAATCACTAGAATTGAAAATAAGCCCTGTTACGACAATGTTATCAATATTCATATCACCTACAATGATAGCAAAAGTGAAGTATAGGGCCAATACTTGGCTGAAAGTCAGTTTACAGTAAGCAGCCTCTTTGTGCTTATTGGGTACAAGACAAACTATTTAAATTGTTTAAGCTAAATGGGTGGATATCAATTTCTTTTATTCAAGGAGGATTTTATTCAAACCAAATTTCTTGTCTTCAATTATCAGAAATTGATGGCTGAGTCCTCATGCATGCCTGTTCTTCACTTAAATGATTTTACCAACAGATTTATTCACAAAAGAGACCCCTATCTGTTAAAAAAAGCCTGGAATTCAATTAATTTTTTTAAAGGTGGATGATCATTTTAATAAAGAATATTATTTTAATTTTGAAAAACATGGCGCTTATGAGTACTGGAATTCCAAAAACCCTAATATTAATATTTTAATAGACAAAGAAAAGTCACCTACTAATTTTGTATTTATTCAAAGATTGTAATGCTGGTTTTGTGTCAATGTTTTATCATTTCATTACAGAACACAAGTAAATTTTACCCAACACACCAGATGGACTGTGCAATACGTGTGATCCGTCCATCTGGGTAACAGCCCACAGAAAGTGTTTGGAAATGGACAAAACCTTTCAATAGTTTATTGGATACTATGTCTTTAATCACATTCATTACAGGCCAATCAGATACTTACAGGCTGTCAGGTGTTACTGCCCCTTTGTAGAACAAACTCTAACCAAAACATGTCTGAATTGGAGCAAAAATATCCATCGATTGAGAAATGATTCTGTTGTTGTTGTTTACTTTAAAGGACTGTAATTCGGTCACCTTGTCTACAATCTTGGAACTTGGTGAGATGGATCTGACTGATTACAGGCAATATTTAGGTGGATCCAGCTGTATTGCAATGTTATACTGTATTGCCCTTTTAGCTAGTTAAAATAGATAGTACTTTTGGTCTAGAGGGAGTCTAATATATAATGTTTTTTTTCTGTGAAGGAATAAATGCTTGTGACAATACCTGGAATACAAACATTTTATTTTTAGGATTAGACCAACTCTTACCCATTGTCTACATGCAGTTTAAGAAAAGAACAGGATATTTGGGTCCTTTTTTGTTTAAAAAATGAGATCACAGTGTCTGAATTTCTCAAACAATATTGACAATACCTGAAAAAATAGGTGGACGGAGGAGAAGTGAGCAAATCTGTTTCATTTCAACCAAGTTTTCTTATGACTGCCAATATATTTGTTTAGAAAGATATTGTACAGGAGTTCATCTTTCATTTTCAATCACCAAAAACAAATGGGATGTAAGAAGCATTCAACTTTATTGTAGACAAATGAAGCCTAAACTTTTAGATCTTACTGAAGAATATATAGTTATGATACTTTCATAACTTGAAATATTGTCCAGCCCTACAGTTGGGTAAAAATGTGTAAAACTGTCAACACTCTTGGCACCCTGGGAGTGAATAAGAACATTTACGCTCTCAAACTGACAGAACAGGTGCTCTCATTGGACACCTGCTGCCTTTCAGTTAGGACCCCCGGGGCTGGGTGTTGGTGACAACAGGGTGACAGTGTGGTGACAAGATGAAAGGTGGGGGGGTTGAATAAATCCACCTCCCAGGTGTTGTTTGTGTACCGGGCAACATAAATATTACAGGAAGTGGTTCGTAGCAGCAACAGCCCAATGAGGAGGAAACCCTTAGTGTGAGTGCGAGGGTGTGTGGGTGTGTTTTATCCCAGGTGACTAATAGTCTACACACTGAGGGCATCAGATTACAACCGGCCTCTCCTTGTTTATCAGCCTGTCTTTTATCTGCTGACACACAAGGACAGCTCAGCGTATAAACAAGCCTTAACTGTAACACTTCCACCAACGCAAACACACATTAACACAGGAAAATACACACATTTTAAGGCCCTTTCTCTCACCTGTCTGTTAAGCTGTAATCTGAAACGTAGGTGGAAAACACAACTTTCCCACAAACCCTGGTGGAAACAGGTGACAGTGTTTACTCCTGTTAACGCATCCTGCTCTGGGAAAGTTGTCAGAGATTTTAAAGGTTGCCACTCTGTTGTGACTTGTCTCGTCGTGTTTGTTTGACAACAAGGCTGCGTCTGTTTTTCTCCACTTACACCGGACAAACAGGTCGAAGGGGATCACACGGTTGTGTTGCTGGCTATGCTTGAGACTCAAAACAGATCACAAGCTTGGACTTTTTTACAATGTTGTCATCAAACACAGCTGATCTTTAGAAGGTCACTACCACTCATGTAAAGACGAAGTGACAACTTCATCACTGTGGATATATGCTGTGGGTGTTTGGGGAGGTTTGGTGGATGTATATTTTTTGATGTGAGGATGAAATTAAAGCTCTAAAAACCAATTTGAGCTACAATTTAAATGCAAAATCACAGTTTAATCTTCATTTATAGTTACTCGTGTATATTTTCTTTAATCTCATTTTAAACGGTTCAGTTTTTTCTTCTGCTTTATGATGCTGCACTTTTTCATGCTGACACCTTTCACTTGGGTTCTGGGGACATAACGCTTTGGCATTGTGTTGATCTGAATTTGATAGAGTAACCATTTCTTGGCAGGGCAAACAACATAAAATTGCTTAACAGTTTTTTTTGACCTGGTGTTAGCGTCTTAGCAGAACTATACAGTATTTGAGACATGTTGAGGCAAGGGTGGGGATGTTCTGCCTGGCCTCATTATGTAATTTTTTTTTTGTCTTACTGCCCTTAAATAACTGTTCATTCTGAAATACTTTATTCCTTAATCCACAACAGAAATATGTAACAGACAGCACATTACCTCGGGCATCCTTAACAAACACAGGCTAAAAAATGCGCAAAGCAGCTGCTTACAGGCTTCAAAGTGACCACATTAAAGCTACATCTTAAACTTGAAGCATCAAATGGACCATCATACCCCTGCAGCCTTCTTTATTTCAGCTGGACTTGTTACCTACTGCAGTCCTTTAATTTGAGCTCTAACAGATCTTAGAAAGACTGCCTTTCTCACATTGCACCTGGTCATGAAAAAATGACCAAAAAGAGCTGGAATACAGTAACTGATCTCACTAAGAAAATGTAAGAAGATGTAGGTTTATCTCTTGAAAGGTCATTGTACATTTGAAAGCCTTTTCTCAGTAGTGAGTTTTCATTTTCTTTTATTTTTTAAATGGTTTTGTCATTTTGTCTTGGCTGCTACTCTGACTAAGTCTCTCTTGTAAATGAGTTTTTAATCTGAATGGGACTTCTTGGTAAAATTAAAAAAAAAAAAGGATTGCAAAGAAAAATGACAGGCAAATATACTTCAGGGATGTATGTATACCTGGCTCACATAAAAAGCTTAAATGACATCTTAGTTCAAAATGTGAGAAACACACTCTTAATAATAATTGACGTCATATGTACCTGTTTTCTTTGGTAGTGGGAGGAATTGTAATCAAAACACACGCAACATAATAAAACCTCTTTTTTACTTATGTAGATCTATACTGGTCTCACACTAAAATTAATGGGTCAACGAAAGTTTTTCAACGCAAATTAACCCGCTGACAATCCACAAGTGACTCTTTTCCCACAGCCAGCAGACCCGGGTCTAATCGGCAGCAGACGAGCTGCATGGCTGATTATTTTCCTCTGGCGTATAAAGCCATCATGCTGATGACATAAAAGCAGATGGAATTTGTTGCTGAGACGCAAAGAGTCACCTAAGTTACAGACGGAGGGAGCGAGCGTGATGTTATGCAGGACCTTATTGTTGCCGGGTTAAAACAGGATTTTTGGCCAGTCTGAAAGGGGTATTACATATATACCCTTTTTATACCCTTTTTCTTGAAAGTCTACAGAAATGACCTGACTGCACCCTCTCAAGCATGTGACGGCACCATCAGCTGATGCGGGCATTAAGCCCAGTGATTGGTCTGCTGGATAGCACAGCACCCCTGGATTTACATAACATTTCCCCAATACATCACTACGCTATAAAATCACCTGTACACTTGTTTTTCCTCTAATGTATCTTCTTTTTTCTCCAATGCACCAATTGCAAAAAAATCAACCACTGCTTAGATTTAATGGACCTAGTTCAACAAAACAGGTTCACTACCTATAACTCTAATCAGCATTTTAAGGAATTCAGATTCCTACCTCGCAAGGCGGTCTTGAGGTTGACTTTGGCCTGGCGGTGGAGTTCTTCTACACATGGTGGCCTGCTGCCTGGTAAAAAAACATTTTCCTGCTGGTGCCACGGAGCTGTGTAGTGGACCGTCCACTTGCTCTCCTCATCAAGGTTAGACACCGCTGCAGAGAGAGATACAGTTGAAGGTGAGTTCAAGTCAATTCCCTTTTAACATTTGTATCGAGGGCATTTCTGAGGTAGATTTAAACACAAAAACATCACAAATTGCTTCTCCACAGACGTGTCTTTCAATGGTGGAGTAGGTAAACCTCCTGCAAGGGCAGCATCGGCTGCTAGAGTGATTTGTTTGTAGTTAATGGAGGAAGGAAGGGGAAGTAGGTTTGGGTGCTTTGCATGGAGGTGTCACCCTCCACACCAAACAACGTGACACGTATTTGAAACTTCACACAGAGGGCCACACAAGTCAGAGAAGGATTCAGGGTAAGATGGAGGGAAAAACATTATATTGAGCCAAGAGAGTCAACAAGGGAACTGGAAGTCAGAATAACTATCTTTTAGCAAGTTAACTGGTCTTAAGACAAACGCAGGTCGATAAACACAAGACAAAATAGCAACACTGCATAAACCAGCATTAAATTTGAATTAGATTGTGATGGTAGAGTCCTTAAAGACACACATTCACAGTTTTTTCAGGCATACAACTATGTTTTTGTATTGCAAGACAAGAAAAATCTCGACCTATTTTTATGATGGTTGTTCTTGTCTTAAGTACCTCCTCGATCAGATGCTGTTTAAACAATATCAACCTTTCTTGCTGTTTAAATATTCTAAAAAGAATTGTTTGATCAAAATGGGATGTATTTTTAAAAAATTTTTTATAACTGTCTACTTTTGCCTTTTTTGTCCATGGACAACATGGACGTAGCTTTTGAGTGGTTTGTGAAAAAGTTGCACTGACTAAACACCTTCAAATCAATCTAAAGCATAACATTTCTTTGTTTCTTTCCATCATATGTGTATAATAAAGTAATAAACCCAAGCCCAAGGCAGACAGTCGAATTCTCACCATCACTTTTTGCAGGTTATCTAATACATAATAAATACATTCACACAAACTTTGAAGAGGTTTGGCTTACCAAGTGAGCGTATCCAAGCTAATGTCGGTGACCGTGGATGCAACACTATTTCCATTTTAGCCTGATGTTACTTGAGACTGATTTTTTGCTTGCTTCAGCACATCATGCCCTCCTGACTCAAACTGAGGGTTTGTAAGAACATGAGAAAGGGGATGGGTCAAAAAAAAGGCTGGACTGTTTTTGTTTAGGGCACTTTTTCACAGGTGCTAATGAGGCATAGTAAGATGCAAAGTGAGTGTTTGTATGTGTGAGCCGGGGGAGGACAGAGGGCTTTAGGAGGAGGTAGGGTGAGGGGTCTATCACTACAAGTCGTTAGAGAAAGTGTGAGACAGTTGCTGTTTTGAAGGAAATGTTCAGCCTTCAAGCCCTGTTGATGCTGCTGAATGGTCTTAATCTGGTTCAAAGGAGGAGGGATATAGTTACCTCTGCAGTTTAAGTAGAGGTTTTTGTATTTAAGTCCCCTCTAATTCTGTCGTTAACACTTTTTGCTCCAACCTTCAACCTAAAAATGTTTTGCTCTGTTCACCATAGAGTGTTAAATGGCTACTCTGTCAGTTTAGGTACTTCTGTTGGTGCAGTATATTAAATAATCTCAATATACATATTACATTTGAAAATTCAAACAGAGATTACTTGGTTTTGGGAAGCTGACAACTATATTAAGGTTGCTTTTAGGTGTATCCGCGCAGCACAAAGCTTACGGGACAGCCAAAACAGTCAGATCAGATTCATTTTAATGTGATTTTGGGAGAGAAATGTCCAGTTGTCCATGTTCAACCTTCCATTGAGTTTATCCCTCCATAGTCATAGTATACTGCATATTACCATGATTGATTGGTTTGGTTTTTGCACTGTAATATCTGAGCTATTGCCAAAGGGCCAAGAACAGGACATTTTAAGGGCGCCTGGACTGCTTTCAAACACCTAAAACTAATAAATGTCAAAGTAAAACACAGCTTTTGATAAGTGGCTCGACAGGGCAATAAGCTAATACCTATGAGGGCTTATTTGCAAGAGCAAATCAGATTTCAGAGGCTCCTGTTGGGGACTAGCTGCCACCACATTCACCCTAGTCTGTGTGAGGATGATGCCCCATGCTGCAGAAAGTGTCATCTCTCTATTCAGACTCATAACAAGAGAAAACTGCACATAACTGGCAAACTTAAACGAAGACATGGATTTAAAAGACTTCATCAATACCACTGCTATACTTTAATGATTCCTTTATCAATTCCTGATCACTTCCAGTCACAATTTCTAACACATGACACTCCTGACATTCAGTGCCATGCTGCATAGAAGTTGCATGTGTTCCCACTTACTGAAAGTTATGGCAAAAATTCTGAAGCATAACACACAGTTAAACAAATGATCAGATATGTGTGTTGTGATGCATTCCAAAAAAAAAACCTAAATTCATCAGGCTGCTATGAATGTAAATTTATATTCCAGGTTATGCCATATTTCACCTTTTCTTCACCAACAACACAGAAAACAGCAGAACAAATGAGTAACAATGTAAGTGTAAATATTTTCAGTGATTTGCCCGTTGTATGGGTCTTCTAACCATTTATCACAGGATATCAGACACATACGTCAGGTACAGACAAATGGTGCAACAATGATGAAAATGATGACTCTATTGAACCGCATGCATTGCATATGACTGTTGGGATTTGCTTTCAAAACGTAACAGCCGCCTGACCAGATTATTTAATGGCTGCACACTCCTGTACAATGTGCTGTTGTAAATTGGATTTTTCTTTTTACAATCGCTCATGTTGTCACACATGCTGTCTTGCAGCGTGCCTACACTGGTCAGAGAAATCGATCAAATACATCACGAGGCAAAACTCCTCTGACCACAAGTTTGGACGGGAGCATCACATGAGACTGCACACAGGGCAGAAGAGGTAATAATTGTCGACGTGTGCTGTGATACTGGATTTCGAGGAATACAAACTCGTTAAATATCCAAATTTCTTGTGAATGAAACACTTCCTATAACTTGCACAACTGCTCAGAAAAAGTCGTCTCTAATTCAACTTTTATAAAATCCTTTTCTCAATTTCTTTCTCAGCCTTTAACTCAGCTCAGGTAGCCCTCCCCCACCCTTCTCTCTGACCCTGCAGTCTGAATAGACCTCAGTGAGGCTATAGTAGACCAAGGACGTGGGACTATGGACACAAAGCCTGTATTGTCCCCCAGCATCAGTCTCCACATCAGGCCTTTCACAGCCACAATACCCCCTAGCCCCCTCACACACAGGCTCACACACACTGGACTGTGGCGCGAAAGTCTTTCAGAAGTCTCCTAATCCCCATGTCCATTGACATCCCAGCACTCCCTACACACATCAACAGACCCAGACTGCAAGCAAACAGGCTACAAGCTGAAAATATTCCAGATCTACAGAGAATCCCTGTAAAATGTTTCTGTATGCTCACACACGTACGGAAGATAAACAGTGTAATCAATGAGTGTGATCAAGTTTTATTGACAGTGTTAATCCTGAACTGGGTCCCTGATCAGTCACCAGCCAATACAGCATTGATTTTTTTAGGCATGTCAGCTTCCTGCTTCGTAAGGGTTGGTTTGGTTGGGTCAGGTCAAATGAGATACAGCAAACAGTTCAGTCATTGGGAGGAAGCAAATGAAAAAGCATTTTTTTATTTTTAGGGAGCCTGCATTCTTACCTGTCTTTTAATTTTCATATGTTACTGAAGTTCTTGAGGATTTTATTGTGCCCAATTGGAACTGGTTTAATCTTTTAAGCTTAAAAAACAGCTCAAATTCATGTCAGTGTATTTGGTTTTCTCTTCACGGTAACTGAATTATACTGAAGTACAACAAAATAAAAGAGAAATATACCTTTAAATGTATTTTCATGCACTATAAACTAATTCTCCCCCGAAAAAGAAGTCTGCAGTGGCAGCATCTATGTCCATGCATGAACTCACAGAGGTTTTAAGTCCCTGCATGTTCCTTTTTTTTTGCATGTGTTGCAGCTGTAACTAAATCTGTGGTTTTATTTATTCCGAATTATTACAATGCCCAGACTTATCTAATGTTTTGATATGGCTTTTCACAACAAAGGCAATACAACACTATAACAAGTGGGGACGTCTTTTTTAACAACTTGTCAAATGCAATAATGCTATGTTAAACATTTAAGACCTTTTTTCATTGAAAAAGACAGTTGATTTACATATCACTGCAAACCATCAACAGTGGTTCCTTATGAGGGGATCAGGACCTCTTGGTGAAACATAAGACACCAAAGGGTGGTCATGAAGTCCCTCACAAACAGCCAAGATCAATTAAAATGCTCATTACCCATTATTGTATATCCATTAAAATGTGATAATTTTTATATGAAATCATAGTTGGTAAGTGAGATTTATAATAAAATAAAGTAAATAAGTCCATAACGCTGATTGTTAAATAATTGCCTTAACCACCTCCAGTGACAGGGTTACAGTCTCTGGAGCTGTCAGTCAATAAGTTTGGGAACTGATACAATGGGACTGTGGTACTCAGCTGGTCTTTCCTCAGGACCCACCACCACCAACTTATTATGTGTTGTAACTTCAATATATGGAAATGTAAGACACAATGATGCGGTTTTAGCTTTTGGTGGAACAAATAATGTGGTTCAGTACAGAGATAAGTCATAACAAAAACTCTGATTCATGTGACAGTTTCGATGTTTCTGAGTGATCTTAGGATATGAACACATAACAATGGAAAAACCAGCTCTGTTTCAAGACAGCAGGATAAAATCGAACAGCATTGAGGCAACTGCAGTAAAATGTGTTGATGAATGTTTGCTTAAGGCTCCTGATCACAGACGTTTAATAATTATTTGCTTTCTTGGCACACATTTGCAACCCTCTGCAAACAGCTCTGCAACCACATTAGGGTTCCAACCCTCTTGCTAAAAAAAAACCCTGCTTTAGAAAATAGCAGTATATCAACCTGAGTGTGTTGGACTGGACTGCAGCAGGGGGTCTGAATAGCTTACCAAGGGAGTTTAGTGTAACCATGTGCAGGAGGATAAGCTAAGAACTTAGTAATGCAGGTCATAGCTAATGATTAATAAGCTTCCATCAGCCTTTTCTACTTTGCACCCAAACACAAACTTACACATGCTATAAATACACCTGAGACGATAGCAGCCTCCCTGGTCTTTGTTAAATATCTTCACGTGCATACACAGCCATTGCATTAAACATACATTCCAGGATTGTTTACTAATCCCACTCCAGTCTAGTGTGCATACACAGCACGCTACTGTACTGCTTCACCTGATATCAAACTAAAACTTGTGATTTAAATCTTTGTAAGTGCAAAAAGACCTCTAAATTGTTCCATGAAGGCATAAAAAATGGGCAACCATTTCTTAGCTCTCATTAAAAGTGCTTCCAGCTGCCACATTAACAAACGCTGTTGGGTCATTTAGTGCCATTAGTCCTCGGCTCTGTGAAGTCTTATCCCCGTGGTTACCTGGTAACAGGGTGCAACAGAGGGTTGTGCTGGGCTCAGCAGGAGCAGGAGTACAAGAAGTAAGCCCACAGAAAACTAAGAGTTGTAATTAAATCATGGACAGATCGTTAAAGCCGGCATGGGTGCGAGACAAAAACATTTTAAATTGCTGTTACATAACCAAGATAACAATAAACATAGGGAAATTCATAAACTCAAAATTATAATTAAATGGTGCTAAATGTGTGCAAATTTCTTGACTGGATACCAAATTATCAAATTGTACGGTGAAGGATAAGATCAAAATGTTCTAAAGCTATGTTTGATGCACTTAAACAAAATAAGGTTGTTAAAACAAAATCATGCTTTAATACTGCTGCTTTAATGCTATATTAGTTAATAACAAGCCACACTGTTAGCTTTGATATCACTGCAACAAATAGGAAGTCTGACCAATATTGTCTAATTTTTGTATTTTATTATCAGAAACCTGCAAGCAAACTTCTTTATACTGTCTAAATAACATTAAACATTTATAACTTGATGATGCTTTAGTACAAAATTGGAAAAATAATGAGGAGATCTGTAGGATGGAGGCAAAAAGAGCCAATTCCACAAACAGGCTGCAATTTTGTTCCATTTAATGCAGCAATATGCATCCAAAATAAGTCTTTTGCATTTAATATTGGCTTAAATACTTGACTGTTATACTCCAAATTTTACAAGCGAACACCTGTTCATGATCAACAGAGCACCAGTGCACCGGAAAAGTATTTTTGGGCACTCTTGTTAGGTAAAAAATATGACAGGAGATGGTATAAGCTTTTTCACCCATCAATACTCAAAGTACATTAAAGAACACAAACTGTAAAGTGAAAGAACAAGACCAGCAAAAGCAGACATAAGCTTGTCTTACCCTTCCTCTTGAAGTATTTAATCACAGATTTCAGCGAAGTCCCGATAAACACCATTATTCCTCTTGAGTTTATCCACCTCCTTTAAAAAAAGTGTTTCTATAAGGCACAAAAATCCACAAAATGAGGAACAGCGAAGACAGACAGCTCCCCCCTGCTCACATCCTCACCACACTTTGCCAGGGTTGAGAACGTCTACCACGCCGACAATAAGCCTCTACTCCTATCTCTTTCTCTCTCTCTAAACACACAGTCCGACACTCCCCCCTCAGGCAGTCCAGTCCTCCGAGACACACACACACACACACACAGCGGGAGGGGTGTAGGGCCGGCCCCTCTGCTCCTCTGTGCGTTGGTTACCAAGGAGTTCTGGCTGCCTCTCCCTTTATTTCTCATCATCGGGAGCTGTCTTTCTCCCTCTTCACACTCTTTCTTCTTTTTTCTCAGCGGGACTTGGAATATAGCTGAAAGTTTATCAGACTTTATTAGAATGAACAGGCACGCTTGCTCATTTTCACTCTTATTTCCAACTTATTTCAACACTTTTCCTCTTTTATCTCCCTCTCAGCATGTTGCAGCTTTCCAACACTGTGACAGACTCATCATGGGAATATTTATGCATCTAATTAAACTATCAGTCACCCCAACAGGAGAAGCCTGTACATCCTAAAAAAACAGGATGAGCTCCTTTTCCTCAGGAGGATACTTTCCACCTGCATGCAAAGTGTCGTGCCAGCAGGAGGCATCAAAACTGAACAATGAAGCACTGGCATCCATCCTTTTTGAACTGATTTGACACATTTTATGGCTTGTTAAACAAGAAATTTCCACTTAGAGAGGAACCCAAGAGCTTTTGTCCTTGTTTTAAAACTGGGGTTGTCAAAAAGCAGGAAAAAGAATTAATGTTTTATACTAATTTTCTCTGCATACATCTCCTCTAGTGATCTTTCTGGATGTTTTTCTATCAACTCATCTTCCTCCATCAGCTCCTTCCCAACCTGCTGCGTGTGCACATGGCCACTGAATCTGTGCCACATGAATATAGATCACATACAATCCTCCTATTGTCCGATCTACTCACAATCTATCTTACACACATGCACAAACGCACACACTCATCAGGGCAGGGTGACCCCTCCTGCTGCAAGCGTATTTCTTTTCAACCCAAATGGTTGAAGAGGGGAGGGTGTGTGTGTGTGTGTATGTGTGTGTGTACGAGGGGGGAAGGCATGGCAAAGGGGGGCTGCAACAGGAGCTTGAATGGGACTGCAAATGATCCTTGAATTGTGGGTAAAAGGGTTTACGCTCCCCTCCCTCTCCCATTAGACCTTGGTCATCTGAACCCTTCAGCATGACTCTAAAGTGCTGTACACAACAGCCTGTATTTTTTCAATGAAGCCTGTTAGTTGATGCTGAACTGTCCTCTGTTAAAATGTTTGATGGTGCTTATTGTTCCTCTTGTCCTTGAATTATGAAGCTCTTAATCTGGTCAACACATATGAATGAACATTAGAGATATACTGTTCCTGAAATCATCGCTAATATTGACACTGATATTAAAGATAGCACTGATTTTATATTATTTTGTTCTTCCTTATTCTTTGTGTCTCTTTCACAGATGAACTACAACAACACAAGTACCAGAATTGTTGTTAAAAGTTGCTGGATCATACTCGGTTTCTAATCTTTCCTGAGATGATGTAAGACTTCCACACAGTTCATTTAGATATACTTATATTAATCTTTCTGTCAAGCTAAAACTGTACTAATTACCAAAACTGATGATCCCTTTAACTGTCACAGAGGGCAGCAGCCTATCCAAGCTGTCATTGGCTGAGAGGCGGGGCATACCCTGAACTGGTCACCAGCCAATCGCAAGGCAACATAGAGAGAAGGACAACCTTTACGCTCATATAAGGCGCAATTTGAATGCCCCAATCATCCTTCTATGTGTGTTTTTGGTCTGTGAGAGGAACCTGGAGTGTGCAAAGAGAACCCATGCATGCACAGGAAGAACATGCAGACTCCACACAGAAGGGCCTTGCTCAACCCAGAGATTGAACCGGCGATCTTCTTACTGTAAGCATGTGCACTACCTGCTGCGTCACCATACCGGCTACATATAAAGTTCATCAACGAGACACCGTAAGTAATAAATACAATAAAAGATTGACTTTATTTTATTTTTTGTGCCTTTTTTTTATTTACTTGGACCTGAATAAACGAAAAATCAAACATTTAGGGCTATTCCTACCAGACCTACATACCTACCCTAACCCTATGCATTGTTGTAGAAAGTCTTCAAACATCAATTAAGGTCAATGCAGTCAACACAGTAGTACATAATTTTTAACCATTATTTAAAGGTGGTACAATAAACCAGACTTAAATGGATAAGGCTCAACCAGTTAACATTTAATCAGAAAGTTTTTCTGTAAGAAGCATTGTGCTGCAACTATTATAATAGTTCAAGTAATTTTCTGTGCAAATATATGTCAAGGGCATTAATACTGCCAGTAAAAAGTTTTATCTCAAGTCACCATGTCAGTCTGTAAGAGTCTGATAAAAGCCTCTCTCCTTGTGTCAAACTTTTCTCATTAGAGGTTTTTAAATCTCTCTCCTCGCCCTCATGTTCTCTCAGCGCCATCTATTTGCCTTCTGTCTCATTCTGTCCGGCACGCGTACAGTATTAGGATCGTTTATGCCGACACAATCCCCAGCAGTATTTCTCATTAAAGGGCCTATTGTTCTCAGGACTCTGTTAACACACACACACATGCACGCACATGCGTACGCATTCACGGGGGGACAGACAGCTCAACAGCTCTATCCGCTTGTAATCTAGGCCACCTCTAGGATTAGAGTTATCCATCCATTCAGCCATACGTCCATGCATCCGTCCACTTATTTCCAGAGCAGGGAGGAAGCCCCCACACCCCGACCTCAGCCCAAACAATATCAATCTTTCATCTGTTTACACTGAAGCATATGAAGTGTGCTGACTCAGAGGGTGAAGCCTGGAGCTCTTAAAAAGATCTTGTTCAACACCAGAAAGAACCATCAGAGATTTTTATGAACATGACTGTTATTGCCCTTTGGATCCAGTCCTGGTTTGTCTCATAGAGAAACTAAAAGTCACGGAGGTATGTACTATATACAAAGAGTTAAACATCCGCAACCTGCCAGGCCAAGACGACAGTGTCCCAGGCACACCTGCCCCATTGCATGTATGTCAATACAGAATAATCAATATGTTTTAAATTTGTCCCTGTTAATGTTAGTAAGCCTTGTGGCACATACCACCAGATTCACAAGTAAACCACATATTTCCAATGTTATGGCAGTCTTTTCAAAAGTTTATCAGAGATTCAGCGGGTGTAATGTCTCCTACTTCCTCTCTCTACATCATTTTTTTGCATATATCATTGCTAGTATGTAACAAGTGCATGGAGAGGCTGGATGACTTGATTTGGCTCAAAGGAGCAGGATGATGTATTTTTAAAGTTTATCTAAGTATATTTACATAAAACAGATGGTTCGTGAGCAGATTTTTTTAGAATGCTGCAATGAAAAAATCTTGGGAACAAGTATTTCAAATGCACTTTTTGGTTTTAAGTCCAGGCAGCACCCATCCACCATGTTACTGAGGAAAAACCCTAAAGCACAGAAACTCTGTTCACTTCAGTAAGGAATTATTGAGGCAGCACAAAACCATGTCCATTAAACTGCAATCAGCTGCCAAACCTTATTAGCATGTTGCTATCAGGATACGACTAAGTGTCATTTGTGGATATGGTGCTAGAACGGGGCGAACTGTGGGATCTTATTCTAAGCAAATCACTACAAGCGTATCCAGTGCAATCTTTCTGTCTTTATACATCCCAGACAAGTTATCTGAAGAGCTGAACTTCAGTAAAATGATGACAGTTCATCTTTTTAAGACAGGCCTTTCCTTAAAAGTATTTGCCATTAAATCTAGGGATGCATTGTACTGGATTTTGCCAATATCCATTCTGCCAATATTTCTGAATTCATTAGTACTGGTATTGATATTGATACTGATAATTCTGGGCAAAAATATGCAGTCTTCTGCTAAATAAAATGACCCCTTGACTTTGTATTTGCATTAGAAACAGAATAAGGAACAATATTAAGAATAATACTGGTGCCTTAATGTAGACATTAAATTAAATTTAGGTGAAACATTATGTCATATTCTGCGGATATTTCAGCCGATATAGGGGATATAAGGGCTAATATGTATGATCAAAATATTAGCTGTACATAACATAACAGCAGAAACTTTCACGTCAGAAGATACTGTTGTGGGGTGCTGGTTTGGCGTAGTGGTTAGCAACCAGGCACCCCATGTATTTGCTTCTGCCGGTCCAGGTTCAAATCCTGCCTGTGACCAGTTTGCAGAGTGTCTTCCCCTACTCTCTCACCCCCTTTCACAAGCCTATCCACTGTCTCTCTCCTATCAATAAGGCACAAAATGCCCAAAAAATGCATAAAAAAAAAAAAAGAAGATACTGTTGTGAAACCGAGCATATCATGCATCCTCAATTATATCAACTTTAAAAATTAGCTTCAATCCTTAAAATCAACTATGAGAAATTTATTTAAAGCTTGCTTTGTGCTTTATTTACTTTTTTCTGCAGGTAAACATATCAATCATGGCAAAAGTAAAGTAATATTAACCCAATTTAACCTTTACATTGACACATTTAATACTGTTAACTGGGAAAACTGTGTTTCTGAAACATGAGTTTAAGACCACCCAATACTTCCAATAGAAGATAAACCTGACTGCATGTAATAACCAGTGTTCATTCAACAACACTAATTAAAATGTTTGCCAGCATCAGCTCCACTGGCAAGGTAATGATTATCTGTTCACGTAGAACAACCGCCGGCACATGAAAAGGTGGCGACCCTCAGACGAAAAGGAGGAACTAGGGGAAGGGGCATTGTGAATAATTAACATGTCGTGTTGCAGCAGACATAATTAAGACTCAAGGTTGAAGGAGGCAGAGTGATAATAACGGCAGGAGACTAATACGATTTTTTGGATCTTCCCTTTGTTACTGCTCTCCTTTCTTTGTCTTCCTTGTCTCTTTTTTACACACAAAGGGCTTCTCCTTTTTTTTGAAGTCCAGACAGCTGAATTTTGGTTTGACTCCCCTGGGTACTTGGTCTTTCTTTCTTCGTATTTCCGAAATACACTAACTTCCCTTTCTGTCTTATTGCCGTGGCCTACAAATATCCTTAAAATTCTCTAAATGCCTCCACACACACCCTTTATCAGATAGATTCCTGCTCTTGTTATTTTTCTAATTGGACTTAGGAAAGGAGAACTAAGCTGACCCCCTCTAAAACCCCTCAAGTCCACCTGATCCACTGATGTCAAATCTCTTTCCTCTTTCATTGTCTGCTGTCTTTACTTCAGACATGCACTCTTTCATGACTGTAAATGTAATTCAGTCAATATTGATTTTCCCTCTCTCTCTCCTTTTGTCTCGTGTTGTCATGTTCAGACTCTGACCTTGCACGAGTTCCCATTAGCAGGTGAAAAAGCTGCGAGGCGGAGATAAGGAGGAGAATGAAAGGTGTGCAGACACAAGTGTTTGTTTCTCATGTGAATGCTTGCACTCTGCATCTGTGTGTGTGCAGCACTGCAAAATGTTCTCTTGTTACTGAATAACTAAATGGGCATGAATAAGTACTTGATTGTCCCTTGGCGGTAACTTGTTAGAAATTAAGCCACAAAACAGCGTCCATGCTGACTAAACAGCATGTTTGGAAGAGAGTAGGAAAGGACAACAGACTGTGGAGAATCTCAGTGTTCACAGTCACATAGCTGTAAACTGGAATAAGCTGTTTCGAAATTAATTCTGTAAAGTTAGTGTTGTACAATCACAGTAAATTGTCATGAATCCACCGTGATATGGATGCATCTCACTATATAATACTGTGATTTTAAAACTTTACAGTAATTTTGCTGTGACCTAGGAACAATATTATTGTAAATTTACAGTAAAGTGTTCTCACTTGTAATTGAACATGTCTACTATTTACAATATGCATGCCAGAATGAAATAATGTCATCTTACAAATATTTAGCAGTCATGTACTACAACAGCCTCAATACAAAAATAAACTGGGGGGATTTACTGTATTATGGGTACATCAACTATGTGCAAAGGATTTGTTTTTTTAATGAATTTTTGAGGCATTTTGTGCCTTTATTGATAGGAGAGAATGACAGTGGATAGGCTTGTGAAAGGGGTGAGAGAGCAGGGGAAGACACTCTGCAAACTGGCCACAGGCTGGATTCAAACCCGGGCCGGCAGACGTTTGTACATGGGATGTGCCTGGTTGCTAACTACTCCGCCAAACCAGCACCCCGTGTGCAAAGGAATATTAATGGTGAGGCCACATGGACTCTATTTACACATAATTTCAGAAATTGTCATTGAGGAAGGGGCAAAAAGAGAGCAGATCAGGTACAGTTCAGGCACAAATGAGGGTGTGTCTCAAATTATAGGCATTTAATTTTTCATACATACAGTTGACATCTGGGCTAACAAACAGAAGAAGTCTCCTTCAGTGTAGCTCCAGAATTTCAATACTGTCTAAGAGAGGTGCATGTGATCAGAGAGTGGAGCAACCAGGCAGCTCTGTCTGTTCTGCCGGTTTGTTGTGTTACCTGCTGTGATAACAGAACAGAGGAGGAAAACCTAACATGAAGGTGATAAGCAGGACAGAAGAAATTAACACAATTATTTCAGTGAGGCTTGGACTGTGGTCGTTGTTGCGGATTATCTTCTGACAGAACCTTTTATTTGCCTTACGTTATGGGAGCTGATGTCAAACCTTTAGTGAATTAAAGAAAAAAAATAGTTTTCTATGACCCAGAAACAAAGAGAAGCTCTCTAGCACTGCCATACATTCCTGACTGCATTGGTTTTTAATGAAGATAAAATTGTAACCATGGAAACACATTTGCGATGTGTGAAAAAAACACATCTGTAAACCAAAAAAAAATCTTGCCTCTTTAATATGCCCTAGACATTAAGTAAGAACAAGTGAAAAAGGAAAAGGAAAGATACTGTGACCTATTTGCTGTTCATGTGCCAACCTCTAACATGTGGGGCAACAGGAAACATCACAAACCACAAGAAATGAATAAATAAGCTTGACATCTTTCTTTACATCCTCCATCCCTTTTATTTCCCTTCATGTCTTTTCTGTGAATGAAAATCTATTATTTATATCATGTAAAGCTACATACTCACTCTAGTCCATAGCCCTCCTCTCTTATCCCTACAGCTCTTTGAATGGAAGGGCAGTGCTGAAGGATGAATGGATGTGAACATGATCGCTTTGGTCTTTTTCTTTGAGATGTACAGGAAGGCATGAATAATCAATTAGCAAGAATGGGGAAGGGGACGCATGGCTTAATGGACTCTGGAAGGTTGATAATCACACACATTTAACTGGATTTAAATGAGGGATTTCCAAAGAAACTGTTTCCTAAACCCAGAAATTGCATAAACCGAGAAACATTTGATAATTGTAAGAACAAGAAAGATAAAATACATGGATAAAGAGTGAACAAGTCTCCTCTGTGCTCAGTAAAGGAAAAGTTAAACTCCAAACCAATCCCTGAACAAACAGAACTCTCCCAATCATAATACACACACTCACACAAACAATCGAGGCTGAGTAAACAAGCTTGGTGACTGTTTTCTGGCACTAATGATTTTAGCATGAGGTTAAGTTCCCGGGCATCACACACAAACACAAAACTGCATTGCCTGTTGTTTGACCTTTCTCTGACACCAAACTCCTGCTGTCTCTCTTTTCTCCCTCCTCTCCCTCTCTCCTCAGTCAGTCTGCCTTCACTTGCACTTGTCTGTCCAGCAGACAGAGGTTACTGGGTGACGCCGATCCTCCTTCCTCCCCCCAGCTCTACTGCGGTGTTTCCGTCTGACCTACTCCATTGAAGCAGCTGGCATACCTCCATGCATACATACACACACATGCACACACACACATAAACCCACATTACCCTTTACAACAACATCACCACCCTATAGCTCTTATTAAGTCCAGTTTGTCCTTACAACTATAAATACTGAAAACTGTGCTCAGGATGGGCAATATGGACCAAAGATCCTGTCTCAGAATGCTTTGACTGAAAGTTTGGAGCAGTATGGGATCTATATCATGATTCTTATCTGTGAAGAAACAACAAGCTGTTGTCACAACAGAAAAATTAGAAACCAATATCTGATTCAGTCAAATTCAAACAATATTAAAACCTGTTGATACTACAGCAGCAGAACAAAGGTCTAACGGGGCCTAAACAGTCAAATCCGATACCTTTTAAGTTTTGGCCTTGCGTTTACATGGGAACTCTATACAGAGTGCCTCAATCTGCAAACTTTTGAAACCAGGGTCCAGGGTGAAGAGTTTTCAATACACTCTCCATGCAGCGCCATATAAACCTGAATTACAGCGTTTCAGGGTGAAACACTGACGTCACCGCATGCACAGTACTCTTTCAGATGAAGGCTGCGTGCGCATACCAGGAACAACAACAGCTTCGGCCGTCTACCTGGTAACATCTGTGCCGCTTACCGTGCTCAATTTGTTATCCAGACAAAACTATCTAGACAGATTTGTTGTCCAAACTGATTTGTTGTCAAGAGAAAAAACTCCTGTGTCTTTGTGCGTCCACTCACCATTGTTGTTTGTGAAACGTTTTTCTTCTTCATACGTGTATTGTAGCAGCGCTGTCTCTTTGCAAACCTACACCGCCATGGCCTGAACCGGCATGCATACAGCGGTTTCATTCATCTCCAGCGTCTCTGTCTGAATGTGGATCGAGTTTGAATACACAAAGGAAAAATCTTTGCATTTTAAGTCACAGAGTCTCCATGTAGACGTAGCCTTAGATACCCACCTATAGGTAAATTCTTGTTTTCAGTTTAAAAAATAGTGGACAAACTCCTAAAATCATTGGCAATATTTTCACACAAGTTTTCAAAATTGGATGTACTTTAAATGACTGTTCTTCAAAAATGATAAATGTCATGGAATTAACACATGCTTTCAAGAGAGATAATGTGGCTTCAGCCCATTAAAGTTTGCAGTTTTCAATGAAACAACCCAAATATCGTTTCGGGACACTAAAACTCACAAAATCTTGTAGAAAATTAAAGTACAGCACTCCAGTGACTAAATTAATCGCTTCTTAATGCTGCACAGACACATTTTGTAGCCTGACATGCAGGATGGACTCATCCTTCTGAGAAGGAGTCAAGAAAATTTTTTGAGGAATGAACAGAACCTTTGAAAAGCAAATCCAGCAGGTGGCTGGATGTCTGACCTCGGGCCAATCACAACCATCATAGATCAGAGCTTGTCAAGTTGGATCTGCCTGATTACAGACACTTAATCAGGAAGATCCATCTGCACTGCAAGGTTAGACATTTTGGGGAGAAAATCTAAGAAACTAAAACAGTACATGTTTCGTATTTGGTAGGCACAAGAGAAAAAATTGTGTATTAACCCTTTTCACTGCATTTACACAACAGTGCTGCAACAACACTTCACCATTGTTGCCCTTTGAGAAATTGGCATTACTTTTATAAGGATATGGTATTTTTGTCTATTCTCTTCACCAATGAAGCTTTTGGGGTGCTCAAGTGAAAATGACACAGCACAAGCTTCACAGACAATACAGGAACACAAAGCGTTGTGCTCCCCTGCTGAATCTCACCAATATGAGCCTCTGAAACTTACTCTGAAGATGAAATTATTGGAGAAGTCAACTCGCCTCTCCCTTCCACATCTGTGTTTCAGACTGTATTGAATAAGACAGTGGAAGGGCCAACTGATTCTGATGCATAACTACCTGTATGAGTCAAAAAAAAGCATTTTAGTCAAATAGTTAGATGAACTACAAAGTGCTCCAAGACTGCTGAAGATTTCATGAAAATCTACTGAGAAGTAAAAGAGCTGTTGGTGAAAATGTGGAATAACTGTCCTATCAAAACAATTCTTGATCAAATACCCGGATATGAAGCATCGCCTAAATCCAACAGATTGGTTATTGAGCCATTTCTGACCTGAAAATGTAATCAAATTCATCAGTTTTTGAGTTATTGTGTAAACAGACAAATAAACAAATGCAGAAAAAATCTAAGACAAAGGTAATTCTGTTTAACATTGCAAGAGTAGGTTGAATTGGTTGAATTATGTGTTCAGCTGAACAAATACATAATTTTTGCCTAATTTAAAATGTATTAACAGTGGTGTGATAAGTTCTGATGAGAGCTATATTTGTTTCACTAGTTATATGAAGCAGTTATAAATAGTATTTGAGTGTATCCTACAATTGCCCCTCTAGCAGTAATAAAATATTATTGCATGCATCTCAATAATCTAAGGTGCCTATTAAATAATATTAGAATAAAATATAATGACAATTATAAAATGATAGGCTGTATAGGCCTTAAAGTTTCAATCTGATGTTTCCTTTGGTGGGTCCTCCTTTATATATGTTTTAACCAAATATTACGACTGGTTTCTGTGAAATCTGGAATGTTTCAACTTACAAAAATCACACACATGTGACTTCAAAACTCAACATCATGGCCAGTCCTTTTCTATGCCTTGCTTTGACTGATATCTCTCTGTTCATGACTAAATGTCAATGCTCTTCATGGGTGTTTTTGCATGATTACCGTCTGAGTGCAACATGGTTTCAAGTGCTCGACTGACAAGAGCGAATGCACTTCACCCAACTCAAGTGGCTCCACACACGTCACTGCAGTGAATGATTTTAACGTGTAAGTGCTGTGTGGAAATATCCAGGTAAGACACTTAAACTGCCACTTTTACAAATAGCACAGCAGGATTATAATCCAGAAATAATACAACTTTGTATCTGAGTGTAATTTTACTGATGCTAAAAAAAAATCCCTTAACTCATACATAATTTGATGGTATTTTATGAAAGTTCGCTCTTTAAAAAGGAAACTCTTTTGTGTCTGTCTGTGTGAGCGCCGTCTTATTCTTCTGGATGAAAGGCAGTGGGGCCTCTCTCTATAGGCTGCTGCTCCTTTGTGATCCATGGGAAAAACCTTGGTGGCTGCAAAACTACGCCCTGATCATGCATACACCATTACTAACAAAATCAGACTTTCTCTTTGTGTTTGTGTTTCTTATGTGAGTGCATGTTAAAGCCTTGATGTGGCGACACGTGTATTTGTGTCTTCTGTTCAAACGCTGTGAAGCTGCTCTCACTGTTGAATATGTGTGAGGCAGAGTAATCTTTGAAAAAGTGACGCACAAAACTAATGCAGGAGATGGAATCAAAAGCTAAACTTTGCACAAAGGCTGGCAAAACGAGGGGCAAGAAGAAAGGGAAGGGAAGCAGAGATAGCACAGACAAAATGAGTCCTTGATGTGGTGGAAGCTGATTTTTTATTTTGCCGAGTAGCGATGTGAGGCGGGATAGCAAAGAAAAAGGCAGAGGGACAAGGGAACAAAAGAAGTTTGGTGTGGAGGGCATGGAAGCACATGGAGCAAGAAGCTAGATGAAGTGTGAATGAAAACATCCATAGGTAGAGACTCAATAAAAAACGATATTACACACACAAACACACACAAAAGCCCAACAGGCTTGGCGGTCATGCCTAATTTTCTCTCCCTTGGTGCCTGACCTAGGCTTTCCTTTCCGACCCCCTTTGAAATACAATCCAGGATAAAAGAGAAGAATGACAGAGAGATCAGATGCAGGATAAACGTATGTACCCAAGCACATGGACAGACGAGACTGCAGGACGGATCATTCGCTCTGAAAACTTTTTGTGTTTTGAACATGACAGAGAACAAGAGAAACCTTAAAAGGCAAATCAACTCATCCCCCTTCATGCTGGAGGAGCACAAACTGACAACAAGGCATGCAGCCATTAAATACCTCCTTTTTGTCTTTTGGGAGGAAAACTTTACTTCCCAGTGTTAATGCCAGTGTAATGAAAGGCGTGTCACTGTGAAAAATGTACACGCCTATTGGACAGGGACTTAAAACCCTGTTATTTTACGAGGAGGCTGATTTGTACGCTTTAGCTCTTTGGTGCCTTCAGGGAGGGTGGCAGTTTTGTTGCTAACTTGAAGCGTTTTATGTCCCCGTCAAGATGGATTTGTGGCTAACCGTCCGTTTCCCCCTTGGCAACAGGGGCTTAAATCTAAAGTAATCTATCCCCACTGGACTGTCACTAGCCTGAAGTAGGCAGGGCGATCACATGAATCTGAAAAGAAGGAGGAGGAAATAACTTTTACCTTTTACTATAAATTCAGGCAGGTGTTCTTGGTGTTTAGAGGGGCTATAATATGGGCATTAAGGGTCAAACAGAGGCCACTTGGGACATGATGATGACAGAGAATTAGTCCACTCTTTTATCAGAGTTAAGTATAACAGTCATCTATTATGATGGGGCAAATTAGGAAAAAATACAATTTTGGACCAAATTTGTCAACATATACCTGAAAGAAAGCCTTTAAATGTGATTAACAATTTTTTGGTATGTCTTCAAAACTTACGACAGTTCTATTCTTAAGTCAGAGTTTTTTTTTTGTTTGTTTGTTTGTTTTTTAAAACAACTCTTTTATATTTGAGGCAGCTACTTCAACAAGACATCCCCTGAATTTGTATTGCATAAAAATGGATGTATTTATATATCATTCTGGGTATAAATGAAGAAATAAACCTCTGATTAGGGACCCAGTGAAAGCTCTGCTTTATCGTGGACTGTTTTAAATACCCATGGGCTATATTTTCAAGTCCATCTGGCTAACATCCCATGGAAAGAGACTGGGAGGTGCAGAACCTCATGAGAAAAACAGAAAGGTCGGGCCACTCTGAGGCTTACAGTCAATTCTCTTTCGCAGCACAGCTGACCCGCAGCCAAAACAACTGCCAATTTGACCTCAAGAAGGAAGACAACAAGTGCAGTCAACTTTAGCAACAACTGTCTTAACTCGAAGAAAGATGGATCTGCCTTATGACAGAAAATGAAATCTTACAAATTCAGCTGCTTTGATAGATTATGTATCACATAAAAAGTACTTTTAAAGCTTAATGTCTCTATGAATGTCTATAATGTGGGTGCATGTCTGTGTAGAGTTGTTAAAATGAGCTAATAGCAATGCTTTATTATAAGCAGAGGTTAATATGATTTGGCTAAACTTGACATGTACATGTTTGTCTTACAGAAAAAGACTCTAATTTTAAACTTACATTAAGTAATATTCATTCATCCACCTATTATCTATACTACCTATCCCTTTCGCAGGGGGCTATCCAAGGTGGTCGCCAGCCAATCACAGGGTCACATAGAGAGACAGACCACCATTCAGACACTCACCCACACATAATGGCTATTAAAAGTCACAAATTAGCCTAACAAGCATGTTTTTGGTCTGGGGGGAGAGATGGAGTACTCAGACAGAACACATACATGCACAGAAGAACATGCAAACTCCTCGCAAAAAGGCCCTGACTTACACAGGGCTCGAACCAGCAACCTTCTCGCTGTAAGGCGGGTGCACCACCTACTGAGCCAACCTGACAGCCTGCATCAAGAAATGTTTCATCAAGAGATTAAACAAATTTCAAAACTTGGCAGAGACCTCCACTGACATTTTTATAATTTTTAGCAGAAACACATATTTAGAGAACTTAATAACTTTTAAAGATTCTGTCCACAGTGTTTTTGCAATTTTTCAAACAAATTTCTGGAAACATGTCTTACTTTTCTTTTATGCATCTTTGAATATCGACATACTGTTCTCAGAAACAAAATACTACAAGATACATCAGATTATTGCCTTAATCTTGCTCTTCCATATTTTAAACTGTAATTTTCTGGGGCTGGGGAATCCCAGGAATGCCTGTGCTGCTCTGGTTTTCTATTTTGTTTTGCCGTCTAAGCAACATTTTTCATCTGACAGTCATCATGTTTGTTGTCCAAAGCTGACCTTGTCTGAAATTCTGACTTTGCAGCAGAAACACATGGTATGAAAAAAACAATTTCCAAGTGTATCTCTGCTTTCTGCCAGAGGTGCAGTAACATAAAGACAGCCCCCTGGCAGCCCCCAGACTGCATGAAGAGCCATTATCATCCAGTCCAAGTGTCTCCACACATATTGACTCCTGGCCCTTCTCACTCTTCAGTGGACCCCAGAGGATCTGCAGCATCAATAACCCTGTGCCTAAGTGTGTCTAACTGGCCTGGTGTAAAATGATGACACGGGGCAGGCTGACATCACTCTCTATGCTTTTGTATGGACACGCTGTTGTTCCTGTGCGGCTGTGTGCCCGAAGCTGTTTCATACGATCTATTACATTTAGACAACAGAGTGAATACCTTTGAGGAAAACCACATCACCACGCTGCATCTCTGATCCTTTTTGTGACTTTGTTTGAGTTACTGACACATTCATGCACATTTAGGCTATAAAACAAAGACCATGAATGTGCCTGTAGCCACATTTTGATACTGAGTGTGCCTATGCATAAAAGCACAATGCCACACACAGCTTATTATACCCACGCATCTATACAGCAATGCTCAATTCACACAACAGTATGTGTGCTGCCAGGCTGGTTTTCTGACCTACATTTCAGCACCAGGGCTGTCTGCTCTTCTCTCCTAAGGGCCTGTGTGTGTTAATGTGTGTGTGTATGTACTTGCACTTCCACCTATGTCCCAGCAGTGCACAATCATTAATCCAATTTTATAATTAACTTCACACACAGAAAACCATTAATCTGACACATAAACATGAGTATGATACAGTGCAGAGCATTTCTAGGTGACAAATTTGTTGCACCATGTGTGTTTGTGTGGGTATGTGTCTGTAAAACTAGAATTTAAAAGCATCACACACAAACTACACAACTGGCTTAATTAAAAGTGCAATGTGAATAATGTCCAGTGTGGGATGGTGACAGTAATCAATATCTAGCAGATGTGATTTTACTTCATTTGTTTTAACATGATTCATTAGCATCAGCGTTTTACTGCAAGCTTCTTACTGACGGTTTTCATGGCACTTAGTCGTATTTCCCATATGCCTTCAAACATGAGCACCAGAAAGCAAAAACAACAACTAATCAGGGAGAACAGTGAAACAGTAACACAAGTTAACTTAAAATCTGAAAAATATAACACAGCAACTTCAATGAGAACAAAAAAATAATTAAAAATACAATAAATTAGAAAAAGGACAAATGGAAACAGATCTGCCACAACGACAGCAACAACTGATAAAAAAGCCTATGATGAAACACACTAGGAAACAATTAAAAAATGTACATAGCTAAAATAAAAAAGTATCAACAAAGAAATTCACAAGTTTAATTTTTTATTGTATCCGTTGTTGTCATATTTTATTTTCCATATACTTTTTGTATTTTTACATTTGTTGGTCTTGTTTACTTAGTTATTGTTGTGTTTCTAATCAATAGGTGTGTATTTATTCTATAAGTTGTTAAGTTCAGTCTGTTGATTGTTTTTGTGGATTCAATTTTTTCATGCTGTTTTGTGTCCTGTGATTTATTGCTGTGTGTTCATATCTGTCATTTTGTTTTTCAATTTCTTTTTGTACATTTAATCAATCAACTTGTTGTTGTGCTTTAATTTATCATTTTGAATTTACTTTTTTGTTGTTTTTTTTTATTTGTTGCTGTATTATATTTTTTAAAGGTTTGTTTTGGCACGAACTCAAACATTGTTGAGCTTTCTTGCTGTAATATTTTAATTGGTTGTGCTTTGGTATTTGTTGCTGTCTTGAGTTATTGGTTTTGTTTTACCTTCTATGATATTTCTTGTTTCAAGTTTTGTCTTGTTGTTTTTTCATTTGTTGTGTATTCTTATTTTATGCTGTTTTCATAGATGTGTTGTTTTTTATTACTGTTGCTTTCTTTTGAAATATGCTCTTGTATCCTTTGATTTGTCACCCTGTCTTTCTTTTTGTTGTTGTATTTTGTCATTTATTATCATGTTTTTTCGTGTGTGGATGTATTTCCCGATTTTTGCTGGCTTTTGCTCTCAAGGGCCGCAGTAATAAAAGGAGCATCATGTTTTTTTTTTGCCCCCCTGCACACTGTGGTTTGTGTTTACAGATGTGTGTTGTTGCTGCTGTTGCCAAGACCCCTCAGCTCATGATGCTGACGAGAGGGTCTTGTCTGATTTAAGCACAGCGGCGCAGAGGCAGACCAAGCTAATTTAGGTTAAGTGCCTCCAGTAGCTCAAGGACGCAAAGCAACAAGCCACCTGGGGCGAGCCTGCATCACGTCAAGGAAAAACCTAATAAGTGTGTGTATGTGTGTGTGAGGTGCAGACTCAGAGAAGTGGGTTACAGACATATCAAATTCAATGTGTGTATGCGTGTTTGTCCACAATTCTTCCACCTCTGGAGCTAAAAATTGACAACATGCCATTTGACCCACTTCCCACATTTGCACCCCACTTCTCATCAGCGGCAACAGTAGGTCAGTGGGGGAGGGTGGGAGGCCAGAGAGCTGACAGAAGAACGATCCAATCAACAACCAGAAATACAGCAATTGACCAATGACCACAAAATTAGGAAGCATGTAAGACAATGAGCCCGGAGGCTCAGGCTCAGGCAGGATTTTGAAGTCGGATGTCAGTTCTGGTGGCTGAAATTGATTTTAGTTATTAACCAACACATTCAGGCTGCATGACTGAGTTTGGGTCTGTTCAACAGACCTCTGTTATTGATGACCTCTGAAGAAGATGTAATGGTATGTCCCACTGACACATTCACCCAATGAATTTCTGTGCACCATGTAAAAACCAACATCACATTTTCACTGATCAGCTCCTAAATAATTGTCAAATAATCTTCAATTGTTGCCTCTTGGTTTCTGGATACAGCTATGTCTTTGTTTTGCCTTAATATAATATTTTTCTGCTCCTACACTGCCAACACCTTCTTGAGTTAGAAGTGTTCAGCACCCTGGATTTAGATTTTCTTTAGTTAATTGATGTTATTTAAATATTAGTGAAGCAACAGATTTAAGTTTTCAGATGTTCATTTGTTGCGTCATACATATTGAGTGCTGACATCTGACTTACCCAACTGTTAATTTAATGAAGATTGTCAGGAAATGTATATATTGTATATAGTTTTTTTTATGTATTTGAAACATCTTTTTCTCACTGCATCCTTATTCTCTGTATAATCATTGCTTAACTGACTACATGTTTTCTCACACATAGACACACACACTACATGACCTTGCATAGCCCCACTCCTCGTCCATTGCTTATCCCCACATGTTACACACACACATTCTTATAAATGAGAGAAGACATTGTATTTCTTCAATTCGACATTTCATGTTGTACCATGTATGTTGTAGCTCCTTGTTATAACAAGTAAACATCGCCTTGATTGCATCCAGCTGCCTCCTCGTCATCTTTTATCTGTCAGGTGTGGTACGAACTGGTTTCTGAGCAATCTTAGGACTGTAAGGTGAAAAATCCTGACTTAAATCTTTTTATTGGGCAGTAAAAGTTAACCTGACACACCAGATGGACTGTTTAATGTATTACACAAGTCCGTCTGGTAAACAGCCTATAGAAAGTTTTGGGGAATTCAGCAGGAGATTGGACAATAGTTAAGGCCAATCGGAGAAGAGCGGTTTTAAAACAAAACCTACGCCACCACATAGAAGGAACTGACACAATAACAGGTCAAAAGTGGAGTGAAAATATCCTTTCTATTAAAAAGTGCTGGTGCTGTTTGTTCTTCATCTAATAAAGAAATTCAGTCATGATCTGATACAACTACTACTGTAGCTGTTAGCATCTATGCTAATCAAACAGTCCATTCCTGCTGTGGTCTCAGTCGTAGCTCCCACCTCTTCCTGCTCAAAAGGACGCTGCCCACAATTATTGTAGGTTTGAGCTTGGCAAAATGAAGTTGTCTGATTACAGACATTAAATCAGGTGGATACAGCTGCTGCAGGCAAAGGAAAAACAACCTGCCAAACAAACTAGTGTTTTCAAAATCAAACATGATCGAAAGTATTGGCTTTGTGGAAGAATAACGCCAAAATGTTACAAGAAAAACATGAGTTTTGAACATGGGTAGAAACACTGGCCCTGATGGTGTACTACTGTGAATATGTAAAGGCAACATTTCATAAAAATGGCGACACTGGTTATAATAGAATTAGATACAATTTTACTTCTAGTGAACAAACTCCAGATTAGGCAGTAGAAGAACAAAAAATAACAAAACCAATCCCATAATAAAAGCAGTAAAATCAAGACCAGACAGCTCCCAGGCTCCCATGCTAGTTACTGCCACTGCATCATAAACCTAGATGAGACTGACCCATTTTTATACGCCTCATCCAATGAGCAGTCTTTGAGGGTGTCAATAAAATGTTCCATGATGACGATAATGATGATGATGGTGCTGATCATCATAATGAGTAAGACTAAAGGTCGGAGCCACAGCATCAACTGAGTTTATATGATGCTCAAGAATATATTTTATAATCTATTGATACTCCATATCCTTTTATTATCATCATGAACACTGTGCATTGATAATAAGCATTAGTAATGCTGCTTTGTCATAGTTTTGGAGTGAGTTTGTTTAATCCATGTGAGAGACAAATAGGGTTAAATATGTCTCAGGACAGGCTTAGTGATCACAGGATGATGTGGATCTGTAACATACTCATTCATGCACTGTGTAAGATGTGTATCTGTGCGCACACACATCTGGATTTCCAGGATTAATAATCCCATGTTGAGATGTTGTCAGGGGGAAAAAGGCAGAACCCTAAATCCACTTAACCCCTCCCACCACTTTCATACTCCCCCTGACTCCTCAATCAATCCACCCACCTCCCCTCCTGGTTCCTCCCCATTCTGTCCCATCTGAGACATAAAGGAGGGATGGAGGCATTAACAGAGAGAGCAGACCTCTCTTTGGATGCAGTGGTCTAAATGGGCCCGAGGGGAAACGAAGACCGGTCCCTGATCAAATAATCCCAAAATTTAAGACTCCCATTATACCAAATTAAATTCCCAATGACACCTCGTGTGTCTCTTTTTTGTGTAGATAAATGGGTAATTACATTTAAATGGCAATTAATCTACAGGAGGGTAATTACATTCTGTAATTAGCAGAATCACATTATTCAGTCTTGAGAGTAAAAGTCTTTTTGTGTGGCATAAAATCATTATTTTATCTACTGTGATAATGGATGTACTACATGCTGGTATCACCATATTGAGGCTAATATAGTCGACTACTGATACCAGCAGATTTTACATTTTCTGCCAGTTACAGCTGACATATTGGCCACTTATGTTAGATTTATTGGCTGCAATGTTGGCAGAACATGCAATTGTACTAGAAACATTCAGGCTGTACATCTATGTACATCTAGTCAACCGTATCACTTACAATTATTCAAAGATTCACTTCCAATAGATATCACTATGCATCAGCTGCCTCACATAAGGCTTTATTGATTTTCTGCATTACTGCTCATGGCTACTTCAGTGAATGGCCAAGCAGCCAGCTAAATACGAACAACCCGTTACTTTAAACTATCAATATCAATTTAAACAAAATGTAACAAAATAAAAAATCATAGTGCTTGTCTAACTATGACCTGACACACCAGATGTTCAATATATTTCACAGGTTCACCTAAGCTTATGGAAGTGTTAGAGAATGGGCAGAACTTTGAAAAGCATATCTAGGTATTTGAATGATTGTGTCAACAACACTCATTACGGGCCAATCAGATAATGTAATAGGCAGGCGCTATTGTTGCAGTGTGACATACAAGACATGAGCCACCAAATTCTTGCCAAAAAGGTCAGAAGTAGAGCGAACTCTTTATTCCAATCGCATGCTTTTCCTGTCATTTGTTTTTTATTTAATGAAGAAAAGTGGTGAGATCTGATAAAACTTCTACTGAAGCTGATAGCATCTTGGTTAATTTCTGAACAAGCAGTCACTTTCTGTTTTAGTCACACTTGTAGCTGCCAACTCTTTTGCTCTGCTGATTGGGCTGTCCTGCTTTGGGCTGTTTGACACAATGGATCTGTCTGATTACAGACACTTAATTAGGCTGATCCATCTGCACTGCAAGGTTAGCTGACCTATACTTGAACTTTTTCCTCCTGAAAATTAAACCAACTCTGCCCTCTAGGAGCAGCTGGAAAAAGGACTTTGAGAACTTCAGGAAATATTTGAGGCAATGTTGGTGCTCACCCAAAAAAATGACACAGAATAAGTTTTAAAAATTTAATTATCTTTAAAAAAAGTTAAATATTTTTTAAACCATGTCTTTTGGCAGCAGTGATCCACTGAAAAAGTCTGAGTGCTTCTCAGTGCTCTTGCTCCCTCTTGTGGTAATTCAGAGAAACAACTGACATGGATGTATTTAGTTTTCAAACGTCTCCCTGCAGAGATTTTTAAAAGGTTAACAGCAGTTTAAAATGTTGATTTTCTATAAACAAACAAAATTAGGGCAAAACTGTCACCATGGTGTGCTGCACTTTGAGTTCAGGAGGAAAAATCTGGCTCTAATTTTCCCTCTTTTTTCCATTTTCCCTGTTTTTGTGTCTTTAACCCTAATCCGTCCACACAGAGGAGAGAGAAACCCTCCAAAAAGAGACGTTGCCATGGTGAGAACAACACATTAACAAGACAGATTTAAAGAGGCTCTTAAAATCACTTTCTCTCCCCTGCCTGGCTCCTCTCTTCCCTTTTATAATCAGCCTCGATGGGGGGACATGAGCTTTTCAGCCGCCTGGCTTTGAATGTGGAGCTTAAAAGAAACCTCCAACTGATCGGGACAAAAAGGAGCCCGAGGCAGAGGAGGAGGAGGAGGCAGGGAGTTGGACACTAACCTGGGGTACAAGGTGGAGTAGTGAGGGGGTCTGTGGTAATAAGAGTTAGAAAAATAAAACATAAGCTGGGTTCGGTGGTGGACATCATGTTATTTTTGTGCATGAATGATGTGACTTTAAATGCAATGCTTAATCAGACAAGTAAAATAATCAAACTAAGAAGTACAGAGTGCATCACAACTGTTTTATCTCAGGAATGACTCAATAGAAATTCAAAACTGTCCAGACACAAATTAGAATTTATTTTGTTGATATATAAATAGCTTTTTTTGGCTATTCTGCTTTCTTTAGCAAAGAGTATACAGAGAAGGGTTTTCTAAATAAATCATAAAGGTAACAGTAGTAATGATGTTTTACAAATAAATTGCAAAACATAAATACAAAATAAAAATATCTTTTATGAGAAACATTCTTGATCTACTTAAAGTCAGAACTCAAATACAACAGACAAATGTTTAACAGGAAACACAAGTGCTAAGAAAAACGTGTGCTTGGAAAATAACAGAAAAAAATACTTTTATCTGGATTTTAGATTATGGATTTTAATCCTTTTTGAAAAGTTCACACTGGGTCCAGATGTACAGAACATATTTCAGAAGTTTCTTCCCCTAAGATTCAGTCCTATTTATTTTGGCATGTCCATAAACCCTTCTGTTTCAGCCCTACTCAAAATAGATTGCTTTGATGTAAAACTCTTATCAGCTATGTTTTGGCTTTGACACACTGTGCTCTAATGTTTACTTTTGGTCAGAAAGTTATACCTATACATGCTCTGTTTGGAGTTGTTACGTGGCCGAACCAAAATTTGGCTTGCAGAGTGTCATTCATCTGGGGGAAGAGGAATAATCCCTACTGACATCATAAAAAATCAACATTTATGGAAAAAAGGGATTTTTTTTAACAATAGGTTGCAAAATTATTTTAACTCACTTTTACATCTTTGTGTGTCTTCTATTCTTTCTGATGTTTCTTGTCCTTGTTTGATTTGAGCATTATTTGTTAAAATTACTTTTGGAGTTCAAAACAAAGACAAAGGGATAGTTTGCATTTTCCTTTCATAAAAATGTAATTCTAAAAATATTATTCCTCTTTTTTAATGTTTGTCAATATGATACATTCATATAAGAAACTTATGAGAAACTCAAAATTAAACTATACCATAAAATATATTGTTAAAACTGGCTAAGTACATGGCAGGATACCTGTTGATATAATGTAAAGTCACATCCATATGTGATCCCTCTTTATTGTTTTGAATATATAATGTCTGAAAACTCAAGAAGTATTTTCAGCAGTGGTTTGTGTAATGTTTTACTGGTGGGGCTTTTACTTCCTGTCACTCTCCGTGTAAAAAATCTGAAGTGTAAGTGCAAAAAGGGAGCAGACAAGTCAGCAGGGCAAACTGGGCCACATCCTCAGAGCAGCAGACTGGAAGCAGCATGAGGCAGAAAAAAGCTGCGTCTTAATGCAGCTCTCATTAAAGAAATGAGCTGTGACTAAGGCCAGCGCTTACAGCACAATTAAATTTTTCAATTACTCACACCAAGACGACAGTTCAGCTAACCAGAGCTGCAGATAAGAGCTGGACAGATTTAATGGTCAAATCGCATTTGCTGTTTAAAGCCTGTTCACAAAAGTGTAAAGCCATTACAATCAGGATCTAATTGTTTTTAAGGTTTACCTTCTCAACATGTCGCCTTCATGGCCAAAATCCTTTCCAGAGAAAAAGAAACTTCATGAAAATACAAGAAAATACTGACTTAATATTAAGTCCTAATATGTGACATGTTCGTGGCTTGACAACTTAGCCCAGCAGTCCCTCCACTTTTCCAAATACTGTTGAATAGATTGTGGAAATAAAACAGTGCTCTCTTTGCTTTTGATCAAAAATATCCATGGATCATAAAGTCTTCATATTTTGTTGATACCACTGATCATAACAGAACTGGAGGTTTGTTAATTTTGTAACATATAAAAACTCAGCCTTTTTGAATTTGAATAAAGTTTTTATACCTTTCAGACAGCATGTAGAGAAATATTCAAAGTTTTTGATAAGTTAAGGCAAGAAATTGCACAATATTGGTACTATTTCTTTTGTATTTTCAATTGGAAACAAACAGGTATCAATAGCATTTGGATTTCACTGAAGTTGTATCAACATATCAAGTTATGGTAAAATGAAATGAACTTGTTATTTCATTAAGAAAGAACATATTGAGGTATATGTAGTATTTTCTTCTAGCTAAATTCTCAACATATGCCTTTGGTCCCTGTCGCCCTTCCCTAAATGTAGAAAAGTTTTCTTCACCATTATTTATAAATAAAGTCACCTAATGAGCCTGTTTGAATCACATATTTAATGGAAACTGACTACTTCGTTCTGATTCTTCGCCATCCTGCAGAAATTCATGTCAAGTGTTGGTTGAATGGCAGAAGTTCTGCGTGAATTGTATTTTCATTGAACTTTTAAAAAATCTTGTGGCTGTCCTGAAAGGTAAAGCCTGCAATACAACAACTTGACCTCCAGGAGGCTCCCTTTGTCAGCAGGAAGATCATCCAGAGCACACCATGGTGAATGGAAGTTCATTAAGAGGCTGAGATAGGCAACAGGGCAACATACAAAACACATGAGAATAAAGAATGTCATGGTATCTTCCCAAATGATAATAAGGGGGGAAATGAGTAAAAAACAAAAAGCTGCAACAACCTACTCTCTTATGTTTCCATCCTCTGGCCCATTAGGTCAACAGACTGATCAACGTCTCCTCAGATTCAGGCCGTTATGTGGCTGTTACATCCTGATGTGATAATTAAGCTGTTAAATAAAACTCAACATTAAGCTCATGGGGCTCTGAGGCTTCTCCACACCTGATGCCTCCTTAAATTCACTCTGATGTCTGACTCACTCCACTCTGCTCTCCTCCTCCATCTCTCCCAGTAACCAAAACAAAAAGGCAGCTGATCCCAGTCCAAAACCACTAATCTGAGCTGATTATCCATCCTGACTATTCATCATGTACAGGGAACACACACAGTGAAAATTCTGAGTGAAATGCTTCCAACGAGAGCTGACGAACAGAACTGGTGTTTTAACTTCTGACTGAAATCCTAATGCCTCATAACTCTTGTATTTTACAGTGATATTATAGGAGCGGTTAAGAAAATCATACATCTTAGCGTTAGTCTTTGAAATAAATGTTTTTTTAAACAAAGTGACTCAGGATCAATGCAAACAAGCTAATAAAAGGTCCCAGACTTTTGCAGTCAAGTGAGTCAGTGTTTAAGATGTGATATGATATATAATCAACAGGCAAAAACCCAGGAGAAGGAACTGGTAACTCACAAAGACTATACAACTGACTGATTGACAGAGGAATAAATCATTAAACTAAAAATCCTGTTTATCAGGGGATTTTTGATCAGTTTCTGGGATAGAGCAAACCATACTTTGATTTAAATTTTGCTGTTTAGTGAGTGAAAAAAACAAAAATGAGAATCTGGAGACATCAGAGTGAGTCCTTTTAATAGTGCATGGTTCATCTCGTCAGCAAAGGAAGCACCACACCAGTGGATTTATTTTAGTTAGTTATTAGGAAAGGACTGAGAAACATATGGCCAAGTGAACAAACAAGAAACACACGGATAAAGTGGAAAGATCTTTAAACTGTGTGTACATTTGTTGGCAGTGTTTCAATAAATCCTTCCTACAATGCATGTCTACAACGGCCTGGAGGGTTAAGTACACACTAAATCATTTCTACACAGATTTTTGACCTGTTTTGCCCCTCTTCGTAATCAAAGAAGCTGATCTGATTCCAGGCTTGTCTCTACTGATAACATGTCAACATTTTTCTTAGGTGTGTGATGTTCTCATACTACTTATTTGCTTGGCATGGAGCCTCCCTGATCTCAGTTCATAAACGTCAAACATGTTGGTTATTCACATCTCCACATCGGGCAGCCCACGATGAAAAAGAAGCAAAAGAGCACAACAGGCCAAACCAACCTGATGTTACCTGCTTCTAGAATTAAAAACATGAACGTAAACATAATCAGAATTACAAGTTATTTCAGCCAGAATCTTTCCTCTTCCTTATTTTTTTATTTGTTTTCAAAACATAACTCATGCCAGCACAGCCAGTGAAAAACAATGATTCACACTGTTTTTCTAGCTGCCCTAACATTTAAAAAACATTATTTGTGTATCTATTTTTTAAATGTTGGTTTAACAAATCAATTTATAAACATTAGAGTGGGCTGATAAAAAATATGTTTATATCTATACTTTTTATAACAATGTTTTTAGTCACAACATCAGCTGTTAATGCAGCAACAGGCAAAGAAATGACAGCAAGAAAAGAGGAGAGACAAACCCAGACAAAGTGAAAAGATAAATCAGCAACAAAGGTTAAAAAAATGAAATAAAAACACCACAGATTGAGAGATGTATTAACACAAAGTCACCCAGAGTCACGCTGTCAGACAGAACTACACAAACTCAATTGCCTTCAAATATTTGCTGGTGATGGCTTCATTAGCCGTCAGTCACACATGATGGAGGAGCAGCTGTTTAACCAATCAGGAACCAGCGTTCGTCTATTAGACCTCTAACAAGCCAAGGTCTCCATCTGTTAGACACACAGCGACCTATTGCCCAGTAATCACACTCCACATCCTTCATTTACCAACATAGAGATGCACAGAGAAGAGTGTGGTGCTTACGTTTGTTAGAAGAACGGTCAAGAAAGAAAAACAAGCCGACATGCTCTCATTCACACAGACGCGCACACAGGATTTAAGTCTTAATCAATGAAAGACGGATAGAGAAAGATTGGAGTAGACAGAGTTGCTTTGAGGGAAAACAGAGCCTTAACCCATTTTACAGTTGAACGACCCTGCGCAACCTCTGACCCCTTATACCCGACAGTGTTTGGTGTGTGAACCCCCTCTCCTCTCCATCTCATTAAGCTGTGTGTCATGCTCTCTGCTCCATTGTTCCTCCACCTCCAACCTGCTATTGGGAACTTCTCAGGACTGAGTATTTGATTGTCTGTACTCGTCATTGTTTAAGCGTGTCTGGGTGTTGTAGTAAACCTTAAAATGGCAAAAAAATAAAACTCATGGTGCAGCAGCAAATAAGGCTTCATGCAAAACTCTTACATCCTGTCCTAAAAGCTGCTTTGCCTGATTGTATTCTGCACAGGGTAAGAGAAACTTCAAATCACTCAAAAGGGTGGATCAGAATAATTATATGGCAGCGTAAAGTCCTCCTGACATCTGGTGACACAATTATCAGATTGCTGGTTAAAAACATTTTGCATAAGTTCCTTTTTCATGATATTGTATGGCACTATATCCTATCATGTGAAACCAATCATCTTGTGTCTACGCATCATCTTGAATCCTCTCCCATCATGCTGTATTGTACTGCATTGTATCATTCATACTGTGTTGTATTACATTGAATGTATCCTCTGTTATTGCATCATAGTGAACATATTGTACCCTATTATATTGTATTTTATCATATACTGTATTATTTTAACATATTATTGAGCTTTGAATTACATCATACTGACACAGATGATATTGCACCAGTTTGTACTGTATCATGCCATTATGCATTGTATTGTACTATTTACCATGATACAAATTTGTTTTTTTTCATATTTGTTGAAACATTTTTAATGTACGCCCTACGTTGTTTATAAATACCACATGAAGAATGTAAATATCACTATGGCAGCATTTTTGTAAATATAAGTCTAACAATATCGATTATATAGCTGGTTTACAGTGACACCCACTAATTAAAAGTGCTAATAAATTGATTATTACAGGAGCTTAATAAGTGCTCACACTGGGGGCAGCCATCTTCGATTGTCAACTCAGGGGTAGTGAGGTTCCCCGAGTTCCCAGTAGGAAATTCTGACCTCGTGGGGCATTGCAGTTGCAGTTTCCCACTCGGAACTCAGAAATTCAGACTTCTGACTACAACTGAAAGGCACCATAAGAGCCTCCCCGTGTTCCCCTCCATACAGGTGAAACAAAAATTTGTAGTTAGGCAATGTTTGAAGATGGAAAAACAAACAAAAAAATGTTTTCAGATTGGGTAGGCCCTGCCATTTTTACCACATGCACAGGTAAGGCTTATATATCTTTTTTTTTTTTTAATCAAATGAGAGTACATACAAATTAGAGAGTTCCTTATGACAGGTTTGTGATAATTATGCAGCCTTCAGTGTCCATGTAGACAAGCCAGAGAATAAAATGACAGGATATGTACAAGTTGGATGTCTGACACATAATTAGTCTCGTATTGCTCAGTGACAGATGTCTGTACCTTTAACATTATTTTTTCCTTGTTGCCTGCAACAAACTCAGTGATTTAAATTGTATCGGACTGAGAACCAGCCAAACCATGACCTCCATGCCCTGCACTGTAGCTTTGTTCGGTAGTTTCAGGTGTTTGTTTCAGGTAGTCTCACTATGACAGCCCCGACTTCATCGATGATTTAAGTAACAGGAAATAAAATGTCTTGTACCAAAACCATCAAGCCTAGAATGTCAGCTTGACAAAGTGTTAAATGTGATTATAAAGGACCAGCTGTGCAGATTTAAAGAATAAAAATTTAGAATAAAGACGTGAATTAAGGGGCAGCTTTAAGCTTGTTTTACTACATTGGTCTACACATTGTCAAAATTATTATCATTAAAATAATTAAAGGGGTTTACCTTCACTAATCCTCTGATATATTTCTATGTAGTTTTCTGAACACTATCATTACAATATTAATATAACCCTCAGTATAATAGATGATTATATTTTGATGTTTTGTTTTTAAACCAGCCAGCATGCATCTTTGGTATCTATAAAACCACCCACCCTTTCCTCCTGGTCAAATCTAAGACTTGGTTATGATTGTGTGGTCCAAACACTGGAGGCTGCATGATGACAGCACAGAAGCAGAGACCAAACCTCTCCTGACTCACCGCTCCACAATCATATTACCCTAACCGATTTTCAGCAGTGCTTCCCCCTTATAAACGGAGCCAATCCATTTCATTTGGCCTCATCTTGTTACTCTACAAGCCGGGGCTCCCTCAGGTGCTCTTCCCTTGGGGGCTGTTGGCACTGATTGGTCGATAGCTGAACCTGCCGTCCCACTGGGGGATTATGGGGGGATCTGAAAAAACCAACACCTGCTCCACAGATAAAATTGCCTTAAATGAGTAGGAGAATGGGGGAATTGGAGGGCAGAAAAAAGGATTTATATAAGAAACACAGGAGTTTGGAAGACACAATAAGAAATGTGTATAAATACAAGACATAGAAGGCAGGCAGACAGAAACTAGAGCATGCATACAGGAAACAGACACAAAGGAAAACCTCTAATTTGAGCTTGTTTTTGTGTTTTAGGGTCGTCTGTTCAGCAGAGCGTGAATACAGAGTGACTAGGAGGTTGATTCAACATAAAGAGCCCAGACAATACTGTACCCATGGTGGCGACATCTTGAGCTGTCATGACTTGTTAGACAAAGCAGGCATGAGGCCAGGCTACACTCATCTGCCAGCATTTTGTTACACAGTACTACACAGAGAACCAAATTACGATGGTCCATACATACAGAATAGCAAAAGTAATTAAATAAAAAGACGAAAATAAAGTTTCAAAAGTTGCAATACAAAGAAAAAGGTTCTCCCCTTTCCTTTTCTGCTACAACCTATTTTTTAAAAGGTGATCACTAGACTTAAAGATTTGTTGGTCGTGTCAAATCCTACAGCACTCCCTCATCCCTCTGATGGCTTCCTTATGTAGTGTCCGAGGTGAAAGTGGGTCACCTCGATAACCCCTTCAGCTCCGTCACCCCTGCACTGTCAGCTCTGTTACACTACCCTGCAGGCCTGCCCCGTCACCTCCAGCTGCTGCCTATTGTGTCTTCTTCCCAGGGGTGGACACCTAGGGCTGATATAATGTCCTAGTGTCTCAAAGGATAGTTAAGCATGAAAAGCCATTCAGTAAAGCACATACGTCAAAGCAAAAAGTTTGTGCTGAAACTTATTTATACATTGAGCAGGAGTAAATGTGTGGAATAATGCTTGTTCAGGCTAAGACTGTCACCATACCAGAATTTTCTCAATCTCAGCAGAGTCTGATGGTACATTTCCCCTACAATGTTACAATGTGTATCATTGTAGGATCACCCCTACTTAGTTATTTATTCAGTTTTATCCATTGAATTTGATATGGAGACACTCATCTATTAAATGACTAAAGAAAACAATCACAAGGGGCATCATGAATGGGATGCCCAACATGAGAATCATACCTTTCTTTATGGTGTTTTTGTACAACATGATTTGTCCTGCTGCTTGCAACCAACTCTGAAAAAAGGTCACCTCACCTGGACAAAGGACAGCTACAGTAATACCACCATTGTTGTTGTGTTGGATGTGCAGATGTGCTCTGTCAACCCTGACTATCAGAGTTAGAAACTACAGTTGCACCCACCACCCCAATGTTAACATTTCTGTTCAGGGTCCAGAGAATATACTCCACCATGCATATCCATAATGAACTAAAAACCCATTTCTGCCCTAACTTTCAGCTGTAGTCCATCCTTCACAAAGCTCCACCCTCCCCAAGCATCAGTGTTTACAAAACATGTATATGCTGGGATGGTTTGGCTCTTTGTCACCTGAACAAAAGGTATCCCAGCTCCAGTGAAGTTATTTTGATAAAGAGCAATATTTTTACAAGCTCTTTACAATAAAAGTACCAAGTTTATTTAACAAGAGCCTTTACTTTGGAATAGTTATTACAGGTAAAGGGTTTTCTCCAGCAGTATCAACTCAGCCTAACTCGTTGGTTGGTAAAAGGAAAAAAGTGATGGGTAGATTTTGTGACTCCATTGATCACAGTAGCAGATGGACAGAAAAAGTTAGTTTCCATCCTGTAGCCTTTGTTGACAAGGTGCAAGATAAATACTGTTGGAAAACAAAGAGCATTATACCAAAACAGAGCAAACTAAACTAAAGCCCCATTCACGCTGCCTTTTAAAGCCACTATATTTACACCCCTGTGACACATTACCTCCACTCTGAATACTGCCAAGAGGAAGTCACGCCATGAATTGTTTCAGACTATACATCCTCACATAATTTATGAGTTGTCTCAAGGTGTAATGATGACTGAGCTTAGCTGTAACACTTTGCACTGTGGAAGGGGCGAGTTCCGCTGCTACCACTAAGGCAAATGTACTATTAAGTGCCTAAAATGGAGAAATTTGTTGTTTTTAAATACCAAAAGTTGCATGAAATCTCCAGTGCATTGTCAAAAACACTGACATATACACCTACGATGTCCTCAAACCCAAACTGCTGACATTGTTTTTGTGAATTCAGCAGTTTCACTTGTAAACTCTTGGCTGCTTTTGGTGGAAATTATGACAGACGATTTTGGTGCTTTTCAATAGAGTCAATAAATAAAATGATGGTGATGTATCCTAAAAAAACAAAGTATCAAATCCTGAAAATACTCTTAACTTCATCCAAACAGAAGGGAAAGTGTTCAATCAACACATCATAATGTTAAAGCTATATTAACATACCAGTCATCTTACATGTCCTTTCTTTACAATAACTTATATTCAGTGGCTTTCATCATCTCAAGCCTTTCTCCACAGACTACAGTTCTTGCCTTCAGGACCCCTGCCCTACAAAAGCAAAGGTCAAGAGGTCACAAAGCCACAATCTGCATTGATTCCTCACGACACAACCAACACACACACGTATGGTTGCACACAGAGGGACAGACGGCACAGATCACCCTGTTACAAGAGGATGGAAGTCACCTAATATGAACAGACAAGGCCCAACATGAGCAAAAGCCTCTGTTGTGATGTGACTGCCACAGTGCCACAAACTGTGAAAACATGGCCCAAAAACACTTCAGTTGACTCAAGTTCAATTAAAAGCAGGGGTTTGTCTCCCAGGCTAAACAAATTCAGTGATCATTACTCCAGCGAAACAGCAATGTGGTGTCAAGTTAAGTCTGCTAAGTCGTACTAAGAGGCTCACGGCAGCTGCTATCTGAGCAGCGCAGGTTTAAAGTTGAAGGAAGGAACTCTAACAATTGTCTTCTTTCTGAGTTTAAATGAGGGAGAATGGAGCTGAAACTAAGTGTTATGACCAGTCTGAAGTAAGCAGTTAAAACAGGACTCCCAACACAAGACAATACGTGGGATTTGTTGGTGCAAACTCCACAACTTGAGCTAGCAAAATGGATAATGAAAATAAGATGTGCTCTGGTGTTTGTACCTTTCCCATCCTGGACGTTCAGTGTCTCTCCTGAGTAGCCTTTTGAGATTGGTCCAAGCATCGGCTTTGGGGTCCAAAGAGAGTCCGGCTTCTGATGGACCTTTGACATAGAAAGCAGGCGTTTGCGCAGGCAGCCCTCGGGCCTCCCGGGCCTGGGGTTGGGGAAGGCCTCGTTCTGGAGGCTGTTCCCCATCTTACTGGTGGGCTGGACAGAGCTTGGAGTTCCCTTCTTGCTGGCGGGGTCCTCATAGCAGGCCCTGTGCCAGCAGTTGACCACCCGCTCCGAGGACAGGCAGTGCACGTATGTGATCATCCTGGGCTAAACCCCCCTCCACCCAACACCCGCCCTCCTTTGCTCTCTCCAGGACCAAAGCCCCCAACTCCTCCTTCTTTCTTGCACGACCCTCTCTCTCTCACAGGACAAGCACCCGAGGTGGTGGGATGGAGGGTTTGAGTGCAAGACCTCCCCCCTTGCTCCTCAAGAGGTCTCCCCCTTCTCTTTCTGGTAAGAGAGGATGAAGGTTTGGAGGGTTTTGGAACCCACAGGGGACCCAATCCCCCTCCTGCCTCCTCCTCGCTCTCTCTCTCCTCCTACTGTTTTTGTCCCTCTCTCTCTCTCTCTCTCTCCCTCTCTCAGGGGGTTCTATTGACCTGCATTGATTTACTTGACAAAAGACGGCTGTGCGCTGTGTTAGATCTTGAGATTTAATCCCAGCACAAATATTGCAGCATAAGGCTTCTAAAAATCTTGCATGACTGCAGGTAGACTTCAGGAAAAAAAAATGACAAAAAATGGAAGCAAAAACTTGGAAAAGCAGTCACGGAAATGGAAAAAAAAATCACATTTCAAAGAGACAAAAATGTCCCGTAAGAAAGTCTTTAGGTGAGTTTAATGTCTCTCCATAGGTAGCGTTATCTTTTGCTATGACCCAAGAGTATTACCACAAGTTGTCCAAAAATCATCCACAAAAGTCAAGACATTTCATTCCTCAATGACACAAAAAGAAGAAAATAACCTGCCTTCAGACAGCACTTAGTAAACTTTAAAGTGTCTAACAGCACCCTCCTCTCTGTTTTCCCTCTGAGCATCAACATTGTTCAGTGGCGTCCACATGGACTTTCCTCTCTGCAGCTCCTCCTCCTCCCTCTCTCTCTCTCCTCCACTCCAGCGCTGTTGTTCTAATCTGTAAACCCAGATTATCCAGCCTCCAGCCCCTGGCCTCCGATTGTAACAGACAACAAATACAGTGCAACACAGATGGACGGCAGGCTGTGGGTAATTAACTGCATCACCTCCAGAGCACAAACGTGTGCAGATCCAGGGGGAAGAGTTGGCGTGTTTCAGGGTCAGATGGTTAACTCCACTGACGCAAACCATGTTTGAAGAGAGCAGCATGGGGGGCGGATATCGCCATGCTGTTTCTGGTTTCACCCCACTTGACTGACTGTGGAGATGCAGTTAAAGTTTCTTTAACAGATAAAATACTCATGAGGGAGGAAGCTGAACAAGTGCATCGATGAATCAGTGAAGTGGAGTTTGACTTATGAAGAGCAATAAGAGGGAACATGGAAGAGAATTATCCAGAACCAAATAATGAGATATGAAGCAAATGTAAAGGTAGAAATCCGAGTGAAAAACAGGAAAGGTAAAATTTGACCTAACCCGCCAGGTGATGGTGTGTCTGTGTTCGTAATCAGCTTGGCTGTGAAGGAGGTTAAGCTTGTTGATATGTCCAGATTAACAGGATGAAGACCAGAGAATTGGACCAAATACTCGACAAGACTGATTTTATCAATGAATGTGCTGGCATTCAAGTGAGTGAGAATAAACTGATAATCTATCATTAGGCAATAAATACATCAGAGCGGTTGAAGCAATTGTCTCCCTCTGGTGGTGACTAAAACTGGTGCCATCTGTTAAAAAAAAGACCCAAAGGTAAACTGAACTTTAATTTTCAGGTCAGTTCAGTTTTCTTTCAAGTTGGAACTATTTTTGTATTGTAATTATATACAAGTCATTTCCCAAGTAACTTATTGATGGTTAATTCAAGTATTTTCTGGTTTAATTCATTTCAAATTGTTCGGATTTGCTGCTTCTACAAATCATAGGACATCGAACTGCAAACAATTTAAAACAACACACATCAGTTTGTGTCAAGGTATCATCTAAAGTCAAGGAAACCATCCATCTTAAAAATTAAAGATGTCGTTAGATATGTAAGAAAATATTCATGATAATTTGCACCACAATCTTGAACAAATATTTCCAGTGCAATAAGTTGTTCTAGAAAATATTGTTAAATGAAGCCAAACTTTTGTTCACTTCTGTCTCTACACCATGTTTACCTTCTCAATTCCACCATTGTGTCCTTTCCAGCAGAATGGCTCCAACATGGCACAACTGTTGAAAAGGCATTGGGGATTGTTAAGCATAAGGTCAAATGATATTGACTGTCCTAACTAGTTGGTACCAGCTCTTAACTGGAATTAGTTCTCGATCCCCATCCATAACATAATGAACAAGCATTAACTGAACGTCGATGAGTTCATAGAGTGTAATGTAGAGCTGAGGTTCTCGCATCAACACTGATAGAGGTCTGCTGATATCTGATCATCAGTGTTTTCACTTTTACAATGCTGATAAAGACAAGGTGCATTAATTGAAACTAACGCCCTTTTCTAGAGCAAAGATACATATATTTTAACTGAGAGGTCACATGACAAATAAAGCCTGCAACATGAAGAAAAACAAAAAAGAATATTAAGAAAGAGGTCACTTGAATTAATTAACTGACTTGTTGTAAGAAACCCAAGAAAAAGTTTAAAGAAGCAAACTCACAATCCAAACTTTAAATCTTTATAGAAAACTGTATTTTAAGAACTGTTACATGACTTTTTGTACCCTCTTTGCATGGTAAACAGACCATCAATCTTTTTAATATCACTAAATCTATTGTTGAAAAACATGTAGTATGGGTCGTATAGTTTTCAGATAATGAGAATCAAGGCAGCCCTTATATGTGTTAATACATATAGACTTGACCTTTTATTAGATAAAGTGATTGATTATTCTGAAATCTCTGCAGCCAGTGTGCAGTGATAAAACCCCCGTACAGTATTGGGAACAAGGGCATGCCACGTGAGTGTGTGTCCCTCTGTGTGTTCACTTGCTACCCTGCCAAAACCTCAGCAGATAGCCACAGGCTAAAACAGCCATTACCGATAGTTATCATTTCCCCAGTACAGTGAGGCAGCCAACACACAGGCTGATTACAAAACCAAAAACCACTGCACTCACACACAGAACACAATGGACAAACCACTGTACATAAACACATGCACACACACACACACACTCATAGTTTTTTGAGTGGACACGTAGCCCAAAGGGAGAGCCAAAAGTGTCTGGCTGTGGCCTAAATTGCACCTTACAGTGTTGCCGTCCTGTTCTAAAAAACACGTACATACAGCAGGTCAAGCAGTTCACACACACAACAACATCGGGGTGTGCAGTCATTCAGACCTGCACAAAGACTGGCATCATAACAACACAACAGGGTGGTCTCACTGTAAAACAAACAAACAAGTATAAGTGAAATCCAACATGTAGGCACATGAGTGTTTGCATGGTTAAGTATACACAAGTTGAGTACTTGCGATAGTAATAAAAGTTTGTGGGATTCTCCTTTTAACATCTTTGGTTAAATGTCTAAAATTAGGTCGGTGGTAGAGCTGGGAAAATGTATATTTTAAAAATATAACTTGAGATGTTTCTCCTTGACTTACTCTGTCCCTTATTTTGTGGCCCTCTGGACTCCTGGAGCCAAAACCCTTCCCCATGTTTCCTTCCATCAGTGATAATATTTGGAGATAGAAAACTTTTTTTAAACAGTTTTCACAATGGAAGGCCCATTACTACCACTAATTGCACAACCACAATTTTGGCCTTGTACTGATGGGAGTGTCCTCTGTTACTGTCAATGTCGACAGGGCCACCCAGACCCAAACTACATGATGAACCTTCAACAAAAATTACAGCATGCACTTTAGATCTATAAAGGAAATTCAGTTAACTTTAAGGACATAATTTAATCATGTCATGGTTGTTTCATGTCACTGATTTAATTTGGGTTTTTCCTGTGTGAAGGAAAAACCATTAAAATCAGAAATAGAATTTTGTGAGAAAATAATGTGGATTTCATTTTTGGGTTGTATTACTCAGCCCTGCTCACTGGTAAACATAAGCTCGAGAGGTCAATGTTTTCACTCCACAACAAAAAGGATGTGTCCCCTTACCATTCAGAGTGGTGGTCCATCATCCCAATATGATCTTCCAACACTCCAACAGAAAAGCACAAAATACTTTTTGTTGTTGAAAGAGGCAATGCAAGGCAAGATAATGTTATTTATGGAGCACCATTCACACTGAAAAGCAATTCATAGTGTTTTACAGAACTGAAAACAAAGACAATATGAAATTGATAGCAGTAAAGAAACAATGTTAGCTAAAGAAAGACAGTAAAATATAATTCAAAGATAAAAAAAGAGAAGCAGAACATAAAAAATACATATATATTCAATTAAAAGAACAGAAAAGAAACTTGAGCTAATGAGAAGTCTATGGTAGAAAAAAGGTTCTGAGAGCAATTTTCAAAGAGTTTAGAGATCTAGAGGGTCTCAAGTTACATAAGTTCCCTTGTAGTTTGTTCCACAGGTGAGAAGCATAAAAACTAAAAGCTGCCTCACCCCGTTTAGTCCTGACCCTGGGAACAGTGAGTAAATCTGTCCCTGAGGACCTGTGGGGTCTGGGTTATTTAGGCTATATGAACACATTCATATCATATAGTCAGAACATGGTTTGTTGAGAGTTTCCCTGTCTATGTTTTTCTACAGCAGCGGTACAATTTGTATCTTCTGATGGAGCTGGCTGCATACACCCAGTGCCCCAGGCCACAAGAAAAAAAGACATGAGAGACACACTGAAAACACAACACTTGGAAATTTAAAGCATTATCACCTCCCAAAAATGACAGTTGCTGACATGTTACTAACTGCAAAGTCTGTCTGGAACATTAAACATCTTAATTTTTTTTAACATCTTTGTAAGCAATGCTGAAAAAAAAAAGAACAGCCAAGAGCATATACTTGATCATGTCACACATGCAGAAAGTCTTTCATAAAAGAGGTAGGAGGGTGAAATAACAATTGGTAGATTGTTAGTGGTGGATCAGATCCATGATAGCCTTGTATTAGCTATTAACCAATGTAAATTACATTTATCTTTCAATAACGATTGCAGCAGTGTTCATTTGTGACAACAGTCTTGTTGAACAAAGACAGAAGTTTTATACAGTGCCTTCTTCTTTTTCTTCTTCTTCTTCTTCTTTATTTAGATACATATCAGCACTAGCAAAAGCATTGGCTATTCTTCCTGGGTGCCCATCTTAACTTCAGCTATAATTCCAAACTAACAGATTAATCCCATAGGCTTTTGCCAACTTCTGGGTTGGCCTATAAAAATGCACCATCTCTGCACCATCCCTGCACCACTTAATTCGGATCAACACATTAACTCATTAGCACTGACAGCTCTACTTAATTCATACAACAACACCTAAGAGGCAGGTTTCCAAAGTGCTGGAACGGACAGAGCGAAGACAGGAACTCAGAGAATAACACAATTAATATCAACATTTGTAAAATGTAACTGTCGCCTGTGAATGTCCAAGTTTTCTCCAAACTCAGCATGCATGGCGCTCAGACTGACACAGCCCACTGCCCATGAATGAGGATTAATACAAGACAGGATATGTGTGTGTTTGTGTGTGTGCATCTTATGTGACCAGTGTGCCTCAAGCATACGCGGTGCACGCTCACTTAGTGCACTAGTGTTTACAGACGTGTGCATATTACCTCTTCTATGTGCTGATAACGCTCACATGTGCAAACAGACCATGTGTGTATGTGTGTTTGTGTATGTGAGAGGGGGAAGCCAAAGCGGAAGAGCTTTTGGGGTAGGGACAATGGTAACCATGGACACCCACATATCTGAAAGGAGTGAGAGGAGTGAGAAGAGCACCTGCATGCTGCTGTGTCTGGGGAAGTCATCCACAGGGAGTCGGCCATTGTCTTCTCAAACTTCACCCACAACAAAAGTTTTAAAGCATGGTCCCTGGAAACACTGCAGCATCACACTTTCCCCCTGAGAGACTTAGTTTTGCTCTAAATATACAGTGAGTCATCTTTTGTGTCCAACATCTCCCTAAACCTTAGCACTGGCTAAAAGACCATTGTTTTAAACTCGTTTCAGAGAACAAAAGATTTACTAAAGCCCTGACTGAGTGCATTCACAGGGCCAGAACTTCACCCACTATTGTGTTGCTATCAAGAGCAGAAATCTGGTCCTCTTTTGAGAGTTTGACTCGTTTACAGAGGTCAATGTGTTGTGCTGAGTTATCCAAGCTTGCATAGATTGCAAAAGCAAAAGTGTTAAATGCACAGACAAATCTGCTCTCCAAGTCTTGCAGGGGAGAATTTTCTGATTTAAAAACAAGAGACAAGAGCACTTGAGCAAGACTTTGAAGTTAAATTCAGTAAAATCTTAAAAAAAAAAAGACACAATACAGTCCAGATTTTTAATGATAAAACAGAAAACCTTTATGAATTTTTTAAATATTCACTCAATTTGAATTTGATGTCTGCAAAACATACAAAAAGGTGGGACAGGGGCATGTTTACCACTGTGTCACTACACTTTTTTACACTCATTGTTGAAGTTTGGTGGGTTGAATTCTGTCCCATTCTTGCATGATGTAAAACTTAATTATGTGTCTTACATTTGTGGGAGGTAAGTTTAGACTGTAGGCAGTCCAGTCTAGTACCCTCATTCTTTCACCATGAAGACACCATGTTGTAACATGTGCACGTGGCTTGGCATTGTCTGCCGAAATAAGCACAGACTTCCTTGAAAAAGGTGCTTAAATTGCAGCATGTGTTGCCTGTCTGTTCCTTTCAATGTGAATGTTGACTGCATAGCTTGCTAGTTACCCATGCCATAGGCACTAACACCCTACCATATCATCACAGATACTGGCTCTTGAGCTTTGGACTTTTTGCTCACACAGTTGTTCACAAAGTTGTGATCATGCTAATTAAAGACTGAGCTATTCTGGGATACTACTAACATGCCACTCAACTGTTTCCAATAAATCTGTTCACCTGTAAAATGTTCCAATTAGGTGTTTTTTTGGCATTCCTAAACTTTCTCAGTCTCTTGTTGCCTCTGTCCCAGCAATTTTGGAACATGTTGCAGGAATCAAATCCAAATGTGTTATTTGCAGTAAAAGTACAAAGTTTAGCACTTTAGACATTACATTTCTAGTCTTTGTAGTGTACTCAATTGAAAATGCAAGATTCAGTCTGTTTTTAGTTTTTTACCGAAATAAGGAGTAATGAATTAAGAGTGACAAAACACATTGTTTCATAAAAATTAAAAATAAATTTGTGGCTTGCAAAACAATTACTTAAAGCTTTTTGTTAAACATTTCTGATAACGTACCCTAACCCAAATAAGTAAATTCTCTCTCTATGAGCACCCTACTTTTATATACTTCTAATAGTTTCATGTTGGGCTGCTTAGCGTCCATGGTTGTAGCAGATAAGATGTTTCTATGTTTGGTATTAATTCAAGGCATTACATTTTATGATTGATCATAAAAGGCTAAAGGAAGTAAAAAAAAAACATTACACATACTGCTAGTTACGTTGTCAAAATTCCCTCTAATGAGGGTGTGTTACATTTGATATCTGAACTGTTTACAGCAGCACACTAAGTCCACCACAGTACTGTAAAACCAGGACCTAGTTTAGGCTTATAGGGCACTTTTAAAATGTCATAGTTTCATTTTTCAAGTAACTTTAAGCATGTGAGCTTAATATGTAGATAAAAATAAGGGAAATGCTTATAAATTCACCAGCTTCAGCACTTAATCAAACTTAAATGGCCTAAAAGTCAGAGGAACAAATCAGATATAGAGACATGTTATGGTATGTCATGCCTGTTTAAGTCTGATATCCAAAGTTTCCATGAGTCCTTCAGCATCATTTCTTCATCAACAAAGTGCCTCTGCATGATAGTTACCCCACACTGAAACACTTCAACACCTCTCTCTTCTGTCCTCCTCTCTTCCCCTCCACTAGAGATAAGCGGCCTGCCACATCGACTGTGAGAACATCCATCAACACCATTACCCACAAGGTAGAGGGTCAGCCTGGGGTCACAGGGGGGCTCCACGTCTCCAGACACAGCACAGGTGCTTTAGTTATGGACAGACAGTCCAGGGTAACAAGGGGGGAAGGTCAGTGGGGTCGGAGAAAATAAAGTTGTCAGCTACTTTCTTGGTTTTGGATGATTCCTTTAATCAGCTGCTCTCAATTTGATCAAATGTAGGGACGTGCCAAGCTGAACAGGATCAGTTATCCACAACCAACAATTACAACAAATGTTAGAATTTTCAGATGCATCATTCATCCTAATGCTGAAACAATCATATTAATCAGGTGCGAATCTAAAGAGTGGTGCCACGAAGAAGCTGAGGTTAAATAAAGCTTCAGACGTACAGCTATGTGGGTCACTGCCCTGAGGGTCTTTTTTAACCTGACTACCCCACAGAAAAACCACACAGCCTGCCAAGAGGGTGAGAATCTCAAACACACACACAGACACATTCCTGGAATACAACTCAAAACTCAGGTTGTGCGCACACGTTACAAACATCCCCACCATAAAGTAGGTAAAATTATACTCATTGCACTTTGAGCAGACAGAAGCCAAGCAGTACTTAACATGGGCATGACATACAAGAAAGAAGCTTTTCAGTGTTATAATAAAACATCAGAATTCCAAAGATAATTAATTATCTACTTAAAGAGAGTTATAAACTACGTGCTTACTGAAACTAAAGCAGACGTGTAATCAATGTTTAATTTAACTTTAGGATAAAATCATTTTTAAAAGCTATCAGTACAGTATGATCAAGAGAGGGCTTGACCCATAATAAGACTGGAGTAATCAATTCAGTGTCCAAAGAAATGGGCAACATTACATACAAGAAGGGACATATTTAAATGATCGTTGATTCCAAAGGACCAAACTGAAGAATACTCAAAGGCACAAATACATATAAAGCTGTCACAAGAACTTATCATTTAAATTAATATATCTAAACTCAAATTTTATATCTAATCTATTGAGGTAAACATAGATATTAAGACATTTTCAGCTACTTTTTTGATTTTCTGAGTAGACAAGTGAGCCACATTAAGGCTGTAGGACCCTGGCTGCCAAGTTCCCCTCCCTGAATTAGATGATAAGACAGAAGTTTCTCTTTTTTTATCACAACTGAGTGTAATGTCTATCTTAAATTAATAAAAACGTTTACAGATAAACTGAGACTCACTGCCTTCATGTATGTGTGAACAATTAACTTTAGATTGTCATTCATCAAATGGGCTATAAGACTCTTTTGTCATATGTATGATCGAAAATGACACAAAGAAAACACGTAAGCTGTTTAAACTGAGACACCTGAAATGTTGAGTTTTGTAAAATATGCAAGGGCTGAATAATAATGCAAAAATGGACATGACTTTTTTCTAGTATTTAAATGTGACTTTTTAAAAGGAAGAACAATTAATGAGGTAGTCAGTTAATTTCTATATGAACTGATCATTTTTTCAATGCAGCAATTACATTTTTCTTACTAAGGATATTTTCTATTTTAAATCTAAAGCCCTTTCTTAACTATTAAATACTGGGACCCACTCTCAGACACACATACAAATAGTCAGGGGGTTGAAATAAAACAAAAGCTCAGTGTGTTGAGTAGCCTATGACCCTCACACAAGCGTGAACATATGACTGTAACAAAAAAATACACAGCCTCACTGGACCCTCTGCCTCTGCATTGACTATTTAGGATGAGGTTCCACTCAGAGCAGGAATGCACTCACTGAAGATTCACCTCACCTGCCTGAGTGTCTGTCTCTCTCATTTTGTTGATGTGTGTGATGGCAGCAGACCTTCAGCCTGAAGCTGCGTACAGGGGTACACACACAGCATGTGCAGTCCTCAGCTCTCTGATGACTGATGGTAATATCATAAAGACTTCCATTAATTATTTGTTTCAGTTAACAGACAGGTTAAGTGGCATCTCAACGTGCTTTATCAAACTAAGAATCATCCAACCCTATCATATTCCAGACTTGAACTGAATATACAGCAAAAACTTTCCATACATTTTAAAAACAACATTATCTCTGTGCATATTTTAATTTAGTATAAGATTTGAAGCATCTGCAATCACATTTGTCTTCATTTACATTTTCATAGCAACCTGATTGATTTGGAGTTAAATTCAGGTACTTTTTGGGCTGGGGTTGGGTCAAAACTTCTTCACCCAGCTTGAAATATCAACAAAATAAATCTGCATTAGGCTGAGCTACCATATCCTTACATTCACCTCAACTGCCGTTCACAAACCATCTGAAGCCGCTACAATGCACATGATTCTGAGTAAACTGCAATCAGAGGAGTTGAATACAAACCAAAGACCTAAGCTGAAGCCAAAGACGTGTTCCTTCATATTGGAACTGAGCTGCCCTTAACTGACCTCATATGAGGAGTTGAGACAAATTCTTTGCCTGAAAAAAAAGCTTAACATGGATAGAAAAGTTGCATTTTTACACGCTGCACGCAGCAGGAAACCTCCAATTTGAGAGCAAACAAGTTTTCCAAAATCACTTCAGCTTATCCCTCCTCAGTCCGCTCTGATGTCTCCCCTCTGAGTAAACATATTCTGCTGGAGAGAAGCACAAGAGCTGGAATAACTTATGTAATTTACCAAAAAGCCACACCAAGTGGTCTGGCAAAAGGCTTACAGAGATGTTAGGGCATTACAGCTGGAGGGGGGGGTGAGAGTGTGGTCGGGACAGATGAGGATCCAGTGTGGTCACAGCTGGATGTGAAGGAACGTGAATATGTGTCAATCTGCCCCAGAGCTGGCAACCCCAACTGAGAGGACTTGTTTAAATCATAACATAAGCAGACTTTCCGTAACTGGCAACCAACGAGGGGTAATCTATTGGTGGATCAGCGTTTAATGTAATGCTCAGTATTTGGGTCAGTTGGCCCTGGGGCTTTTTTTTTTAAACTGGAGCTTTAATGTATGTGTGACAATTTTTAAACCTAAAACTTTGTTTTTTAGGTTGACATGCAAAAATAGGAGGGAAAACATTTTGTTGGTTTGTCAAAAGAGCGAAACAGAACAGTAAAATGAGACAGTCTTGTTTAAAATTGTTAGTTTCTCCATCTGCAAAACTGACTTCCCTCCTGTGACACAGATCCACATCTGTTTCTCTTCACTTCTGCAGTCCACCCAGAGTCACAGAGAGTCAGAACTATGTAACTGACAATGAGAAATACTGCATACAGCTGATGAACTGGGACATCACTGCACTTGGATGCAGTTCATATTACCTCATTTTAGAGGTTACAGATCTCCAGGCTGCAGAAATTTCTGCACAAAAGGGAAGATTTACTCATTTCTGATATAAAGTTACACACAGCTGAGCTCTGAACCATTACTTTCTGATTTCCTGCATCTGTTGGTCCACATATTTTACAACATGGACATGTTTTCTGGATCAAAGTTTGTTTAGTGTAATAAAAATTAGGGAGACCGTTGCTTGGAAATACAAGTGTTAAAGTAAACCAAGTTACACTATGAAAAGGTTTGTGCTCAGTCTTTTTCCTAATAGCTTTCAGAACATGTGGAAACTTTTATCAAACATTTTTAACACCACTTGGTTTTCAAAATCATACAAAGGGAGTGAGGATGTCACAATGCTAGATACCAAAATTCAGAGGGATAATTGAGGGCAGCATGGTGATGTAGCAGGGAGTGCAATGCCTCATAGGAAGAAGGTTGCTGGTTTGAACCCGGTCAGGGTCTTCTGTGCAGAGTTTACATGTTCTCCTTTTGCATGTGTGGGTTCTCTCCAGGCCCTTTGGCTTCCTCTCACAGACCAAAAACATGCTATTTAGGTTAACTGGTGACTCTAAATTTCCCTTAGGTGTGATGAACGGTTGTCTGTCTCTCTATATGGCACTGTGATTGGCTGGTAACAGGTTCAGATACTTGTAAAATCTGATGTGCATCACTAATATCAACCCCATGACAAGACCTCATTTCACTGTCTTTCTTATATCTATAAAATGATCCAAGATAAGACCCAGAATAACTTTTGCATTATACTTGAACAGCTTTTTTTTCTTTTTTCTTTTTTCTTTTTTGGTTTCAGACATGATGTGCACAGATTTCAATAAAGGAGATTAGAAACTATTTACAATTGCATCACAACACATGTTTGGAGAGGAGCAGACAGAAGACAGCATCTCTTATTGCCTGCCCCCTCCTCAAATCACAAGTGCAGAGCAGATGACCAGCCCATGTACAAGTGCCTGGAAACCACCTTCACAACAATATCTATGAAAAATCAAATTCAAACGTCTTTGTTGATCAGAAAACATATGCATTGTAAAGATTTATGATTATCACTTCATATGTTTTCTTGAACTGAGATACATTCACACAGCTCTTCAAATTATTGTGCAAAGAATTTTAGTTTAACTCCAGCAACAGAAACACACATCTGTCTCAGAGTTGTTCCTGCAAAACCAAGGCTTTGAGCTACATGTGTTGTATGAAAAGTGCTATATAAATAAAGTTTGATTGACTGATTGACCGAAGGCTTGAAATTGAATTTCCACCTATTAGGGATGTCCCAATCCGATATTGATATCGGGCTGATATCAACAAAAACACAAATATCAGATGTTATCAACCTGCATTTAAAACCTCCTATATAAAAACTCCTATATAAGCAGTCCATTCTAACTTATTTTTTATTCAATTTATGTCAGTTGTAGGATATGCCTGTGTTTAAAATAAACACAGCGGTTATTTTACAATTTAAAAATATTTTTGGTTGTTTTTATTGGATTTATTGAGGTTACTTTTCAGGGTCTTCTACTTTATTTTTTATTTATTTAATTTAATTGTAGTATATTCTTATGTTTAATGTTAACGACAAATGGGTTAGTATTTTCTCACCTAATAATGCTGACTACTGTTCTCTGTTTGAGCGGTCTTACTTGATCAAGCCTTTTCTTACAGTCGATACATCAAAATAAGTTATAAAAACATGTATGATTCCTGCTGATATCGTATTGGATCGATATCGGTATTGGCCAATACTCAAGACTGCAATATCAGCATCATATCAGAGGTAAAAAAAAAGTTGTATTGTGACACCCCTAACACCTATATTTCTCACTTCCTTAACTAAACACTGACAACTCTTAAAAGGGATAAGTAAACCTGCAAAGCATAACGTCAAGACATCTTTAAAATAAAATGCTTTAATAGTCTCTGAGCAAAGACCAAAAAGCGCCTGATTTAAACATCTGTGCAGCCGTTTTTCTTCAAATCATCTATGGGACATCTTCATTCCTCCACAGCTCATGATGAGTTCAGGGTGTGTGCAGAAGAATGAGAGAAGGGCTTGAGTTGCACACAGAGGTTAAAGGTAATTTTAATACAGCCAACGATGGAGCAAGAGTGTGATAAGGGGAGAAATATGTGAAATGAGGCTGTTGGACAAAGACTCCAGCTTATCAGCTGTCTCACTGTAGCTGATCAAAGAAGTAATAACCGACACATGGCCTCGCTCTGCAGGGCTGCAGCCTCAAACTGCTGCTCTGCCAGCTGTTAATGTGGAAAACAATCATATTCACACACTAACACCATCCTTCACTGACACTGATTTAAATAAAGCTGACAAACAGCTCATTTAGCAAGCCACACAGACATTTTTGATACAGACAGTGTCTGTGGAGCAGCGGCTCTATACTGGTCCATCCTCAGAGACCACCATCAACTCAAACTTACTTTACTTAGAAAATGTCAGATATTGAACCTTATATGAAAAGTAAATGATTGAAGAATTGGAAAGGACAAAACGCGCATGTTTAAATAGTCCATCATTGCAAAAGCCCTGAAAGGGAGCTGTGCATCATGCAAACATTTATTATGCAAGTTTTCTGAGATTGTGATTTGTTGTTTTCAAGAAATGTTAAGAAACAAACATACCAGAACGGAAAACCTGATTTGCTGCCCCAAAATATTGAGAGAAGTAAGTTAACGTATCAGGAGAACAACTAAAATCATATTTTATCATGGCAAAATTGAGAAACAAAAGAAAATAAATGCACATTTGACAACTTTCTGCAACTTTTTTTTTAGGCACACATTAGAACCTCCTAAGAGAATCTTTGCAACCCACCAGCTGTGAATCGCCGCTTTAGAAGGCGAGACTGATCACAGAACAACAAAGAAGAAGAGCAACCAAAAAAGCAAACAGATGGAGAAGAAAGAGGCAGACAGGATTAAAGCTGGTGAACCTGAACGAGTCAAAGACAGGAAGAAAAGAACAGAGGGAGAAATGATTAAAGAGAAAACAGAAGGAGGAGGTTTTTAGTAAAGAAAAACACATGAGGAAGGATATTGTGCAGAGGAAGCAGCTGTGACAGAGGTTACTTTCCACAAAAAAGTCAGAGATGGACTTTTTCTTTGTCCCAAAAAGTTCAATCCAAAGTCTTAAGCCCTTTCAAAAGTGATGCAAACTCACACTTACCTTTCAGACAGAACATGACTCTTCATTTATTCCTCCATTTATCTCCAAGAATGAACTCCAGCCCCTTCCTCAGCTCTGTTCCCTCTTCTTTCTGACTTTCCACCTTCTTCCTTTCCTGTCCTTTCCTACCTCTGTCCTTTCCCTCTTTCCTTTCTCTATGCCGCAAAGCCTCGGTGTTCACACACGGACGCACAGATTCTGACTAACAAACTCCTCTCTCCCGCTGCCTCTCTCTCTCCCTCTTGCCATCTCTCCTCCCCTCTCATGCACACACGCTCTGAGTGGCAGCTCGCCAACTTCCACACCACAGGAAACTGCTGTGACCCCCACTCACTCACTCTGCTTCCCCTCCCTCTCTCTCTCTCTCTCCCTTTTCTCTCCCTGTCTCTCTTTCTCTGTATCTCTCAACATGTCTCGACCATGCTGATAACCCCCTGTCATTTCTCTGCTCCAATCAGTGTTGAGCTTTAGAGAAGTAGAAGCTAAGGCATGATCTATGAGTTAAACTAGGGCTGGAAAATAAAGGCTTTGAGACTTTCAGATATTTTTACAAGACTAGAGCAAGGCAGTACAGTCCATTAATATAGTTTACGTTGATGTTTACAATAAAAAGTATCAAAGGTTTAATGTTCAGTAAAAAAAACATCAAGTACTCCAAGAGCACAAACCTCTGCATGGGCACTTCCAGCACTGTTGAGTGAGGCTACGTTTACACGGACACTCCTAAATAAAAAAGCAAAGATTTATCCTTTGTGTTTTCAAAGTCAGTCTGCGTTCAGATGGAGACGCTGGAGATGTATGAACCCGCCGTAGTGTGCATGCTGGTTCAGTAGATGGCAGTGTAGGTCTGCAGAGAGGAAGCGCTGCTACAAAACATGTACGAAGAAAAAAAATGTTCACAAACAACAATGGTGAGTAGACGCACAGAGACGCAGGAGTTTCTTTTATGGACAACAAATCAGTTCAGACAACAAATTTGTCTGGATAGTTTTGTCTGGATAACAAACTGAGCACGGTAAGCAGCCCAATCAGACGGCAGAAGCTGTTGTTGTTCTTGGTATGCAAGCGCAGTCTTCATGCGAAAGAGTATTGCGCATGCGGTGACGTCAGCGTTTCACCCTGAAACGGTCCGATTCAGGTTACACAGCGCTGCATGGAGAGTGTATTCAAAACTTTCCACTCTGGAGCACGTTTTCAAAAGTTACCGTTTTCGGACAAAACGCAAAGAGTTTTAATGTAATCACAAGGTCAAAACGCAATGAAAACAGTAAAACTGAGGCCCCATGTAAACGAAGCCTGAGTGTTACCAAGACTGTGGAAAAGTGCCTATTTCACACTGTTAACAGCACTTTAAAAATACGTAAGCTACATCCATATTTAGATCTCCACCAAATTTTAAACACATCTCCCTTGTGCCATCACCAACATTTCCTAAAAATATCATTGGAATCTGTTGAGTTATTACTAAAAATGTTGAATATTTACATTTACATATACGTTGCCCTATAACATCAGTCACTGCTCATCCATAGAGCTCTTTCACTGCACCTTCTACATATATATTGGGATGTGTTCTGTTCTTTTTTATGTTGCATTTCCAGTATATTCTTTATATTTTTTATCTTCCTCATTCAATTTGCACAATTTTCTACCTCTTTTCGTAGCTGCCTGAAGACTGAATGTGCACATTCAACTCTCTGTCTACTATCAGACTAACGTTCATTGATTATTAGTCAGAAAAACAATAAATCAGAAAGTCTGGTATCTATTATACAAAGAGCGTAACTTGCCTCAGGTCACATGACTAATATCAGATATCCTGTAATGTAACTGCACATGTAACCATCAAAACTGCACTGCAAAGACAACATACTGTTTCGGCACAAGTCAGATCAAAGTTCTGATATCTGTTATTAAATTTAGTTTTTTCTTGACAGAATTTTACTGAAAAACAAATCCTGACAGCACTGGAAATATAGGAAACCTATAAATCCTTTTAAAAATGGATCATTGTTTGAACTGAACACCACGTATCCACATTCAGTGAAATAAATATTAGTCTTCTTCGCTCAGCCCCAAAACAAGAGTCAATGATCCATACACAAAATTAAAGCTCAAAAATACTTACATACAATAGTCCAAATGAAGCTCTGAATAACAAAATTACATCATCGCACCGAGCACAAGCCTGGATGAGGATTGTGATAGTAGAGAATCTGAGCAGTCAGCAGTTCGGAGTGAGGCAGGGGGCCCCCGGCTTGAGGCCGATGCATTGTCCGCTGATCAAATATAATCGCTCTAATCCCCACAATTCAACTGTTTGCTATCAGAAGCTGCTACAAACTCAGTAAAGCCTGCAGATGGGAGACAGAAGCACTGAGTCACTATCTGTATATGAAAAATAACCCAACAGATGGCGTCTTCCTCAAGATTCTGCTTCAGCCTTGGTTGGCTTTAAAGGACATATAAGAAAACAGAAAATAGTGCATATGTGTGGGCTTTGTAATCCAAAAAAGAGATTTTGCTTAAAAGAAGCACAAAACAGAGCTAAGATTGACCCTTATGAGGGTAATAGGGTTCTAAAATATTTAAGGTTTAAGCAAACCCTTTCCTTTTCAAACCCTAAGAGCACTGGGAGTTTAATAACCAATTGGAAATCAATATACAATTAGAAATGCAGTCTACATAATGTAGACTGTGGATTTCCAAAATCCAAACAACATGAAAAAAGAGAGTGCATTAAAATAAAGTTTGGCTTGCAAGACAAGATAGCTCAATACAAAAGGGCATTGATTTCCAATAAGACCCTGTAATGGCTTTCTCATACATTGCAAAAACACAGCTGGTTACTAAGGTATAAGCTGAGAGGTAAAAGCAGAGGAAGCCGACATCAGCGAGCTTCTCATTCAATAACCTGACACTAAATTCAGAAACTGACTAGATCTTAAACTTATTCAACTGAATTCAGTTTCCAGGGGCTTTTAGCCAAAACAGTAAGATGTCAGGGCTAGCAGGGAAATGGGGATTTACCGCACCCCTAGAACAGAAACACAATACGCAAATTCCACCTTCTCTATCTCTGTCTATCTATATAGACAGACGCAAATTTCACCTCTTTTCAGAAGTATTTGATGATGCATTTTGTGAATCCACAACAGTACTAAAGCTTCCATGACAAGACACATCCGGTTAAAAATCTATAATTATACCATAATAACTTAAAAAAGATCTTTCTTCCGTTAAGCTGATGAAGTAAAGTGTTTAGAGTAATAGAGAGAAAACAATATATTTACAATGGTCTTATTTAGAAATTCATCAGAATAAAATTGGACATAATTTATCTTTAAAAGAGCAACAAAGTTTTATAAGATTTTCTAATCTCACCTGGCCTATTTGTGCTCAACTTTACAAAACCATACCACAGTAAATTTATGCTTACCAATTTCTAACCAAATACAAAAATTAGCCAGTCACCATGCATAACACATACATGCATACAAGAATGAAAATGTATGTGATTTGATAGATACTTAACTTGGCACACAAGATGGACTGTTCAACACATTCCACTGGCCCATCTGGTAAAGAGCCCATAGAAAGTGTTTGGGAGAGTCAAACCTTCCTATATGACCCTTTTCCACTGGCACGCCTTGACCTTACTCTACTCGCCCCTACTCGATTTGCAGCATGTTTCCACTAGCCTGGTACCTCCTAAAACAAGCTAGTTTTAGTACATACTCTGCTCTGGTTCTAAGCGAGCTAGGTCGATACTAAAAGATGACGTCGCTGACTGCCGGCTACTGATTGGTCAGACAATGTCGTCATTGATGAGTCATGAGCGCGACGACCTAGCATGCTAGCTACCATTAGCTTACCCTCATACGTCTTTTCTTTGGAGCTCGATTGCTCTCGTCCTCGGCTTCATTCTGTTGTATAGCTTCCAAAACTCTCCCGTGCTTCTCAATGGGTATTTCTTCTTACCACCTGCAGCCTTCTTCTGCTTTCCTTTTTTACTCGGTTTGTGACAAAAAGCCACAGACTGTTGTGCCACACTCAAAATAATGTCACCGCATTATTTTGAGAGCGGCTCAGCAGTTTACAGTGACACTGCACCCTGTTGGGCAGGCGACTGGGCCTAATGGAAAAGCAGCACAAGGCGAGTAGAGTAGAGTCGGGTAGAGTCGAGTAGAGTAGAGTAGAGTAGAGTAGTGTAGGGCTAATGGAAAAGGGCCACTAGAGAAGTTTGGAGTGTAATTCAGTTTTCGTTTAACCCTTTAATGTCTCAAAAACACAAATTACAACCAGAAAATTATTTTTTTTTGGAAATGAAATGTTTATTTTACTTTCTACTGAAATCCTAAAAAAATCAAAATTTCTAGAAAATCTAACAGTTATACTTTGTGTCTCATTTGATACATTTTTGGCAGCTGATAATCCACTTGAGGACTTAAAAAAAATCAGATTGTATTTAGTTGTTATTTTATTTATTTGTTGGTCATATTGATTAGATGGAGGTATCATAAAAGTATGTATCAAATATGATACAAAAGACATTAAAGGGTTAACAAAGAAATGTGGTCCAGATCTGATAAACTGCGACTGAATCTGTTCGTATCTATGCTAATTTCTGTACGAGCAGTCACTTCCTGCTTGTAGCTCCCACCTCCAACAGGATCTGTCTGATTAATGACATTAAATCAAGTGGATCCAACTGCATTGCAATGTTAAGTGCTGGCAGGGTTAACAGGATCTGATACTATTATCAAATCTGCTTATCAATCTCAATTATTAGTTATTGCGGTGAAGTTTTCTTTGTGAAAAAAACCCTCTTGTTTCGACGCAACCCTCCCCATGGAAGTGGCCTAGCATTTAGCACTTCCTGGCTCCCAACCCTCGGATTAATGCCTGAAATAATAGGACCGTTTTGGACTAATTCCTGCCACACTATTACTTTACTATTACAGCTCTATTGTCTGAAAATAGTTCATTTTATTTCCTGGCTAATGTTGCAATTTTTCCATGTGAATTTACATTTTTTACATTCTAAACTGACTGGCCCCACGCTCAGGGAAAAAGGGGCCCACATGCCCACCCCTGGTTTAAAAGATATGATAGTGACCCAATAAAACATCAATTGACTGACAGACACAAAACTACAATAAAAATACAACACTAGCAGAGTGCAGTTAAGTAGACTTTTTAAGAAGATACATAGTCTAAATGTGCGTGTGTTTGTGAGCATGTGTGTGTTATGAACATGTTAATCCCATCCCAGTGCTGCTGGCAGGCTATGACACGTCTGCCTCTACCAGATGTCACCAATTACCGGCTGATTAGCGCGCACGCGTGTGTGTTTGTGTGTGTGGTTGTGTGCTAGTGAGAGAGGGAGACTTTGAGCCCCTTTATTGGAGGGATAAAATCAAAAATGCCACAAACACACAACTCTGGAAATAATCAACTATAAAGCACTCACAAAACCCCCTGAGTGTGGCCCCACCTAACCAGACAATAAAACCTGAATTATCAAACCTCCACCTTAATTGGACACTATGTGGGCCAAAATCTCTTTAACTCAAACCTCCTTCATAAACCCTTGACAGAAAAAAACACTTGAGGTCAGCCTAATCACTGCTCTCATAGAGCTGTTAAAGGCAGAGAGTTGGAATTCCTTTCCTTTTCTCAACCTGTCATGTTAAAGCAATGTAAATGTGCAGTTTTAATTATTTTTCTAAACCCCTTACTGCTTGTCTCTTTGCCAGAAAAGACCAGGGTTAAGTGCTCTACGCAGAACTCTTTTCACGGGGAATTCCTTGTTAATTTTGGTCCCAAACATTTAAAGCTTGGGATCCAACTAAGAAGTTTCCTTTCTCCCCAAGACCAAAGCTTAAAAACTATAGTATATTATCCAAATTGTAAGACATAATTATGATTAGGATTGTTATTAACTTCATAAGTCATAATCGGCCTGAACAAAATATTCAGTTAAGTATTGCATTACAACACACAAACATGAGGCCTACCAAAGGTTACTGGCTTTTCTGCAGTCAACACACTTATTTTTGTTGCTTTATTTTTGCATTTTATTATTGGGATTTGTCTTGATGCCGTTGGAGCTTCGTCTTGATGTGACTGTCCAGTTAGTACAGCTGATCTTCATCTCTGTGCAACTTCCCCCAGTAAATATCGTACAAACTCTCTGCTTCATCCAAAAGGCATTTGGAAAGCTAATGTTTGAACTGCTACTCACAAAACCATAGTGGCTTAACTTTGACAGTACTTGCCCAATTGTAACAGGCTAGAGATCCAGTTTGGGACCCAAACTTTGGGAAAGGCTAAAGCAGGTTCATAAAGCTAAGTCATGTTATAGAAAAGGTCTTGGGCATGTTTAGCTGATAAGCTCTTCTTGATCCTGAAAAATCCTGAAAAAATCCTGAAAAGTATTTTATTGAGGAAAACAACAAAATTTATGGACAATGTTTATTTAGTTCTTAATATTTTTACTTTCACAAAGGAGAGCACATTTAACCTGTGTTTGCCTGTTTGTTAGCAAGATATTGCAAAACTGCTAGACAGATTTTCCAGAAATATTCAGGAGATGTCATTAATGAAAAAACGTAAAAATGACTCGATTTTGGCGGTGATCAAGATAACCACTATAAGCGAACAATCATTTTCACTCAATATCTGTCAAACTTATAACTAGAAAAGCACTCGGAGAGCACAGACCTCCGCCAGCACCACAGTCCTCATCCATATTGTGATTTTTACCATAAATATTAGTCCTACCTTCATTTCATGTAAATATTTAGATTCCTTGACCATGAAAACATACCATTAGCAATTGGATTCATAATGATATCTATTTTAGTTCAATAGTTATTCACGAAAATCGCATTTTTCGTCATGGCGGCCAGACGCCGATCCGGATCAACACCAAAATTGAATCATTCTTTCCTTTTACCATGCTGAACATTTCCTGAAAATTTCATCAAAATCCATCCATTACTTTTTTGAGTTATTTTGTTCACAGACGGACAGACAGACAGACGGACAGACAGACAGACTCTCCCGAAATCATAACCTCCTTGGCGGAAGTAATAATATCAACATAAGTCCAGTTGCGTGTGGCAGGTTTTAGGGTCAAGGAGTCATATTTTGAGGGTTACTTCATGGATCCATTGCTTATTGGGTAAAAGCAATATGTCAGCCACTTTGGCAGAGGTTTAAGCTGTCAGAGAGCTGAGTTATTTTATTTTAGATATATTTGGGACTTTTTTAACCCTGACTGAGAGGGAAAAGGAAGTAGTGTAGAGGAAGACAAATGGGCCTGAGGTCAGGTTAGAGGCTCAATATATGTTAACTGATTGCACCCCGATAGTGGCTATCCCCTTTTTAGTTATATCAGTTTTTAAGGTTGAAACAAATGTTTTTGTTCAGGAGTTTCATTTCCAGACACGGGCTAAACGTGTCCTTAGGATAAATGGTAGGTCCATGCTGCAGCTACAGAGATCATAAACACAGCAAACAGAGTCATTTAAACTGAACACTGTTGTCTTTGTTTAAAACATAGTTTCTGTCTCCAACAGGACACCATTTGAAGTGCTGAATCATGCCAACAGCCTCATATTAGACTAAATTTTGTTTACAGAGCGGACAGAGACAGACTTTCATTCCTTGGCATAGGTAATATATCAACATAAGCCCAACTGCATGTGTTTTAGGTCAAGAGCATATTTTGTGGGTTAAATCCATTGCTTATTGGGTAAAGCAATATGTCAGCCACTTTGGCAGAGGTTTAAGCTGTCAGAGAGCTGAGTTATTTTATTTTAGATATATTGACTTTGTATTCCTGACAGAAAAACACACAGTGTAGAGGAAGACAAATGGGCCTGAGGTCAGGTTAGAGGCTCAATATATGTTAACTGATTGCACCCCAATAGTGGCTATCCCCTTTTTAGTTATTATCAGTTTTTAAGGTGGAAACAAATGTTTTTGTTCAGGAGTTTCATTTCCAGACACGGGCTAAACGTGTCCTTAGGATAAATGGTAGGTCCATGCTGCAGCTACAGAGATCATAAACACAGCAAACAGAGTCATTTAAACTGAACACTGTTGTCTTTGTTTAAAACATAGTTTCTGTCTCCAACAGGACACCATTTGAAGTGCTGAATCATGCCAACAGCCTCATATTAGACTAAATTGTATCTTAAACATGGTCAGTAGCTCGGTGCTCTACACAGTGCTACAAAACCACAACATGTTGTTACCGTCAGCTGTGAGCTCTGCGTCACTGCGAGATAAAAACTAAATAACACACACAGATAAGATGTAAGCTTGTTGAAGCGATAAAGTGAATAAAAGTAAAGACAACCACGAGCTGGCGATATCACACACTTGAAAATAGGTCTAAACAAAACTACATACTGGTACTCACGAATACTGTAAACGGATGGTAAACAATCAACAAGTACTTACAAGTCCAGATAAAGAAAAACATGATCCTATGATTCACCTCTCACATGACATAATCATAGCATTCTGACATATGCTCAGGTGAACTACAAATCTCAACTTTGGGTTGCCTTAAAAATACATGAGAGCATACTGTTCAGTTTGACGAGCATCAACCTGTTGGTCAACCAGTTAGTCTTGTCTAATCAAAAATCTCATTGGTCAGACAACTGTAGGCTCAATCCATGACTTACAGAGGAAGAGAGATTTTTTGTGCTTTATACATATATACATACATTTGTTTACCACAAGCAAAACACACAGTAAAGCTAAATCTCTGAGCTGTGGCTCAAAGCCCTCTCACTTTGACTTGAAAAATTATTGACTTGCATTCCTGGACAGAAAAATTAGTTTTAATGGTTGAATATTAAGCTTGATTAATTCTGACTTCTCAGAGAAGCACAGCCAGTGGCTCAAATGTGGGTATAAAAAGGTCATCAGGTTGAAATGTCTTATTCCTGTTCAAAGTGTATGACTAATAGCAATATTTTTTTAGTTTTAAACAAGTTTTTGAAAGACTTCTAAACTATTTGTATCCTCATTTTTATGGAAGGTGGTCTAATAAATTTGTTAAGCGCTGTATTTACTAATTAATTAATACATTTTCTTATTTGAAAAATATATATATATACTGTGTTTATTAATCTTTTTCTGAGCTGATTATCTTTGCTAAGGATGCAAGTTAAAGTCTGCTCTAAACTTTAAATTGTAAATTCATCCAAAGCTCTGTCAAAACTCCTGATACAGAGATGGTTGGCCTTGTCTGATGTCTTGGCCCCATACTTGTCATGTGTACCATTGCATTTTTGTTTCTGGGTTATTTTTGATTGTTGGTTTGTTGTTGATGTTTTTCTTTTTTTAAATAAACTGAAATTTCAGTAAGTATATTTTGTAACTTAACATTAATTAGAATAAGAGAATATATTCAACATAACTATCTGCTGGTCACTTCATTTCATGAATTAAACCAACTTTGGACCTGAACAAATCGAATCGGTCTGACGCAACATATAGCCACATTACTTGCCAGTTATATTTAAGTTAGGCGTCTTTTCATTAAAAAAAAGAAAAAAGAAAAAAAAAGGCACTCAATAATCTGTGTTGTGTATAAAAGGCAGGCCAACCTGCAATAATTACAAGTGAGAGGTGGGAAAACACTATTCAGGAAGGAATGTACTGCATACAGAGACCACAAGCTAGGTAAGGAAAAATAGTGCTTTAAAGAATAAAAAGAGAGGCTGTAGGATCTTTTAAAAAGAAATACTCTGAAAAGTTATTCTTGTGATCTTTTGTGTTTTCACATCATTTGGAAACTGCAGGTGCACAATGGTTAGCTCAGATTCAGACGTTTTAGAACAATGATTATGTTCAAAATAACTTATCATGCTGCATAAAACTTGTTATATTTACAATTAAATTCATATAAGTGTGCAAGCCCTGCACGTCACTGACCTGGAGATTACGTGCTTTTGAAAGTCTCCAACTGACTGGTGGATGACTGGTGCACATTCAACCGTCCAAGTTTTTGCAGTGTTGTTACAGATCAACAGCCCTATCCCCTGAATTGTCTTGGAAAATCATGCATGCTTACTATAAACACGAGCTGTGGACCTCCAGCTGCTTCAAAGTAAAATGATGTTCTCCAATATGATCCATCTACCACCCTTCTTTATCGCATTACAATACCAGCATGTATGGATTACATCTCGTAACACAAAGGTAATAAGATACCTTCACTATGGTGATAAGGTGGGATTTGCATGTCAGAGATTTGTTTTTTTTTGGTAGGAAACACAAGATAATGCGATTTAGCACAGGATTAAATTCAACTTCCACGTTTGGCAGGCTTTGTGGGGTATTCACTGTACAGTAAGTCTGATCTGGGATCAGCATGTACAGACATAAAAAAGGAGGTTATGGGGGTTGAGGAGAAAAATAGGACTTACCTGGAAAATCACAGAACCATTGTCAGCACATAGAAGAAAAAGAGAAAAAGACCGTCAGAACAGATGAATCTATACATTATTTAAGCATGTGATTTGTATGTAAACTCCTTTTCCTGTGTACAGTAAGAGTGTGTGTGTACGCTCTGGGCTGTAGGCCACATCACCAGATTTTCCTGTCTGCCCTGTAATGAGCATTTGCTGATTTATACATCCCATCTCCCCTTACAGCGAATTATCATCTGCTAATCTGGGTTTATGCACTGAACACTGAATGATGACCAGTGCGCACCAGTGTGTGTTTAAGAGCAATGTGTGTTCAACTGCTCCAAGCCTTGCAGAAGCTTCATATCCCTTAAAAATAACATTTTAGAATAATTTGCTTTCTTTTCTAATGTTCCAAATTTGTCCTGTATATTCTAAAAAGACAAAAATTCAGACATTAACTTTTCTAACAGGATTAATCCATAAACACACCAGTAATGTGGCCCAATGTGGCTTCTACAACACTGGTGTATCAACTTAAATATTCAACATTTAGGTCAATATGTTGTTGACCTAAATGTGTTGATAAAGGTCATAAAACCCAGTGACATAATGTGGAAGCATCGAAAACAAATGCCACACAAGTTGTGCCAAATTCCAAAATCCCTCAATCTCCCTCATCACATGTTAACACAGTACGCCTGTACACGCCAACAACAGAAATCTTAGTGACTTTAAATCAGAGCCATGGAGTTCAGTCAGTCACTGCACAACAAATAAACAGCACAAACTACAAGACGCAGTAAGGTAATCATGCAGAGCAGATCCTTGGCTGATGCATAGGCCACATGCCCCAGGCCAAACTACTGCTCAAGATGGTTCACCGGGATTGTCATTATGCATGCAAGCAGTATTTTAAAAGATTTCACCATGAAAAGAGATCAAGATGTTTGAAGCAGACTGGTCAGGTCAGTCTGTTTACTGTCAATATGGAAAATAAGGCAGAGAAAGGAGGAGTAAACAGAGGGAAGAGTCTATCTTCACTTTGCAAGCAAGTGCAGGACAATATGACCTGAAACCTAAATCATAGATTTATTTTTGCTCTTTATGTAATGGTATTATATTGAGGTATTATGAGATTAAAAGGGATCATGCATTTAAATGCATGTTCAAGTGTTACAATCTCCTCCTTCCCCTAAAACAAGCCAGTGATGCCAAAATCTGTGGACTGCATAGGTTCACAAAAGCTTTAAAAAGTCTCTGTGCATGTAGTTCTCAGTATGCTGTAGTTTGTAACTTAATCTATGTTTCATTTAAATTTAGCTTTTCTTAGCTTTGTTAAACAGGAACAAAAACACCCATATTGCCTAATATGGCTGTTCATTAATTTAAGTATTTGACAAAGCATACAGAAGATGACTTATACTTCAAATAATTGTTTGGAATTTTTTTTCAGGTCATTAATTTGTCTGAGTTTTAGCAGTGCAACAAAAAGCAATGTGTGGATATACTTGCTGTTTTTCCTTGCATCAGCTGTATGTACCTGCACACAACCCATGTTATTGCTGGGTACGATTAGAGGGCACAGCCACAAAAAAGGCTAGCCTGTACAGTATATAGGTTGTTGTTTTTCATCATCAGGTAAAAAAAATCATCAAATGAATTTAACTGAAAACTGATTTAATGCAAACAGCCCGACACAAACATACCCAACTAAAACCACCTGGTAACACAGTCACTGGGTGACCCATTACACCACACTTTTGATCATGAGTTTAATGGGTCACGCATTGACTTCAAAAACTGAGCTAAAACATTAGCTGACAGCTTACTGGAGATCTCTGAGCCTGTGAATTATAAAAAAAAAAACATTTAATTCTGGTGTAGACTTGGTTTATCAGTTAGCCTTTAAAACGTTTTATCATTGTTCTTGCTGCACTGTGGACTGAACTTCTCTGCCTCTAGATTAAGGACCTGCTTACACAGAGACACTGTCACCTAAAACACAAAAGTTATTCATTTGCTTATTCAAACTCAATCCACATTCAGATGGAGACACCAGAGCAACTGAAAATGCTGTAGTGTGCATACCAGTCCAGTAGATGGCGATGTAGGTTTGCAGAGAAATGGCGCTGTTACAATACATGTATGAAGAAGAAAAACTTTTCACAAACAACAAGAAGATGCAGGAGTGTCTTGTCTGAACAAGAAATAAGTCCGGACAACAAATCTCTTGTTAATAGTTTTGTCTGGATAACAAACCGAGCACAGTAAGCAGCACACGTTACTTGGTAGATGGCCAAAGCTGTTGTTGTTCCTGGTATGCATGTGCAGCCTTCACGTGAGGATCCGGTGACATCAGCATTTCACCCTGAAACGCTCTGTATCTCTTCTACATGGAGCCGAAACAAATTTGTTTTTAAAACTTTACACTCTGTCTGGACGCTGGTTTTAAAAGTTCGTGGATTTAGGCACTTCAGACTGTTCTTGTGTAAACGGAAGGCCAAAACGCAATGAAAACTGTCTGTTTTAGGCTGAAAACAGAGCTGTGTAAACACCACCTAATACTGCTGGTTATGTAGTAGGGCTGGACGATATTATCTAATCTCAGTATGGAAATTAACTGAAGCTCTTACCTCAATTATGATTAACGAGAGATTATTTTATGTTATGCCAGAACACTTTGGTGGTGTTACAGATGGTCGTCCAATTGGTCTTCCTGAAGTATTTACACTCAACTTCGTTTGCTTGATGTCCTCTGCACAGAATTCAAAATGTGCCCAAACAATGGAGATTACATTTTTCTTGGCTACAAGATCCTCTGATAGATTGGCACATGTCTCCATGTTGGCAGAACATCCTTCATTCTTGGGGAAAGTGAACGCAGACTGTATGGAGGGGCATGGCCACATGATTTACACAGGAAAAATTACCAAAAGAATCTACATGAGTAAAATTACTTCAATTAGAGAGTCTAAATGTGTATATGTTCGATTATATGTTGATGAATTTCCCAGCCCTATTTAGCCCCATGTAGCATTTTGGGTCTCACAGGACATGCACAGCCTACGTGCTGATCCAACGCCGAGGACACTTAGCAGCCAACATGTGTCCCAGTCCCAAAGTTAACAGCAGGTATAGCCCTTGGTTTAGAGTATTTACAGCAACTGCTTTGACCACAATCAGAGCAACAGCTCCATTGATTCATCAGTGGATACTAGGGATGGGATGAAATATCGTTTGGCAATATATCTCAATGCAGTATGTGACGAAACGCATCGAGTTTGAAAAAAATGGATCGCAAAATAAAGACGTCACATCTGGCAATAGCGCATGTGGCCAGAAGTGACAACAACAAACATTAGCACCAACTACCTTGCCTCCAAAAAGCTGAATGATGGAGTCGAATGAGGTAAAATGAGGACGCTCCGCCTGGATACAAGTCATCTGTCTGGCAGTATTTTGGCTTTCACATTAAAAACGACAAAGACAGCGAAAACGAGCCTACTGCTCGTTAGCATACACTCTCTAACCTCTCTAGGGTTAGAGAGAGTGTTATTGTTTGTGTTTGGCCTGTTAGGCCTTGTGTTTTCCTGTGTGCAACTCAAACAAAAATAAATAAGTTGTAATTACACAGTAATATTTTTTCTTTTTTACTTTTTTGATACTGTATTGTGACCCGGGCATATCGAGGTGCAGCGTATCGTGAGTTTAAGTGTATCGTCCTATCCCTAGTGGATACACACCAGCAGTTGTTTCAGCCATGGGGTAGAAAAGTCAAACTGCTGCTTAAGACTGATTGTTCATTCCAGCACATTGACATCATTAAGGCCCTGACAGATTGACAGATATGCTTGCAATGCCAACACTCACTTAACATTGTTATTATTGGCACTCCTCACTAATTCACTACTGAAGTGCAAATGATACTGCCATAAAAATAATGACAGGTTATATGAAGTAACATAGGGTGCATAGTAGGGCATAGTAGTCACCTTATGCGACATTGGAATATCAGTTCAAGCATGGGGTAAAAATCCAGACAAGGTGTGTAATTAACATTAAAATATAAAACTAAAAAGCACTCGGAGAGCACAAACCTCTGCCAAGGTAGCTCACATATTGCAGTTACATTTATGAGCAATGGTTCTGTGATAAAGTCACCATCATAATGATTCCTTGACCCTGAAAACCCACACCTAGCACTCGTAATCATGTTGATATCATTATTAGTTAGACAGTTATTGAGAGAAAACGATTGTTCGCTAATGGCAGTTATCTGGATCACCAACAAAATCTAATAGCTTTTAAGTTGGGGCATTAATATCATCTCCTGAAATTCTCAGCAAAATCCGTCCACAATAGCTGCACCTAGTTTGCCGGGAATAAAAAGACGATGAAGGCAATCAGAGGAAATGAAGGGCTGGCAAAAGCACTCCGAGCAAACAATGACAAAGACGAAATATCTGAGGAAAGCCCCCATGGAAGCACTTTGGGCTCCTCTGTGTGTCATATGCAAAGTAACTGGAACATAACATTTGTCAGCCTTTTACCCACCCCAATCATACTGATAACGGAATGTCTTCAATTAGAAATGTGTATGCTAAAAAAACAATTGAGAGTGAATTTTGTGAAAAAAGGAAGCCCTATAAAATAGTTCTGTTTTTACATAACAGCTCTTTCCTCTATCAGGTACAAAAAAATGTAAAATGTTTAAGTGAAGTGAGCATGTCATGCAATACACTAAATCCTTACGGTTATCCTGAGAGCTTCAGATAGAAAGCTGGTGATTTGCTCACAGCAGGAAGAATTAAACTAATTCTGGATGGTTACAGAGCATTTCCCAGACTGTATTAAATCTTTACAGCTTCCTGACAGTCTGGTTTCTGACAAGCTCCTAATGCCGCTTGCAGACCACTGCTGCATATCACACCCTGCTCTCCTTTCTCTTTGCATATTAATATTGGAAGAAACACAAGAAATGGTGTAAATACAAGAAATCAAAAATTTGGAAAAAAAAGAAAAAAGCATCCTAAGTATATTATTTAATAGACGGATATTTCAACCTTTCAGTTTGATACTAAATATGGTATTATTTCTTGCTAGTTTACACATCTGTAATCTAACATATCAAGCTGTTATGAAAGGTCATTTCAATACACATTTAAAACAATCAGTTTGTAGGAGCCTGTAGATAAGATCATGAATGAAATACTTTTATGGAGTCAGTTGAATTTACAAGCCAAAATGTCATACTTTTCCAGGCTTCTACTGCTTATGCATCAGAATTTTAGGAGAAAAGGGCAGACTAGTCTTGATAAGCCTCATAAAACTGGAGAAGTTTCTGCTTTACTGGCGAGTAATCTACAATATATTTAGCTCCACGAAACAACCACAAAAAGCATGTGCTTTTCTTTCCTGTCAAATATCAGTCTTGAACCAAATTGATTCAAATTTGTCCAGTCTTGCAGTACAGCCAGTCACATTCTGTCTAACAGCCAGCTCTCTTGTACATGATTGGTTCAGAGCTGTCCCAATGGGAAAGCCAACCTGAGCCAAACAGGAAACACTCACTAGTGCGACCGCTGCCTAGACAACCAGGGCAAACACCCAACCAGAGAAACTGGAGGCCACGCTAAAATTGCAGGTTTTGGAGCCACACGCTCTCATTTCAAGGCTAAATATACACACAGGCACGGTGCACTGCTGCTCGTGGGTCTTGTAATGGGTCCTGGCAGGGAGGACTAGATGTTATAAATAAATATTTCATATTCAAAGTGAAGACGTTTCCTCTGTGCGGCATTCTCATAGTGTGTGTCTGCTTCTGTTTGAGCTATGGAGGGAGCAGTTTTACACTGACCTGTCTCTGACACTGACTCAGTCTTACCATAATCTATATAAAGATAAAGACTGTGTGTGACAGAAAAAAAACAAAAGTGTGTAAGAAAGAAAAGGCCAGTAGAGAAGTAAGTAAAGAAAGTAAACAAAAGTCTACAAGTCAATTAAACAATGTGTGTCTGTTCAAACCCTCCTATTGATCTCCTCATTTATTCTCAACCCCGCTGTTAGCTAATATAATTAAAATCAATAAACATGTCCTTCTTCCATTAATATTAACGAGAAAATACTTGGTTTGAATAGACTGGAATCAATGAATGGATCTGCCTCCTGACATTAACAACATTAACAGAGATAATCAAACCCATGAACGTTTACCAATACAGCTGTTTCTGCAGTCTGAAAACATACAGCTCTTAATAATAAGTCTATTTTTGGACCTTTCAAAGGCTTTAACACTGCTGATCATTCAATTTTTGCTTTCAAAGATGTTTAAATATGGATTTCATGGCCATGTTCATAAGTGGCTGAAAGATTATGTTAACAACAGAATGCAAAATGTTGTATTTATGGTCATGAGTCACAGAGAAGCACTATTCAAAATGCTGTTCCTCAAGGATCAATATAATGATTTGTTATTACTTATTTATGTTCATGACATTGCCTCAGGATCAGATTTTCAATTCCCAACACTCTTTGCAGATGATACATTCTTGCTGATCTAAAAAAGGGATTTAACATCTCTCATTGACGTCTTAAATAAAGATCTTTATAATTACTCAAATTGGTTTCAAACAAATAAGTTGTCTTTAACTGCCAACACTCACTCAAATAGGAAATATCTGTTTATGCATTAGCCATATTCAAATAAATATTTTTTTGTCAATATCAATAGTTTTGTGATAAAATTATTGGCATATAAAAATACAAAGTTCATGAAGTTTTCCTCTTAATACTCATATCAGTGATGATAAAGTTACAGAGCAAAAGTTAAAATCCATATAATTATCAGTTATTTTAAATCTGTATGGCACTTTGATGGTGTTAAAAGCAAGTTAAAAATGTAAAATTACTTCAAGTAGTTATATAAAAAAAGCTGTGCAAAAATTGTTGACCAAATTAGTGCCAAAAGTTATTTATTATTTTAACGGGTATACTCAGATGAATATCTGAAGCTGCAGCATTTCTGAAATGTCGAGTGCAGCTTCTCCTTTTTGACTTTGAGAAAAATGTAAAGACTTCAAAACATTTTAGCCATGTGCTGCCCTGAGCTGTTTTAGGAAGGGGGCAGGTTCAGAGGTGATGGACTGACTAAGAAGTATAGAGATGTGCAATAAATGACAAGCTTCACATTCCTGTGAAGCAACAGCATGAACGCTGGTTTGTCCCACATGGCTAATAAGGCGCTTCAGTTCACCACATAGATGCACTAAAATATGTGTTTGGATTGTGTTTTCAAAGTATAAGTCCACAAAATAATGACTGGAAATGTAAAATCTTGTTTTAAACTAAGACTTTGGCCTGTTACTCTGTCGCATCTCTATGGTTGTTTTGGATGACACACACGTATAATTGTTGCTCATTCTCGTCAAGGAAAAATAAATCAGATTAATTAGGACTCAAAACAAATCAGTCTTTCTTTTGCATTACATAACTAGGTCAGTGTTTCAAATAGGTGTTAGTTTGTATCCTCTTTTTTAAATTTTTAATTACTGAAAAAATCAACAAGTTCAGTCCAAATGCCTCTGTGTTCTCTAACCAATCGGAGCAATAAAATATGACCAGGCAAAGGACCTACTTCTGGTTGGCATGATCTTGTAGCTAATATAATCCATTCATAAATAACATGAACAGTGGTCTTCTTTGTTAAAAACTGAAGCATGTGTGAGAAAATGCCTCACTGGTGTTTATATCCACTTCTTATAAGAGAAAACAAAGTATATTTTTAACTTGCTTATTTGGCAAAGTGGTTCTAAAGTGGTGAGTTGGGACCCACAAGTTAGTGAAAGAGCAGTTTTTAGTTGGTTTTAGTGGGTTGGAAAAGAAGATTAAAGTCATTTCTGCATTAGAGCCCTGAGTGGACATACAAATAAATCAATGTTTTTTAAACTACTGACAGTACAGTTTGTTGATCAGTCATTAAACTATGACCACTGACAGGTGAAGAGAATAACACTAACTTTTCATCAGGTACTTGTTCGTGGGCGGGATCTATCAGGCAGTAGGTGAACATTTTTGTTCCCAAAGCTGATGTGTAAGAAGCTGGAAAAATGGGCAAACTGTGATGGTTATTCAGCTGTGTCAGAGGATCTCCAAAAATGCAGCTCTTGTGGGGTGTTGCGAGTCTGTAGAGGTCAATATCTATCAAAAGTGGTCCAGGGAAGGAACAGTTGTAAACCAGCGACAGGGTCATAGGCGGCCAAGATTTAATCTATGCACATGCACAATTTACAACAAACAATTAAGTATGGAAGCTTTCAGTTGGCATAGATCTTAATATTTATTTTGCTCTATTTTCATGAAAATGAATACATGTAGTTGCTTTCTTAAGATCCCTCTATGATCACACATCTCTTTTCTTGGCTTAGCGAACTAAACAGCCAACATGTATGTTAAAATAGGAAACTAGGTCAAATAATATGTATGCATGCATGTCTTCTCTGGGGATGGGAGTTAATAAGAAATGTATAATGTCATCATCATTTCAACTTATCTATTTGCACACTGATTCTCTTATTAAATTCCCAGGATTTCTGAATGAACCACTGCCAGCCTTCATAGTAGCTTTTCTATGTCAGCAACATCACACACATGGTCCTCCTAATGTGTAATGCTGCGCTGAGATAAACTTCAGTATGTTGCTGGTGATTCCTCCCTTGCTTAAAATCTCACAGTTGATGATGCTGTCCTCATATTGTATAATTAAGCCACGATTTGGACCTGTTCTGTCTCCTGTCTACATGGCACACAAAACTAAGTTGAAGGCACTGTTAAACATGTTTTAACTGGTTCACCACTGGAACCAGTTTTTCTCTCATCCTCTTCAGGTTGCTCTGATTAGTTTTTTTTTATACATGTTGTTTGTCCTCCCTCTTTCTTTAGTTGTGTTTGGTTCTATTTAAGTTCCAGTAAGAAACAAATTGTCTAATGAACCAAAACTTCATCAGAAATGTGATTTTCTTTTCCTCATAAGGAGGGGCTGGTAGGTCCTACCACTATTACAAAGGAGACCCACTGGTTTAGAGCACAGAAAATCTGACACATTCTGACTTCATCTACTCAGCCAGTCAGATTACAGTGCATGATGATAACCGATTTCTAATGAAGCACAAATGCCCCTGCTCATGTAGGCCAAACAGACCTGTCATTGCATCTGACACAACAACACCATGAGCCAAAGTTAATCAAGAAAGTCTTACGACTACAGTTCAGGAGCAGCTGTCTCTTTTTCCATTCCAGCTAGAGGTCTGGCTTCCATTACAGCTATTGTCCCCTGACTCCTATTGACACCACTGACCAGTTACACACACGCACACTATCGGCTTAAGACATTATTAATAAATAATAAGACTAATCTAGTAACACAATACCCTTAATGTACCGTTAGAAGAACAAATGGCAACCTTACCTCAGCCAAGGAGTTAAAAGTCTAATAAAAGAAAACGATGGTCTGACCGATTAGACATGCAAGTCTCCATACAAGCGCCCCTATCTTCTCCCTGGCACCAAACTATTTTGCTCCCATCACCACCAGCCTGTGACATCACCAAACCTGTGACATCACCAATTTCCTGCCAGATGCATCATTGTTTAACTATCATGCACACAAAGTGCCATTTGACCGCCCCTCACTGTCCAGCTGATCCTGGACAACTCACGTCCGCTCTCTATAGCAACCAGGAAGTGCCAGGGACGTGGAGCCGGGGAACAAGAGGCCATAAAAAGACAGTGACCCACTTCTTGCTTTGCCTGTGCATGTAAACAAGCCACTCAATGGCTTCCTGACTAAACACAAGAACAAAAAATCCATTTAAGAAACAGTGGGACAAGTTGTGATGGGGCCAGGTCGTAAATACTGCAGACACAAAATATGAAGATTTCATGAAAATTTCAGGGTAACCTTCCTGATTATTCTGATTTGCTTGTTTGAACTTGCTCGTCTCATCATAACCCCCACAGCTGGGGGTCAGTCAATGGAGGGTTAGGAAAAGGAAAATACCTGACAGAATGCATGGTAACTTTAAGGTACATCTAGGTGCAAAAAGCACTCTGTTATTTAATGATATTTACAAAAAAATAAAGCAATAATCCCTGCTTTTTCTTACAAAATCCTAAAAACTTTCAGAGAAACAGTCTCATTATATTCACAGAGACTGTCCTGGTAGTAGGGCTGGACGATATTACCTAATCTCAATATCACGATTTATTGAAGCTCCTACTTTGATTACAATTAATGAATGATTATTATATGCCATGCAGGAACAAATTAGTAGCGATACCGATGGTGGTTAATGCAGCCTTCCTGCAGTATCAACTTAACGTCTTTCTGCTCGATGTCCTCTGCACAGAATCCAAAATGTGCCCAAACAACGGAGACGGTATTTTTCTTGGCTACAAGGTCCTCAGATAGATTGACACTTGTCTCCTCCATGTTCATGGCACGTCCTTGGCTCTTGGAAAAGGTGAACAAAGACTGTATGGAGGGGGCGCACCCACTTGACTTACACAGGGAAAATAATCAAAATAATCAACCTGAGTAAAATTACTCTGATTACAGGGGTTAAATGTCGATTTTGATTATTTTTTGATTAATTGCCCAGCTCTACCTGGTAGCAGGACATAAGCATCATTACACCCTCCACTATGCACACACTAATTTTCCTGCATATTACATGCTGCTCTTGAATAAGATAACCCTAACTTGAGCAAGAATGAATAACTCAGCCTGAAATTATACACAAACAGTTCATACCAAAAAGTTCAGGACTTTTTATAGTTTGTATGCCAGTGAGAAGTTGGGCTGAACGATTTGAGAAAATAATCTAATTGCGATATTTTTCCCCAATGTTGCAATTGCGATTTACTCTAGGATTGTTTTAATGTTCCTCATCTTATGTATTCTTAAAAACAAACATAAGCAGTAGATAGTTTTATAGTATAACCAATATGACATTAAATCAATCTAAGGATAAAAGATTTGAGAAAAAGTGGAAAAGTGAAGAACAGAAGCAAAATAGGTATGAAATTGTAAAAAAAAAAAAAAAAAAAAGGCAAAAAAAGGCAAAAAAATTCAAAAGTGACTAGGGAAAATTGACTATAGCAGCAAAATTGGGATACAATTTCAAAAACCATGTAAAAATTCCAAACTTGGTCTGACAGTGGCCAAAAAAAAAGTTGAATAGGAGCAAGATAGGCATAAAGTTGTAAAAACTGGGTTAAAAAAGGTTAAAATAGGCATGAAATTGCAAGAAACTACATCACAATGCCAAAATGCTCAACATATTTTGGGTTAAAAATATTGCATTTGTCATTTTTTTTGACAAATTACTGTCAAAAAATTGTGTGCGATTTGAAAACAGCAACAAGCCATATTGCGATTTAATCTAATTTGCAATTAATTGTTCAGCCCTAGTGAGAAGCACTTAGTTGTTTTGTGACAAATGCTCAAACACCTAAAAACATGCTGAAAATTCCCCCCAACTTCTTACTGACCATTTATGTACAATTAAAATCCACAATATTTTGACATTTTTTGATATTTTTCCGATAACGGTATAAACAAATGAGTAATGAGCCAACGGAAAAAACAATGATCATCTGTAAACTTCATATAGATGATTATGATTGAAAAACTAGAAACTTTGGTGTTTATTCAAAGAAAAATATCTAACTTTGCACAAATATGTCCGCATTACATTTTCACAAGTAATGCTGCATTCACATTATAAACTAACCTGACACACCAGATTGACCATTCAATATAATTCTCTTGTCCATCTCAGAAAAAGCCCATAGAAAGTGTTTGTGAATGGGCAGAACATTTCAAAAGCATATCTGGCAGGTGATTGGACAATCATTCCACCAATCACATTCATTACAGGCCAATCAGATGATGCAGTTTTACACTACAGCAAAACATAAGTCACAAAATAAAACAAAACATGTCAGAAGTGGAATTCAGTAAATATTTGTTCCATCTGGAAATGCTTTCAGTGCTGTTAATTGTTTTTCAATTAACAAAAAAAAAAATGTGGTCCAGCTGTAATAGCTGAAGCTGTTAGCATCTTTGCTAATCTGTACAAGCAGCCTCTTTCTGCTGTTGTCTCACACATATCTTCCACCTATTACTGCTTTAAAGGATTCTGATCAGGCTGTGCCACTATCGCTGTGAACTGGAGCTTAAATCAAGCTGATCCAGCTGCACTGCAAGGTTAATAAAACATAGATTACTATAACATTTTGGAAATATTTGGGGTGGGTTGCATCTCTGACGACAAACAGCATCAATTGTTCATCCTGATTTTACCAGGACCTTTGATTCGAGTACTCTGGTATAAACAGAGTAAAGTTGGGATGCACCTTTGATTCAGAGATAAAGGATGAGCACAAGTAATTTGTCAAAAAAAATGACAAATGGGAGGGCACTGTTGATTAGACTCATATGAAGGGACTTGTGAGGTCTTGTGCATGTAATAAGGCCATGGCACACATGCATGCTCACCAGAATATTCATTTCTGCTTGTTGGCTAACATTACGTCATATGATTAAACAAAGCATTGCATGAGAAGCTAATGTTTTCAGAAGCGTATGTGTAACAAATCATGGATTTAATTTCAACTTTTCCTTCCCAATCTCACCAGTTTTGTGCTGAGGCTTGTACACCCAGTCGTCTTCATCATCCTCATCCCTGTCCACGGTGTGAAGGTGAGTATGCGAGAGTGTGCGACGATTGTTGACGGCGTGGAGTTCGCTCTGACTGTGGAAGATGCGTCTGTTCTGGCGGGAGAGGTTGGACACGCTGAGCCAGCTGAGAGCTCGAGAAAGACCTGCAGGTTTCTCCTTTCGGAAAGATGCAGATCTCCTGTCTCCTCTCATCCTCATTCAAGGAAGGTTCAGCAGAAGATGTCAAGATGTTGAATCACAATGTTTTAGGACTCAAGGTTAATCCTAGGGAAATTATTCCAGGGTGCTGATCCATAGATTGAACAAAAATGAAAACGTATGTAGTCCAAACATTTCTGATTGCTGAATCCAGATTAAGGGGCACATATGTCAGAGTGCTTCATACTTTTCATATGTTTGGGAAAAATATGACAGATTTCAGGGAAGTTGCTCCCTCATCTTGTTTTCATAAACTCTGAAAGGTGGGTCTGTCCAGGTTTAGGTTTAGACCACAGCGTGGACATCTCAGCTTCAGAAGCCAAACTTAAATTACTGTTGCTCTCCTTCTTTTTCTTTGTTTCTAAAGACTTGGCATGATTCTTCAACCAAACAGAGTGAGTTAAGAAATCCAGCAGACTGAGAAAATCACCACCCCGCTGCAGCACACACTCATCAGTTGGCTGTGATGTTCCTTCATGAGTCATCTCCAAGATTTCCTAATCACATTTCAATACCTTTCAATCACAGTTAAGTCAGCGGTTGTTGTTTACGATGTGGTGCCCTTGAGTGTCGTTATCTTCAGTTGTTAGCACACACCAGCTGACACACGTCGTCTTAGCACCGAGCGGGAGCAGCAGGATCCAGCGTCCCTGGGTCTATTCCCAGCCTGATGAAGTTACATCCAAACACACTCGCATGTGAAATCCTCTCGCCACAAGTTCCAAATAGAGATCCTCTATTATGTTTGTGTGTGTGCAGAAATGCCAGAGGGGAAAGATGACGCCGCTTCTCAGGGCTCTTGGAGAATTTCACCCAACTTCTTGTCAACAGTTTAGACCTCTTCCTCTGTGCTGTCTTACACACTATCAGGTGAGCTGTGTCGTCATCCTCAGAAGAATCATTCAAGGTATGCTCTTGTAAAAAAAAATCCAAATGTTGGCTTTTGTCTGGATCTAAATCTTCAATCAGCTGATTTGCATGAGGTAAAAAAGCTGGAAGGCGAGCCCACACCTGTTAAACACGTGACGCGACGACAGACGGGCTGATAAGAAATATTTGTGCTGGTGAGCATTCCCTGAACTCCTCAAGAGTGTAAGTGTATGTGTTGTGGAGTTAAGATTACACCCAACCCCAGTGGCCACGGCACTGAAATCTGAGTCAGCCCGTCCCTTCTGCCTTCCCTCGCTGCCTCGTTCCCTCTGTTTTCTGTGATCCCTGCCCCTCCCTCACCTCCGTTTGCTGACAAGACTACCTCTCCTCCCCCCTTTCATCACACCTTTTTTACTGCTACTGCTTCTGTTTGCTTCCCTCGATAGCCATTTAGTCCAGATCCCTGCAGGTTTTTACTTTGGAGCAACAGAAAGAATATTTAACAGAGTGTATTTAAATACTTTAAGGGCAAAAATAAGGTGCAAATGATGTTCACATTAGTTGCCAAACAGGATAATGCCCCTGTCAAGTGTAATGTCAATTTATTACCAGGAGGGCAACACTGTACAGCTCAGTGAGCAGAGAAGGCAGAAGTGTTCAGCATCTGTGGCTTTAAAATTTAGCTAATTAGATGAGGGTGAAATCAAACCATGTTATTTTAACAAAAGTTGTAATAAACTGTTTATAAAAAACATTGAAAAATATAATGAATTACATTTAATCAATGATTACAGCTGCCAGAAAGTAACACTTCAAGTGCAAACAAGATAAAGGAATTTTCATCCTTATTGTCTGTTGGCTGCTGTTATGATAAAAGAATATCTAATTCAACGAGTGACTTCACTACCGTCACCCTATTAAAGAAGCTCCAACAACAACAAAAAAAACAGGAAAAAAAGAAAACTAATACAGTGATGTCAAAGTGTTGTCAGGTAATGCAGCACACTTTGCTGTGTGCAGCTTCTTTTTAACAGTTTCACCTCTCTGTAAAGCTTCAGTACTGCTGTGTTGAGATATAACACAATGGCAGAGGCACATACTGAGGCTTCTGCACATGAAATAATCAATGGATTGAGCTAGCTGGAGGCAGCTTAGAAAAGCTAAGCATGTCACGTATTGGCTGTTTTTTCATTGGAGTTAGCCTAGCATTAGGTATGTTGTCGTTGCATCACTCCTTACAAACCCAATGTGTCATGTACATCTCGCTCAAAAAAATAATTTCACACAAAGGTTTTAATGCTGAATTCCTTTGTTTGTCTCCTGCACTGCAATTCTTTATATACTAACTTTCTCCTAAACAATGAATGTTACCTCTTCAAACCTCACCTGCAAAACTGCTCAAGAGCACCATCATGTCAACTTCATATGTAATTGATTTTAAGTCTATGGGACCAAAGGCTGTTGGAATTAATTACACTAAAAACATTCACACAGCCTTCTTATGTGGGTACTTAAACTTGCAGTTGCAGCAGGTTAGACGAAAGGGAAGATAAGAGCCTCATGCCAAGACAGATAAAATCTCTTAATCATGTCTAGACAAATATGTATCAGTTCTTTGGGCCAGGCTGTGTACAAGTAGGAAATACTGTAAAAATCAAATTTGATACCAATACCCAGTAAAAATGTATACCATTATTTTCATCATAGCGTTACTCTCACAGCTGTAGTGAATTGTCATTTAGTTATGTTTATATACTAACAAACATTTGTATTAATAAAACAACCTCATTCTCATATCAAGGGAGATTACATTTTGCTGAATAAAATTTGTGTTTAAAAACAGTCTACAGAAAGTGACAATAAAAAAATACACAAGTCAAAATACTGCACATTTTAAGACTAATAAATCCCCTTCTTATGAACTCCTTATCAAAGGTGAATGTGATGACCCATGAAAAAAGAGGTCAGTTTGCTTAAAGACAATCACAAAATTCAAGCACTTGAAACCTTGAAAACAGTGACATTTCAATCACTTTCAAGGACTTCAAGGACCCAGCTGAGCCTTTGTTATGTTGTTCAACTCACTCAGCTGTGTTGATACATATATGCGGAGACTGTTACTGTTGCCTACAATCTGCCCGAGGTGCTGTAAGCAACAGGTTAAACTACAAATTTTAAGAGCCTGAAGTCAACACTGAACCCCAGCTCAACAACAAGCTGATAAAAACATTGAGCAAACATGCTTGAGTGAATAAATTGTTTTGGTAACGCATAATACGTGTTGATTTTTCAGCAAAATCTAACACAGCATACATGTTAAGCAGCCCAACATATAGTTGAGGTGTGTTAAAATAGCACACAGAGGCCCTCAGGGACAAAAACAAAGCCTTTATGGGGCACTGCACGTGTGTTTGGGAGGAGTTTTCCCACCCAAGTGTAACTGCAGAGAGAGTGTGTGACCACCAAGGTGTGAGAGTGTGCATACAAAAAGCACACACGCCACTGTAAACATTAATCAGTCCCTTTCACCGCCTTGCTTCCAGTACTACAGTCTTGATAAGGTCTGATGATAGAAAATTAGAGGAGGTAGCTTCCGTCTAGACACTGGTTTGGGGCTGTAACTCCTTATTGTGGATGTGTTACACCACTGAAAGCTGATCCTGGATCTGTGGAGGGGAAGTGGTGTAAACCTAGATTAAAACGGCCATCACCGCGGCAGGTCCTCAACCTCATTATCCGATTCCCTTTAGACAGAAAATCTACAATATCAGCACACGAAGAAACAACCAGCTGAATCTGATGTCCCAGCTGAGCTTACAAACATAAGCAAACACACATTAAAACACAAATGATTAGAATTTTTAAACCTTAGTCTACACTGATGATGCAGAAGGCAACAGCCGTTCAGATATTCACTTAATTACTCTCCACAGTGCAGATTTAAAGAGATCATCAAAACATTTATAAAGTAGAACTATGTCCTGGTGGTTTCATACCTTCATGGTCACAAGTCACAAGTGTTAAGAGTGGGTCAAGAAGGACTTGAGGGGGGTTTTGTGGTAACGTGACGTGAAATTTTAACAATAAAAAATAAATGAAGTTCACCATTTAAGTCTATGATCAGGCCATACATTCCTGGGTCAGGGTTTGTATTGGTGTGAAGTTTCAAGAAAAGATGTCATGACCATTAACAGATCAAGTCAGTAAGGATATCAGCTGCCGTGTTTGATGGAAAACCCTGAAAGTATGTTGGCATCACTTGAAGCAAGGACTGGCTGATGAAACTCAGTGGTCTTTAATCTCCATGAGCCAAACAGTTCATCCATTACTCAGAGTAGATATTTGAGCAAAGTTTGAAGAAAAAAAAACTCTTAAATATCAAGATCATGGGACAATAATTCAAGTCCCATGATCTTGGTCTTTAACCCCAACAATCCAATCAATTTATACTTGAATTAAAGAAAATTTTGAAGGAAATGCATTTTTAAAATTTCACAGAACTCTACAAGCAAGGATCTAATATAAGGTTATTTAAATCAAAACTTTGTCCTAATGTCCTGATGCAAGCAAAACGCCTTGACCATGAACCTGAAAAATTCAAACAAGTCAATCTTTAAGTCAGATTGGTCAAGAAAGTGTTACATAAAACCCTTCAGAACATTCCTGAGATATAACAAAAACACAAGGCCCCATGAAATAAACTTTTAAACTACAATCTTAGAAATCTAAGCAGTTCATCTTAAAATATCACCTCACAAAACACATTCACTCGGAAATGAAGAACATGAATTGAGACCAGACGACAGACAGAAGTGAAGATGTGGAGAGCAGAATCATAATAAGTGATGCAAACAGCTATACATTTTTGACATGAAAAATTCACACAGTTCCAGTCTGACAGCTTGAAGCACATCTACAAAAAGGGAGTAAAATACAGGCCCTGAGCCAGCAGCAGTTTAGTCTATTGATTTCCTATTTTCAAGAAGAAAAGCCATTTTAGTACCATAACTCCCAAAGGGGATCAAAGGGTCAAATATCACCATGCAAGGTCAGCATCCTGGCTTAACCCCACCTCACTTCCATTTCATAAATCTCCTCTTTTTCATTTCCTTAAAGCTGCATTCAGAGAAGAGACACTGATCAATATATCTAAATGGATTTCTGTAGAAATGAACATGTGGTAGTTTTAGTCTGGCTGATTACGCTCAGGACATGAAAAAGAGTAAACAACAGGTTTTAATGTCTTTGCCTTTTCTCTATAATTAAAAAATGGATGACATTTTTTTAACTGAAAGATCAAACTGTGTCTATAAGACGTGATACTCAGTGTAATCAACATAAAACCTTTTGGTACTCTTTATGGTATTTAGGCTACTAGTGTTTTTTTTACAGTACTGATGTCAATACAGATATACAGCAACCACATTAGCATGCACCCCTCCTACTTTAACTTTACATAAAAAAAATGAACATGGTTAATTTAACAGCCTCATTCATACATCTTGTGAATAATGTGTGCTACTTCAATGCCAGAGTTCCTGCCAGGTGTAGAAAGCCATTAAGTCAAGGTCTGTCTTGTAATGAAGTTAAAAAGAGCATTGCCAAATTGTTGGCAATGTTGGCAGGGCTGTCACCTGAAACTCCATATCTAAATATCCATTTGAGCACCAGTCTCAACCTGAGCGTTCATGCTGCTAACTTCACTTTAGTAGTCAACTCTGACACAATGTGTGTCAATAATGTGACAAGCAGCTGGCCCACTCCTCAGCCACAACATATCCTTGGAGCATTTGTTGGCCTGCCACCCACCACAGTCCAGCTGTGCTTTGCCAAGAGCTCAGTCCCATGCAACTTTGTGCTCCTTGATGGGCCTCCCACCAGAGGCACGGAAAAAGGCCATCACAGACAGGACTGCAAAATTCATGCAAGGACATGCAGCCCACCAATGTGGCCTCGAGGTAAATAGTAAAATGATCTTTTAGATGCCTGGTGTCTTTGTTGCAGCTGGGCTGGGGTTGTATGAATATGTTTGATTATTAGCATGCATGCTCAAATACTGATTGAGTTTGATTTCTGAGAAAAAAAAGTAATACCCAAAATAATTGATGATAGAAGAGTTTTTCCACATTTTTTATAAACACAATCAAAACTATGCCTATCACAAAGTTCCTGACATTTGTTTTTTTGTTCAAAGAAAAAAACAGAAAAAACAAAGATTTACAGGATTTTACAACTTAAGACACAAATTTCAGAGTTTGGAGATTTTAGAAGTAATCTAATATTGCAATGTGTTGTGCATCATGAAGTTTCACTTCCAATGCCAAATTCTGAGCTGCATTATGGACAATATTACCAAATGTTTTATTTTACAGACTATAAGCAAGGAGCATGTGATAAGATATCGCCATATCAACTGTTTAAGCACAGGCCTGCAATAATGACATTCATAACATTCAAAAAATAACAATAATTTTTATATTACTGTATTTTATAAACTGCACCATCTTCTTAGACTCTATAAAACACTTCATATTTTATTCTACTTGACAGCTGCTTTTTTCCACTAGTCTGTTGATATTGTGGAAACATCTAATGAAGCAGAACACTGTTATAAAGGTAATACAAAAAAAGCATTACAGTCTGTTTCATCGTCATCCTTCATACATCAGCTTGGAATACTGCAGGATATACTGTTCATAAACTTCACAGCAGGTGTCTCATATGCAGTAATTTTCTTTTATAGGATTGTTGAACTGAATTAGAAAAAAGCTAACTTGTGGAAATAATGTTCATTTTCAAAAGGATTTAATCTATGAGCATCTATGCATCTATATGCATCATTCAAGCAAAATGTACACGTGCATGGCAGGAGGCAAAGCCAAGGAAGAGATTACATGACACCAGAATGCCAACATGAGATTGTATCATCTTCGGCACGTGGCAGAGATAAACAGACAAATTATACAGGACCTAGAGAAGGTGCTTTTCAAACAGGCTCTACTGTCAACTGAAGTCATACTCACATGATAACACAGGAGACAGGCAAAGAAAACAGAACCAGACAGTGATGGACTTCAGTTAAACTGCTGTCATACAACAAGTAAAAATACATGAAATCAACAATTTAGGTACAAAGATTGAGGCGTGTTTCAAACTGACGACTGCAGAGATAAAGATGTCTCAAAATACTCAAAATGAGGGAGAACTTTCTGTTCCAACCAAACTATATATCATGCTAAACCAACATGGCCAAAATTGGAAAGTATACATTTGACACTGTATCATATGTGCATAGACACACTCAACACCCTGTCGGTGGTTAGGTGACACAGACAACATGTCAGGATGGTGACACCAGAGCGCCCTGGTTGCCAAGTAACCCAATCAGACATGAAAGGCCTGCCACTGATACGTCGTAACCAGACAGTGTCACACAAAGGGTAAATATAGCAGATAAACACCTGAGAGCACAGGCGGAGGAGCATTTAGAGCATCCACAAGTCCACTATTCTTTTTTAATTGTAGCCTGAGTAAAAACACAAAATCTTGGCTAAGTGTTAAATTCCCATAAGTACAGCTTGAGAGTGGTAACACCATCACAGAGCCAGTTAAACACAGGGGTTCAACTATACCACAGAGGAAAGCTTTTATTACTGAACAGCACCCCACATTTACTGAGATAGTGATATAGATGCCGGTCTTTGTCTCTATTTGAGTGTGTTTTTGTGGAAATTGCATATTTGGAGGGAGAAATGTTCAAGCCAAAACTGTTGATGAGGGCCACTTTTCTTCACTTTCTCTTTCTTGATTTCCTACATTACTCCACTGCTAAATCAACATTGAGGGAAATTTAAGTACTTAACCAAACAGCAATTTTGGGTGTTAGAAAAAAGGCAATGCTGAAGTGAATAAAACTGCAGTTCTTTGGGTGTCCATTAGAGGCTGGCTTCAAAAGCATCAGAGCCACATACACACAACATGTTAAAATATTATTCTTTAATAAAAAAAAGTATTTCATTGAATTTTGAACAGTCTGGAGAGGGTCCACTAAGAATAATTGAGGATCTTATATGAGTTTCATTTTTTGTCTCTAGGTACCTATTTTAATGAAAATTGTCCCACTCTTTCTGTGTCTTATTGTATTAATTCTTCTGTCCAAGTCCACTTCAGAGGGTATGATTTAGGAGTAATCTGTTTGAAAATCATAGTATAATAAATGCATATCTCATGTTTCAAGCCACACACCTTTATGGCTTCAGACAAGAAATTTGACTACTTTGGAGGAGTCTTGCTTTTTGAAATATTAATCTATCCAGAAGAATCATTATGATTACAGCCTGATTAAGACCACTAGACTCAGCAAATTAACTGTGAGTATGTTGGCAGTGAACAATTGAACAAGCTGATACTACACAACAACTGATACACTGAAGACTTGTAATCACACAGAGTGTGCCCAGCTTTAGAATGAGAAATTATCACAAGCATGGAAGCTGCTGCCACCGTGACGTCTTCTATAGTGATTGACATCACTCAGGCTTCCTCCACTATTTTCAACCGTCTTCACTAAACCTGTGCATAATTGGAGGAAGCCTCTTAAAGGTATGGAAGACAATAAAATGAGTAAAAACTGCATATACGGCACACCGAAGAAAAATACTTTGGTCAAAAAGAACTATTTCCCTAAAAATGTGTCTTTAAAATTGTGTCACTTAAAAAGGTGATTTGAAGGAGGGCTAGGCTTAGCACCACAAGTTTAAGGACAAGAGAAATGCACCAATCAAAACACTTTAAAGTAGGTTACACCTCCAGGGGAGTAATGTAAGTCTAGGAGAGTGTGCTTAACCTGTGTGTGCATGTATACGTGTGTGTGTGTGCGCCTGTATGTGTACAGTAAAATCTATCTTAGGTTTCTACAGGAGGTGTTGGAATCTTCCCTGAAGGGTAAGAAGGCCTCTGCACCTCACTCAGACATTTAGGTTTTGTGAGATATGCAAATACATATGTGTTGTGGATCTTGGTAGTGTGTGATATTACTTTATTTCTATCCTTTTTGTGCTGTTAAGTTCTGTTAAGTCAGGTATTAACTCTTTCTAAAAAAAAAAAAAAAAAAAACAGAAAAGGGCATTTTTCATTAGCTCAATGACAAAGGTGCAGTAAAAAGCTTTTTTTCTAGACATTTCTCTACGACAGAACAGCTGAGGAGGGAATTCACTGTTAACAGACAGAGAAAAAATGGACATCTGTTCTTAATGGATGCCAACAACTACCAACAGTCATTTACTGGCAAGATGTTCAAAACACACAGCATGTGCTTTTTGTTGATTTGCCAAATATATAGATATGTTTAAAAGCTACATTTCCTGGTTGTTACAGTAGTTTAAAATATGAGAGCAGAGTTTACATTATTACTTCCCTAAAGGAGGACATGACCTGCGCTCCATATGTTTGTTCATGTGAAAAGACTGTGTACCTGTTATTATGTTCGACAATTATACAAACAACAGTGAGTCCAGGAATACGTGAGTTTTTTCACTGGATGCAAAATCTTTAATGATGAAAAAAAGATCTTTTGAAAGCCTATAACAACATCATAACAGCCAGTTTAGCTTGTACTAAATAAAGATAAACCCCTTTTTGTTGAGCTTATCCCTATGGCCTCAGATTAATTATCAAATTAAACAGCAGGTTTGGGCAGGTTCTTACGACAACCCTGACAAAGGGCTTGAAATAATACAACAAACATGTTTCTTAGGTGCATAAACTTCAACCACCCATAGTTCAGACTTAAAACTTAAATTCTTAAAAGTTTGATAAAAAACACTTGACCTGAGGTTATTCTTTTGACTGTTCTTCTAGTCCCACAATCTCAACGCCTCCTTTTACAGTGTGAAGTATTGAAAAACATGTGTACCACCTGCTGATACGTATAATTTCTCCATCAAAGAAAACCGGTTTAAGTCTTAATCTATGAAACATTCTACCAATAGTTAACATTTCTCACTGTTAGCTGCCAACACCAATGTTATGTCAATGACCTTCTACATCTCTAAATGTTTGTACCAATATGACAAATAAACAACAGCGTGTCATGCTCCATATCTTCATGTTTTATTCTCACAAACCATGCAAATATTAACCCATGAGCACAAACAACAGTGTTAAAATACAGACTTTCATCTTTGCTCGACTGGGATGAGAAGTGTTACACAGACGTTGATTAGATGTAGTGTCCCATCATTAAATAGTCTCTGTTAATGGAATGTATCCTTTTCTTATCTCTAACCAGAAAATCCATTATCTGTGCTCACCTCCTCACCTCCGACCTGATATACGGCAACCTCTGAACCTTGACCGATCTTTGAACCTGGGTACTTAGCCTTCACCTCTAACAGCTTTATTTGTCAAGCTCTATGTTTTTTCTGTTCTCCTACACAAACATGACCACTTCAAGTATTTTTATCCTTCTGATTCATCTATTTAAAGCTATCTCTTTATTCCTGCACAAAGATATGGAAAACTTTTCCCTTCAAACCTGTTTTCAGGTAGAGCATATTATCCTCCTATTGTCCTTGACATTCAGCCATTTGACAAACACAAAAAGAAACAGGATTAATGAAGGGCACCAGTGCTTGTGAGAAACTATTACCCTTAAATTGTGTTTTAGTGACTTAAGTGCAGATGGCTGAAATGTGCAAGAAATCTACTCAGACTCTCATGAGGATTTTCAAAGTGGTGATGAATCATTCACATTGACAGTAATTCACAAGAGACTCTAGCTCTACATCCCATTGTGGAATTATGTAGCTTTAAGTAGCAAAAAACTCTGAGAAATTACAATTACACAGATGTCTGTCTATCTATCTATATGTGTGAAGGTTGGTCACGACAAAGGAACTGTGAACTTCAATTAAGGGACTGTTTACGCTAGGCCAATACGGTCAAATCGGTCAAATATGTTGACAAAATCTGGATGAAAGGTTGCAGTAGAAGAGGACTCGGCAGCTCAAAACACTATGAATTTGTGGAAATTATTAATAGTTATAAAGACCCAATATTTAGAATCAAAACATTTTTCTTTTGTTTTAATGGAATCAGACATGTTTCATTATTGTTTGGTAAGCACCAATAGTAAAAATGATTCTGATATAGATTAAACTATGACTAAATTTTTGGCCTATAAATTTAAATTAAATTACTGGTATGTTGCTGTCAAAAAGCGCATTGCTGCTGTTGGTAGTTCCCACATTGAAAAATATTCCTTAATGTGCACAACGCCTGACATATTTCATTTAATCAACATAATCAAGAACTATAGAGCTATAACCAATATAATGTATTTATATGTTGTTTGAAAATACATTGTTTTATCTTAAAAGAAAAGGACATATTGCCCAGCCTGATAATTCATGTCAGAGAAAAAGTTCAAAGTGTGAGCAGGATTACATTAATGTTCAGTGCTTGCGTATGTCCCAGCTTTATGTTACCACAAGTATTCAGGCATATGCATAGGTGATGGTGTGCTAGAGAGCACACGTGTAACTGTGGTACATCTCACTTAGTTTGCCATCTGAGCCCCAACAGGGTCACTGGAACCCATAGACTAACCTCATATGGTGGCTTGATGCACTTAAGCTGCCACTAAGAGTGATGGGAGGTTTGAGCGGAGGGGATGAGGTTAGCCTTAATCATTATAGTACGGTTTCTCAGTGCAATCAGCATGGACTCACACAGAAGAGCTCAAGAAGAAACAGCTCTCACACACATAATACCGTTATAAATTAAAGTGTTTTGAATGTCACTTTTGCTCAATCAAACCACACTGGAGAGATGAAGCAGAGGACAGAATAAAAGTGACTAATGCACATGAGAATACAAAAGTTAGGAAGAGGAAAAAGTGAGTCACACAGTAAAAAACAATCCTCTGTCAGGTTAGCAGACTTCAGACTCCAGCAGTGAGGGGTAGGGTGCAGCAGGGCAAGGGGATGATGTTGGCCCAGCAACAGACCTCTAGTGGTGATAGTTGGTACTAGAGAACAATCCTGAACATAAACAAAAACGGGGTCCAATTTCATTGTGTTTCTTTTTTTTATGACTTTATTTATTGTTGTTTTTCAGGTTTATAAACATATTGACAGAATAAAGATTGTGGTATATATGTTTATTGTGTTTCTTTTTAACCTATAACTACATTTTCTTTAACTTTGAAAAAACAACAGGTCCTACTTTTGCTGGAATTAATCTTCACACTTATTGTAAATTTCTATTTTAAACATTCATAAGAAGGCATGATTCTAGGACAAATGACAGATGTTTTCATTTTCCCTAAGCCTAATGTCTTTTTGAGAGCCACACACCACCGTAACAACCTGCTGACATTCCACCTCTGTGATGCACATAAGAAAAACAATGAAAGGTTAAGAGAGGTGACCCTTGCTCCACCTATGCCCAGATGTACAAGTTACATCTTATACAACAACCCCAGTTGCCACAACAATGCCACCTTCAACAGATTGAGGGTCAATTTATGCAAGCTTCAGGTAGTGATGATGCTAGTACCTACTTTACAACAAGGCCTCTTTTTGTCCCCTGTTTATGTAAACTGATGGGCACAGCATTGACACATCTCTAAGGTTATCAAGTGGGAACCCTGACCGTATTTTGTCTAGTTAGTCCTACAACACCCTCAATAGGTTGGACTGTTTACAACCCCACCCCCCTTTATATGATATCATTGTCCATTTTTCCCATTTAAATATATATTTTAATCTTACCTTCCCTACATGTGGCCATCAGAGCCAGAATAGCTTAATCACCTTCGACAGATACAGGTTCAGTACATGCAAGTTCATTGGAGTGACAATGCTGGTGCCACCAACTCTAACAGGTGGGTCCTCCTCCTCCTTCCCACAAAGCTGCGAAGTGCGAGATGCGCCTTATGATGGCTGACGCTTCCCTCTGCCTCCCCAGTCTCACCCCCTTTCCACGATCCTACCTGCCATCATACATGCTCGTCTTGGACTTTTTTAAAGTTGTCTCATCATGTTGCTCATTTTCCTGATCTCACACTGTGCTCTGCAGGGCATAGTGTGAGACCAGCCCTTTTCTCCTCCTCTCTCCCGATGTCTTCCTCTTCCTATCTAAGAAAACGGGGCACTGCTCTGTTGGCGACCCGACGGTCTTCCCGATCCTGTCTCTACCATGCATGTCACTGTCTTTGTATTTTTTTGGACAGGTTGTACTGTAAAGAAACATTTTGTTGCTCTGTACTTGTTACTTGTACAATGACAAGAAAGTTATTGATAGATTGATTGATTGATCCTAACAGCCCCAGACACAAGTGGCTTATGGTCAGCAACATCACACACATAAAATGATCTGCAAGGAGGACCAGGAAGGCAAGGTCTGAGTGATGAGGTGCATAACTAAGATTTTACTCCCTAAAACTAATGAAACAAGTGTATTTGCCTGTTTGAATTTGGCTCAGTTAGCATTAGGGCATCTTTTTAATGAGCCCTGTCTAGGCTTTTTCCTATTCAAATGCAGAGTAAGGTTTATTGTTTCTGCTTGGTAAAACACACACTTTAAGTTCAGCCTCAAAAATTGCATTTGCAGCACACACCAGCACACACATGTTGAAATATTGGCTGTACCTACTTGCAGAAATGGCCATACCTGCCAATACTAATCATGCCACTAACTTGGAGCTGCTCTCCCACAACCTTGAGTGGGTGATGAGACTTTTGATTGCAGAAGCTTAGATCAGAGGTTCTAAAGTGGTGTGCTTTGACACAGGTCTGGTTGAGCCTGGGGAATTTTACAACCATAAGCTTAAATCATAACTAAACTACAGCTAAAGGATGAGTTTTTAAGTTAACCTGATCAGTACTTTAGGTCTAGTAAATTTCATAAACATTGCTTAATGAATTCGTTAAACCACATGTCACAAAAATGAGAAAACAAACATTTTAGAATCTTTAAAAACCCATTTAAAACTGAACATATTAATTATTGTTAACACCTTAAACAGGAATGAGGATTTTCAAACTTAATTAATCTTTTTATATCCAACTTTTAGTCGCCTCACTGGGCTTCTCACATGGACTGTTTACACGCTGCATTGCTGAGGTGTAATATGAATTTCTGTCCAGAGGAGGGCACTGTCACATCAGAGTTACTCTCATGAGCCTTTGGTCTTCACTGGAAGTTTAAATGAGCCAGAAAATTGTGTGTCCCTTTGTCTATGTGTTTGTGTACACAAGTCTAACACTTGACTGCTGGACTCCAGCCCATAAACAACTCATGGCCCACAGGGATTCGGGTATCTATGTATATGTTTGGGCGTGGGTGAGGAGAGATATGAATCTTTACGCAGCTATCTCAAACATTCAAAGCCTATTTTTGTCCACTTTTGGTGGACACACACACAGACGGAGGGTCCTGTTTGGAGGTTTAAGACAGCGCCTAATCCTACCCAAACCCCTGCAGTCAACTCTCGTCAATTCACTCCAGTCTGAAGACAAATCCCCTCATTCCTCTGGCCACGTGCTCCATTATTCCTACATCTATTATTCCAGCAGAAGTAGCGTGTGTGTGTGTGTGTGTGTGTGTAACTTAACTCTATTATTCTCTGTAAAAGCTGCTGGCTTAGCTTGGAGTACCATTCTTAGACGCCCCTCTTGTGACTGGTCAATTAAAAGTGTGTGTTTGTGAATGTGTGTGTCTTACGAGTCATGTGTGAGAGTGCTGTTTCCACGGAGAAAGGAGAAAAGTGGAGCAGGTATTGGCCTAAGACCTCTGACAACTGACCCCAGGCTTAAGTTTGGCTATAAGTCAGACGGATATGTTTGGGGCACAAAGAGGCAGAGGTTCAGTTCTCAACACTGACAAACTTCATACCAACTAAAAGAATGCGTTTTACTCATGAAGTGCTTTTCAGTTGAACTAGGCTGCACAAGATTTAGCTGCAACAAGCCCCTGGCAACTTAATGTCAGTGCCCAGCAGTGAAAGTGCATTATTGGGCTTGCTTGGTTTTGTGGTACTATGATCAGTAGAAATCTCACAGGCAAGGGATGAACATGAAGCCCCAAGATCATGAGTTATATTTAATTTTAATTCGATTAGTCACGCACTCGAGATCTCACTACTTTAACTGTGGTCCACAATTACTTACTAAAAGCATATAACATTGCCAAGACTCCAAAGCATAAAGAAAAAAAAAAACAGCAATGCCAGTGAAGGGTTAAAAACAACAGCAGCTATGACACAAGTGATGCAAAGGTGCTAAAAGAGGATCATTAAATATAGGGATAGGTTCAAAAACTAATTCCACTTGAGAATCCATAATTCCCTCAAAGAATCGATATCTTCTGTTTCCTTGCCAATTCCTTCCACTTTATTCTGCATGCTTGCAAAGTTAGGGAGCAACAAGCAGGACGACAGCAGTAAGTGACTGCTGATACAGAGATTAGCATAAATGCTAACAGCTTTAGAAGCTTTGATTTTATCAGATCTAAACTCAATGTCTTTATTAAGTGAAATACAAATAACTTAACAAACTTCTCTAAAGAAAACGTTTTTTGATCCATTTCCGGGATATATTGGCGAAAGTTTGTTTTATAAAGTGGTTCAGGTTCTGTCCTTTACACCACGGCAGTAATGTCATACTTCATTATCTGATTGGCTTGTAATGAATGTTTGACAATTACGCATCGAACCACCTGTCGGATATACTTCTGATAGGTTCAGCCTTCCCCAGACACTTTCTATGAGCTCTTTCCCAGATGTACTAGTGAAATACATTGAATGCTCCATCAGGAATGCCAGGTTAAACGCAAAGGACATTAAAGTAAGATTAATGCCCCATCAACACGAAGCCAAGCTGAGGTCTAAACGCACAAGTTTTTTGCTGAATCTGCGTATCATCCATACGAAGACCGCGTTCTGGGGGTCTGTAAATGATCATTTTTGAAACCAGGTTCCAGAGTGGAAAGATTTTGAAATGCCATAAACGCAGCTCTGTGATTACTGGCTCTCCGCAAGTTTTCAGACACGTCATAGTTTCATATCTTTATTGACACGCATGCACCACACGCGGCAACGGCAATTATGGCGTACGTGAAGCATATGTGCTGTTGAAGCTAGTGACCCTACAATCCCTGTTGCAGCAAAATCTTCTCAATCACCACCGACTTGAACAAACAATTATCAAGGACACATTACGGCATTTTATGATCACTTTATCATGATCTTGGTTTCCAACTTTTGCCGCAAGTGCACATGCCCACTGTTTTTTTGTCTGTTTCTGCTTGTTTCTGTCATATTATTACAGCGGCCCTAGAGGTCTGGCATGTGTTTTACTGCGTTTTGATGCGTATTGAGTGCATTCATATAGACGCACACATTTTCTGAGACGTCTTCGTCTTTATGATCGTTTTGGAAACTGTTAAGCGTTTTGTGTTGTGTGGATGGGGCCTAAGATTGTGTCTTTTCTTGATAAGAGGGAGACAATGGATAGGCTTGTGAAGGTGGAGGTGAGTAGTGGAGGGCACGCTGCAATCTGGCCACAGGCTGGATTCAAACCAGGGCTAGCAGAAGCATGTATATGGGCCATGCCTGGTTGTTTATCACTCCACCAAACCAGCATCCCATTTGTGCAAAGTCTGACTTGATTTCCTATAATGCTCCATGGATGTTGCATTAATTAGCAAGAGATAAGCAAATGATTCCATGACATTAACTAATATCATACCTAATCATTACATTCTTGAGTCAGAGTTGACAATTGTGTAGCATTTAAAGAAACTCCCTTTTGAGTGTTTTTGAGTTGCTGAATATGTCACACAGTCAATAAAAACAAATCAAACCTACATGTGAACATGCAACACAATCATGCTTTAATAACTAAAACAGTGGAGAATGCCCAGCCCTCACAGGTTGTGACCAAATGCACAGTCTTAAAAACAAAAGAGAATGAAAGCAGACTGGGTGTGAGCAACATCTGTGGGACTCTTCTTCCTCCAGCATGTGTATGACTGTATAAATAGCGAGCATAAGACTCCTGTCGTCATGCTGTAGATTTACGAGGTGAGAGGCCTCGTCTTCGTTTATCTGCGTGACTGAGAGTGAGAGAAGGAGGGCACAGAGGAGAGAGAACGATGTGATACCAGAGCATGAAAAAGAACAGAAGTTTGAGGAAGGAGCGGCACTACAAGCTTACAAGACAAATGAACTCCGGTAATCTGAGCAGGGCATTCACTCACACAGACACACTCGAACACACACACACGCACACATGCCTAACAGGCCTGCGTCCAGTGGTTAAAGGGGAGAAAGGGTGCGGTCTACTCTGTGCATTCCTGATCAGTCATGCCTGAGTGGAGGAGCGTTTCCAGCAGACCTGAGGCCAGATGTGGTTTGCACATGCATAGAGGTTTTCATGCAGACATTGGTTTTCTTGAAGTCGTCCACAGGTGGTGAATTTGAAAGTGTTAGAAAGTGGATATTGAGTGATAATTTGAACTTATATTTAGGGTTAAATATCAACTTTATTACAACTTCTGTTAATCCTCTAAGCAGCTTAGCAGAGCAGAAATATGAGATGTGAGAAACTCCTTTTGCAAACACATTATCCAATCTAAAGCCTGGTACAACACTGTACATGCTTCACCCAAAGAAACTCTACAAACATTTATATCATCATGCAAATAGCACTTGGTGTGTACTGATAAAAAATAAACAATGAGGGATTTCTGAACAGGTTTCAGGTACTACAGTTCTGTTGATTTAATAAGCTATTCAATAAAGATATAATGGTCATATTGAATGGCTTTGCCGTGCAGACAGATCCAACAGGTTCAGTGTCTGTAATCAATCAGATCCATCTTAAGCTCCAATCTACCATGACTGTGAGAAGTAACTTAGAGCAGGAAGAGGTGGGAGCTACGAGCAAGACAACCACAGAAAGTGACTGTATGTACAAGGATTAGCATACCGTAAAATACCAAATAAACGCCCGGTCCCAAATACACGCCGGATGTAGCAGTACATTTTGACAAATAGACGCCCGTTCCAAATAAACGCCTGGTGTAATTTATTTGGTGCAGCGTACAGGCTACGGTCAAAGTTTACAGAACACACATGCAAATGCTGAGCTCACAACTGACAGCTGACACTTGAAAAGAAATATGATCAAACTGAACCTTTACAGTCATTTCTCTCTCTGGACGTCCTGTCGGCTTGCTTCTCCTCCCTCTGTATGTCAACAAATGCATGTTGGTGTGAGGCGCTCTGTTTCATGACAGTGCAGCTACACTCTATGTCCACAGAGGGCACTAGAGAGCAGAAAGCCTGAATCTTACAGACTATAGGGCTTTGAAAGTTCAAAGAAGAAGACGTTGCCACTGCCGCTGTTTGTTTGTTGTCCTTAACTAACGTCAGAAGGCTGGACACGTCAGTTAGCGGTACGTTGCTGCTTATCTCCATGTCCCTGGTGCAGCGAAAAAAAAAGAAGTAAGACCTTAACTACCAATCGTTCATGACCAGTATTAAGAGTGTTTATAGAGTGCTGAGTTAAAAGAAGAAGACAAGAGTGTAGAAAGGGTACTGTAATTTTGCCTTGAGAATGTACAGGTGTTATTCATACTAGTGTAAATAAATAATTTGATTATATTTACCATATTTTTCATTTTTTGCTAAATACATTTTTGTGCAAAAGGAATTAAACGCCTGTCCCAAATAGTCGCCTGGTCCCAAATAAACGCCTGGTCTGCTCAGTAATTGAAGCAAATAAACGCCCTGGCTACTATTTGGTATTTTACGGTAGACAGTGACAAACAGATAGCAACACTGAAAGGATTTCTCAGTGTAAAGGATTTTTTCCTAGACTTCTGACATGTTTTGGCGAGAGTTTGTTCTACGACATGGCTCACGTTTTGTATTTAAGACTGTGGCAGTAGCACCCACCCACAACACTATCTGACAGGCCCATGGTGACTATGATTGACAGAACGATCATTCCATCACTTGCTGTGTATGCTTTTGAAAGTTTCTGCCCAGTCTTAAACACTTTCTTTGAGTTGTTACCCAGATGGACTAGTGGAATATACTGAAGAGTCCACCTGCTGTGTCAGGTTACAAAATGAAAGCTGTTCTTCAACTTTAAAGAGCCCATATTTTGCCTCTACCCTTGTTCATATTTTTATACTTGATGGCTGCTGAAGTGTGCTCACAATCACTATTGTTTGAAAAATTAGATACATAATATTGTCTCATGCCTATATCGGAAATGCAAATATTTTCAAAATCATTATTACCAATACCAATACAGATGTTTCGGTCAATAGCACAAACTAAACCTGACCTTTTTCTGTCATGGTTACACATTTGTGTTAAAAACAGATGTAAAGCAAGAAAAATAATGCATTCTCTAATAAATTACATCTTTAATTTATGAACTTGGACTGGTTTTGGTTTCCATTGTATTTCATTGTGATCTGTTATTCAAAAAATATATACAATATTCATTCCACTTTTGAAACCACAAGGATATACACTAACACTACATGGTTTGTAGCTTTTTGACTTTTAGTAACAGAAGATTTGTGCTGTTAGAATATCAAACAGGCTTAATATCATTTTTGGTCATTGAGAAGTCATTGTGTTGAACAAACAGGACAATAAATGTAATTGAAGAAACATTTACTCATGTTAGTCAGTTACCCTTACTGTGTGATATTTGTTGCATTAAGCAAAGAAAGTAAAATCATGTTTTTGATTGAATAATACTTTCACTGACATTTTAATCAGATTGTGCTGTCATCTGTAGGAGGTCAAAGAAAACTAAAGAGACAATAAACAGATAAACTATCCGCTGGGTCAAAAATACAAAACATGATCACATCAGTACTGTCCAATCTTACATGTACATCTGATTTTATCAGAGAGGGAAAACATAACAAGGAAATTAGAGGCTCATTTTAACTGCTCATCAATAGTAGTATTAATATAGAGTTAAGATCACTGTAGAGCTTTTAGAGACTGAACTATCACAAAGGAGTTCCCTTTTGATTGAATTGTTTACCTGTGAGAAGACTGGCAGCATGTTTGCCATTGCAACGATGTCTTTTAACTTGCTTACGTAATCCTGACATGTTGTTAAACCTGTTTAGGTCTCACAGTTAGGACTGTGCTCAGTCTGTTTGACGTGAGTGTGCTTTTTTTTTTTTAACGTGAGTGCTGACAACAGTTTGACAAGCAGCTGTTTCAGGGGAAGCACCATCAGGACAGAGGAATGTTTGATTATACTGCACAAGTTAAGACATGAACTCATGTTGTAAACATGCCAATGTGGGTACGCAAATGATTCTGACATACAGTTATACTCTAACTTTTGCCTACACATGAAGGTTTTAAAAGTGGGAAACTTTCTGGAAATGCATACATAGGTTTTGGGGAAAATAATATGGAATTATTGCTGTTTTTCTGAATTTAAATATAGGATTTTTTCATTTTATATTGTTTTCAAATCTTTCATTTACTAAATTTCCTACAAATACTGTAGCTGTAGTGGTTGTAAATATCTGAGAAAAGCATGATATAAGAAAAAATCCAAGAATATTTTTTGTGATGGATCAAAGACTTTTCAATAAATGTTGAATTTTTTTAACACATTCAATAAAAACTGTTTTAAGAAAAATGAAAGAAAAAGACACAAAGGCAATTTATCATTATTGTTATTATTATTATTATTTAAACTTTGATGTTTTATTGAATTATCAAGATATTTCTTGACAAAATAATCAACTTCAACAGTTGTTAGATTTTTCTGTTTTTCTTGTAGGAATATCTATAAATTTACATTTTCATGCAATATCTTGCAAATATTCAGGAAAAATTAAAATGATCTATCATGGCAGTTTTCAGTCTGTTGTTTTGTTGTTCATTTTTGCTAACCTGACACGTCAGATGGACAGTTCCATATGATTTCATAATCAGGCAGGTCCGTCTGCTCTGCAAGGCTACATTTATGCAGACATTTTTAGGAACTGTGGCCCTTGACTTGGGCAACCGAAGGAAAAATGTGATTCATGGATCCTTTTCTGCATGTGGAAATATTCTCTCTTTACCCATCTATTATCTGTCCTCTCTCTTTAAAAGCAGGGTTGGTAATCAGATTTAGATACACTTATTGTTATACTGGTTAAAATTATCATTATGTCCCGATGGCAATAAATTCATGATGTGTTCTTAAAATACAGCGAAAAATAGCCACTGTCTATAACCGGAGTAAAACAGGGAAAACACCAACCAATCACAGTGATTCGGACTGAAGTCATTAAAACAAGCAAATCCTCTGCTACCATTCTGCCCACCTTCTGCGCGTACATTCTGCCGGCGTGCACTGACTCTGATTTAATGCATTTAGCTGAGCTGAGATAGATCCAAGTACGCTGGAGAAACTACCTATACCCAGATTACTGGTAACCACTCCTCCTGCTGCGAAACAGAGCAAGAAAAGAAAGATGGAGGCAGAGAAGGCCAAAACAAAAAGGAATTTGGACAAAGCCAGAGCAAAAGCGATTGTTTTTTTTAACTTAACTATGATTATGTTGTAGTGTTTTCTTACTGCTGAGTGAGACATGAGTTGGCACAGTGCAAAACAAAAACAATGTGCTGATTACCAACCCTGCCTTTAAATCCAGCATAAAATCCAAAACCCAGATATGTTTTTAAAAAAGGAAAACAAACAAAAATTCAGGAATAATCTTTACATTTTCTCCAGATAAACATTCCACTGCATCGGCAGACATGATGTTGAAATTTCACAATGATGTGTTTCCTGCAGGTACATGACAGATGCGTGTCTTCTCTGCACATACACATGTGTGCTGGTGTGCATAATGCATATGTCTGTAAACGGGATGCTGTGTCACATCCTGGTGTAGCGTTGTAAAAACAATCAGCTTCATGCTGAACAAACACACATGAGCTTATTGAAGAGCAACCTCCCACAGTGAAATCCATATCTGAGTGTGTGCTGATGATGATTCTTCAACAGACCCTCAGCTTCCTCTGTCATTCTACGACTGACTGCTCAATATTTAGTGTACTGGGTATGAATTTACGCTAGCAGTCATGCAACTATTTATCCTGTGTTGAATATCTTACTGTCAGACCTGCTGTTTAAAAGAAACTTTTGTGTCAAACCAGCACATCTGTTGTGGTTCTGTTAAAGAAATGTGAACAGCAAACATTAATTTTGTTATATTTTATGGCTCTAAGAAGAGTTTTTTCTCTCTTTATTGGATATAATGATGGTGGGAAGGAAAAAAGGGGTAAGCACAAAAGACAAAATTTCCAACATCTGCAGTTCCTTTAACTTTATTGCTGTGCGACCATTACTTTCTAAAAACATATCAGGTCATGGTTTTCCACAGTTTGAATTAGTTTCACATAAAATTAAGCTGGACTCCCTGGGGAGGGGCCTGCTGAAGCTATAAAGGGGGAGGGTTGGGCAGTCAGACAGAAGTGAAGACAAAGTTCAGCTCATGTGCTGACAGCAAATCTGGCAGCCCACCAGGAGTCCAATCTGGCAACACGCCATCAAAACCCCCCGGGAGCCTGTTTACTACAGGTGCCACAGCCCACTGCTGCGGCTGTTTTCCTTTGTGTGGGAGTGAGTGTGTCTATCAGAGAGCCGGGCAGAGAGGTGGTTAAAAAACAAAAACAAGTATTCATCTACAAACAAGGCCTGACAATACATTAAGTTTTATGACAATTCAGTCAGACAATTTAAATTTGTATTAATTTAAAGTATTTATAAAAGCAGCAGGACATTAGCCTGAGTTTAGGGACTTGGCTTCAAACCTTATCAAGCAGATTTATGCAAAATCAGAGTTTTTATTTAAAGATATTCACCTAAACCCTGCTGTTGGTGCTGACAGGTGGGGGCTGGGATTGTGTTGGGTTAGAGCTGGGCGATATGGCTTAAAATAGAAACACTGATTTTTTCCCTCCAAAACTCAATTTACAATTTAAATAGATTTTTTTCAAAGCCAAAACTCCATGTGACACAAAAATGACATGAATCAAATTCTACCTTTATGTTGTCAAAACATATTCCTAAATCAATCAGGATTTCCCTCTTAAAATTAAAGTGCGTGTCATAAAATGTTGATAACGTAGTTCTAACGCAGGCAGGTTTGCCTACATAAAGTCTGAAAGCTGAGCAATTTTCACAGCTTGTTAACATGTTTCTCTCTGATCAATATTTAATCTAATAAAAAACAAATAAATACAAGCCTATAAAAGTGCTTTTGCAAGACCTGACAGGACCACCATCATGAAAATTATAAAGTTTCAGTATCTATATTTTTTTCAAACTTTGCAACTACTAACAATTTTAGTAAGTGAATGAAAAAATCTTGATTTCTGATTTTTAAATCTTCTGCAGAAAATAATTCAAATGAATTGATTTAATTGACATATTGCCTTATGGTGGGTAGAAAGCAAGAGTACAGCACTGATACAGGCAGTGCTGGCAGGGTAACAGAGAAAATGACCTATAATAATGGAGCTCATTTAGATCACTGGTATGTTGGATGTCTGTCAGGTGATTGAATAATGATGAATGACAGGCATAACAACAACTTGAGTTCACTTTATCGTGTATTGTGATACAGCATGATAAATCATTTCATCTATCATGTACTGCTATGTCGATCAGATTCTTGCCAATTCACAACCAAAAAATATCACATCCTTGCAGGTTTAATGTGATATTGTGAGGTGAAATGAAGGGGGGCGTCTTTGTGGTAAAGCTCCAAGATATGATTTTGAGTCCTTCATGCCCAGCCCTAATACAAGTTAACTATAAAGAAAAGAGGTGGAATAAATGTGCTGTTTTAATCAGCAGTGTGCCAGTTTACAACCTGCTAAAAGGTGTGAGTATTATGCACCATATGTTTACATGTATCAAGTCTTTTAACAAGCACAGAGCAAGAGGAACACTCATAAAAAGCAGGATGTGTGAAAGAACAGTAGCACGAGCCTTGCAGCACACACTTTGGAGTGCTTGTGTGGCCGTCTAGCATGTTGAGTTTTTACTTCAGCAGGAGCACGATTCGAATCTGCTGCTCCTCAAGAAACACTCGGCGCTTCCATTAGTGCCGAATCAGAGAAGAGTGGGGCTGAAAAAGAAGACATTAGAGTGGAAAGTGATTCAAGTGAGATGAGAGAAAGAGAAGAAAAGAGTGAGACATTAATGAACAGATAAAAGAGTGGGAGAGAGAAGTGTTTGAGACACAAAACAAAAGACAGCGAGAGTGAGAGACTGAGTAAATTATGCTGATTGAGCAGACGGCAGGCCAACCGTTATGGTGACAATAGGGGTCGACTTTGGGTCTGGCGTTTCGCCCTCTACAGCTGTGAGCTGTCTGATACTGACAAACACACACACTCACACACAGCATGCAAAATCATTGGCTATTCCGAGCTCATCCCTCTTATCCTGGCTCATAGCTCCACATCAGCCCAGTACAAGCCTCCTTTAAACGCTGGACTGACCCCAGCTTTATTTTACAAACACACACACAAACACAGATTCTTGTCTGTGCTTTTTTCACGTCCCTTCTGGCCTTTTCTCAACACTCTTGATCCAAGAACAGCTCCCAACGTGAGCCATCCCCTCAGTGAGGGATTTTAGACTAGAATCCAGATCAGCAGTCGCTGGTCAGACCAGCTGGCAGTGCCGACTTCAAGCGGTCACAGAGTTTCAAGGGACATTATAGGCAAACCACGGGTGTGATGAGGAGCACGCCACACACAGGGACAACAGACCAAGTCAAATTAGAGCGTCTGGGTCAAACACACCCACACAGGGTAATACAAACAAAGTGGGAGTTCATTCTTGCTGTGCTTTGATAAGCCATATAATGCGACAAGACTGTCATAACACACACACCTCTAAACACACACAGAATAGAGTTCCCCCAAGATATTCCTCCCACGAGCTGTCAAAAGTTTGAGAGCAGAGTTCCAGCTGGCCACCCTCCGTTTCTCTCCCTCTTTCCTGCTCCCCATCTGTCTCTCTCCATTCCTCCACATCCCTTTGTTTCACGCTCTCTCATGAACCTGCTATACCTTGACATTGGTATTAAGAGTTACAGCTTTTAAGCATAGCTGCAGCAAAGTTCTCTAAAACATTCAAAATTTTCTTTATATTAGAATTGTTTTTTGTCACTGCACTTATAAACATCAGAATAGAGACAATCCAGCATCATTCAAAGGCTTAAAGGATAAGTTCGGTTTCTACAGCTTTCACATTGTTTATAGAATGAAGTAGAACAATATACTCCCCCAGAAGGCTTTCCTGATCCAAACAGTGCTTCGGGAGATATTTAAATCCAAAATCGAGCGGCAGACATCCGTGTAATTGTAGCACACGGGGCATGTATAGCGCCGCTCCTAAAACTGCTTTAATCATCCAAAAACTCATTAGTTTCACTAATATTTCATCATGGTCCACTCGCGCTACTCCTCCAAGACAGTCTGGTGTTGCTCCAGCCATGTTTTCGTGACTGTGCTGACCTCTGAACTGAAAACTTTCTTTACGGCTGCCGCGCATGCGCAGTACAGCTTACTCCTTTCGATTAGCTCCTCATCTGTACACTCTGGCTCGAAACTGTAGGGACAGGACACCCATCACATTTAAAGTTCTCGTCCACAACATCTTCACCCGGTAGATATTTGTCCATTTAACACAAAACTGCAAGAAGAAAGTTGTCGAGTAGCCGGCGGTCGCCCCTGAATCAATGAGCTGCACTGCGCATGCGCGGCAGCCATAAAGAACGTTTCCAGTTCAGAGGTCAGCACAGTCACAAAACATGGGTGGAGCGACCCCGGACTGTCTTGGAGGAGTAAGTCAGGCGAGACCGCTTCGATGCCATCTAATATCCACGTTGAAACTAATGAGCTCATCTTTTAGAGGGCCATTGATCTGTGTCGCACTTACACCCAGGCCTGCACTCGAAAATACAGTATTGGCTTTTTTCCATTAGCCCTACTCTACTCTACTCGACTTGTGCTGCTTTTCCATTAGCCCCAGTCGCCTGCCCAATGGGGTGCAGTGTCGCTGTAAACAGCTGAGCAGCTCTGTGGTGACGTCATTTTGAGTCCAACACAACAATCCGTGGCTTTATGTCACAAACCGAGTAAAAAAGGAAAGCAGAAGAAGGCTGCAGATAGCAAGAAGAAATACCCCAGAGAAGCACAGGAGAGTTTTGGAAGCTACACAACAGAATGAATCCGAGGAGGAGAGCAATCAAGCTGCAAAGAAAAGACGTATGAGGGTAAGCTAATGGTAGCTACCGCTAGCATGCTAGGTCGTCGCACTCATGACTCATCAATGACGGCATTGTCTGACCAGTCAGTAGCCGGCAGTCAGTGACGTCATCTTTTGGTATCGACTCAACTTGCTTAGAACCAGAGCGGAGTAGGTACTAAAACTAGCTTGTTTTAGGAGGTACCGGGCTAGTGGAAACACGCTGCAAATCAAGTAGAGCAGAGTAGAGTAGGGTCAAGGCGTGCTACTGGAAAAGGGCCATATGTCTCTGTCTGAAGCGCAATTCTGCAAAATTATGTCATGCCCTACATGCACACAAAGGCAGAGACACTCACTTGCAGCACTCCTGTCTCCTGCTAAGTCTGTGCTCCTGTGTAGATACTACACCTTTAAACAACAGCATGAATTGGGCTAAGGACAAAACATATCCCTGTTTCTCTAGCTTTAGATCGCTGCATGTTTTACCACATCAACAATCATCCTCATCCACATGCAGATCATCTGATGTGATAGACCTACACCATACTGAGTGGCACACATTTCAATACCAGTGTTGTGATATTTGTGTGAATCAAAAACTATAAAGCTGAAGAATGGCAACAGATGATGAGACAAGGATAAGCTGCAGCAGAAAAAGGCTGAGTGGTGAGCAATGTGAGTAAAATTAAGAAATGGAATTTAGCTTGTGTACAAACACTTCACAAAGTTGAAGGAAAAAAAACTCTTAAATTGACTGTTTGTGGAAATACATTTGTTTTCAACACTTCCAGCAATCACCTGCCAGTGCTGATGTTATTCCAATAATATGGTGCATCCCTGCTTTTTCATACTATCATGCTTTTCCAGTTTAAGTAAAAAAAAGACAATTTAGAAAACCTTCCTGACAAATACCCATTGTTTATGAAGACAGGCTCAACCTTGTATGTGTTTTTAATACTCCTATAAAACTTTGTCAAATAAAACATTTTCAGTACAATTAACAATACAGTGATAAAAAGACAACTTTGATAGTTTGGGTTTGTAACATTTCACATTGTCACATCTCTACTTTAACAGACTAAAATCTTAACATGCACCTCTGGGTGTACTGTATGTTTAGTTGCACCTCTGAATAATCAGACTTCACATTTTTCTGTAAATTTCTCCCCTTTTCTCCACCTCACTGCTCTTCATCTAATCTCACAATCTCTCTTTTCTCAAACAGAGACACTCTTTGTATCTCTGCAATGAGGGGGGAGAAACACAAACTCTCTGCCCACCTCAAAATCCAAAGCCAAAGGCCACCAAGTCATGGCCGCCTGCCCGAGGACCACCGCTAGAGCACTGTCGGGACTTTCCCACAGCGTGTTTGTGTGTAGTGCTTGTGTGTAAGACTGCCTGTTGGTCTGAATGAATGTGTTAGAGAGGCTGCACACAGGTGTGTGTCTGTGTCTCTGCAAAGGCACCCATGAGTCTGGGTGTATGTTTCACTGTAATTCCTGTTTTCATGTGTAAAGTCATGTTTGCACGTGTCCACTTGCACACTTACAATCCAGTCAAATGACAATCTTTTACAATAGCAGGACACCTAACCCACTGATTACCAGCTAAACTGTTTGGCAAAGGTAAAAAATAAATTCAGTGTACTTATTGTCTGAAAAAGCAGAGCAAATCAAATCATTGTTTGATTCTATTTCAGGGAAAACAGAAAACTACAAACAGACCAAATATTCTCTTGGTGTGGGATTCAAGGTTTAAAAAGCTAACAGTTGATTATGTGCTGACATAAAAATGCACAAATATTTGGGAAAAAGATCAATTAGAAAAGGTAAAATGAAATGTTTGTAAATAAAACAGCAATCAAAAGTAACTGAAAAAAGATGTTGAGTTTTACAAACACAAAACATGTTTTGATGAACTATAGATTTTTTAAACACATAAATATATATATACATACATACATAAGTTATACATACTTATACACACACACATGTACACATATGTATACGTACATATAAATATATGTTGAGCTGTACACCTTACACCCATCATAACAATGAACCTGTATCCTTTTCCTGGTAAAATGGAGAATAAAAAAATAAAAACCTGAAATGCAGACCCATCTGTGACGGACATTGTGTATTTTTACTGTATCTCAAGTTCCATTATTACCTCCTCCTAAAGGGCATCTGACTATGTTCTGATGTGCTGAATTTCCTGGGAACTGATCCTTTATCGTAGCTGGACTCGATGTGTATATAACCTTTGTTAATGTTTGTCAGGGATATAAGGTGAGTCCTAAACTTTTACATGTTAGATTTTTCATATTCAACTTTAGAAGCTTAAAAAAAAGATTAAGAGTAAAAAAACTTTAATGTCAAAGATTTTACTCAACTAAGTCTCAGGGTGCTGTGTGTCCGATTAACATGCCATTTTTTACTTTTACAACAGTAAGTTTTACTGAAGACATGTTCTGATATACCAAAAGCTGTAGGCTTAAGCAGAGGTGTCCAAACTACGGCCCTGGGTCAACTGTGGCCCATGTCCATTTTCAATTGGACCCCTCTACTGTATTGGAAAGAAGCGATGTATAATTTTATTTTTCCGTTGAGCATTTATCCATTACTAAACATATTAAGCTTTCATTTTATTAACTTCTATATATATATTAGAGCTGCAGCTATATCTATATATACATATATATATATATATATATGTATATATATATATATATATATATATATATATATATATATATATATATATATATATATATACATACATACATACATACATACATACATACATATATATATATATATATATATATATATATATATATATATATATATATATATATATATATATAGATAGATAGATAGATAGATAGATAGATAGATAGATAGATAGATAGATAGATAGATAGATAGATAGATAGATAGATAGATAGATAGATAGATAGATACATACATACATAGATAGAGCAAAATGAATAAATGTAGGTATAATGAAGTATTTTTTTACTGGGATTTCACATTTCAACCTGGTACACAGACAGTTTTACATGTCCATAAGACACATTTCCTTTCCATCTTGGCAAAATCCTAAGATGGGGTTTGGGAAGGGCAGGACCATATAGAAAAATAACAACAACAATAAAAACAGAGGCTAATGGACCAAATGTTCAGTCTTATGACACCACTATGTTGGCTGGAATGGGAGAAAAGATACTAATTTGACAAAATTTTATGTAGGCAAAACTTTTAAGTGTACAACTGGTGCTAATGCCAGGATGTTTTTAATTTTATCTTGGTGACAAAAAATAAAGCTGTGGACACAGGCTCTCAATAATGGATGTTGAATCAGATCTTAATAAGATTGCATTATGGGCCCAGTATATTGAGCCATTCTGATGATACACAGTAACACCAATGATGCACTAAGCATAAAGCAGTAAACATAAGATTTTGTGTATATGTGTCTTAGTGTTCAAATTAAATAATTGAGTCTGATATATTGACAAGAGCAGTTACACCAATATGTTGCAAAAAATAAATGAAATAAAAAAATCCATGCAATTGTCCTGCAGCAGTGAACTGTGCTGTAAAAGCTTTGGGGATTAAGCGTGATGGCAGTGTTGGGACTTCACTGGTCTAATCTCATGAGAAATCCACCACCACACCAAGGTTACAGATCAGACTGTCTGAATGCCAGGGAAAACCCTTCAGTATTAAGTCCTGGCTGCATGTGACATGCTGAGGACAGACAGAAACAATATGGACAGAGGATGAACAGCATGTCCGAAAAAGAACATGTCTGCCAACATTTGGTTATGTCATCAAAACAAAAACAAACAATAAAAATCTCCCATCTCCGAATTAAGACAAAATCCATCCAGAAGAAAGGCAGCATCACCACAGCAGCCTCCACAGTGTCCACACCATTAACAGACGGGCTGTTTGTAAAGTCAGTGGACTGTGCTGTAACACTTAACTCACACAGTGGACTTAGTTTTGTTTCAGTACAACATTAATGTAGTTATTTGTGGGCAGCCTCTCCACCTCGCACTTGTCTAGACGAAAGTTATCATTTAAGTGCCAACTGATCACTGCACGTTTACCCACCTGCCGAGTGAGAGGCTTTGATTCAAGGTCATGTGACTTGATGGCCTGACTACTTCTCAGGGTGCACAATTTGACATCGACGTAGCCATAGAGCTGAATCTTAGAGGGTAAATTTCGCTTACCTGTGTCTGTTTTGAAAAGCCACTTTTAAATGTTATCCAGTCCAGAGAGAGAATAAGCAGCGAGTTAAAACATATTACTGAAAAAATCCTGAAAACTGACTCATATATTTTTCCTGATATATTCTGTTGGCATCATCATTGTTCATCTTTTTCGTTGGTGTTAGAAAAATAAACTAAAGATTGCAAAAACTGGCAATATCCTGGAATCACAATTAAAACGAATCGGCACCTAAAAGTTGTAAAAAATCGAATCGGGAGAAAAGTGTATCGCCCCAGCCCGAACGGATTAGCAGGCCTAGTAAACTTTGATGGCAATAGTATTCTGAAGATGATTTGTTTGTGTTCACAAAGACATTTCTTGTGTTTTATATATAATCATACTACTTCACTTCATTTGCATAAAATTTTGATTAAAGATCCAACGGCACATACCATCAGCACAAGCTGTTTTTTAGTCCTAAGGCAGTATTTTAATTATTGGTTTGTTTTTTTTTGTTTTTTTGACGGAAAATGTATTGAAATGTTCAGATAGTTTTGTGAACCTTTACTAGAAAATTCTGGGGGTGTTGCAGAACCCATTTTTGTTGTTTTGCCCTTTTGTTTGTATATTTTTAAACTGACATGAGAAATGACATGTCAATTTGAATGTGTAAAACAGAACTTACCTGTATCTTTAAAGTGTGCCTAACTTTTTACTATACTGATCTTAAATATCTTAAATAGTGTTGTTATTATTTTTAACATAAATCACTGACAATGCAACTGACAAAAACAGTGCCTGCATACCATAATATTCAGTGCTATGGACATATTATGCATAATGATGGCGAGGGACAAGAGCTGAGAGTTCATCCAGTTACTGCACAAATAAGGTGAAGTAAAGGCTTGCGAGAGGAGGGTTTAAACCAGTAGAATTGCTGGTAAGTCTGAATGTAGCCTACAGCAGTAGTCGCGTGCAGAGCAAACATACACACACTTGTCTTGTGTGCTATTTAAGCAGGGGAGTTCAGATCTACATATCCTTAAACAACAAAAATAAACTACAGTATATTTGTTTGGTGAACAAATTGCAAACTTTGACTACCTGTTTAAATGTATGTTTGATCAAAATAAGAATAATGAGCTAAATGTTGTTATTCTCTGTTACTATAAATTCTATAAATAATCCAATTCAACATTTTCCCTAAATCCTTCAGCCCCAACTCACTAAGAGGCAATATTTCTAGTGTAAAAGTTAAGTGAGTTGAACTGCCTAAAAAGACAACACGCCACGTGAATGTGCAGATGATTTAAACTCTCAACACCTATTTGACCTCTTGCGCACCTCTTACCCCTCAAAAGACCCAGAGATCTTTTGAGGGCCAAAGCTTCCTAACAAAAACACTTTTTCCCTGTTAAAATAATAAAAAATGGTTGTAAATCTTAAGATCTGAGAGGCTGGTTGGGCTGGTTGGACAGGTCAGGAATGGATCTATTTGCTGCGAGCACAGAAGGAGAGAGAGAGGAAGAGAGAGAGGACCCGAGTAAAGAGGGTGATGTGGGTCATAGGGGTGTGAGAGCGGGTCAGAGCACTACAGAGAGAAAACACTTTTTGGTCGAACCAAACCAGAGTCTCTGTGGGTGGTGTCAAAGGAGAGTGTGTGTAACTGCAGACTCATGTGTGTGAGTTATACAAAGACAGAGAGAGGAAAACAGAAAGGCGCCTGCGGGCTCTGCATGGTATAGCATTGACAAAACACTGAGGTTAATGATCTCATACACACTCACCAGGCACTATTTCACTCTCTGTTCCCATGTCAAGAGGACAACTCGAAGCCTTTTCCTCCACTGGAGACGCACATTTTTACACACAAACTAAATTCTCCTGCTCCAATTTGGGTTTCCTCATTTAGCCCAGTCCCCAAACACATTTGCTCCAGCTGTGTGGACATCACCATAATTCACATCAATAAATCTTTCAGTGCTTAGCATCACTTTCAATGATTCCGGAAACTTTCTGGTGTCGTGGTCCCACAGAAAAACAGGAGGAAGAAGAGGAGAGCAGGGGAGGTGAGTTAAGCTCCAGACATATCTGGATATAGAGAAACCTGCTATGGTGAAACTCTGTGGAAAAGGAGTTTGTAAATAAGTATGTGACAAATAAAAGTACTTACCTGATGAGGCATGATCACAAAGGAGCCAAACAGATATCAGAAAGAAGGCAGATCCCAAAAGAAGACCATGTGGGAAGAAGAACAAAAAAACAGAGCATTAGTTTCATTAAAGGCCGGAAAATGTCTTCAAATTTTGTCATTGCTCCACTTATAGAAAATTAAAATTGTTTAGTACCATCAAGAGTTTTGAGGTGGCATATATTGTTTTTAGTCTACTTTAACAGAAAAAAACTTCATCATAAATCAACTTCCTTTGGGAGGTAACGGCTGCAAATGTGTTGTCAAACATTTAGTTATTTTCCTGGACCTGCATTCGTTTGCACTGTAGGCTGTTAAAGAAAAAAATAAACATTTAGGTTTTTTTTTTTTTTTTTTTTTTTTTTTTTTTTTTTTTGAGTAGGTGGAGATTAGACGTGAGTGGGATTAACACAGCCGATCGTTGTCTTCACCAATCAATTTTTTTTTTTTTTTTTTTTTTTGGAAAGACCCAGCAGTGGAGACAGTCAGAGCCGCTGTCCCTTCAGCAGGAGAATGGACAGCGGGGTGCGTCACCATGTGGGCCAGCTCCCGGGACAGATGTAATCTGTTCCTTTGTCATTAATAGGAGTAAAAAAAAAAAAAAAAAACGACAGTTTCACACCCGCTGGCTTATCCATTCATAATACTTGTGATCCACCTGCATTCCTGGTTTGTCATTGCCAAATAGCAGAGCCTTTAGTGATATACTGTATACTCTCCCGGTGTCTCCTCCTCATCCTCCTTGCAATGATGTACTCCATCTTTTTAGATCACGTTAAAAATAAAGACTAAAATAGAGGAATACGGGAAATCACAGGTAAATCCAGAGTAATATACATTTATTTTCTTTTTTTTTTTTTTTTTTTTTTTTTTTTAATGAAATGAGAGAAGTCAGATATATACTCAGTATCAGATGTTAAGGCTGTTTATTGTTGACTTGTAAGATGTGCATCAAACTTCCAGCTGCTGTCAGGTTAAGTTTCCATGATGACAAACGGCTTTAATCCAACATCAGATGTGACGGGACAATTAATACAAATGTATGTGCTGATTCAGACTGTTACATTAAATAGTGATTGCTGTGATTGTTTATTGCATTAAAATGTGCCTGACACTCTGTTTTTTTTTTTTTTTTTTTTTTTTTGCGCACCTTCCGCACAGTTTTTTGGCACGAAATTGTCACTGCGCCAATATGAATCAGCCTGCACCTCCCCCTGGTGAGCCTTCAACTCCCCCTGGTGCGCCGTCACACCCATCTCTGCGCAGACGGTCTACCAAATTGTCAAATTGGCAGCGCACAGCGGTGCGCCGGACGAAATTAACACTGCACGGGGTGCGCCAGGCTTGCGCCCCCTGCGCTGCGCCACGAAATTAGAGCCCCTAGTCTTTAAGTATATTTTTCCACAACGACATTAATGACACTGAAAAAGGTATTGAATATCAAGTTCTTTACTGGTATTGTACGAAAATGTACATTTCTCATATGGTGCACAAACGTGCACAGGGCTGTCGAGCGGCTCATGGAGATAATATAAAACCTGCAGACATGAGACATTTTGAGTTTAAGACAACGGAGGAACTAGTTGTTAAAGCCGGGGTTGTAAAGGTCATCAAAAAAAGTATGATTTGAATGAATGAATGAATGAATATATGTTTATTTGGAACTTAAATGGAAAACGTATATATGTGTACACCTTTACTAATGCAACAAATAACATATAAAGGTAAACAAAGGCAAATAGCTATTACAGCATTTTTTCTACTATCATTAATCTTTGCAAAAAAATATGACAGATTTATAATTGATCATGGATAATATCAATGCCATTACTCCTTTTTTCATTTTCAAATTATTTGTATGTGCTTGATATGTGGCTTGACTTCTTGTTTGTTTTGATGTCAATTCTCTGGTGTGCTGTTTTGTGTCAGTGGGGTCTTCAATTTTTATCTCCTCCCTGGTGTTTCATAAATGAGAACACACAAATCATTGGCACTGTAGTTTTTTTCTACTTCTACTGTTAATATGTCACGGTTTTAATTTCATTGTTTTTATGGTAATGTATTTATTTATTTACTTCTTTTTATGTATCCTACGTACAGTACTTAAATCAACTGCTGTCTTCTTAAAGGTTTATAAATAAATTTGACTTGACTTCTTTGTCTTTATTATTCCTGTTATATTTTTGAAAAATAATAAAATAGTCTAATGCTGCGACCCAGCTAGCAAAATTGCGTCACCCACTAATGTAGCATCGCGCGTCCATAAATACCTCATTTTGGTCACTGTTGCCATCGGCCATCGCTCTGTGACGTCCACTCAAGTTTCACCGCGATCATATGATATATCATATAATAGGATGTATAAGCGGACATTATTCCAGCTGTATCCTTTTCATTCACTTATCAACCACAAAACACTGCAGCTGATGCCCCACAGCAGCATCGTCTGTGAGTTTCCCGCGGTCCGTCTAGGTGGAACTAATGTCCTCATTGACTAATGTTTCCCACACGGACATGGATTGTTACTCTGTAGTCCGGATGAATAGCTGTCTGTCTAGGGCACCGTCACACGTGCACACCCCGCTGATTGGCTGTTCCCGCACAGCCACGCACGACATCGCCTGAAAAGATCTACTTTTTTTTTTACTTTGACATCGCGCGACAAGCAATGTGGTCGTGTGAAAAGCGGATGTCGCATCGCGGGTGGGTTAGCCCCACCCCATCACAGCTGTACATTGACTTTGCATGGAGAGTGATCGCCAAGGTAGTACAAGTAGCGTCCGGTGTGTAAGCAGCATAACAAATATTTGAATATGGATCAAAAACATGACTTTTCGTACCATGGCTTAACTAAATATGTGTTTTAACGCTTGTTTTGCAGTCTTATCATTTTATTAATTTAATTCAAAAAGTTAAATTATGAACTCTGCTTCATCAGTTTCGATACAATTCTATGACATGACCGTAAATTTCGGAGGAAATGCATCCCCGTATTACAGTATCTTTATATTATCAATGGCCCGTGTATCAGTCACTGTATGAAATCTTGAGCTGTCCTGGGATTACAAGTCTTATCATCGTGGACTTTTCACTTTAAAAAATTAACCAGCTACAACACAATGGAGGGGACTAAGTTGTTGAGGCTTGCAAAACTAACATGACCTATAACTGTGATATCTTCATGGTCTTTATGCGAAGTTTGACCAAATCAGTGTAGTAAAGAATGATGAGGTCTTAACTCCCCCAAAAATTAAAGCGCAAAATCGTAATTTAGTCTGCCAAGTTCTTGTCCTTCCTTGGCAACTCTGAGTTTGCATCTGATATGAGGAATTTTACCCCCAAGCTGTCCCTGACTCTCTCGCCTCATTACTGGAGTCTATTCACTGTCCTCTCCTCTATAATAAAGGCCGGAAAAGACAGAAAATATCTTTAGAGATGTCCCAGTGATTCAGAGACAGTCAGTACGTCCTAAAAGTTTGTTCCTGAAGATGTACCATCACATAAAAACATTTGGTCTGAATGTTTCACTCAAACAAAAGTATCTTTTTGCAAAACACGTGTGTTAAAGAGACTCAAAGCTGTTTTGAATGTTTGTTTTCAGCATGAAAACTTAAGTGCTGCCATCACATCATGATTACTTACAGAGCCTGTGGGGAATGGATTTGTGAATTTAGGGAATTTACTGACCACAGCAGACTGCCAGTACTAAACCAATGCTTTAATCATGAGCCCAGCAGCTGCATCTCTTGTGTCACATGTCACAAAAACATAAAATTCTTAGAGAGAAAATTAAGATCATAATATGGACAAAAAACCCCAGAACAGCCATGTTCACATGCTGTTTAATGTATCTGTAGTAGGGGAAGACTGGTGAAAATATTGGAAGAAAGAAAGTGATCGATGTGTATAAAAAAGTGATCATGCAAAAAGAGCTTGAACATCCTGTGAGTTCTATCATGGAGAAAGAGGAAATGTTAAGTTTACTGGCAACTGAGAGTTTGTCTGTCACAGCACTAGAAGTCTGGTGTTACTTGTGTTTACTTTTTTCAATGCAGTTTTTAGTACTTAGCAATGATGTCTGAGACTTTTCAAAACACGGCATCTCAATCACACAGATGCTTTTGAAATGAATAAAATGAAGGCAAAATGTCAAGGGAGTATGATGCAGAAACAGCCAGAATGGTTTAGCTAGGACAAAAAGCCTCTGGTCACGACTGCAGTGTGAGTCAGTGCTCCACAAGGCTGTCCAGACGGATGTAAAGAGGAGGAAGAGAGAGACAGAGAGAGACAGAAAGACAGAGAGAGAGAGGAAGGTTCAGATGTGAGGTGACTGGTACAGACATTTATAAAAGAAAATCAACGTGTCACGGTTCAAACTAATTTGAACAGCCACTTCACACACAAAACCCTGTAGGAATAGCAAATAAAAATTAAACTCTGCAACAAACTAGAGCGAGAAATCAGTTCCAGTTTCACTTTTCAGAGAAAACGTGCATGAGCAAAACAACTTTTATTCAACTTAAAACACCTCAAAAAGGTTAAAACACTATTCATACAGGCTAAAACATGAACATATTCATAGAGGTCGGTCTGGTAATCCTATTTAAAACAGCACACTGCGCTGATATTTCTGGATGAGATATCAGCTAAACTGTCAGCAGAAATGTTCAAATCTGGACAAAAACATCATGCTAATAATATCACGCATCCTTAGGAAAGACATATAATTGCTGAAATGATGACAGCTGTTTAGAACAACTGCTTTCAAGAAAAGCAGATGAATGGATCTTCAAATACATGAATGATAAATGGGGTGGGTTTGGGGGGTGGGGGTGGGGGGTTAATGCATTCAGTGCCGTATGCAATGCCTCCCCTGTGGCTGAAAGATTGAAGAAAGAAATCTGTTGATGATTGTGACTGCTGTCCATAATAAGTTAAGTCACACCTTTGGTCCTGTTAGGAAGGTGTAAAGTGGGTGAAGCATTAATGCGCTGATTATGTGCTTGTGCAACAATAAAGGCTGGAGAACCTGCTGTTGAAGAGTAAAATCCCCTCCTGCTACACGAAGGATTATTTAGGAACCACAATTTTTTATAAGACAAGATAAATCCACGTCTTTGTCACTCCCATAATATATTTACAAACACATCTATGTGTGGTTTTAAGCATGTTTGTATATAGCTTAAGGATGCATAATAATATCACAGAGACATACAGTATCTACAGATATCAGCTTAAAATGTTTATCATTAGCATCAGTGGATATAAAAAAGTTCTGCCAATATTAACAGCAGATACTTTGCCCTTACACATTAGTCAAATGTCTAACATCTACTGATATTGTGGCATTTGTTTTTTTTTTCTTTGAGATGTAAAAAAACACAATTTAAAAACAGAAATCATATTTTTGTGAAAAATATCAGAGATTTTACTCTGGGCCATTTCACACAGCTCTATGTCAAAGTGAAACATGTACCATAATAAATATGTACTTCAAATGAATATTTTTTAAACAGTGTATTTCAACCATTAAAAAAACAATACATATATTTATGGTAGAATCACGTCATTCCTCTTACTTTACCTTTTCTTCTGAAACAAAAAGACTGTCGCATTTCGATTCAGATTCAGATCATTTTACACAGTGACAGCATGGGGAGAGACTTTACATTCTTTAAAAATATGTAGTACAGGTATAAGCTTTGGTATTAGCTACAAGTCCTGACACATCAGATGCCAAAAAATTCTAAATAGTGTATTCCTGTTAATACAACTTAAAACATTATTTTGCCTCTAAAATTAGCTGCTTTTCAGGGTTTTTATGTATTTATTCTTTATAAATATTGTAGTTTTTCAATGTTAAGATAGACAAATTAGTCAGTATACTCTCACATCTTTTAATATTGTAATTAATATAAAGTATTGTCTGTTGATTATGTAGTATTTAAGTGTGCTCATGACAAACTATAAAAAAATGCTCCGATCAGACTACAGCATCATAAACATAACATGTTACTTCAAATATCAGCCTCAGAAACAAGTCAAATGCAAACCTCACACCTGCTGGAGCAACTCACAAAAAAAATAATTAATCAGCATATAAATATGCCTGTGTAGTGAACTTATCTATCCTCTTTTCTTCAATCTCATCAAATCACTCACTCTAAGCACCACAGGAGTCTGTCATGTGTTTGTTAAAATTAAGCCCTTCATTAATAGAATAATAAAAAAGGTAAGTTACTTAAATGTTGGACGTTTACTAATCAGTGTATATCTGTATTATTATCAACCTTTTATAATCTTAGTGCGCAAACTGTGAAACAGAGAGAATCAAATCTGACCTGCTGTCCCAGTTGTTGTTATCACAAGATGATCGAAGCGAACAACCAAGCTCAAGAATATCAACACCTCTTAAGCAACGAACACAATGACAAACAGCCAGCAAAACCAGTACTTCATAAATGCGCCTACAGCCATAAAACATCAGTCAACACCAGTCAAAGTCAGAGAGTGTCACCTGAAGTGACACGTCCCTTCATCCCTGCATCCTCCTCCCCTCAGCTCACTGTTCAGCTCTGTCTGTCTTTAGGTCCAGCTGGCTCCAGCACTGCTCCTCTCTGCCTCCTCTCCTATTCTCATTCATACTCTTCACACAGATCTCCCTCCATTTCGCTCCTCATCTCTCCTCCAGAGAGTTCACTGTGAACATGTGAGTGTGTTTACATGTTATTCGCCTTGAACCAACCAACACGCCTACCTTCATATGGGTTCCTCCTTTGCTTCCTGCTGCAAATCCTGATCCCCTTAACAGGCATCTTGTTACCTGCTGATCACTACAGTGCTCAAAATAAAGTGCTGAGTTTGGCCCCTAAAAGCACCATGGTCCCAAACAGCTTAAAGACGACACACACCCACTCACAGTCACACTCTGAAACCTCTGCACTGCCTCGCTGCACGCGTGCAGAGCCCACACACAGGTTGGCCAATCACAAACCTCGTCAAGAAGAAAGACGGGGGTGTGTGCACATGGGGGTCGAAGCATTCAAGAGGGCCCCCTTAACCGGTGACCCCCCCAACTCCCAAGGTTGCTACGGCAATGGGTATGCTATCTGTGAGTGGCAGTTGTTGTCAGGGTGATGCCTCATGGCCCGTGATCTCCTCTAACGGGTCCTCATGTCCTTTTCACTGATCAACTTGGGGGTCATCTGTGCATACATACACACTTGCACATGAGCACTCATAGACACACTTTTGAAATAGTGTCTTTGTAGTGCAAAGCTGCTGAGCAATCAGGCCTGAATAACGCACAGGTTTAATCTGATCTGAGTCAGTCTGGTTGAGGCGAAGGAGAAACCACAGAAGTTACAGTCGAAAATGAAAATCAACTTTGAATTTCAAAATTGCCTCCTAACCTTGACTCCTAAACTTGGGTGTAATTTTACAAATATATTTATCTTCTACTGTTTAAAAAATACACAGATTCAACAGAAACAGTAACACATTTGTTCTGAGTGAAAGGTCTGTTTGATTTGAAGCGGTGTGAAAGCTCTCACAAACTCCAGTGAGAACCAAAGAACCAAAGTCTGGTCAAAACCCTGGAATCTTCTCCACGTGGACCATAGTTCTGTTTGAAGTGGGTGTGAATTTATGTAAGCACGTAAGCACAGCTAGCTTCCTGTCCTCTTTATAGGACAAAATCTACAAGTCTATGTTGAAAGTGACAACACATCATCCTGATTAATATACAACTTTCAGTCTACTCTAGTCTGCTGAGCTTTACGTCCACACTGGAAAAACTTTTGCAGACAGGAGGACAACTGGTCTTAAAGAAAAAGGGAGGAAACCGCTATGGGAACTGGAGGACCAGCAAACCCACTTTGCCTACTGATACAGGTGTGAGCTCATGTTGCCAGACTAAATGAAATAAGAGAGTGACTATAAAAAAATCACCTTGTTATGTTTCAGTTTCAGGGGATATCAGCAGCGTTCTGCAGCTACGTATCATCATGCAGGCCCTCCCTGCAGTAAGGAACTTTGAACTTGTATGGACCTGATTCATAGTTAAACTATAAAAAAAAATGAAAGGAACTTAAACTGAAATGAAAGTTCATCTTCAAAGTAAGTATTCAGCTCATACTGATACATTTTATCTTAAAAAGACAGAAGCCATGGTTTCAATGATTAGTCAAGTTTATGAAAATACTGTTTTTTGTTAAGGGGTAAATTCAACTAGCATCACACTTTGCCAAATTATTATGCTTGGCCAGCAGGGTAATTATTAAACATTTTAAATTTAGCTAATCATTATTAAGGATGTAGTGATATTTGTGTACTTTGCAAAATTAGCTGCACCATATTTTGATTAGTGCGCTGCTGACAGAAGGTCACATTGGCCGTGCTGTGGACCTAAGTGCCACAAAAACAAAGCAGCTTGCAAGTGGAGGAGTAAGTCATTGTAGATGTTTCAAACAGTGTGTAATCACCCAGTGCTGTTACTGTGGCCTAATTTTTATCCAAGATTCTTCAATCATGCAAGCAATGGCTTCTGTGCCTACTTCTGTGCAGACACAGTGCTGATCTCTATCACATGTTTCTCATACAACCCTTCATCAAAAATCCTGTACTGTCCCTTAAATGGAGGTATGTTATGGCCCTTTTCCACTAGCCCTACTCTACTCTACTCGCCTTGTGCTGCTTTTCCACTAGCCCAGTTCCCTGCCCAACGGGGTGCAGTGTCGCTTTAAACCGCTGAGCAGCATAGCGGTGACGTCATTTTGAGCGTGACACAACATTACGTGGCTTTTTGTCACAAACCGAGTAAAAAAGGAAAGCAGAAGAAGGCTGCAGGTGGCAAGAAGAAATACCCCTTGAGAAGCACAGGAGAGTTTTGGAAGCTATACAACAGAATGAATCCGAGGACGAGAGCAATCGAGCTGCAAAGAAAAGACGAATGAGGGTAAGCTAATGTTAGCTACCGCTAGCATGCTAAGTCGTCGCGCTCATGACTCATTGGTGGCGGCATTGTCTGACCAATCAGTAGCCAGCCGCTGGTCGACGTCACCTTTTAGTATCGACTATAGAACCAGAGCAGAGTAAGTACTAAAATATGGCTGGTCATGGGAGGTACCGGGCTAGCGGAAACACGACGCAAACCGGGTAGAGCCGAGCCAAGTAGAGTAGAGTAGGGCTAAGGCGTGCTAGTGGAAAAGGGCTCTTAGAGTGCATATTTAGCATTGGCTGTGCTGTCAAATCTATTCTGTCCATGTTATACTCAATTTCAAGACAAATAAAAGCCCATTCCCTCACTTCTTCAAAATGTTTTAAGAGTTCTAATTATTTGGGGTCAATCTTGTCAACAGGCTTTCACCATCTCGTCAGTGCATCCAGGACTTTTTTTTCTCAGCCTTCCTCTTTGTTTGTTTGTCTTTGTTTCCCTCAGCTCTCAATCCACCTCAGTCTGGTCCTACAGCAAAGAGTTCCTCTTTCTGATGTGATTAGGGAGGGTTTTCTCGAACATCAACCACATGTAGTTTCTGCCCGTCATTTGAACGTGTGTATAAAATCATCTGTGATCTACAGTGTGTTTAAAGCCATGAAAAACAGAATGTGTATAACTCCCAGGATGTGTGCTAACATTGTTTGCCATAATCATAACTTCCAAGGCACCCGGAAACCTTTTGACAATCCCTTTCCGTGGGACAATTCATCACTCCTGCTCTACTTTTCCAATCCAGCAGGAAGCAGCGGTGAGAGACGTGTCACATCCTGCGGCCCAGTGACGTTGCTCTAGACAAGGGAACAATGCTCCGGATCTGATTGGACCAGGCAGCAGTCAGATTTGACTGCATTTATCCTCTATAGCCTTAGCCGACCGTCAAGGGTCTGTGTCGAAGAGAGGACTGCAACGGGAAAAGGAAATGGAACAGGATACGTTTGACAGCACCATCTCCCACAGGATGCTGGGAAATTCATCTCTGACAAAGGGTTAGTTTGTGGTTAATGGTCTGAGGTATGCACAGGGAGGAAAGGTCCACCAAAAACCAAGACAAGGAACCAGAAGATAAAAAATGGAAATAAACTGCAGCAGAAATCAACATCTTTGAAGTTGTGACTGCTTTCGTAACAGTGCAAAAAAAACTTAACCCTTTCTGCAGTCCACAAAAGATGTGGACGCTGATGTCTCATAAAATTCTATCATACATATTCTGTCCTAGCTGCGCCTGTTCTAGTTTGAGTTCATGAGCATCCTTCCGATTCCTCTGTGCAGTGACGGCTGGGGCTGGGGAAACTGTTGCTCTTCTGTCTGTCTTGGCAACTTTTGCAGAAATCAAACCCCAAAATTTTGAGAATATCTCAAGACAAAAATGTCCACCATGGCTTAATGATAGTCTAATAAGACACTGGTCAAAGGTCATTTAGTGTCTTGTTCATCCACCGCTTGTAAAAACATTTTGTCAAGAATGCTTTAAAGGATTTTTCAAACTTTGTACCAAAGTCCATTCTGTCTAAAGGCTGACCTGAACACATTTTGAAGTCAAAGGCCAAGGTCATGGTAACCCAATATCTTGTGTGCATGACACAAGATTACACTGAGGGTTTTTGTCAAACTAAGCACAAACACAGACTTCTACACAAGGATGAAGTGATTATCTTTAAGAGGTAAAATGTCACTGCATCAGTGTCATCTTAAACATCACTCAGATGGACATGGAGCTGTGCATGAGGACCAAAGCGTGAGGGACTCTGTTGACGACTGACCAGAATGATCCAGTTGAATATTAGGCAATGAAAAAAAGAAAAGAAGCAAACTAAAAGTGTTTTAAGAGCACAAATCTCCACCAAAGCATTTCCCACCTAGTTGGGCGAGTTAAAGCAGATTAAAGGCATTGGAGGAGGATGAGGTAGACTGTGGATGCTTTGACAGATTATTTTCTGCAATGTGTTGGTAAATGTTTCATGTCTGTAACTTGGTTAACATTCTGTTGCTTGTCTTAGCCAGGACACTCTCGAAAATAAAGGTCTTATTCTCGGTGAGGTTCCCATGATTACACAAAGTCTAAATGCATAAATAGGTAAATCCTGGGGTGCTGGTTTGGCGTAGTGGTTAGCACCCCATGTACATGCTTCTGCCGGTCCAGGTTCGAATCCCGCCTGTGACCAATTTGCAGAGTGTCTTCCCCTGCTCTCTCTCCCCCTTTCACAAGCCTATCCACTGTCTCACGGCTATCAATAAAGGCACAAAATGCCCAAAAATATACTTAAATTAAAAAAAAAAAAAAAAAAAAAAAGGTAAATCCTGAAAATGTAGAACATCAGCCTATTGTGCAATATATATATATATTGTGACAAATATTTGAAAAGTTACTGGATCTCTCTCTGTATTTGGATGAACTTCTAAGCACTTGCGCAAAGACCGACATTCCCTGAATATGTCAAAACTACTGTGAATGTCTCAAAGTGCAATGATGATGAAACTTTATTGTGGTCCTTTTCCAAAAAGCACTGTGAAAAGAGCTACTTCCTCTCATTTTTTCACAGTTTTAACAACATTTATCTTTACATGCACAACATATCCTTTGTTTCTCCAGTCTCTGTAACAATCTGGTGTGCTGAAAATGAGGGATATAAAGCTACCGCTGTCACAGCAGCTCTCAAACTCAGATAAATGCTCACAAAGTGAAGATTTGTTTCCTCATTCTTTCATTGTTTTTCTTCTTTATCTCTTCTGCTCATCCCCTTTTTTTTCATATCCCAATACCAACAAGTCTCTGGTGTGTCATATGGATACACACTCTAACCTCAAGACAAATATAAACATGAAAAAGAGGAAGAAAGTCAACCAAAAGCTGGATGTAAGAAAAGAATAGTCACAGAATTAACAATTGTGGTCCTTTTCCAAAAGCACTTTTTTTTTTTTTTTTTTTTTTTTTTTTTGGTCCTTTCAATTTTTTATCTTTTTTTTTACTTTTTTTCATTTTTTCACAGTTTTAACAACATTTATCTTTTTTTTTTTTTTTTTTCACAACATTTTTTTTCACAGCATTTTTCAAGCCTTTTTTTTTCTTTTCACAAAGTGAATTTGTTTTTTTTTTCTTTCATTGTGTTTTTCTTCTTTATCTCTTTTTTTTTTCCTTTTTTTTCTTTCTAACCTCAAGACAGCCATGAAAGAAAGAAAGTCTTGAAATATCCCAATAGGCTAACAAGAACCACAACCTCAAATACACAAACACTTTAACGACTAAGAAAGTTCAAATATAAAGCATGGAAAAAGCGGAAAAGAATAGTCAGACTACCAGAAAGCTGGTTGAATGTCAGAAAACAGGTTTAGACTGACTTATGAGAATTAACAAATCAGCCACTCTCTCTATATATTGCAAATGCTGAACAGACTAACTGCTGTTCAGGATGTGTTTTGAATAACAACAAGTACACACGCTAACATGCCAACGCACACAAACATGAAGCTGTGGTTGAATGAGTTTGGTTTGGACTGACACGGCAGAGTGAAAACTCAGCCACTTGGGCTGCCTTGCATTTAAACTCTGCCCTCACACTGAGGGTGTGTGTGTGTGACGAGACCTATTCTCACAGCCCTCTGCATTTGGTGCCAGATTTACACTCATTAGCAGCATGAGAAAAGTCGACGAGGCCTTCAATCAGACAGGCATGAAACCAAGACCTGCATAAACACACACTCGTGTATACAAATGAAGGACAAGCTTTGCAGTCTTGCGACAGACTACAGGACAGCAAAATGAGTTATGGAGCACAGAAGACACTGCAGCAGATTTGCGGATGAACAGTCAAATATCAAGTGATGTCTGCCCTTTTTTGACTTTTTTGACAGAACAAGCAGCAATTTGTTTGATATGTGACACTAAGTGAGTGTTACTGCAGCCTGTGGCAGTAGTAAACAGTGAGAGTGTGTGTCTGGACAGCATCAATAGAGGACTGCAGCAGAGAAAAGACAGCGAGCGGGTGCACTATCAGTAAATGTCAGCAGCACATGGTGGGCACACTGATGCCTACGCACGCAGAGGCAAGTGTGTGATCTATAATAATGATGTCAAAATGTCCTCATTTCTTACAGCTGACATTACCAGTATGTCTTACGCTGAAGCCCAGTTCTTATACTTACTACTAAAAACTGTGTTATATAATAATGTCAAAATGTCATGTTTGGAGTAGGGACTGATCAGCTAAGTATTGAGCTACATTGTCTGCATCCAATTTTTAAGCTAGTTAAACAAATTTTTCACATTTTTATCAATACAGCCCTTAAATCCCAGTCAAATACTTTGTCTAAACTGTAACATAGTCAGCTGCCACCAGTTACAAAATGCATTTCAAACCAAATGTGAACACAGCACACTATATGTATGCTGTGGAACAAACAGATAGCATTGGTAGCATCATGTTTGAATAGCACTCAGTGACAATACTTAAATCTAGAAACTAGAGGTTATGGCAAAATTCATAGACAACAGAACTGGGACAAGGGGAGTGGGAATTATTCCACAGCCTGACTTGATCCATTCCAGTTTCAAGCTGATAAAGTCGGGGTAGCTGAAGGACATCTGACTTCAAAACAGGAAATCCTGACCGATGGGGGCATTACCAGTGGGGTTTTATGACTTGCAACTCGCACCATCTTAGTTCTGAGATAAGCTGGAACACACAATAAATTAGATGTAGGCTGAGTCAGTTTACAAACATAACTTCTCTCTCAACAGGATGAATATGACACCACCAGCCTTCTGCCTCCAAAATGTTATCAGTTCATCTTTTTGGTTGAGAAAAAAAATGTGTGAAGTTTAACACAAACCCTTTATCACTGAAAATTTGATTAGGTCACCCAAAGGTAAGAATAAACAGTAGAGCAAAGTCTGATGAAAACCACTCCAGATATCAATGATACACTGCATTCCACAAGCAAAAGATAAATCATATAAGTTCCTCCTTGAGTGGAAGTGGAAATTTGTGCAAAGTTTGATGAAAAGCCCAAAAAGTAATCTTCAGATATCACATTCACAAGGGTAGGATGGCTAAAAAGCTGCTTTACCTTGACCTTAAAACAATAAACATGAACAGTAATTAGTTCGTTTATGAGCCAGAGCAGAAAGTAAAACAGAGCTGTAAATATTAACAATTAATTAATATTTAATCTCAATTTCAATTATTGACATCCATATAATGAAAACTAAGCAACTGATATTAGATTACTGAGCCACATGACAAGTTGAGCTTATATTTCCAATTTACATTGTAATTAATAACATTATTTTGATGTATTTGCTTTTATATAAGCATATTTGTGTCTTGCCCCATCTTTAATGTTCAAGATCACAGTGTCAAAAGCATTTAAGCCAAATGAAAGCATATTGCTGGCTTAACATGTTTCAAAATCATGATCTCAATATCTAATAAAATAATTGTGATTAAGGCTTTTGCTATGATTAAGCAGCATTTACTTAGATTCTCATTCATCCAGGTCATGGTTATCTTGAAGATTCAAAAACAAGGCAACTGGACCGTGTTGAGTTTTGGGAAGACATTTCCACTTCTCATCCAAGAAGCTTCTTCAGCTGAAATGGCTGGTGAAGGAAACACCACTATTGTTGTTGTCTTCCTCTTTGGTAAGATAAGTATCTGCTTCCTTCACCAGCCATTTGGAACCGAAGAAGCTTCTTGGATGAGAAGTGAAACATCTTAACAGTCCTGTTGCCTCATTTTTGAATCTTCAACATTAATCAGCACTACACTGAATTATTCCTAAGAAAATGAGTTCACAAGCAAAGGACGACGATGAGTCTCATAATCTTTACCTCACCTCCATAATCTGAACAAATGGTTTGAAAGAGAAAGTGAATATTTGGAAAGCTATGTTGGTATGTTGCTTAGAATGTGAACTTGACCTTCCACTTCAAAAATCAGCTAATATTATCTTTGAATCAAGGTGTACAAAAATCTCTTGAAGAATGTAGTTATTGTATTTACAAAAGCTTTCAGGCTGTAAATTACGCCACTACTACCTTTACTGTTGATGAGAAAAGTGATGTAATAACGTCAAGATCAAAATCATACTCACATCGGTCTATTTTATGTGTAACTGATGTTGAACGTGAACTAATAACCAACAGCAAACTGAAAAAAGAGCTCAGTCTAATTTGATAGACAAATATCTGAGTTGGGTGCAGCCCTCCAATCATTTCACTGCAGGGAGAAATGTGACCTGATTCCACGTACTGTGTCCCAGTGACCCACAAGGAACACCAGCCATAAAGCATACTGGTGTAGGTGTGTCTATGTGAGTGTGTGTAGAACTTATGCCATGACCATGTTTCGAGCTGCCACGGCTCTCTGAGTGGCTGGTGGATGTGAGTTCATACAATGGGCTTCTGTGTGAGTCTGGGTGATGTCAAGCAGAGATTAAAAAGCAGATGAAAAGAGTGCTACAGCCGCACACACGATAGTAAAATTGAACTTTGTAGTTTAGCACATGACTCTGAATACTGTGTGTCAGTCCATCAGTGCAGTGAGGAAATAGGAGTGGGGAGTTATTCCAGTTTCTTAGAATTATCTGCACTTAATTAGATTTGGACATGATTGAATCCAGCACTAGCTACTGCATTTACAATTAATTACATCAGGGTTTTGAGTGAGTGTGCAAAGGAAGAATTGGGGTGCGACCATCAATTGCTCAACATGTGGCAAAACTTAGTCAACTACACCCAAAGCACAACGCCCACATCTTTCGCAGAGGACTGGAAACTATTGGGGTCGAACTTAAACCACAAACCACTCTATTTCTTCAAATCTCCGATTAGAAAAATAAAATATGGACCCCAACTTGTGATAATTGTAAGCAGAAACAAAGAGATGAGACGGGGAGGAGAGGAAGAAGAGAGCCGCTCAGAACATTGTGTGTCACCACCCTGCTCCTGAAATTGCCTCTGTTCCCATCCCTCTCCCAACCCAAAGCCACATGAAAGGTCTACTGGGTTGGGCTCCCATATGAAGAGGAGTCAAGAGGGTGTGTGTATGTGTGTGTGTGTGTGAGGATGTCTTAGCTTGTTAAGGGGACTCCCTCCAGCCCTGTGCCCCTCGCCTTAAGAAGCATTGCAGGCTGTTCTTGGAGAACGCCTCTCTTTCTTTTAAACACACACACACACTTGATGCACGATGCCCAATTAGGACACCCAGTTCTGTTGTTAGAGGCTGTTTACCAAATACTCCCCTCTCCTCCTCCATCCTGCCCCTTCCCCTCCTGACCTCCAAATTCCTTTTTCTTCAGACTATTCACAGAAGTTTCTTTCCCCTGATTCTTCACTCATTTACAAGGTCATCATATCTATTGATGAAAATGAGACTGAGGAGTATGGCTTCAGCCCGCTCTATACAAAAAAAGACAAAAAAAGATCAGAAGGATCAGCTAAAAAATTGTAGACTTGTGCTGTCAAACACGAGAAAACGAGAAAGTCAAAGTTGCTGTTAGGGTATATTTTTGATTAGTTTTTACGGATGAACAATATTGGAATTTTTGCTGATATCCAAATCCTTGGTATTTCCAAACCTAATATTGCAAATAACAATCTTTTTGTCAACAGTACAAGGCCTTTACTGTTCCCGATGCATGTACCCGATACTTGTGTATAAGGAACAGATGCAAAACAAGACAAACAACCTTTAAACTTCTGAAAAATTAAACTCTTGTTTTCTAAATGTACCCATGCAATGATGAAGTGAAGCATCATGGTACATTTGTGTATTTTGCTTATGTTACTGCCAATAATTGTTCACTGGTATGGCAAATATATTGGCTTTAAATGAACTGGCAGATACTGATCAACATTTCAGGCCAGTATTAGTCAATACCAGTATCAAAACAATATTATACCAATATCATACCAATAATATTGCGCATCCCTATCATTTTGTACCCCTGAACCCCTGAGCAGAAACAGAACCGTGGTCCACAATCTGTTTTCTTGATTACATTTAAATTTTGATACAACTCTGAGAAAGTTAATACATACATAAACTACTGTACGCAAGTAAGCAATCAAGTTGTGCTAAGACATCGCCATAACATTTATATGCACTGAAATGGATTTTTGCAACATTCTCATTATCAGTTTAAATACACACACTGTGCTTTTGTGTTTTTGAAGGCCACACACATCATGCTGCTAGCTAAGCCTTAAACTACAAGCCAAGGTGATAAACAGGTGTAACGTTAGGTAGTGTGATGATTTGTGTCACAGACTGCTAAATATACTGTAAGTCCGGTCTTTAGCTTGCCTCCATCTTATATAAATAAAGCAGCCCTTGGCATTGATGAAAATTGCGTGAAAGTTGACTGATGCTAAACTATTTTCAACTATCTGACTCACGGAGCACCTTCAAGTGTCTTCATAAGCACTTTGAAACTACAAATACAAAATCACATATTTGCATTAAGAGGGCATTTCTTGTCATAAAATTACAATTTCCACACAACTTCACATATAAATATATTTCATTTACCCTTTGCATGTGTTTAACACACCAGAAAACAAATATATATATTTTTTGGGATATTGCAACATCCCCAAACAAATATTGCAACATTCCTAAACAAAAAACAAAACAACATTCAAATAACTGTGACCTAGATAGGGACATGAACCTCACTTTGCCTGGGGTGCAAAAACTTTCCACAGGTGACTGGTACACAGGTATGACTCAAACAGCAACTTCTCTCTTTGTAAACATGGCAACACATTCTGTATTAGAATCAATATACAGATTGTGTTGCCATGTGGTTTGCTGTTCAGTTCAACTGGTGTTCAGTTCAACAGCAAACCACATAAAACTTTAATACACTCATACATAATGTGGTTATCTCTCTACATGCCCATCTCTTTCCCCCACTCAGCACTTACCTGTTCATAGTGTGGCAAAACTGGTATGTGACGTAGTGGCTACCATTTACACAGTTCTAGAATATGCAGATGAACCGAGAACATTACAATTAAGGAGTAGAATAAGGTAGACATACACAGATGACTGAACAGCAGTCCAGCTACTGCATAATAATGCCGTGTTAATAAATTCAGTAAATTACTGCACAGTAATGAGGCGAACATGTTCCTCTGCAAGCTTGATAACAACTACATTTGTGAACTTGCTTACTTTGCAGAACTTGACTGTACTCCTACATGAACTTCTACAGAAAAAGTGGAAAATTTACCAAAAACAAAACAAAAATGGAGATCATTAAAAGACCTTCTAAAAGTACAGCTCAAACATACAAGTACAACTACTGAAAAAAAATGAACAGGTTAAAGCAAAAATCTACAGTCCAGTAAGCAGAGCCCCTTTCTTTTACACTTCTATTCTTAATCTCAGCTGCCTGGACACCTCTTTTCATTCTTCCTGTCCTCTCTCACCTCCTCCACCTTACCCTCTTATTTCCTGCCCCTCCCTCGCTCACTGCCTCTCTTTCTGTTGAGCTGCTGAGTTGTGACTGGTGCAGAATGGTCAGCTTCAGGACTGCCCAAGAATATGTGCGCGTGTTTGTGATTTTAAGCATGTAACGGCACCACTCTGCCAAAGGGAATTAGCCTCTATTTTCCTCTCTCTGTTAAGCAGAGCGCTGTCTGATTGTAAGCCTGAACAGCACACAGAGCGGCCCAAAAAGGCTTTCAGGACAGATGCAAAAAGAGAGATGGAGGGAGGGGGACATGCAGTAAGATTAGGCTGGCTGAGTTTAGGAGTTCAGATAAATGGAGGTGAAAGAAGGTAAAGGGACACAAGTCAGCCGTCAAGTGCAAAATCATAAGGACACCTCACCTGACTGATATTGGCATAGTTGTTGGACTAATTTAGTAGCGGATATCGATACTGTCTCTCTTAAGGTCATGTTTCTGGCCAACAGCTTATCTATCAATGAGTGAATAATTTATCTAAAGATGGGACTGATTCCAAGACATGTAGTCCATAAAACTAATACAGGGACTAGCATCATGCAAATCCCAGCATCTTAGGCAAAGACAAATGAGAACTTAGCTGTGTAAATTCTTATTCAAGAGAAAGAGTCAAATGCATGCAACTGATTTGGAACAAATGCATAACAGAGCAAGCAGTGTCTAATCCTTATTGTATGAAAACACTAGGTATATGATTGGTTCTTTTGCTAGATTTTAGCTTTTCCAGCGTTTAAAGATGCATGAAAAACTTGTCTATATGCCTCAAAGAGAGCTGCAAACATAACCTTAATACCACTTTCACACTAAAATTAGTGGGTCAACGCGGGTTTTTAAGTTGTTATGTTGGTTAACCTGCTACCATAGGCAAGTGACTCCTTTCCCACTGCCAGCAGACCTGGGTCTAATCAGCAGCAGATGATATTGATGACATCATCAGTGTGACGTAGCCCCTCCATGTAAACAATGGAAAGAAGCATGGAGGCCATGGCAGTTTTCTTTACTTTGTACTTTTGTCCCTATTTAAAAATGTACAAACTCAGCACTGATGATACAGAGGCAGATGAAATTAGTTGCTGAGACAGCAAAGTGTCACTTAAATTGCAGACAGAGGGTATTATTATTATGATATTATGCCGTGTGGACGTTACGCCAACATCATCTGTAAATTAGCGGGTCGACCCAGGTGTGATGTTTCCACTAAAGTCGGTCAGAGGAGACCCGATTAAAACCTGCATCGCTTGCAGCGTCAATCGACCCGGGTCGAAATGCAGAGTACAGTCTTTCAAACTGCCGAGAGGAGCCGATTGTTATTGGGTTAAAACTGATTTTTTTGGCCAGTCTGAAAGGGGTATAAGACTGAATAGCAGTCATAAACAGCTCCTCAGTTGTAACTTTCCTGCTTTTGAACTGCAGTGGGAACTAGAGGTGTGTGTGATCAGAAAGCCAAATGATAAAAGGCAGATCTCTCAAATTCCTTGTTGGTTGACCTAATACTTTTAAAACCCTATGAAGACACAAAAAAGTATTTCAAGTTTGTCCGGAAAACCAGGTCATTGTCAACCAGGTCAAAAATCTATAATTAAAAAAAATCCTGAGTAAATAAAATATTGTTAAAAAAATCATGAAAACTGAAGCAGTGATCTTCGTCTTTGCATGTTTGAGCCACCAGGGCCAGAATCACATTCAAGCCATGACAAGAATGAGAAAGAGCCCAATCGCATTATTGAAAGCCCTATCCTGCCCTGCACAAAGATTTAATTCCAAAATGTTCTGTTATTTAGATGTAAATGAACTGAACTGATATCATCATATCTCAGTTTGGCAGCATTTTGATCTAGGAAGATGGGGATAAAGCTGTACTTTACTTAAACTTACAACTACTTATCCTCAGTAGGAATAAGGAACTACATTTAGCGCAGGCATAAGGATGTTAAACTTCAAGGAGGGCTGAAGGCTGGTGGTGCTAGCACTGCAAACATGAACCACACCCAGCAAACCAATTCAACATGACTTACCTATTGGAGCTGTGATCTGTGTTAAATGTTACTTCATTGTTCTTTTTAAGAGCTTTTTAAATTTAAACTAGTTTACTTGCATTTAACCTGACTTGATGCTCTACACTTTGTAATATCTCATAGGTTTGGTTACGAAGCTGTTGGGGTGTATTTGACAGAAAGTGGGAGGAGTTCATGCACAGGTTTTGACGATTGCTTCGCTGCGCCTTCTGTTATCCGCTGAGCTGTATTCCCTTTTCTTAGTCCAGAAGACAGGAAGAGAATATGAAGAGATAAAAGACAAAATAGGAAAGCTCAACAAAGAGAAGATTTATTCATAAAAGACTGATAAAGAGAAAGCATTTCTCTCTTAGCCCTGGCCCCGGGGGATCTGACATTTCAATCCAGACTACTCCTCACTGGCTCAATCTCTCCACAACAAAGACCCTCAGTCTCATCTGTAGACCTCTGGGGTAACAGAGGCCCAGAGGACCCCTGCTCCCTAAAGACAGAGAGGCTTTGCTGGGCTTATTAACCTGCTACCCTGCCGATCCTCTTCCAAGACCCTCTTTTGGGCCTAAACACCAAGTTTTTCGAACAGTCCCAAGAGCTTAGAGGGGTGGAGTGGAGGTGAAGTCCTGACAGGAGGACATGCAGCTTATTGGGGGAATTCAGCTGGATCCTGGACGACAGTAGGGGTACATTCTTGAGGGGGGTCTCTTTTATGTGTGGCTGCCTTGTTTGCTGCTGTGGGCCTCATTGAGGTTAACGAATCAAATGAAGTATGAGTGTATGTGTATGAGAGGGAAACATTTTGGATGGTTTTCTGCCCTGATTTGAGGAAGACAGATTCAAAAATGTAGGGCTGATCAAGCAATGAAAACGTGCTTGTTGTACATTTAAATGTAGAACTAATACTTGGTGGTCATAATCCTCACTTAGATGTACAATTATGGGACAGCCAAAAGTCCTCAGTAATATTTTGCAAAGGGGCATTTGCATGTACATCCTTACATTCAATGCACTGACCTAAGGCACAAAGTCTAAAGGTGCTTACACATCGCTAACTTGTACTACCTCGGCGATCACTCTCCATGCAAAGTCAATGTACAGCCGCGATGGGACGGGGCTAACCCTCCAGTGATGCGTTTGCCGCAAGACATAACTTCCAAATTCTTATCAATTCATACCTGATTCTGTGTGAAAAGTTGCTATATACATTTTAGCTGGGAATGCACAAGATTAAATTTAGAAAGATGAAGTAGACATACACATCCTATGTAGGGTGCTCGTTCCAAAAAACTAGCATGAAAACGTACAGAACAATCCACATTTTGAAATACTGATTTTTCCAGGGGAATTCTTTTTTGTTGTGCGGATTGTTCTGTATGTTTTCAATGCACAAGATAAAGACATTTTTCCGACCACTGTTGTACCAAATGTCGAGATTTAGCCATTATGCAGTCATCTGTCACCTGCAAGGCCTGTAGCTCTGATTAGCCAAATTCTGATTAGCTCTGCACTTAGATGTAAACCAGCACAGAGGGCAGGGAGTTCACTAGCGGCACATTAGAGCCTGAAGCAGTGTTGTAGTAATTTGATCAATCAACTGATCTCTATTCAGAGAAGCAATCCTATTGCAGCATTGCTCAGGGCTGGTCAGAGCCTGAGCCAGTCACAGCTATAGGCTTTATTACAGAGGAAAGACCTATGCTACTAAAAAGATCAGAGACTGTCGGAATTCTTGACCCTGACTGGTTTGATTACAAAGTAGGGGCTCTGAGGGCTCTACCTCCCATACTACTTTCAATTTTATTTTAAAAAACTGAGTTAAGATAATATGCATGTTGTGTCAGGTTAAACTAGCGCACAATTTCTCGACCAGAGCTACGAGAATCTGGCACAGGCATGTTGCAATGTGGAATGAGGGCTAGTGGCACAAACAACACACCACAAACCACCTGCTCAACTACAGACTCTGTGATCCAGTCTTAAGACATGGTAAATAGCTGCATTTTTTTCTAAACATGTAAGTAATAAACATTACAATTAGTAGCCTAAGAACATTCATTCTAACATTATTTCCCCTTTTATGAAAAAAAGGAAGAACTACTTGTATTTGAAATAAAACCTTAACAACGTGAAGCAAAACAAAGAAAATGGGACAAAACTTGTGCCTCAAGCAGCATGGCTCCATTTTCTCAGGAACACTGGATACCATGCAACACGAAACACAAAATATACAGACAAAATACCAGAAGTGCTCTGAGCTAAAATGTGATCTCTCATAAAGAGTAGAGTATCTCATAGGAGTGAAACTGCCCTCAAACAACTTCAGCTTAGGTGACACTACTGACAAGTGTACAATAAGAGTCACATGATATATTAGCATCACTTCACACAATACCTTCTATCATATCAGAACAAGAAAACAGAAAACCTTTATTTTTCTAATTATTTGGCATGACAATAAGTCCAAATACATACATGTCACACAAACAATATCCTTTTTCAGTGTGTGTACACATTTCAAATCAATTCATCTGAATTATACTGTTGGTCAGGCTTTTCCATGAAAGACAAAAAATGTGTTAGCAACAACAAAAGTTACAGTATACTACTCTGAATCCAAAACCACGAGGTATTGAGATTTATTTGCGAGTTTCAGTTCATGGTAATAACTCTGTGCTTGAGCTTCCACAACTGCTTTTCATGCCTGTCTTGAAAGTGTATATAACATGAATGGGGACAATGAGAACAATGAAAGTGAGTTTCTTGCTCTACCTGTAATTCTGCTTCTGTTAAAATAGCTAAAAGATAATTATTAAGGGAAAGTTGTAGAGTCAGAATGAGGAAGCAAGTTGATCGTGGTTGAAACCTTCTCCCTGTTCCCTATACAGTCAGTAAAATGTAGTGGAGCATCATAGTGCACTCACAGGTAAAATAAAAATTATGACTTCTATTGTTGCATGTATGAAATCAGCGCCATTTGAATGTCATACTTTCAACAACGGAAGAAAAATAAATAAAATTGTAGCTAAAAAAGTTCATTAAGTAACACAGTTTTACTGAAAATTGACACATTAATTAGATAAGTTCTGTATGTTTGCAGAAAAATGATAGTAATTATTTTATGCCACATTTTAAACATTTACTTGTTGATTTGTCCATACGCAATACTTCTTAGCCTACAATAATTTTAAGAAAGTCTAAGTTTTATCAAAATCCATTACTCTTAGGTAAACCCATAAAGCCCTTGTATATCAGTAAAAATGCTCCGAATCACTTGTTTTTCTGAGGGTTTTTTTCTACATTTACAAGGATTTCCCCCCTTCTCTGTCCGAGAGCAACTGAATTCTGCTCTTTCCACCCGTTAAACCAATATGCAAGAAGAGCTTTATTTGCAAGTGACCACCAGCTTTTCACTTCCTATTCACAATGCATTGTGGGATACAATGAGTGTACTATATTGTGCTGACTCAGATTTTGTGAACTTCAACAAAATGATGTGTTCAGATAATGGTGCGCTATGTTGAGAGTGGGAAGTGAGTAGGGGCATATCTCCTCTCTTTACTGTATCCATGTTAGTAGTATCAGAGGATTAATAAAGGTAAGAGGGGAGTACTTGGAGCCAGCGGGGGAGCCTGAGGCTATATGTGTCATGTTTGGTTACACTCCCTAAAGGCCATATTATACTCTGAATTTATACAAATAAGTTATTGCAAAGTGAATGTGAACATCTTGAGGCGTAACGACTATGAAACTTCATTGTGTTTATGTAACATGAAGAGGGGTTCATATAGCAGCCCATTTACACAGAATCCTTTTCAATAGATTTTATGTGAGGGGGCTAAAAATGCTGACTGCAAACTGAATCAGAGGTAACAATCAACTGGATTATTTCAAGCTGTAGTGGCTCAGTAGTAGTACACTTAGCTGCAACTGCCCCACACAGTTTTATCAGTGTTCTTGTAAGGTGAAACTTTGGTCTGGAGTAGGCAGAGAAAATGTTTCAACAATCAGCCCATGAATTACTCAGAATCTCTATTTGAAGACCTCATAATAGTCATTTATACTAGGCATTTTTAAACCCTCTGTGTGAAATCACCTGGGACTGATTCAACAGCAATAATGGTCATTACTCGCTTCCCCTGGTCAAACATACACCCTGAGTTAGTCTCTAACAACACAGAGAGAGGGAGGGAGGGAGAGAGAGAGAGAGAGAGAGAAGGTCAAAAACACAGCTGAGTCAATAAAGGCAGACACAAGCCTGTAGTATCCTCAACAGCAGATGTGCAGGTTAGAGACCAAAAGGTTTGACCATCAAATCCCACATAAAGAGCAGTTACTATTATACCTAGAATAGAGAACCCTTTGTGATCTATTTGCCCAGGGTTTTCATGCATGTTTACCCCCCAAAAACCTGGAATACAGAATCTGGAAAGCAGCAAAACTTCAATAAATGAGACCATCATAAAAGCTACACCACTAAACAAAAAGCTGAATGTCAATCTGTACACGATCTGAGAGCAGAGATCACTCACAGCAGTTTTACTGGATCCTGGATTATGATTCATTTTATATTAGATAACAAGAAGAAATGTCAACATTTACATAACAGACATGCAATTATTCTTAACCATGAGTAAACTCTCCACACCCCTCTTCCCTGATATACCGAAAACTAATAAGCATGTTAAAACACAAACACCATGCTGTGTCTGCTCGGTTAACTCTGTTGTGTAGCCTCCATCACAGGGCAGTTACAGGACTGGGCGTGCAGTCTCCAGCAGGGACTGTAAGGAGATTAACCATTCTGTAGCTGTATGAAATTATATTCCTCATAATCCACATCACTGACTCCGAAAATCCCCTCTCACTGTGCAGCATGGGAGGGCCTCTTTAAATGTTCTCTGTTGTTCTTTTAAACACAGACACCTCAGAATGCACACCCACGCAAAACAGCTGGAGGTTTGCTTACAGATGCGTGGGATTATGGAGTCGGTGTGTGGATGTGGGTAAACTTCAAGGGAAAGTTTACACTGTTCAAAGTTTATCCATACAAATACAGCATACCATCCACGAGCGAGACTAAAGGACTACACAGAGACTTTAGGACTTCCTTTAGACAGTGGTTCAACATCCTCTTATATATAAAAGTAACAGACTTCAATAAAATTAAATACAATCATTCCTGTATTCTTATCCCTAATTGTAAACCCCCCCTCCATCTCCCTACAGTGCCAGTAGCTGCCTGAAATATGTTGTTCCTCTCCAAACAGACCCCTACAAGGCTGACACTCTACAATTGTTTAGTCAGCGGTTTCACCTCACTGGCTCAGAGTGGCAAGCCCAGTGCACAGATCGTAGAATGAGTCGTTGAAAACAGCAGTGCTGAGCAGACCAGGCACCACAGAGTAGACCAGTCAACCAATCAGAAGAAAATTAGCCCACATGAGAAATAGGACCTTAAATCACATTCGTACTTGTGGTCAAGTGGAGTGGGGAGATGATTTACATTCTGTGCGACAAGCGCCAACCAGGAAGACACTTGACAGGAGGGTTAAAAACTGTCTATCAAATATCCACAGAGCCTTCCTGGACTGTTGTTGATGCAGAGCTAAAACACTGCAGCTTCCTCTCCAATGTAATCATTGTGCATGTCGAGAAGCTACTTCATATTCACTTCTTCTCCTCTCAAATCTTTAATAGGTACTGTTGTTATGCTAACATGTATCAATAATTTTAGGATACAAATAGTGTTATTAATTGTTATTAACTTCCAGTGTCTACATTTTATGTTGTGTGCTGCCTTGCAGTGATCTGCCCTCTTCCACCACCTCGTCCCTGTCCAGCAGAGTCAAGTGTGAAATACCATGTTAGAAAACTACCTGGGCTGGCTGCCTGTGTTTGTTCTTGATTATATCAGGGTTGCATGTGTGAAAAGGGCTTTTAAGTAGTGGAAGCTCTAACAGAGTGTCTCAGAGAGAGAATACAGCTGGATCAGGGTACTCAGTAAATGAAAACTAGTATGTTTATGGGCATTGGTCATTGTGAAGATACTCCAGCAGTCATCGAAATCAGATGTATGAACCTGAATCTAGCCAAAAAATTGGACACCTTACGAGCACGTGCCTGCTGATGTAAATGTTCTTTATACAGCCCTTTACAACAACCCTTTCAGTGAACCAAAGTGCTTTACAATTGATAAACCTGATGGTGAATTTGATTAATTTTTCATAAGCACAACAATACATTATTAAATGTGCTGCTCACAGACAAGCAATGGCTAATCTATCAATGATTAATAAAGGACAAAATCATCAAGAAAGTGTCTGCATTCTGACAAAAAGCCAATTTTTCAGCTGTTTCTCAGTTAAATCCAAGTCTGAATTCAGATTTCTAGTTCCACTGATGACTTGGAAATGTGACAGTAGGAGAATAAATTTCATTCAAATATGCAGAATACAGGATTACAGAAACCACAATTACAACAAATGTCAACATCATTACAGGGTAAGAGAGGAAACTATCAAAATGGGTGTGAAACTTTGGTTTCAAGAATACGTGGAAGTATACAAGACTCCAAAAACCATTCCAAGTTATCCATTACACAAAAATGGGATAGGGAATCAGAAAAACAAATACCAGAAGAGATGTGGATGGAAATATGTGAGACACAAGCAACTACTACAAAGTCGTGATCACTGAGAGAGTTTGGCTGGAAGAATGTAGTGAGATTTTTTAAAACTCCTAAAATCAGCACTGCAAACAGGCACACAGAGTCGAGGCTTCTGTTGGAGACAATGTGGAACTTCAATGGCTAATCACTTTCATGCTTTTTGGGCCTGTCCAAAAATCCAGTTATTCTGGAGAGAGGTGGCTACTGAGATCAATAAGATTTTTGGGGTGAAGGTTGATTTCTCTTTTGTTACCCTGTATCTTGGTAAAATACCATAAACAGTCTCACAGAAGGATAAATACTTATGGAAGATGGTAAGCTGTAGGAAAGCTATGACTAGAAAATGGCTGCAACCAGACCCTCCAACATTGAACCAGTGGCGTGGAATTCCCCAAGAAATTTACTGTATGGAGAGACTCACTTTTGTATCGAGGCTCCAGCTGGAGAAATGTACTAAACAATGGAAAAAACGAATTGTGTGCGCACCATGAATAATGTGACATTGTACCATGATGCATGTGAAAGAATACTTTGATTTTAACTGTGACACCCATGATGATCTCATGTTCTTTGTACATGTAAATAATTAAATTAATTAAAAAAACAGTTTTTAAAAAAATGGGTGTGAAACTCTTCAGCTATAATTATTACTCTCATGACGTTAGATGACAAGTATATTTCTGCTCCCACAGTAACATTTCATGCAACTGATGCATGTGTTTGTGTTCATCTGCCATTGCTCTAATCAAAAGTAGATACATATATTAAAACACCAATATAGTTACCTGTCCTTGAACTTCTTTTTTTCCTTTAGGGAGCTTTCATGTTGAATAGACTCCATAAGAAAGCATTGAGGAACTCCAGATTTCACCTTAGCATCACTTTATGTGTGAGAATGCTGACATAAGAAGTGTTTTGAGAGGCAAACAACTCATGGAAAACAGGTAAAGAGGCTAAACAGTAGGCAAAATGAAGGAAAACCTCAGCGGTCGTTAAGATGTCACACTCACTCAGACACCTGCTCTTCTCATATAGCACTCCTGAGGTTAAACATGGGCTGACTAACATGACAGCGAATCCTCGGCTAAACATTAGCTCACAATAGCACCCCTCACACAGACAGGAACAGGTCATGTAAACAGTACTTGAGTACCAGTAGACCATATCACAGGAAATACTGATGAATGGAGACTTGTAGGTGGACATGGAAGTTTAAGTACAAACGCACACACGCTGAAACACACAATGAGGCCTCTGTGGGTGAAGCAGACAGCTCGAGCTGAAGATGATCTAGTAGTCGATGGGGATTCCTCTGCACAGTATGTCATATTTCACAGTGACACAGGCTTTCACACTCACACATGGAGAGCTCTGTTATGAGGAGACCGAGTGAGATCAATGACGGGCCAAGAATCTGCTTCAGGCTAGAAAGAGAGACAAAGGCCCCACATTATGGCCAATTTGTTCACACTAATTATGCAAAAACAGCACAACATGCAAAAGTTTCTAACTTTAACTTTGTACCAAGTGTCCAAATGTACATGTCCAACAATACAAAGAGTTCAGACGAGAAGGACTGAGGAGTGTTTTAACTGAAGCGATGACTCAATGTGCTCAAACAAAGATGAGGCTGTGTGTGCATGCATGCCTAAGCAGGGAGGAGAATAAAGAAATGATTCCAGTTGAGAACCAATGGCAATCTCCACAAGGAATCATCATCATTTGACGTTAATCTTACTAATTCACTCATCAGTTCCTTACACTTTGTTTTGCATGCTTTGCAAATCAAAGTTGTCACATTCCAGTCAGAGGCAGTCAGCAGAACTGACAACAAAGATGTCAAAAACCATGACAGAGAGACATGGTCATAACTGTGGCTTAATTTCGGCCAAAGACGCTTACTGCACAACTTTCAGTATGTGGAAACAACCAGCAACTTGCAGAATTACTCATCTATGCAGCTCAGCTTTCAATGCCAAGGGTGTCATGTGTTTGAAATGCAAGTATGTAGTCCAAAATTCGTCCATTTTGATAATCAACAGGAATCAGTGAAAGCAAATATAAAGAATTGGATTGATAAACAAAATGATTAATGGCATTGGTATTAATAAATTTTAATATGTTCCCATCTATATGCCCAAGCCTGTGTGATCCACAGCTATGTGCTTCTGTGTTGTGTTTGTGTAGTTTTTCTATGATGTTGTATTTGATGTTTAATTGTGACTTGCTGTGTGACTGTAGATGTTAATTAAAAGTAAGCTCACTCCTGTATAATGCTGTTGACAATGTTAAATATTGTGCACAACCCCTTTCCGAATAAAATCAGTTGAATTGATTGATTGATTATATGCTAAATTATGGTGGATAAAGCCAATAAGTATGTTTCATAATACTTTCTGAAAAGAGCAAGAACAAAGTAAGTTATGAGTCAAATCAACACAAGCCAGTTTACAAATGTGTAGCTTTTCTTTAGCCAATAGCAGCCAACTGTACAATGTCCACATGTACATGAAAATTTTGGTAACAAATATTTTAAGGGTAGAATCTCCTCAAAGATGCAACCCTAAAAAGAACATGCATACCAACCCCCTGTCCACTTGTCTGTCACTCCTCCTTCTCTGTCCTTCTCTTAAAGAAACTCCAGTACAACCCCCAAAACTTCATGTTTAATCCAGTTAGTTTAAAATATTAACCCAAGTTGAGGTCTTTCGGTCATTATTTTCAGATATCATCACTATTTCATACTTGTTTCATTACTACTTGTAAGCTTTTAATACTTCTCTGTTGGGTAAACACTCAGCTGTTATTACAAAATACAAAACATGATCATTAAGGGTAAAGGCCGGTTTAACTAACAGATCATTGTTCAGTACTGACTGCAAAAGGCCAGAACAGGGCTTCTCTACTTCTTTTACTGCATGATACCTTCTCTATTTCACTTTTTAACACTTGCTATTCCATCTTCACCAGGGAACTCCCTCTAAGGATGATCTATCTCTACTTAACTGACCTAGTTTTGATGTATTTAGAGCCAGGTCTAAAAGGAAAAGGCAGCATTTCATACTTTAGATACACACACATAGATCGTGTCAAATAACTAAATATCACTGACAAATTATCATGTCACCAACTACTACAAAAATAGAACACATTTAAAAAACAAATCCTGATGTAAACAGTTTACATAAATGTTTACTGTGTGTCTGCATGTGAGTTAGGCTGTAGGGGGTTGGGTATGTTCCTCGTATATAATAAGAACTCAGGTCAACACGCTGACAATGGACTGTTTGACCGTTTGGAGGGATTGAGGACAACAGATTGTGTTGCCATTTTCTGCCATAAATACACAGAGGGCGTGGTGGTGACCAAAACAAGGGAAAAGACTTCGAGTGGAAACAAGCTTGTTATGATTTCCCTTTATTTTATTCCATCTATTACCAGACTGACAGTCAAAGAAACAAATCCACAGATCAACACATGAAGAAGATTTCAGTTTTAAAGTGTTTAGGGTAATATTTTATTAAAACAAAGTATCTCAGCCCTCTCTTTAGCAATATTTATCTTCAAACAAACACACTGTCTTTTATTACTTTATTATTTGACTCTTTGTCAGCTCACTTTTTACCATCTTCTATTGATGTGTAATTACTTTGATAATTTTTTTGATTTGGCCTCAGTGAAAGAATAAAGACTACATAGCAGTCAGATTTAAGAGGAAAACACAGAATCTCTATAAGTTTAAAAACATTTAATATTATAACTGCTGAATGACCAGTTGTTCTGTAGAATCCGCTGTCCACATCAACAGAATATTTTAATATTTCCACTAGAGCTGAAACGATTCCTCGAATATTCGCGAGAACTAGATTTCAAAATATCCTCAAATTAAATTTTGTGCCTCGAAGCCTCGTTTAATATATAATTATACATATAAATATATATCTGGACTACTATACAGTGCATGGTGTTTGACACGGATGGTCATTTCTGTGGCACAACGCGCCTGCTACCTCCGCTGCTGCGCGGCTTGTACAATCATGAAGGAAGAGAAAAGAGAGGGACAGAAAGGAGAGAGTCCACAGAAGAAATGGCAGAGAGTGTCCCAAGTGTGTGGTCACTACAAGAAGGGACGAAAAGAAAACACAGTGCAGTGTGTCTGATGTCAAACACAGTTAGCCTAGCACGTAGCTTAGCACGATAGCGCGTTGTTAGGGCTGCAACTATGACTATTACAGTAAATATGCTCATCACAGACATGCGTCCTCTTTCCATGGTGGAGGACACAGGATTTAAGAACATGATCAAGGATTTCAATCCAAACTACACAATGCCCTCCAGAACACACTTCACAAATATAATTGCAGAATTATATTACTGCTTTGTAAATCAGTATTGTATTGGCTTTGTTTTAAGCCAGTACTGGTTTAAACTTTGAAAGTCGTTAAAATAAAAACCCTTTTCTGAGGAATAAACAGCATTTGGTTGCTCAATTTGAAAGCCCTAACATGTTGCATTGTATACAATTGATTTATTTGTTTAAAAACAAAAAAGTATATTTTGTTAGAGTACTCGAGTACTCGAAGAAATAATTGACAGAGTACTCGATTCCAAAAATACTCGATAGTTGCAGCTCTAATTTCCACAAACTCTTTCAAGAACACCAAACACTGTCTGTATTGGAATGTTTTCTAATGCTTTTGATCGTAGTAAAGTTTACAGTGGAAGAGACTGCTAACAAGATTTACTGACTAGAGTTGCCAGGCAACAGATGCTTTGAGAAGAGGCTCTCTGACTTTGATTGGTTGGTTGGTAAACCAATCACATGGCTGACAAAGGATCAATAATGATCATTTCAACCTAATAACCAATACTTCTGTGTTTAACGCACTTCCTATCAAAATAGTTTACATTTTTCTGGGGTTCTATAATAGTTGGGAAAAATTTTGAGTTACAAGATTAATTCAGACATTTTTTCACACAGAATATAGTAGGACAATATTGTTTAAAATGGTCATACTTCTTTTGATGCGGAGTTGGAAATAGATGTCAGACCTAACACTGAATGAAAACATTGAATTCAGTTAGAACCACTAACAGATTTTTTTCTTTTTGACTGCAGAGTAATCTTCTTAACATTTTTGTACAACATCGAGAATTCTTACTGCATTTACTGTGTTTAGGGAGCTCTTATGATCAGGATCAAACCCTAAACCTATTGTTTGTTAAAGACAAATTACACTGATTGCTGTTTGATTCCAGGGCAACAAAACAAGTCCTAAACACCCAGTATTGTCTTACTGCGTGCTACTAAAGAAAGAATTACTATCCAACTCTTTATCTAAATTGGTAAAACACAGTTTTCTGGCGTTTGGAAAATGAGTGGAACTTTTCTTTGCTTCTTGCCAGTTTATCCAACTTGACTCAATAAGAGGGGACATTGTAAAGGGGGTCATGAAATGTCCTTAAAAACGAAATATTTTAAATTATAAAATACATATATATGATATATTTCACTTATTTTGTAAAGATTTATGCCTAACGTTAGCTTAGGTTAAAAGAAATGCAAATTCATAACACAAGATAGATTAGATTAGTTTGCATTTGTGTCATCAAAACAACATGAAAGGTTTGAACCATCTTCAGGGACGGCGAGGGTCTCCAATCTTTGTCACTGTTGATTTTGTTGGTTGAGGCTGAAAATTGAAATCCCCCTAGAAAACCTGATGACAGGAAACCGAGTGAGCCTTCTTAGCCCCATTAAAGTGGCAGTGGGGTTGAATATTAAGTCTAAGATTTGGGACTTTTGATATATTATCTTTAATACAGACTTATAAAAATATCAGTATACTGTGTCTCTTTTCAGCTATCAAATACTGAGATGTGATTTTTGGTCCATGTCACACAGCCCTGGGTCCTGTTGATACTCCACAATGAAGAAACCTCAAGTGTTTTGTGGGACCTTGCATATAAACAGCAATTTAAGAGAAGCTTGATAGACAGTCATGGGTTGAATATTGCTCGATAGAATAAACAAATTCCATGTTGTTCCTACAATATCACACACTGTGTTGGCTTGCCTGAGACTAAACACTGACTGCACCCCTGTAACTCAGCTTGTTTATTCAGCTGATGGAATTCGAGTTGTCTTAGGCCGTAAATGTTTACAGGAAGAAAATATGTCTGAACAGAAGTAACCAACAACTGTTTCTCAGATATAATCTGCCCCTACAAATGCAGCCTCAGCTCCTGCCCATCTCCTCGTCTCCCCATGACTAGACTAACACAGCTGCAGCTCAGTTTAATCCCATATTCTACTGTAACTCTGCAGTTCTTTGTTGATATTTCAGGTGAAATTACAGCAGTGATCAGGATGAAAACTGCAGCACTCACTGCACTTGGTACTGGTGGGTGTGTGTCTGTAGGTTTTTCCATGTGTGTGGTGGTTAAGTGGCACAAGTGACAGATGTGGCAGAAAATCCCTGTTTATTTTTCCTGGGGCGGGCACAGAGTCAGGATGTATCTGTGTGTGATTTTATGAGTGTGTTTATGCGTAAGTATAGTGTGTGTCCGAGCCTTGAGTGCAGCAAAGTGCTGATGGAGGATAACAATAGGCTTTATGTTAGTGTAAGAGGAGCTCCCACCTGCTGCAGTTTGTCATTATGTCTGTCTATCTGCCTGTCATACTGCTGAACTGTGACACTGTACAGGAAGTCTTCAAGCTCATATTTTGCTGTCATCAAAAGTTGCTGGGATGCTCTTCATGGATAAGCTTTGGTTCCGACATCACCTGATTAAAAGTTAAGAAACTTTACTGAAATACAACCATGCTAAATCCATCTGACACTGTTATCTATTGTTCTTATGGCCACAGATATCAATATTTTAAAATATGGCTTTTTAGTTCAAAGAATTCAATCAATAGTTACAATTTATAGATCATCCTGTTGTTCACTGGTAAAAAAAAATGTCAGGGTTCATGTAAACAATACCTCTTCACCTGTTTGCCACAAATCACTTCACTGCACTCTGACCTAATGACTGGAGGGCAAGACTTTGAAAATAACTGTACAGAGATCAGAAGTCTTTGTGGTTATTGTCTAATTTACTTTATTGTGGTCTGAGGAGTAAGAACATAGAAAATCCCAAATACATCATAATAATCAACTTTATCATCATTTTAGTTTAAATATTTTATTACTAACTATTTAAAATTTAATAGAAATTTATGACATTTGTATTTTAGTGCAGCCTCCAGCATTAGTTGGCAACAGACATTCAGCTGTTGACTCTCCAATGGCACTGGTTAAGACTCAGGGTTCACTCTAGTGCCTTGTTTCCACTGAGTGCTCTGGTTCGGGACAGTTTGTTGTAGTAAACTCTGATCTTGCTCGCATTTCCACTGTCAGCTGTTTGTCCTCGCTTGAGGCCGGGAATGTGAGCCAGATACGTAAATACATGACGTCACAGCCACGCGACACAGTGAAGCCGTCTGATGTGGAGCGAGACTGCAAACAAAAAGCAATACACAGGCACTATCACGTCAAATGTGAACCAAAATTTCAAAGAAGTGTTTGCAGCAGCTTGTTAAATCCATGCCTCAGAGAATTAAGGCAGTTCTGAATGCTGCAGAGAGGTCAAACCCTAAGTTAAATTTTATGTGACTGGCTCCATGAAGAAATGTTGAGGGCATGGCACAAATGATCATGAGTGTACACAAGATGCTTAAATCATACGTCTTGAAAATACCACTGCCATCTTTGTGTCTTAAGTCCTGCCTTGTCGTTATCTTCTGCTCAGCTAAATGCAACTCAAGGTAGACAAGACCAGCTTCTGCAATGCATCCAAATAAGCAACAAAAATCAACTGTAGTGCTCAAAGTTCACTGCTGAAACTGCTGAAACTGCCGAGCTAGTGTAACAATATATCACATCACATAAATGAAAACATAAAAACTTTAACAGAACAACCCTACAATACGAGGGTTGCACAATATTATCGGTTTGATATCAGTATCAGTCGATATCAGCCAAAAAAGTTAAGTACCGTATCAACTGATATTAAAATTTTTGCAGATATTTACAGCCAATATATAGGCCACACATATCAGCTATATATCAGCTGTGATATCAGCAAATTATACAAATGTTCAAAATTGATGCACCTTCTTATCTTTCTACATTTATAATATCAAGGGTTTCAATTTTCCAAGAGTCAAAAGTTGTTTTTCTTGTTTTACATCAGTGCACGCAATAATATGCAGTAACACTTAAAGAAACTAGTCCATTTTTATTAAGCATAGAGCTTGTGCTCTTGACCTGAAATATCAGCATCAGATCTGCATCTGTATCGGTATCAGCGAAAAGGAATTAAAAAAAATATCGATATATTGGTAAATTGTTACTTTGGATTAGGGATGTAACGGTTACTGGTAAAATGGTAAACCGCGGTAAAATTTCCCACGGTAATCATTACTGTGTCCAATTAAAATTACTGTTATGCCATGTTTGATAACCACACTGCCTCAGTAACGCACAGTGATGCTGCTCTTTGACTGGAAAAGTCTGAACTATGTATCTGTCCTCAATTGAGCAGCCTCACACGAGGCGCGCATGCACAGTTTGCATTATTTGGCCTCAGCGAAAGTTAAGAGACACGGTGGAGACCTTTCCTCTCAAAACGGACTCTGAAATCTGGTTGAATTTTGAATTTTACAAGGATGCTGAGGGGAAACTGATAGAAGACAGTCACCCTGTCTAAACACGAAGCTGTGGGAAAAGAAAAAGACGTGCGTGGTTAAAGCTGCCGTAACTCCTCCAGTAAATGAGAGTGAGAGAGAGAGAAGATTTAGTGAGCCATACCTGAGAGAATTACAGGTAGTTTATGGTATTCTCTGTCTAAATAATGTATAAATCTTGTAATTAACACCATTAGGATCATTCTGGAGTGTGCTCTTGCTGTTCTTTTGCTGTGTATTCACCGTATTTCGTAGTAGATCGTCTTTTCCCGTCAAAGTTTGAGTTTTATGGATTTAATCCATCGTAATTTGTAAATATTAAAGGAGATGTCGAGGAGATCTGTCAGGGAGAGGGCAGACCAGAGGAGAGTCATGAAGGGGGCTAGCTGCTTCAGGGACTATCGTTAGTAAAACAAAAAATAAACTAGAAAAGCACTCGGAGAGCGCAGACCTCCGACAGCGCCACAGTCCTCATCAGTATTGTGATTTTCACCATAAATATTAGTCCTACTTTTATTTCATCAAAATATTTAGATTCCTTGACCATGAAAACATACCATTAGCAATTTGATTCATAATGATATCTATTTTAGTTCAGTAGTTATTCACAAAAATCACATTTGTCGTCTTCGCTACCAGACGCTGATCCAGATCAACACCAAAAAAAAATGTCATCAAAATCCATCCATACCTTTTTGAGTGATTTTGTTCACAGATGGACAGACGGACGGACAAACTCTCCCGAAAACATAGCCTCCGTGGCTGAAGTAATAAATAAAAAAAGGAAAAAATATAACGAGCTGTAACATGGACACAAATGCTGTAGGCAAACTAAAATGTGAGAGTGTATGTAAAATAGCTTACATTTATTTTTGAATGTCTCAAAAAACTTTGAACATGTTCATTTACATTTGTTTATGAAGATAATCCTATCTAAAGTTCATATCTGTTTTTTCTTTTCTTGTAATTACACACAGTTTAAGCATTTATTACATAATAATGACAAATACTTGTTAGACTTGTTTACTTTTATTTCTCATTAAAGAAGGGTAACAAATGTACTCAAAGGGCATTTATTGACCAAAAAAGACAAAAAGAAGTGTTATGATTATAATATTAAAAGGGTTCAATGATTTCAATTCTGTGTAAAAGTACTTTTTGAACATTTTGAGCAAACTGTAACAATACCGCAATAATAATGATAGCCGTGATAATTTTGGTCACAATAACCGTGATACAAAATTTTCAGATTGTTACATCCCTAGATTGGATATCAGCAAAAATCCAGTGCCCTGCATCCCTATAAAATATCACTTAAAATAACACTTAAGTGTCTCAAAGGATGCAACTGTGTGAATTTGAAGCTCTCTGAATTCACATTTCATCTGACTGTGATGAATATAAAACACTTCTAAACCAACCTTCAGATAAAAAGATCTACATGTGGAGGAAGATTAAAAGGTAAAAAGAAGAGCGAAATGTATAGAGCGAGATAAAAACAGAGCATAAGAGAGACAAAGAACAGGAGAGAGATGAAGGCAGAGCGGAGGGCCTCATCTTTGTTGTGGTCAGCGCGGCAGAACGAGTGCTGACATCAAAGTGCAGAGGATGGACAGAGATGAGAGAGGAAAGGTCTGGAAGCCATATGAAACAACAGGAAGAGAAAAGAGAGGGACTGAAAGAGAGAGTGGAGAGAGGAAGAGGACTGAAATGGAGGAAGGATGGGGGGGAAGAGGAGGGGAAAAGAGAGAGTGACAAAAGCAACATGCTGAAAACATCATGTCACATCTGTGTGGTCACACAATCAGGATGTTAAAATGTTTTTTCAGATGTTTTGTCAGGAAATACAAGCTAGAAAAAATGGAGCATGATTGGAAAGATGTAGACAAACTCTTCTGCAAGTTCCTTTTAACAGCAGGGATGGACAAAATAAATCCCAGTGTCTACATGTGGCCTTCCCTCTCACTGTGTACAGCCCAAGAGTTCACGTCAAGTAACAAGATAATGTAAACATGAGTAAAAAAACATCCCAATCTGCCGTTGAAAAACTAAAAATTCGATTCGTAAAATCGTATCTTTGTAAACAATCTTTGATTACAAATATATGTATGTCTATGGGAGAAATTAAGAGTGTAGTTGCAGTATTTTATTCTTTAAAAGTCTTCCTTATGCATCACTAAATGGATGAATTAATAAAAAAGACCTATAATTTAAATATATTGGAGAAAATGCTGTTAATAGTGCACCGAAAAAGAGTTTTACCTAGCTTGAATGTTATGTTTAGTTAATAAAGTCTTGCTAACTGCACTTTAACTTAAAATATTAATTTTGACATAGTGTTATTTTTTTGTTTTTTAGAAAAGCTATATGTTTGTTGTTTAGTCGAGTAAATGAAACAGATAAAACAAGATAAAAAACCTCTCTCCTAATATGACTGTAATACCATCTTCACACTATCAATGTAGATTTTTTTAACGTGGGTTAACCCACTAACAATCGGCAAGTGACTCCTTTCCCACTGCCAGCAGAGCTCGGTCTTTAAAAATGTAATTCCACGCAGACTGAACAACATTCAAGAGCTGATGATACAAAGGCAGATGGAATATGTTGCTGAAACGGCAAAGAGTCACGTAAGTTGCAGACGAAGGAGATGCTACGCCGACGACATGACGTAAATTAGTGGGTTGATCCGGGTATGATGTTCACACTGAAGCTGATCCAAGGCGAGCCGATAGAAACCCATGTCATTTGCACGGCTAGGCGACCCAGGTCGAAATTCTAGACCCTTTCAAAGTGCCAACAGGAGTCGATTGTTACCGTGTTTAAACAGGTTTTTTGGCAAGTCTGAAAAGGGTAAAAGATCGATCCTTACTGAGGCTGAGGATGATTACATCCAGTGATACTGATACCCTCATCAGTACTCCTTAACAGTCTGTGTCCACATCAAAAGCACCACACGATACTTTTCTATTGTTAGCTGGAATTTTTTATACATTTTTTAATTCTGTTTTGTTTTTTTTGAGCTGACAGTCAACAGGTACAGCATTTTGGTTTAATTTGATGCACAGTGCTGATGTGGTTGGAGGTAATGCTCCCCACAGCATGAACTGGTGTGTTTGAGCAATAGTGATGTGATAAAAAGATGTTGTGTCAGAGGATCCATGAGACTTAATGACAGTGTTGACGATGAAAAGTTATTTTAGATTTTAGTTTTATTTTTCAGATTTTAAAAATGCACGACAGAGTCTTGACAGACTTTGGTTTTGATCTCCTTCAATATTTCCTACTTCTATATTCAGTAATGTAAAACTCTAAATTCTTTGGAGTATGTTTATCATTTGCCATTGTGTCAATACAAATGTCATGCCGTAAACACTGTGAATTTCCTATTCTGGTGTACCTAAGTCTTTATAAGTAAGTTTTAATCATATTAAAGGGGAATTAGTTGTGTGTTGTTGGAATAAAGGCTGGGGCTATACACTGGAGTGACTGTGCACTGAAGTGGTAAAACAAGAAAAAGGGTAAAGAAGGGGGTTCCTCACTCATCCAGGATGAGGACATTGCAGTGAGAATTAAATCTTACTTATCCATCCACTGGATGGTTAAACCCTGGATTACGATCACAACTGCCAACTTGTCAATCTTCAAGTCCTACATCTGGCTCCTCTGGGTGTGTGAACACGGGCACATGCACGTGTTACTGGACAGCAATGATTAAATCCTACGGCGATCTAATAATGTGCACAAGCCCAATCAAAGAAAGCCACATAAGGGCTGGACAGAGAGTTTTTTTATATACTTTAAAGATGAGGATAAGATAATACTTTTCATATCAATATGATTCATAGTGATGCGGATTACAAAATAAAAATAGATGCCATGTCTAATGCTCAGTAAAACAATAAATAAAAGTACATGTTTACAGTAAGGCCAAGACAGCGAAATGTTTATCTACATGATGATACACTTGTTTTAGTCATAATGGAGAGTCCTACACTCGTTTTTTTGTTTGTTTGCTGGATTTACTGACATATTTATATTGTTAAAAGAGTCAAAAATTGTCACTTTATGTTTTGCAATCTTTAATGTAAATTTTAAAATTATGCAGCACCTGATCCATGTGATTTTGACTCTAAATGGACAATGTTTTGATAAATATAAAAGTGTGTTTCCCGTTTCAGCTAAAAAAATGATCATATGATTGAGGTCCTTACTGCCTAACCCTAGCTGACTGGACTATTAAATGAAAGCTGTAAAACAGGAAGAGCACTCATCCGTGCCTTTGTTGGTTACCACTGTATCAATTCTTCATGTTTTTCAGCACCCTTTGAAAAATATATCACATCCATGGCATAGGTTGTATTTTGCTCAGAAAACTAAAAGTAAACTAGAAAAGCACCCAGAGAATGCAGACCTCTGTCCTCAGTCCTACCTTTATTTCATCTAACCATGAAAACATATCATTAGCAAGTGGATTAATAATGATATCTATTGTAGTTCAGTAATTATTCAAGAAAAATCACAGTTTTCGTCATGGAGGATCCAGGCAGTGATCTAGATCACTCCCAAAATCTAATCATGTGTTCCTTGTCCAGATCAATACATTTCTTGAAAATTTCATTGAAATCTGTCCATAACTTTTTGAGTTATCTTGCTAACAGAGAAACAAATGAACCATCTAACTAACAAACAGATGCCAGCAATCACATAGCCTCCTGGCGGACGTCTGATAACGTCTGATTACCTGCCATTCCTATTTCAAGCTGTAATATAATGCCTCTGTGAATGTTGCAGAGGAGGCATGGGATAACCAGTTGATCCCACCTTCATTAGGCCTCTAGACAGTATCGTAGGCATAATCTGGTGGGAGGGGAGCAATCAGAGCCAGCAGGGGAGCACATTACTGCATGCGTGTCTTCAATGTGAGTATGCAGAGCACACACGGTTGAGCTCTCTCAGGCTCTCCAAAAGCAGTTTCATACTCCTGTCCTCATAAAAATGAATGAGAACTGCTTGTGGCATTATAATGGTGGAGCTTTAATGTTATGCTTTTGCATCAATGCTTCTGACTGACAGGAGAAAGTATGAAATATGTGTAAACACACACTGATAAGTACACCATGAGAGATTCAAGAACTATTCATCAGTCATCCCCTCTTCTTCCTCCCCTCTGCAGTTTCACAACCTGAAACTCCTTGGTGACCCGACCAGGGCTCTGTCTACATCCTGGGCAGTCCAAACAGGAGCGTGAGAGAGGGAGGCTGCATGTATGCACACACACATCAACACTCACTGTGCAAGTCAGATACAGTTCAATGGCAATACCCCTCCACTCCTTGGAATGCAAAACAAGTTTCCCACTCTTTTCTCGACTTTTTTCCTCTGTTTTTTCCAAAGTTTTTCTGCTTTTCTGTTCTTCAAGCCTCCCCTCTTTTTGTCCCTCGTGGGACCAGGTCGACCTCTAGAACCAGGCCAGGCTCCTTCATTGCAATGAGCACTGTGGGAACTGACTTGTGGATTCTGGCTGCGTAGTGACTGCTACCAGTCAATGAATGGAGGAGACCATGGCCGGCCAGAGCGAACAGCGCCTCGGGCAAATCGAGGTGGGATGAACAAGGATTGCATGAGTGTGTATGCGGCATCATACAGGATGAGAAGGGAAAAGATAAACAGCATTTACCTTATCTTGGTTTAACTGCACTTTTTTATTGCTTGTCCTGTGATAAGGGACTCCACTTGGATCTCAACCATGAAGTGTACTTTTCTAACAGTAATAAGACCTGTTACTTTGCAGATCTAGTTATAAAGAGACACATAGTCATAAACACATGGGTCCTTAAGAAGTACTTAAACATTTCAACACTAGTAGTTTGGATAGCATGCTACAGCTGAAAGACCAGTGGTTCAGGACTCACTTCTAAAAATAACCCAGAGATGAAGAGAAGAATGCACATGCAGTTTCCATATGTGAATGAGTGTGAGTGACCAGAACTAAGGACTAACTTTGTTACCATTGTTCTCAAACTGGACCAAAAAAACTAATTCAGCATCAAAAACATTGCAGAAACATTATAAAACATATTTTAAAAGTCATGCAGAAAGTACTTTTAGACTCAACAGTGCCACTCAAATGTGTACTAAAATGCAGACTGTATAACACTGAGTACATTTGAAGTGTTACTAACACTGACTGCCACAGAGACACAGGCTGCATGATCATTTAAAGAAAAAAACTTTTACCTTTCATGTTCAAATAATGGCAATTGTCTTTTTTATATTCGTTCAGTAGTAGCTGTGATCAAATGTGTACTTATTTGATTCATAACTATCCCAGATTTTATATATCACTGCCTTACAAAGTTAAAGATGCTGTGAATTCATTGTAAGACAGTAGGGCTGGGTATTTCCAGCAACCCCACGGTACGATACAAGACGAATCCCGATACTGAGGTCACGATACGATACGTATCCCGATACACATAAATTGTGAGCATTGACTGTGCTTTTAACAGAATTCCCAGCAACTTTTGTTTTTATTACAAGAAGAAAAAGAATAAGCATGAGTTTAAAATAATTCTTCAACTTAAGAACTTTAATTCAGGTCCCCAAAGATGGTAGACCTAAGTTTAAATCTGGAACATGTGTTTTATCATGTAGCTCGGCTTCTACTTTGAACTGTGCCATTTTTAACATTACCCAAAGTGTATTTACAACAACTGTTCAAACATTGAGGCCATATCGATTCTGTAGAATCCGTATCGACACACATATCCCCAAGAGGTACATGGCGATATTTTGCCGTATCGATATTTTGAGCACAGGCCTAAAAGACAGTTTTTCTTTTTTATGATACTTCATCATCAGTCCCCATAGTTTAGCCGTAATTGGCATGAGAAACTACGCAGCAAGGATGAATAAAGTTTATGCAGCAGAGTTAAAGTTTTGACAGGAAAGGATTTAACAGAGTCAATACACAAGAAAACATTACGTTTTATCAAACAAAATTTGTTAGATACAATATGATAAAATTATTACCCACAATTTTCCAAGGGGATTAATAACATATTTACTTATTTATCTATCTATATATGAACACTCGAGTTTTTTTTTTTTCGTCCTAAAAACCTTTTGTCCCTATGTCCAAGTGTGGAGCTCTACCAAAGCATATTTTACATTGTCTTGAGGACAACAGTTGCGTACACATCTGCGACAAAAATTGGTCGTTTCTGTAGTGTGTCACAATGACCAACAATAACAGGCTGGTCTGAGATGCCATACCGCTCCGCAACAGAAAGTCTGGCATGTTTGATATCTGTCCTGCCTCCTACGATTTGTTCCTCCATGTCAGACAAAATGAACAATGAGAGCACTGGAAATTCTGCACATGCAACAATCACGGATGTAAACAAACTGATTTTGATGATTTGAGAAAAGCTTTAGAACAACAAGACAGAGGAAAAGACTGCAAAGCTCTGAAAAACAGAATTCCTGCCTTTATGATGTGTTGAAGTGGAGCTAATACAGACTGTAAGTTAAGAACTATTGGAGAGAAACAGCAGATTCAACATGGTGAGTGACTGCTTCTATCTATCAGCAAACTAACATATCATTTAACAGCATGTTTGTAGATTCAAGCCCTGGTGTGGGCATTAGCAGGTCATCCAGAATCATGTCCAGACTCATGGCGTTATGTGATCAAAGTGTGTGCATGTGTATGTATGAAACCCCCACAGTGGCAGGTAGTTAGCTGGTATGAACATAACTGACAAGAGAGCCCCGAGACTCCTCTAACTCCAATTAACCTTCACTGGTTTGACCTTTTTTCATTATTAAAATAGAAAAATCCCTTTTCAACACTGAGCTATATTTGGCAGAGGAGACTTTGAGTTGAAGGCACTTCACTTAAAGTCAAAGCTGAGGCTTATTGGTGAGATTCCCAGGTCCTCCAGAGGTCTTTGCTGCTGTGCAGTTTTGGGAAATCTTTGCCCATGATTCAAAACAGTTGTTAGAGTGTATTAGGTAAAACAAGACCAGCATAATATCAATTCTTACAATGTCAGAAGTATGATCACATCTAAAAGCGGCTGTTGCTATAATCCTTTTGTCAAAACTAAAAACTTGTGGAACATGGCATGGGCTGAAGAGCAAAAACATCCTACTCTGTCTGAAACTAGCTCAACACTTGTGTCCATATAGATTCTTTGCTGCTTGAAGCGAAGAAGTGTCAACAGAAGAGGATCAGCTTGTTTGGTGTTTTGCTGTTTTCATAACAGAGGAGTGCACAAAAGGATGACGTGTACTGTTGGTGTTTTTCTCCTTACATGTACAATTCACACAGGTATTAAGATTTTACAGTACTGCTAATGGTGGGCACGTATTTAACTTTGGCTTGAATTCATTTGTAGGATTAAAAAAATAGTTCCAAAAGTGTGACAAGGGATCATATTAACTTGAAAATTAATATTTGCCAAAACTAACATAATATGGGTGGAAAGGGTGAAGTTACCCTGGTGGTCTTAGACAAAGGTGAAATGTCAACATGATGGCATGTGTTATAAAAGTCAGGAGTGAGATCTTGTCAATGATTTAGAGAATGAAGATATTCAGTTATTAGTGTGAATGCCTAAGAGCTACATTTGGCACAACTTCTGAGATACTCCCCTTGATTGTAGAAGAACTCTTATCTAGAAGTTTTCCCCGGTCAGTTTTATGATTAACCAAGTCACAATTAAAGAGATCAATAGGGTATATGGTATCTGCCCATCTTGCTTTGATGCAACTTCATTTTTGTTTTTTTGTTGTTTATCCATTTAGAAATCATACTTCCTTACTAAAACATATTATGGATAGGTTCTGCGTATGGATGGGAACTAATATGATTTTATGTATACTAATACCATCAACAGTTCTGCTTATTGATCTGATTCCTCATTATGACCTAATCTATTCCCTCTTATTTTGTCTGTGGGCAAAAGTTGGACCTAAACAAGTTTTCAGTGGCAATGCTGTCAAACACATGTCACTCCTGATATTCAATGCTGTGCTGCATGAATAAATGCTTCTGCAAGTTGCTGGTACTTCCACTTACCAAAGGTTGTGTAGGAAGTGTCTTTTAGATGGAAATAGAGACACAATTTTTACCTCTGTGTCCCGTCTATCTTGATTTTTGACTTCTTTGTTGTCATTTCTGCCTCTGATGAGAGCATGACGTCATTGATTAAGGCATGCAGAACAAAGGGGAAGGAATTGATCAGGGGACTGTTAGGCAAAAAGACTAATGATATTGACTGCTTAAGGAAGTTGGTATTGATTCTCAACAGGCATTGTTTTTGATTACTATTCCAACTTCTGATAAGGTTCCAAGCAAGCTAATTAATTACTTAAATGTGACATGGAGACATTGCTAAACACCAAATGGTCACAGCAAAGCCATAACAGGACAAGGATATACTACACACATATGAAACACCTGTTGCTGTCTGCTTTGTTATGCTGTATGACTTGTCAAACGTCTTTCTCACACTATGGTGTTTTGTTGATTGCAATTGTCTCTGGAACAAAATAGATCATCCTATTGAGACAAAAAGAAACACGAACTTAGCATCAGATACACTATTGCGTTTATAATCTCCTTTGTTGGGTGTCATTACACTTTCATACAGCCATGCTTTAACAGTCCAGCATATCTGGGTAGTTGATACTATAATAAAAACAAAATGGCATGTACCAAAACTGAGCAGAGTCATGATGAGCTGAATGAAAAATTGCCATTGTTGTGGTTCTTCTTGAAAGGGGACTAGGCTGTGACCGCAGAGGGACACAGCAAACATGCAGCACACGCAAGCCCAAATGAATGTCATGGTGTTGCGAGCAAGAGCTTCCATGTGTCTAATGCTACGTTCCTGTTGTGCTGGGAAGTCGGGATTTCTGAGTGGAAAATTACATCTGGGACGCCCCTTAAGGTCGGAATTTCCTACTGGAAACTGGGAATGATGGCTGCCCCCAGTGTAAACTGTTATTAAGCTCCTGTAATACTCTGTTTGTACTTCTGACTGGTGTTTACGGCACTCAACCAGCCGTATACACAGTACTGTTCAACTTATATTTATGGAAATGCTGCCATTGTGTTATTACATTCTTCATGGTATTTGTGAACTACAACGCAGGGCTTGCTAGCAACGGCTAACAATAGCCCTGTAGACTGGCAAGTTTTTCCGACTTAGTAACTGGAAAGCTGATAACTTGGAGATTAAGTTATTCCCACTTCCCTCTTCCCAGTTCCGAGGTTAATGGAATGCAGCATTAGCCAACGTGCATGCAGTGTGAAACGGTCTTCACTACAATTAACTCTCTTCACTATTAACAAGAACAAGACTTCAGAATGTATTACAGTATATTGTCTGCTTCTCTTTCTGCACCAAATGTGACAAACTGTGGAATTTTCAGCCAGAAATATTCACACAGAGCATCTATTTTAGCACTGCAGGTCTGTTTCCACTTATTTCTATTTTCATTGTCCTGTCTGACTGACATTTCCAACATTACAAAACGTTTTGGCGGTAGCGATCCGTTAGGCAGCCAGAGCTCAGCTGACCCTAGTTGGCCTGCAACAGAAACTCTCTAAAGCCAAACTTTGCTTAAACTCTTGACTCAGTGAGTGTCAGGTGGTCCCCTCTGAGGCTGCAGAATGACCTCTGACCTGGTGAATAGGACCTCAGCATAAATCTGATCAACAGTGGCATGAGACAAACAAAAAAACACAGTGGGAGAAGGATCCCATTGGCCTATCATGACTCTGCTCAAACTGCCTCTGATGATTACTGTGACTACAGGGGAAGACAAACACAAAGATGAAATACTACACAAACACACGCAAGCACACACTCAAGTCACCATGCCCTTCCTTCAGTGTCAGTCATCCAGCAATGTAGGGGCCCTCTTTATGCCCCTCGCCAGTAACATGATCTTTCCTCGACCTGAGGTTGGAGCAGGAATCCTGACCCACAGAAGTTGAAGACATAGAGAGCAGACGCTAATCCAGTCACATGCAAATACTACAGTGATAAATGAAAGGATGTAACATACTAATTTAAGGCTTTTAGTAGAACAAAAGTGCTCTCAAAATGTAGGTTTAACCATATCTTTTAGCATCACAAAGTGCAAAAGTATGATGATAACTACAACTGTGTAGCTGAGCCATACTGAGCAAGTGACTGGAAAGCATTTCAACTACGGGTGCAGCATAATATCTGCATAATACCAACAATGGTAGCTTAAAAAGTTAATTTTGATACAGGGAGATGTGACAAATTCAGCTGGAAAAACAACTGGTATATCAATGTATTCATGAATCATATGATCAGTAGAGCTGGGACTATGCGCTTTTCTCCAGATATAACTTTTTTATGATTTTTTAGGCGCCGATTCGATTTAAACTGCGATTCTACGATATTGCCAATTTTTGCAATCTTTAGTTAGCTTTTTTAGCACCAGTGAAAAAATGATGATGCCTACAGACTATATCAGGAAAAATACACATCACATGTGAGTCCGTTTTCAGGATTTACTCAGCAATATATTTAACCAACTGTTTATACTCTCTTCAAAAGCCTGTATTGCATTTTAAAGTGGCTCATTAACACAGACTAAAATGAAGCAGTTAAATTAGGAAAAAAAAACGATTTTTGAACAAAAAAAAAACGATTAAAAAATCGTCAAACAAAAAATCCAAATACTTAAGTGAATCGATTTTTTCTTCCACCTCTAATGATCAGGTGGAGTTTTGAGTAAAATCAAGCTGCCCTCAGTCGGTTTAATGTTTTGCATAATCTGTCCCCATTCTTTACAGTAAGTTCTAGGGACTAAGGGTTTTTTTTTAACCACAGCTAATGTTAGTCTTTACAAATTGTCTGTTTTGTTTCAGGCAACTACCAAAAACATGTTGTTTAAAGAGGAGAATCAGTTAACTTTAAAAGCACAAGCTCCATAAAAAGGAGGAATTATCTTATGAACTAGAAAAGCACTCGGAGAGCGCAGACCTCCGCCAGCGCCACAGTCCTCGCTCATGTTGTGACTTTCACCATATTTTAGTCCTATCTTTATTTCGTCTAAATATCGATATTCCTTGACCATAAAAACATATCATTAGCATTTGGATTCATAATTATATCTATTTTAGTTCAGTAGTTATTCACCAAAATCACATTTTTCGTCATGGCGGCCAGACGCTGATCCAGATCAACACCAAAATTGAATCACTTCTCCCTTTTCCCATGCTGAACATTTCCTGAAAATTTCATCAAAATCCATCCATTACTTTTTGGAGTTATTTTGTTCACAGACAGACACCTCTCCCGAAAACATTACCTCCTTGGCAGAGGTAATTAAGGGCCGACTCTTTCCATAAAGTTGATTTGGTGCTGACTGTGGCTCAAAAAGGCAGATTACACTGACTTTTAATTGCTTAAAATATTTTTTTATGTAATGTAATTGTTATCAATGGTTTTTTTTTGTTTTTATCAGTATATTTGAAAAAGATTGAGCAATTATTTGTGGTAGAAACAGGTGGTATTTGTGTTGTTAACCTGTGGTTTGTTTTTGTTGATGTTTGTCTATTTGTTTGTTTGTCAGTGAGCAACATTACTCAAAAACCTCTGAATCTACTTTGAACAAATTTCTAGGAAGAGTTGGTCATGGTGCAATGAAGATGTGATTTTGGTGGTTATCCAAATAACTGACAAACACCATTAATTTTCACTCCAAAATCTTTTAAGTGACTTTACCCGCTCTACTGTATTATGTCATGTTCACACTGAGGACTTTCCTCCTGAGTAATGCTGAGGGGGCGCTCCATCTTACATCCTTCAGAAACAGGTGTTTGTTTCTGTGGAAATACTTACAGTCAGGACTATGAGGTCAGAGCTCCTGTACAGCAGTGTCGGCCTTGGGGCGATGTGGGAGCTGGCAAACACAGATCGCTTAGCGAGTAACACAACGCATTCCAGTCTGCTCGCTCACACCTCCACTGAATGACTGAGTGAATGGCTTAAACTAAGCTAACCTTTAAAAAGCAACTCCCTGCCCCACCTGAGAGCACACCAAAGCTCCAACAGGTACAGAGAATAGGAGCAGACAAGTTATGAGGAGCGATTACACAGGAGATTAGTTAAACGTCTGGTAGTTGTCACACAGGGTGCCCCCTAAACTCTGCCTGATGGAGTGTCAGTCTGCACGTTGCTCATCATACATCACATTCCCTTGTGTCTGGGTGCTGTCTACTCTGCTTATCATTTCCCTGCAACCACTTTTTGAATCAGTGTGTGTGTTGGAGTGAGTCAGACCAGCAAAAGGCTGAAAATAATATAAGGAAGGACAGTAAAAGGGAAACAAAAGCCAGTGAGTCAGAACTTAAATCCTCCCTCAGAACATTCAGAGGAATCTGGGTTTGTCTTCTCAATCTGACTATGCAGCTTATTTCTGAGGTTAATTAGATAAACAAAGCAGCCACACAGGGAATAAATGGGATGCTTGATCCCTTAACTACTATGTTGATGAACAGGGGCCGATCACAACCTATTAAATAGGAAGGAGAGACATAACAGAGTGGACATGTAGTCATTTAAAGGCTTTAAAGTCTGTCTGTATGAACAGACACAATCACAGGCCCACATCTATTGATGTTTTCAAACTGGCGCAGGCGCCTCATACAGCCAAAGTCTGAGTTAATATTTACCCGCTGTGTTTGAAACTCTACCAGGTAGCTTTACAAGAGCAGCCAAACAAATCCCTAAGCAATTAGAGGTAGCACAGGCCGAAGCAAAGAGTATTGATTTCTCATTTATCTCCTGGTTGGACAACTTTGTTTCAAACAGCCAGAAGCAGCAGGGGAAACAGTCGTGAGGGCTCCTGTGATCTTTATGGCCTTTGAAGGCCCAAACACAGATGGTGAGTACGCTGAGTGGAAATCCATCATGTTGTGACAGGATTCAGCGTCTACATTAACATAAATAGTCCAAACTAAGAGACACAACGCCATGTGTGGAGGACTAAGGTCACTCCTCCTTCTTTCTTTTGCTGAATAAGAGCTGACAGTCACCTTGGACCTGACCAACGTCCGACCACACAAGAGACTTTTGTTTTGGCATGCCAGCAAAAAAGTTAGAGGGAGATGACATATTTAAATCATATTTTTATGGTTGGATTAAGTATTGTCTTTTTATGAGTTAGGAGTTCGTAATCACGTGGTGTTATTGCTCTGCCTCTCATATATGGACTCATAATATTTCTTATTCTATTGAATTCATGTGAGTGTTTAAGGGTCTTTCACCATGTTTACAAGTCTTGGCCTAAATGCTCTGGCATTTTTATACCTTCAGTTAAGCAAAAACTCAAAAGAACTGCACTTGGGTTTCAGTCTTAGCTACTAGTGAAACATTTTCTATCTTTAAACTAACGTTATTAACCAAAGTGTGTAAAATTCAGTTCTAAAATGAACCTGCCAAAACACTTTAAATGAAGGACTTTTACTTGTTGCAGAACTTTTTGTAAGCTTTAACTAACACTTAAATCCTTATTGATACTCCTACACATGACCTGAGTCTTTATACTGATTTTGGCCTTTTAATAAACCATTCAGCCCACCCTTTATATTTTATTATTCTCTTTTGTTCAACAAAAGTAAACCTACATTTTAACTATTTTATTGTCATAAATTTATTTTAGCAAATAGAGGAGAGAGCAGAGGCACCTTGGTTGCCATCTTTTCTGTCAAAGACAAAAATGTAGTCAATATTAACACTGACCCTTAATTGCTGGTTTAACACTTAACCTCTGAGCAGCAAGACTGTCAGGTAGGTGTTGTTAAAAAAGTTTGACTGGTTGATTAAGAGGTGCAATTAGATTAGTGTTATCAATATGCACATGAAGTATCTGTGTGAAATACAACAAGATTCATTCAGTTACATTTTTGGCATTTTATCCTCTTTTTTAAGCAAAGGTGTTTTATTGATATCAATAACTTTATTAAACTACTTTACACAAACAAGTCTGTTATGATACTGATATCAGCACTTTCATTTTTAATGTCCAACAGCCCACCTTGTATAATTTGGTCAAGCCATATCTGGTTGATTTCAAGTAAATTACATTTTGTCAGTTTCTGTTATTGAGTATCTATTTTTAGGTACTTATTCGTTTTTCATCATGGGAAAGGGTTAATGAATAAACAGTTCAAGCAACTTTTTTGACAAATTTATAAAAGGCTTTCAAACATTTTTAACAGCTCACTTTTTGTCTATCACTTTTTTGTCTTCTTGTAAAGCACTTTGAACTGAAGTGAGTTTTTCTGAAAGGTGCAGTTTAAATGAAGTTTGACTGACAGACTTCTAATCAATATGGGTCAGTGTCATTACGCACATCCATTATGCACATGTCATTTGAACTTTGTTAGAGGTTTGAAATAACTAGGGATGCACAACATTATTGGACCAATACAGATATGTGCCTAAAATCTGAATATAGGTAGCTGCAGATATGAAATATTTCCAAAAATATCCCATACTGCAAGTAGTGTTGACAAAATGTACAATGAACCTTGATGGTTTACCTCATCATCACTTGATGTTCACTTTAAAACATTAAAAGTATAATTTGGCAAAGAATTAAATGGTGTTTTTCTGGCTTTGCATCTGTTTCTAACACTAATGGACTGTATTCATGAACGAAAAGGTCAGTTATAGATAAGTGGAAGCTTTGCTGTCAAGAAAAATAAAATCAGTATTGATATCAGTGTTTGTGACAATGGGTTTGGAAATATTGAAATCTCGGCAAAAATCCAGTATTATGCATCCCTAGAGATGTCATCACTCTTTTTGTTATTGATATTTGGTTGAATTTAGATTGTTGTGTTTTGTCCATTAAGCTTGTTCAACACCCTTCACCTTTGTCAGTCATCCTTTTTACTATTGTAAAAAAGTGTCAATAAACTTAAACTGGATTGGATGAAAAGTGCTTAAGGGGGTTGTTGGAGTACAGTAACCTCAGAAGAGGTTTATTTACAGCTTGTATTGACTCCTATGCTTTATTGATGACACATCTGATCGTTATTATAACATGATATACCTCCACACCTTTGGCAGAACTTAAACCAAGTCCTTGTCATTGTAAACTCACGGATTTTGATGTTTTTGGGGTCCAACTTGCGGACTCGACTCTGCAGACCCTGCAGCCTCCCCTGGATCCTGCAGGATCTCCTGAACACCATCCCTGCCTCCATCTCGATGCCCAGGAAGATGTCGCTGGCATGTCGGGAAAGGTCTGAGAGTTGGTGTATAATGCTGGTGAGAGTATGACAGCCGACCTCGTCCAGTGAGGAGAACAAAACGGGTCTCCGAAGTTTCCGTCTCCCGGTTTCCTCCCCCGGTGTCCTGCCATCCCTCGCCGAAAGCCTCGCTGCACGTCGCGGCTCGATGCTCCTCTGGTAAAAGGGCATATTTATTTCATTACCAATAACTCCAGCGGGACCGAAAAAGTGTCAATGCCGCACAGAAATGCAAAAAGATTTAAAACATATCCAAGATGTGTCTCCTCTCCGTGGCTGTTATCATTTGCGGGTCAGAATAATCCTTCAGTCCCGCCATATTTCTGTTTCTGAGAGCATGAGGACTTTGTGCCGTGTACACTGGAGACGCTGCCTCCCAAAGTCGATTCAAATTCAACCAGACAACAGCACAGGCTGAGACAAAACACACAAGGAAAGTAGGAAAAGTGCGACACGGAAAACACGGAGAATACTACAACCACCTGTAGCGAGTGGACCCGGAGTCACGCACAGACTGAGGAGACCTTACCTGATTCACTCTGGACCGTCTGACGGAAAACCTGGACCGGATCTCCTCCATACTGGACTGAGGCCACCAACAGAGGAGACATAAGAGGAAATAGAGCTTTAACGCACTGAAAAGACCCTTTAACGAAGTATAATATAACGTTATTTTAACAAAACGTGTTAAATTATTTATTTTTAAACTTCTACATAGAGTAAATATGGTCACACACATATACAGAGAGCAAACTTCAGTGAATCCAACAAAGAAAGGAATTAAAACTGCGTCACGTCTTTCAAACAGAGTCTCATACAAATACATTATTTTATCAAACTCAATCATCAAACTTTATTTGTATAGCACTTTTCAAACGTGACTTTGTAATACAAAGTGATTTATGGGGAAGAAGATAAAATGAAATAAGTGAAATAAAAAGCGAAATATTGCAAAAAATTAAAACATAAGACCCCCATACGCCCCTCTCCCAATCCACATTCAAACACACTCACTTACTCGAACACACAAAGACATAAAAAGGAAATTCTGACAAAAAGCTAAATTAGAGCTAAATTAGAGGACTGAGGAAACGCTATCTTGAATTAAAAATTAAAAATGAGGAAACACAGGAGCTTATTCTTAAATAATAGTTGAAAATACTAGAAAAATGATATAGGGTAAGATAAGTAAATATGTAAATACGTAAATAAATAAAATAAAGTAAAAATCTAAAATAAAAATGAGATAAAAGAAAGCATAACAACAGGTGCATAATAAAATCAGCTAAAATAGGATAATAAAAGGAAAAGCCTTAAACAAAGAATGAAATTCCAAATAAAAAAAATAAAACAGAATAAAAGGGTTAAAATAAGTTAAAATATAATGTAATATAATAATAAATACAATCAGCTAAAAGCCAGATTAAAAATGTACGTCTTGAGTCCTCTTTTAAAAATATGAACAGTAGGTGCTGCTCTCAGGTCTTCAGGTAGACTGTTTTACAGACGGGGCCTTAATAACAAAAAGAGGCTCCCCCGTATGTTTTAGTCCTTACTCTGGGAACAGTTAAAAGACCACTACCTGAAGACCTGAGGGCTCTACGAGGCTCACATGGTAAGTGATTGAGAATAAAAGATAAGGACATGTTTAATTGTTCCCCTTTGTCCACGTCATTGCCATAAGATTTAAGGTATTTATTACATTCAAATAAATCGCATCTTAGTGTTAATCATTACATTCAATGATATCATGTGAGAAATGCTGTAAATCCAGTGAGTGATCATGTTTTATGATTGTGATATCAATATTTGGACAAAATAATCACGATTATGATATTTGCCATAGCAAAGTGTCCCTCTCTAAAACCTGTTATTTCAGGTACATTTTTTTTTCTACATGAGACTTTTTTATACAATAATATTAACATGCTCTGAAACATTTTTTACTATTGTATCAAGGTTTTAAATGCAGGGCTTGTCACACACAATGCACTTAACACATGCATCAGAACCTTTTATGATGCAAAAATAAGGAAGTTAAATCTCTTCAGTAATGTCTTTTAAGTCATGTATCATCCAATGAACACTCCAGGCTCTCTTCATTCCTTCTTAATGTGTGTTAACAACTTTGTTAGGACATAATATTTGAGTAAGGACTTTAAGATTTTTTTTTTTTTTTTAACTTTAACATGTATTTTAAAAGACATCTGGTAAGTATCAACCTCTTTCTTTTTAGAAGAAAGGGGCAAAGTTTTAGCTAAACCCCTTTAAACTGTTTATTTATTGAGAATGTTGTGGGTCTCTTGGTTAACTGATAATTACAAGGACATGTGACAGATTTAATTAAAATCAATCTAGTCTCTTAAGGCAGACAATGGATTATATTGCTCAATTTATTCATATTTTTGGGGAAAAAAACTTAGCAGTTATGAGTTGCATTGTCATTATAATGTTTTCTACCTTAAAGAAAATCATTTCTGCTTTTTATACTGTTACTTTTGATAGATACTGTCTTCTTGGTCTATGGTATGAAAATGTTTCATCTTGGTTGTATTTGCAAGGGGACCTTGGGGAGCAAGGTGTTTTATTTTGAATCTTAATGAATAACAAATAATCTACAGGTATGCCTTTTTGATTTAGTTAAATGAAAGATGTAAAATAAGTAGATGGGCATGTTTAGAGGAAAAAAAACTTCATTTTTTATTGTAATGATTGATATTCTCATTAATAACTTAATTAACTTGCCTACCCTTATCTAGTGGTAGCTTTTTCCAGGAAGCATGCATGTTGACTTACCCTTTATACAAATAAAAAGAAAGATTTAATAGCATTTACACCAGGTGACCGCTAATTAATAACCTTTATTCAGATATTTCACCAGTAACACATTATTGAAAACCTGAGCTAATATGTGCTTAAACGCAGTCTGAGCGGTTAACTGCTGTCAGCCTGTAATTTGTGGTCAGGGCCTTCATGTTAGACAAAAGACCTGACAGAGGTTTGCTCATGCCTTTTAAAATAACCCAGCACAACACAATGTCTGAACACTTGTCTGTGATTTATCTCCTCTTTGTGTGTGACTTACAGGGCACGTTTGTCCACGGCCTGTGTCCACTCCACAGCCTGACATTTCTTACTGCTGCTCTTCAAATTCCTGAGAGCAAACCCTCACTATTAATACACAATGGTCAAATAGTTAAAACTCAGTTTAAAGTGTCCAGTTGGCAGATTTTGTCTGCTGGGTTTCATGTATTGCGCCCTCTGGTGTCTTCAAGTAAACACATCAGCTTCAAGGGTGCTGCTGTGTGACAGAAAAGCCAAACTTACTTAATATTTGGCTCAAATAGAATCACTTTAGAGTCTTTTGAATGTATTTTGGACTAATAAATGTATTGTATTTCTGCATTTAAAGAAAGTGTATTCACATATAAGCTGTCTCTGTGTTTCACTGCTCTCCGTTAAGTGCTGTCAAACATTTGCATGGTTCTCTTTCCACATCTTAAGTGAACTACGGTGCTGTCATAAATAATCTTTTAATCAGTGCATCATGATGCAGAAGAAGATGAAGATGCATCGATGCAGAGACAGTCAATAATCATTTTATCATGCAGAGGCTGCCTGCTGCAAGACAGCAGAATCTGTCCCTAAGAAAGAAAAATACAAGTATAGGAAGATAAGACCTATGAAATGTATAATTTGGTTTACAATAAAAAACATTATTGCAGCAGCTGATCTCAAAAGCCATTTCTAATTAATAAAAGGAACTCATATTTATCCAACTGCTTGTACTGTTTAATCTAAAAAGTAGCCTGGTGTTACTTGTCAATTTAATAATCATAATTGAATCAAATCCTGAGAAAAGTGAAGGTGCACAGTTCTAGTGTTATAACTGCAATCTACATGACAGTAACTTCTTTAAAGTGTCATTTTCACTAACTGTACCTCAGTTAAAATTGAAAAAGGGCTTCATTAGACATGCAAACATTTGACCTCAGTACTTTCAGTGTAATACAGCCTGCTATGGTGGAAACCCGCACTAGAGTTTAGTCTTTTGACCCTAAATGCAGAAGTCTAAAGTAGTGTTCAAACTGCATACAAAAAAGACACAAATGAACCAACAAAGTCAGCTTGTTTTGATTTGCAGGATTCATTTTCTACCATTTGCCCTGACTTTTTATTATTAATCAAACTAGAAATTCTTCTTAATGGGTCTCTCAATATTCAGAGCATTAAAGACTGATATGATTGTCCTCTTAATGTCACTACTTTAGTACTCCTGATTGCAGAAGTTTCAGAAAGTGTTTACAATGTGCTATTGTATTGTTGATTGCATTTGTAAGGAACCAAAGCTTTGAAAAACATGTTCATTACATGTGTGAATGAGAGGGATACACCAGACAAAAACTCCTGCACAGTTAAATTGCACAGAAAACAGTTTGATACCACATTAGTAGAAACAGAAATAGAAACCCTGGCCATAAATTGTGGGTTAATATTTTGGATCAGATAGTGCAAGCTTCTGCAGACTGTCTTACTTGTACGAAAAATTGTCAGCATTAGTGTTATGATGATGACATTTCTATCCTCAAAACAGGCAAGTGTTGTTGCCCCACAGAAGGGCGCAGACTCCCCAAGTCAAACCCTTTTGTAGTGAGTTTTCACCAAATACTCTGGTTTTCTACCACTGACTAAAGACAAGCTGGTTAGTTTAATTGTTGGCTCTAAACTGCTCGTAGATGTGAGTGTGTGTGAATGTTTGCTTTGGCCCCATGACTGGTTGACTACTGAACCGAGTTGGTGTACCCCATCTCCCATCCAATGACTGCTGGGATAAGCGCCATGGTTAATGTGGATGGATGGATGAAAATCAATAAAATGGTCATGATTTTAATGATCTGTGGTACCAAAAAGTACAGGAATGATCTCAAGTTTGATGGAGTGGTAAGAACCAGGGTAATCCTGAATGTGCTCTGGCTAATCACTTAAGGTATGTTTTCTGATCACAATTAAAGGTAAAAATGTCTCAAAATAATACTTAAAAAAACATGCCATGAACCAAAAAGACAATGATCAAGTTCCATTTGTGCTATTAAACTGGCAACATTTGGAAAAGTGGGTAAGGTGGTACTATTGTTCTGCAGAACAGCTGGATCAGCTTTTATTTCCAAAAATATTTGTTCCTGGTCATCCTACACCAGGAACAAATATTCCTTACTTGATTTTTCCATCCCTCAAAGAAGGTATGCTTTAAGAGTCTATTTAAAAGATTTTCCCCCATTGATATGATTTGGGGATATGCCAGCACCCTGGCATAGAGGGGATCCCCTAAAGGGTTTTGTTTTGCCTGCTCCAGTGGAAGGAACATGTCTATGCTTGTCTGTAAACATTAGAGCACACACTGGTTAGTTATCCTGAAGCATACTTTGCCTGGGAGTACACAGCTCATGAGGATTTACAGAGGGAGCTTGTTCTGAGCAGGGCTGAAACAGAGGGGTTTACAGGCATGCCAATATGTAATGTTTGTGTTTATTTAAAGGCACAGAATTTTTAAAATATGTTTCGAATATCTAGAACCAGTGTTAGCTTGATGAAAAGGAGTAAAATATGGGATAGTACGTTTTTAAGGCCTTATATTTGAAAAATAAATATATAGGACAGTTCAAAACTCTATTGTATGTGTGATTTTTGAGAATGAATACGCATTTAGTAGAAATGAAGATAGTAAAATAAGAAAAGTAGACACGCTGTAGAATCGTCGAGATGAACATAAGTTTAATCAAGATTAAATATATGCCCAAAAAAAGATCTTGCAACTCATAAGAGATCCAAACAGGTCAAAACAATACAAAAGATGAGCCTTTCTATAAGTCTGTCTTAACAATAGAGTCTTAACAGTTTTATACCTCCTACAAGTTTTGGACTTTCATTCAGGGTAAAATGTATACATAAATCTCATTCCCCATATTTTACAGTGCATTGATTCTCAAAAACCATAGCCTTCCTCTTCCAAATCTAAAAACCCATACATAGACTCATTTATAGAATTATTTACATACAAGGCGTGGACACATCTGCTCAAACCATTTGGTGAGTGAAGGAAAAAAAAACATCACAACAAATGGTGACTTTTCTTTTTAACTTTATGGCTTGGTTCAGCCAAACGTAGTGACGTTTTGTCAAAGAAAACAGACAGGGAGCAGGAGTGGCCTCAAATTAAATAAAATAATGAATCAATGCTCAACACAGTCATTAACAGATAACTCATCTTGCAGGTTACTCCACATCTGTGTCTTTTAGGTTTGGTTGCGCACACACACACATACAAAAAAAGTACAGATACAACTCAACGACTGAAACCAAATGCCTCAAACGCCACCTAACACAATGCTCATAATGCACCTAGGTGTCTTGTACAGAAAGCATGTAAAACTGAACAGCAACGGATCTAAATCATGGCAACAAATAAAATGTTGAGTACACTTAGATGTCACAATTGAATTAGTAAGCAGCCATGTCACAAACACAAGTCCACATCATCTCCGTTTATTCATGTTAACTTATTTGAGATGACAATTTATTGATGACAGGAAGAAAAAAAGTGAACAGCATGAACAGGGTATCTTCTGTAAGTGTTGAGAGCTACAGAGGTAACAGTGCTTTCAAACAAGAAGTCTGTATTTTTGTCAGGTGTTGAGATACACAGAACAATAGCTACGAGAAGCTTCTGCGTAATATTAACATATATCTGTCTGGAGCTGATGAGCGAGGGGTTAAGTAACCTGTCATGAGGAGGGAACTCCAGGGACATGGATTGTGTAAATATGTACTGAAGCAGCTGTTCGTAAAGAAAAAACAGCAAATGTGTTTCCTCTGAAGTTGAATGAAAAAGGATAGATTATTTGTATTTTTCCACAGCTGCCCACACTAATTTCTTCATTTAAAAATCAGCCTTACCCATGTCCTTCATGAACTTACAAACAAGAATCTAAACTGCTCCCAGTGCACGGTGGCACACAAACTGTATCAGGAAATGTGAAAGTGAAAATTTCTTAAACAACAAAAAGGGTGACGTTTGCATTAGATGATTTTAAACGTGTCAGTGAGACTTGGGTTCATACCAGAAACTCTCCATGGAACAGAGGCTTTTGGGTTGTAAAGAACATTTGCGGTAGGATTTGATTTTCAACGTTGTGTTCTTCGTGGTACAAACGGGTAACATTAGCTCACAGAGTGCTGGACTTGTCACCGGGCCCCCTCCTCTCAAGGTTTTGAAAGCGTCACTCAGGGCATAAAGCAGCCACAAGGCCACGTTGGACAGTGAGCGGGCAGGAGCGGCAACAGAAGAGGAGCCCAGGGTGAAGGGTGGTAAAAATACGTCATGAGAGCAAAAAGTCCTAAAGCTTGGTCTACGTGAGCGCAGCAAGGACAGGCGGTGAATACACGACAGAGCACACACTCCTCCTCCGAAAGGCTCGATGACAGGCTTTAGCATGGGTGTATGTTGGGACTCTCATACACACATAGGACACACATAATAATCCAATCTCCATCTTCAGGCTCCAGATGTGTCTCTTTGTCACCCCCTGGTGGTGTTGTCCAGAACGGATCTGGAATCACTCCCCATCATTTGCACTCACACACATACAGGCTGCCATCACACATCTCCATCTACACTCACTCACACACACACACACACATACATACATATATATGAACATACATACACACACTCCTTGGCTCCCCCTGTGTCTGTATTCAGGCTTATCTGGTGTAGTAGACTCTGTAGTAGACACTCTTGGAGCGCCAAAGTGAATAGGAGTTGTCAAACTTGAGCAGGTAGACTCCACGGCCAGGGTACTGATGGCTGCCGGCGTACACCTCCTCGTGACAGTCCCGCCGGTACACCGGCACAATCTCATCCACCTGTGGCTTACCTGCCTCCTTCTTTGCCTTCTCCTCCTCATTTGGAGGATCTCCTGTGGACATAACAAGGCAATGAGTCTCATCTTTTCCAAAGCACAACACAAACAACCTTTCATTTGCTTTACCGTCATCAAACCATGTTATCAAAGCTTCAACAAATTAAGAGTTTTATTTCTTATCGCTAGGGATGTATATCGTTATGTTTTTTTCGATACCGATACAGATACCGATACTCCTTACCAGTATCGATACTTATCGATACTCTTTATCGATACTACAACACGTAATTTTGTGTAAAAAATAAGGACTTTAAAAGATATTAAAAGATTCAACCTTTTTTTTATTACTACAAGGTAATAATAAAGCTTCAACAGAAGAGAAGTAATGCATTACAAATGCTTCTCAGAGGCAAAAAGAAAGCTAAGGAGATGGTAAAACCCCTACATGCCACCCAACAGACTGCATGTTCAGACAGACCCATATATCTTGTGGTGCTAAAATAAATGCTGTAATGATGACTACTCGGGCTCTCACTTTATATTCAATATTCGAATAACCGTTCGAATATGGGGATAATATCCGTAACCGAATAGTACATAAATATTCGAATGTAAAATATTGAGTGTAGCAGCACATCAGGGCGCCTGGAGCAGTGGACCGTGTCATCCAACAGAGGGCGCTGTGAGCGCAGCTTGACCATCAGTCACATCCGGTGCTCTCTTGACCTCAGTAAAAAAAAGAGTTTACGTTCCGAGCGGACATTAACAGCTCTGAATCATCTGAGGAGAGTTGTGCCGTCGGTTTTTCATCCAAGTTATACGGCCGAGTGCAGCGGCGCTTTGTCAAGAGTTTAACCCCGTGTGACTGTGTTGTTACCGAAGGGGTGGATAATAGAGTCTGTCTCTGTCCATGCTGCAGTCTTTAGTGTTAGCCGGGCTGCTAACTCTACTCGTGTTGCTATAGCAATCAAACAGCCCGCACTCCTTTAGCTTTATACTATACGCGTGCACCAAGTGTTTGGTGATGTTGCTAGTATTTCCCCCCTTGGACGCAACTTCTCTCTGACAAAGATTGCATTGGGCCGAGTTTTCATTAACTTTGCTGAAGTGAGTCCAAACCTTCGAGCGCTTAGCCCTCATAACTATGTGAGACCTTTAAGTTCCAATAACAGTACTGTTTTTCCAGATTCTTAACGGTATTCGAGGTACTGACCCAATTAGGGACCGGTAAATGAAAGTACCGGTCCACGGTATACATCCCTACTTATCGCATCTATAAAAAAAGATATTCAGGGTTTACAGGGTTTAATGGTTAAATGTAATTTTTTTTATATATTTCACTGACAAGTCCACATAAAATGTAATTGGAGTGATAAGGAACTGATAGATAACAACTGCTCTTATTGTTTTAAAAAGGCCATTATCATAATGCATCTCTGGTTATGATCCAAAGCATATCTTTAAAGATAAGCAGACACGATGGTGATAACCATCATTCTTATTTTTTCATTGCTTTTTGTATGTGTGCGTATTTGCAGGTATGTACAAAATGTATGTGTTTACATTAAAATATTAATACGAACAAAAGAAAATCTATTTTTAAGAGCACTTAATTCTACTTAATTCTCTCTGGCTTTATGGAATAATGGTCTGTATGTAGAAAATGTATTTTTTTTAATTTTGCATCATTTAACATAACTGAAAATTAAAAAAAAAGGTAATGGAAGAAGAACAGGACTTCAGACATTAAAGTAGTTTTAACTTGCAACAATTAACCAATGCACCTTGATGATTAACATGAACATGAGAAATTATGAGTTACTGTCATCACTGAAAAAGTAAATAACAGAATTACTAAGGAGCAGCTTCAGCTAAACTACAAAGTAAAACTTTCAGGCTAAAAGCAATCAAGGAAGTCCAGAAAAATAAATATGAAGCAGATTAAACAGTAACAAACTGCACTGAATGTGCCAAGAGCGCAAGACAGCACCACAGTGAGTGTATTGTTTTATGATGATAATCTAGCATTTCTTCCTGCTGGATCAAGATCTCTGTACATGACAAGGTGTTTGACCTAGAGTGGTAAACTTTTGTTGCATTGTAGCAAACTTTAAAAAACTGTTTCTCTTTCCATGTGTGCAGACAGAAAGTTTTGTGGTTTTACAACATTAACATGTCATTAATGATCCAATGCACAAAAAAACAACACACCTGTGTGTCGTGCTGGGAAAGACGCACAGGTGTGTTGTCTTTTATGCAAATTCTTATCAACAGGCTTTTGAAATGACTGTTGGGACAGACTGACAAATCTTCAACTAACTCCTAAATGAAGTCAGTCAAACCTTTAAAAAGTCTCCAGATTTAATGTAAAGAATTTCCTTGAAACTAGTCTACCTATCTACCTGAAGGAAATCTTCCCTTTCAGCTTTTTCATTGAACTTTTATTTTCATCTGTTCTGGGTATTTTAATTCTGATGCATTTTCTGATGAACTGTGTCTAAGGAATCTCTTTTTTTCTCTAAATTTCTCTTTGTACAATTGTAATCCGTAAAAGCCTCCCATGGACTGGTGTTGAAAATAAGCACTGTGCTATAAACGCGTACAGCAGTGCATCTGGGGCCTTTGTATATTCAAATATCACAGCATCAATGTAACGGAGTGTCCATCTCAAATAATTTATAACTAAATAAATAAATAACTTAAATAGTCCACATGTTGTCCCTATTTCTTTCTGTTCCAGCTCTGCCTTTAACCAGCAAACCCAAGCAGAACTTCTTTGCCCTCAAGAAGATTGAATGAGATTTTTCACTATGGAGTGGGCTAACTTAAAAGATCACAATCAGTCATTTCCTGGAAATGAAGTTATTCATTTCTTCACAGTCCAGTGACTGAAGCTCTGAAAACAAACCAAGAAAACATCCAACAAGAGGTAGAACTTGTTTTTAAAGCCAATCTTTTCTCCTGAAGCTGTTCTGGTGTTGAAACCTACATCACAGATTAAAAAGGCATATATACTGATGATCAAATTAATAAAGGCCTTCGTTACCCAGGTTCCCATCCCCTCCTCACCTTCATCTTCATCTTCCTCATCGCTGGACTCCGACACGTGCACACTGACTGAGGCAGAGGCGGCATCCGTCCACTCAAAGAAGACCCCGAAGCCGATGTCATAATAGTCTGTGGCAAACTCCCAGAAGAGGTAAGAGCCCTCCTCATGGGTGGGCACACGCACCGTTACCACCTCACCGCGCCCAACTGTGATCACGCTGTCTGCATCCTGACGGATCTTCTCTTTGAAGTCCTTTATCTGTGGCCGTGTCCACATGGAGGGAGCGGCTATGACCGGAGGGGAATCCGCTGTGGTGTGGAGAAAATGATCAGCACATAAAGGTTTCACATTTTGAGAAGATATGCTACATTTTTGATTCCTAATTTAAGATTTAGACCTAACAAAAGGTGAGACATTGTGAAAAAGCATTTCAAGTTCAAGAACAATGAATTTAAAGTTCCTGAATTTAATGGAAAGTAAAGAGACAGTGGAGCGGTGGATAGACTTTGAAGGTTCTTCAATAGATTAATAGGAGGGACACTTAAAGGGCCACAGGCTGGAATCGAAACCCTAGCATCAGCACAGGGCAACAGGAAAATCCAAACTCTGAGAGACAGACTAGAAAGCACATCTGAGTTCCTTAGCTTGTGGCTCACACATAATGGAAACTGCCAATGACAAAAAATAGCATTGCTTTCAGCTGATTTTCTCTCTTAAGATGTGTCATCTGACATTAAAGCTTTCCTCTTCCTTTGTAATTTATGCAGCGAGCAAGCAGTTTTCAGATGCATAACAATCAGCACCTAAAGGTCGTACTGGGTGATAACCAGGAGCCCAAACAAAAGGAAAAAATGTAGTTTTAAATTGTGAGAGAAGTCAAATGAAGTCTGAGACTTTTTATGATTTGATGCCTGTTAAAATAGTCACAATTAACTGCCATCTCTTCAAATCTTGTTCTGTCTTTATGAAAGTGAAAACATTAAGGATGAAACAGTTAAAGGGTCGGGCATCTGAAAAACAATAAGAGGAGAGAGATTTTTGTTTTCATAAGGCATCTGAAGAAATAGTTAAGCAAAAAGTTAAAATGGCAAAATTAAAATCATTTCTGAGAAAAAAGAAATTTCAGTAACAAATATGAAATAAACTGTGATCTGTTGTTTTAATTGTATTTGTATAATCTTGTCTTTACTCTCAATACTTTATTTTTTCTCAAAGTGCATATTAAAAAAAAGCTTCCCCTTAATATTTCTTTTTCCCATCTGTCTTTAATACATTTAAAAGTCTTGCATGTGGGATGCTGGTTTTGCCGAGTGGTTAGCAACCAAGCACGGCCCATACACAAGTTTCTGCAGGTCCAAGTTTGAATTCAGCCTGTGCAAAGTGTCCTCTTCTACTCTCTCACCCCTTTTTAAAAGTCTATCCACTGTCTATCTCTCATCCATCAACAAAAGCACAAAATGTCCAATCTTAATCTTTAAAAAAAAAAGGAAAAGTCTTGCATGTGCTCCATTTCATTGTATCCATCACTCTCACCCACTTTCCTCATTACACCATGATGAGAGAAAACCTGCAGCCTCTGTAGATTATTTTAGGGTCAAGATTTATGATTTTAATTTGGAAGGTCTCATTCACTTCTTCTATGTGTTCATCTTTGTCTAAGCAGCCTGTGTGCTCTGAATGATACCTAAACCAGAGGACTATCGTGTGTCACTTGTTCCAGCTTCTCTCCTCCCTGCCTTCAGGGTCACATCAACAAGGACACAGCAGTTAAGAATCAGGTTTCAGTTCTGCCATAAAGCTTGTTTGTTTTGTAGAGGGCCTCCATCTCTGCCCTGTAGCTGACAGCAACATAATATAGACGGCAGAGTGCTCTCCGCGAAATCAACTTGTGTGGTTTGTTTACTAAACTAGACAAACAGCCCACTAACCTAATAAAGGCCCGTTCTCTGAGACCTCCTCTGCCGGCTCAGGTTCTGGCTCACGGTCCATGCTCTCCGAGTACGAGTCGGACTGGCCCCCGTTGACTGTAGGAACTTCCTCTCCTGCAGGCAGTGGAGCTGCACACATCGGCCCCGGTGCTGAGGTGGCAGTGAGGTCACCGCCGCTTAAACTGTTTGACTCCATGGTGCCCTGTGACATTGACTCTCCCTGCTGCTGCTTCTGTAAGGCCGCCTTGAAAGAGTCAAAACACAGACATAAGAAGAATGTGAGGTCCTCTCCCCTCATTGCTGTGTTAAGTAGCCCACACCTTCTTTAACGTTATTTGATGTGAATCTAAGTGAGGATGTAAAATATATTCTACAAACTCTTTAGAGGAATATTTGCTGGTAATTTCACAGGGAGCAGCCGATCATTATGCCTCCAAAATAGACAACAAAAGATCTTAGACAACAAGACCAACGAAGACTTCAAAGTTATTTCAAATGTCTGTAAATGTTACTCCAGGCCTGATAGCTGTCAGAACCAGTTACAAAAAACTGAGGGGAAGCCACTGTTGACATTTTATACAGCACTGAAACAGAGTAAGTGATACATTTTACTGCTGAAGAACAGCAGTAGAAGATGCTGGTCATAAAACATGACTCCAGCAAGTACAGGACAAAAGCAACAAATACCGCTTTCACACTAATATTAGCGGGTCAACCCGGGTTTTTCAACACAGGTTAACCCGCTAATATTTGACAAGGGACTGTTCTTCTCTGGCGCATCAAGCTGATGTCATTACATTGATTGGCATCATCAGCGCGATGTCACTCGGCGCTGATAATACAAAGGTGGATGGAATCTGTTACTGAGACGGCAAAGAGTCACACAAGTTTCAGATGGCTGGGGCAGGTGTGATGTAATGTCGTGGGGACGTTACACCAACGTCATCCGTAACATTGCGGGTCAATCCCGGTATAATGTTCTCACTGAAGCCCATCGAAGGCGAGCTGATTAAAAACTGCGTCGCTTGCAGGGTCAATCAACCTGGGTCGAAATGCTGATCAAACCCTTTCAAACTGCCGACAGGAACCAATTGTTACCAGGTTTAAACAGGTTTTTGGTCAGTCTGAAAAGAGTAAAAGAGACAAAAGGTACGACCTTCTCCACAAGGGTCACCATAAGAAACACAAACTTAAGTTTTCACAGTTGGAGATGGGAATCCACAACTGTCAACGAAGGAATCAGGACAGAGAAGTTAACTGGAATAAATATGACACAATACGATGCTATGGGTGGACTCATCAGCAACAAGCTGAAATATTTGGCAGTGCAGAACAGCAGTGATGCCAGGCATGCTACTTGTTGACACAGAAAACCTGTGTGGGTGTTTCCACACAGAAAATCACCAGAATAGATAAGTGAATCCACTTAAAAATGACTGATTTGGTCTGAATAAAATTCTAAATATTCCCACCCCCAGTAGCATTTCATTGCCCTAAGGACAGTTTTTCAGAAAACACGTCCGAGCTTTGTTTGAAATTTAAATGGTTTCCAAAATACTTTAGCTTTACATTACTTCAACACTTCACAGTGCACTTATTAAATACATGTGCAGTTAAACAATTAAAAGGTCTTTATTTTGAAGTGTATTTTTCCTCTAATTCCACTTAAGTATCATCAAACCAAAAGAGTTTTCAAAAGACTGCCAAAGTAAGCTTGAGTAAACAGCCAGAGTTCTGAAATCTGCTTTTTTTTAAAGAAGAAAATGTTTATGGAACTTGTGACAGGTTTAAAAATTGCTGTGGATCTCATAAACCTCAATTTTGCCCAAATCCTCAATAAACAATATCCTGTCAACATTAATCCCTGTGTCATGTCTGTGTTGGGTGCCATCACTTTTAAAAGAGAAATGTTACATTAAAATATTACTTCCATAAAAACATAACATGTTTTAGTATTGGGTTGCACACAGGGGAAATTAATGAAGTATTTTCCAGCAACCCCGAAAATTGTAAATCTTTTAAGACTCTTCCACAAGACAGTTACAAGCACAGCACATGTATTGTGCCTTTGAATACGCTGACTCCACTGTCATTCTGCAGCCGGGTCCATAGATCATAGTCTGTAACAGTCATAATACAGTTCATTAAACAATGATCTGGTCAGAGTTTTACAGTGTTAGACACAGCTGAGTTTAAATCTCACTGACGACCATGTGCATCAAGTATGAGAGGAACTGAAGGTACAGATGCTTCTGAGATGCAACAAAGGGGAAGAGGACGTGCAGGTTTTCTCAGGGACAGATTATTTTCTTTGAAAAATATACCAACAGCTTAAAAAGCTTAATAGTAAAGTAGAAAAGTAGTCTGTGCATTCTAACTTCATAAGCGTTTCCTCTTCTAATGGTCTCATTTACCTGTTGCTGGGCCAGTTGGACTTGGTAGAGCTGCTGCATGTACTGCTGGTAGTGTTGCTCCTGGAGCTGGCGGATGAGGCCGAGCTGTTGCTCTGGGCTGTTGGGGTACTGCTGAGCAGCATACTGCTGGAACTGCACTGCTGTCTGCGCATTCAAGGCTGCCATGATCTGCTGTCTGCAGTGAACGCACAAAAGGAAGTTGACAAAGTAGTGAGTGGGGGAATTTTAAAAAGGGGGAGATAACATGATTGACAGAAGAAGCTTCTGAAGTGCTTTGCATGGAGACGATTGTTACAGAGACACGTACTTCTGCTGTTCAACCCGTAACCTCTCTTCCTCTGCCTGTCTCCTTTCCTCCTCCTCTCTTCTCAACCTTTCCTCCTCCTCCAGTCTCCGTCTTTCTTCCTCCTGCCTTTGCCGCTCCCTCTCCTCCTCCTCTTGCCGCTGACGCTCCTCTTCCTCTTTCCTGGGGAGAACAAAATAATGAAGGGAATTCAAAATGATACAAATAATCAAATTCATTAAGAAGCGCCACACACCATCAGTCAGGGAATGTATGATATTTCTCCTGCTACAGCACAGAGTGAACCGAGTCTATACTGCCGGGGAGGGAGGATCCCTCAGCAGGAAACATCCTACCTTTTCCTCTCCTGTTCCTCTCTTTCGATCTTGTGTGAAGTGATGTAAGGAGCGAAGAGGTTGCAGCACTTGTTCAGCAGCTTGACAAACTCCACCATGGCCTCCTCCTTCTCCATGTTGCCCAGGGAGGCCCACTCTTTTCTGCACACAGAGGCGAGAGAAGGTAAACACAGATTGTAGCAGGGCTGGAAATTTTTTATTATACTGGTTAGTTACATAATTTTTGTAGAAGATTTAAAAACCACACATCAAGATATTTCCCTTGACTCTCTCTTTCTCTTTCTAAGTGGAACTTAACGCTGTCAGGTTTTACGAAAGCACATTTAGGCTTGACTTGACGATGACACCCAAGTGCTTTCAAACTCGTACCCAAAAGCATTATTATTTTGTTTTAACAACAACTTTTGAAGTTCATAATTCTGGCATTGAGTCATTTGCCTGTTTTAATTTTAAGGAGACAAAAATCAAGATGATATGATCTTTACTTCATATTTCCAGGTCCTAATTCTGAACACTTATTTTTCTGATATGAAAAAGAATACCATTTTTTTCCATAGAAAACCATTTTAAATCATCTAATTTTGCTTGTTGCTAATGAATTTAAAATACCATCAATGGCACTGAAACAGTCGATCAAACATACAAGTTTTCACACTCATTTATTCATGAAGGCCGTAATAAGCAAAGTATTTTGATACTTCTGAGTCCAGATTTCCTAACAAACAGCTAAGTAAGTAGGATGCCCCCACAGTTCAAATGTCACACACATACAAGTATCTACAGGTTACCTGCGGTCGTTTCCCAGGACGTCAAAGAAGCCGACCTCAGGTGAAGCATCTGGATTGTAAGGGCCCAGTAACACCTGTTTGTGCAGAGCCACCAGCCGCAGCTTCTCCTCGTATGTAGGGTGGAAGGCTTTGCCATCTTTATCTGAAAAGTGAATCAGTGAGTTTGAGTCATTTGTTTTATTTTCATCTGTTAATACTCCATCACTGCTTTCTGACTCATTACATTAAAGAGATGGCAAAGGCAGATTTAAGTTCAGCTCATAAGAAACAACATTGTGACTCCAGTATTGAAACAAAATGTAGTGAATGCATGGCCACTCTACCAAGGACTTCATCAGTTTATAAAAATGCTACTGCTGAGAGAGAAAACATTACTGATATGTAACAAATATTTCCTCAAGGCTGCGATGCTTGGCAATTATACAAATTGCTCACAATGCACTATCAACAACTTCGGGGCAAGGTGAAGCAAGAACCATACCACTGGCAACTAACCATAACATCTACCTAAACCCTGACTGACAAGAAAATCCATGCACAGATTACAATTCCACAGGAGTGCAAACCAGGCCCAACCTGTTTGCAGTCACCACAAGTGGTTCTTAATGAAACAGTACAAAAGCCCAATATTTAAAATGCTTGCACATTATCCTGACTATGCACACTGCTTTTAGCCACAAGAGGTCGGATAAGAGCTGCTAATCTGACAAGTGAAATCTTAAATTACAATTTAAACACAAACACATGCACAGTGCTGTTTGGCTTAACTTAAAGGTTTTCCAGAGTGAGACTGGGGATGCACAATGTTGTCGACAGGACAACTGTATTGTATGAGCAAGTAAAAAGATTAAACAAGTTCAAAAATGATGCTGATATTTACAGTCAAGGTCTGGGCTGTAAATAGTGCAGTGCACACACAGAATTGACCTTAATCAGCTTCATTTATTCAGTCTTCATTCTCATTTATCAAACTTTGAAGAGGGTTGTGAGTAGGGCTGTCGATATTTCCAGACTTACTTTGACTGACATCAATATCAGTTTACAGAAATGGCTGAAAGAAGTGACTTTGATCTACATCATATGTCAAATATGTTTTGGACACTAACCATAAAATCAAGGTGCACATGCCCCTCTCAAAGCCAAATCACTGATTTACTTACCTGCAGATGGAAAATGTGTCCTATTTTGGGAGCTTATATTCTCAATTCAGGGTTAATATGTAGAAACTCCACAATCTTGATGCAAATATATAAGGCTGAAACACTGGAGGGAAATACTGCCAGAAATGATCACATCTGCAGACACACATATTTAGTTTTTGAAGCAATTTTCTGCCAATATTGTACCAAAAATATAGTACATCCCTATTTGTGAGTACAAGCGTCTTATGTTTGAAGTTACAGACTTAACCTAATTCTTGGTGGAAGAATTAAAAGGTCTTTGATACAGAGCTTTACAGATCTCTTGGTTCATACGGTACTATTTGTGATTTACATCCCAGTGTTGACATTGATTTTGGTTAAAATGCTTATCAAAACAATGGGTATAGGACATCAGCTAACATCCACAATTATATATCTCTAATTTAACGTTGCTTTTTCATTTTGATTAGAATATAGAGATACAACTAATAGTCCGAGTTTCCAGCCCTATAGCATTAAGACAGACACAACTCTGCTCCTCTGACATCTCAGAGAGGGATCACACCGTCAGGCAGACTCTTCGTGTTGGATGTATGAACACAGTAACAATCCATAACATACTGCCACGTAAAACCTGTGCAGTGGCCGCGGTGAAGGAGTGGTGTGTATAGAGCAGTGCTGTACATCAGTCTGATGGTCACACAACAGGTAAAGCAGTGAAAGCGTGTCCCAGGGGTAATTACTAAACCTTAAATGAGGACAAGTCAGCAACAACAGACTACATCAAACCCCAGAACTAGCACAACAGGAACAAGTCAGTGTGTCAGATGAATCTATTAACAGATGCAGGAAAAACTGGCTCTCCTGTTCTGCATCAGAGCATGATCAGGGCGTGTTTAGCTCACAACCAAATCATCATGACCCACCGTCCACTCCGGATGGCTAGCTCCTCACATTACGACTCTTTCTAAACAGAGCAGTCTCATGACAGGCAGACTCGTGACAACCCACAGAGAGATAGGGGTACAGTGAGGAAACAGAGAGGCAGACACAGGGTTCACAATATTTAAGACTAGAGTGGAATGCTCGGGAGTGTCGTGGTTGAGTCGCCTTTAGACAGCTAACAGCCTGTTAGCTTGGTGGCTAAAGTGCTGCTGACAGCAGTGACAGCTAACGGCTAACGGCTAACGTTAGCACACAGCAGGCGCCGCGCTGTTCAACGGCTGGTGCGGGTTCTACTCGTTACCATGGCGGCACGTAAAGGCCGTTGAAGCAGACGTGGAGTACCTTTGAAGAACTTCAGGCCCATTCCGTACAGCTCCTGCAGAGGAAATCCCCATTTGCTCTCTATCGCAGATCGGGCAGACTCTCCATCTTCGCCCTCAGCGGCACCCGGCGTGCTGGTGTCCGGCTCCTCGGGGCTGTGGTCCGGCTCCTCCGCCGGGACCTGCTCGCCCTCCTGGTCGGGACTGAGGGTGAGGCCATCGATGGAAACTTCGAGCCGGCTGGAAGTCGCGCTGTCGAGGTCGCCGCTCTGAACCTCTGTCGCCATCATGAAGAGAGCAGACTGTCAGCTGAAGCGGCCACGTACCTACTTCCGTTTAGTTCTGCCGGAAGTTCCGGGAGAGCTTTTTTTCGCTGCTAAATAGTGACGACGTTTTAACTCGCTCCATAAATATTGACAAAATAATATTTTTTACGAAGGGTACAGGCGAAAGCAATTCAAGACTCTTTTTAGTACACAACAAATTACACACGAGCCCCTTTAAATAATAGTAATGACTAAACGACAAAAATAAACATATGCTACTATGATATTTTACCAAGCAGTTTGATATTTATTAGAAAAATATGGAATTTAGAAGCCAAAAAAACGCCAGGACATTGTAATGTCACGTACAATAAACAAATAACAGAAATTGTGCACTAAAGCTAAATAAAAATGTTTAATCCAAGGCATATTTTGACGGTTTTATTGGGTAGCTTTTCTGTAATGAGAGTCAGACATACAGTTCTGTGTCTTTTTTAAAGGCATTTACGCAGGCTTGGTTTTACAACCGTGCATTAGTGAATATAAAACTTTGACAGCAATTAAATGAGAGGACAGACAGAACAGGCACCTGGGCGTGCTCACCAGATCCCTGTCTATGTGTTTGTCAAGTTACCTGCTCTGTGTCTGTGAGGTAGATCACCTGTGCTGAGATGTAGCAGAGGCTGCACTCGCTGAGAAGATTCAGAACACTTGGTGTTGCTCAGTAAATACAGCTTCTGTTCTACTACGCAGGAGTGGCTGACAGCTTTAAGAAGTCTTTGTCCTCCTGTCCATTAAAACCCTTACCAACACCTGAGCGTAGACTTACCTGATGTCTTGTCATTTATATCACAGATGTGCTCAGGAGTATGTATGTGTGATGTTTGTGTTAACCTGTGTCTCTTTATAGAAGTTTTAATGTATGTGCTTTTAGTGTGTTTTTGAAATTTGTGGTTTAAGTGTGTTTAATGTGTTGTTTATTTTCTGCAGTCACTGCACAGTCCAAGGCAAATTTCCCCTTAGGGACCATGAAGTCATTCCTATCCTAGAATCCATCCGCAAGCTCTCTCTCAGATCTCACAATGCCAAACGAACATTATTTAGATTAAGTTATTATATTTGTCTTGTCCAAAATACAAGAGCAGATGGCCTGCTATAGACACTGTGTTTTCATGTCTAAAATAAACTATAAACAGTCTCCAGATGCTCATTTAAAAAGATGCATGATATATAAACATCTTTCTTAAATCTTACTAACACAGTCTTCAAGGGCTTGAGCATGTGCTCTTTTGACAAATGGCAGAAAAACCGAGGAGTTCAGCAAAAGCTATGTTCATAGTGAGAAATCAGCGCTTTCAAGGACCTTTAACTGAACAGGAGAGTTATAAAAATTGTCAGTGGAATTTAAATCACTTATTGTAAACTAAGAGGTTATGGTGTAAATGTTAAGGCGAGTTGTGACAAATCCTGCATTTTAAATTTTGTTGATAGTATGAAAAATGTTAAAAATGTCTCAACAGTTCCATTGAACTACCTTTCTTGCTGAAATATCATGGTCTGAAACAAGGACAAAGAGAAATGTAATTTAATGTCATAATTCTTTCATAGCTGAGCCTCCCTAAAAGTCAGTTACTAAAATCACCTGAGGGTGAAAATAACAAAAATGAAGTGATGAAAGCAGGGATGATTTATTTGGATGTGTGCTATTGGCCTCTTGGCATGGTTGCCCTTGTGAATGAGATCCTGATGTCAGTGGGAATTATCTGGTTAAATAAAGGTGAAAAAAATTGAGAACCCTTAGGATCTTGGGAAACTATGATATCCCAAATTAGACAGTGCTTTATAAACCAGTCACAATCAATAACAATTGTTCCTCTGTTCAACTGCAGTTCTCATGCAGAAGAACACGGAGCTAAACATGAAAACAGGGCTTGAAGTAAATACACACAATTTCACACATATGATGAAATCCAAAGCATCTTGTGAAAAAAAAATCTTTTTATTTTGCCAAACCATCCTGTGAAGCTCCAAAAACAGATTAAAAACACAATAATGTTGTTACATATAAACATTCTGAGACAGATTTTACATTCAATGGAGAACATCCAAGAAAAGAGCATTGGATTTGAATGAAGCCGTGTAAAGTCAGCCGTTTGATTGTCAAAGGAGCCATTTGTGCACTTCTTAAGCAAATCAACAACACTCTTAAAATGCCCACTCAACCTAAACGTGCATCAATCCACTGTCTAAAAAAAAGCAGAAAGAAATATGCTTAAAAAACAACCACAAACAATGTGTTAACAGAATGCTTATTGGTACAGTAGTATTTTGCTGTTACCTAGTAACACTGAAGAACAAGGATTTGAAAAAATCCTCCAGGCTGGAAACACAGCTCAAGAGTAATAAAAAACACAATTTCACACCAATAACAAATCCAAAATTGAAAAACAAATAAATAATAGATAAACTATCTATAGGTTCACCAAGATTCATTGCACATCACAGAGGGTTCAGATACATATCTTTAAACATTAAGAAAACAATATTAATTTGTGTTTTGAGAAACATTTTTGTGTTTTAAAGACTCCCCGTTTACATTGTATTAATGTGTTTGGCTTTACATTAAATTAAATGTTTCAGAAATGTCCTTTTGTTTTTCATGAAATACATCGTGTTCAATAAAATGAATTGTGGTCACGTCTCAGAGTCACTGTAATACATTTTTCCTGACATAAAAGTTATTTCAAATCAAAACAGTATAGTGCCTAACAGTCATATACTACATTTAAAACAAGAACTGTTGAAATGCAAGGCTTCTGAAAACAACTGAAAGTGTGAATAATACTGTAAATTATGATTACAATAATACAATACTGTCGTATAAACATACAATCATTTTTGTCTGCAAGTGTAACATGCAAATATTTATGTCCATAAAAATTATTATTCTGATCAGGTATACTTTAGAGAATGCTTCTATTGAACTGCTTGAAGCTGTATTTGAAAAAATACTTCAGTTAATTAATTTCTAACTTCTGGAAAATATTCTTAACTTTGTTTTCTTCAAATTAGAATGCATGGGTTTATATATGTCTTTTTATTTGAAAATATGAAAATGATATAAACTACATGTAGATAATGTTTTCAACAGAATTGCTGCTTATGCAAAGCCTCCTTTTTCTCATTCTTCCTTTACTGTCAGATCATTGAGTGTTGAATTCTTGTATATGTGAAAGTACATGGCAATAAAACAGTTCTAATTCTGACTGACGGAATGAATTAACTCTTAAACTGCACATGCCATTACAATTTATAGAGGAAATAAAAATAATAACATATAGGATTCTTCATCATAAAAAAACCTTTAAATACACAAAGACTGTACTCATAACAAAAGCCCACAATATGGCTGACATTTTAACATCTAGCTGCAAACTCCCATGGATAATCCAGCTGTCTGTCTGTCTGCAGGTTACATGTATAGTGGTCAAACAGCAGTCAGACATTAAAGGTGTGAAGATGCTTTTGTCTTCTTTGTATGTGTCTACAGAGTCAGCTGCCAACTGGAAATGGCCAGTGGTGTTTTTACTGTTTGATGTTAACAGTGAGGTCTATGAACCACAAAATCTCCACTTTGTCGAGGGCTAACCTAAATTTAGGGGGCTCTCACTGGCTACCCACTGAAAATTTGGATCTAATAAAAGTAATGGTAAAGTATGTTTAGCTTTTCTCAAACTAGCAGTGGGGAAGATTAATGCACAAGATGTTTACCTTTCATTTAGTGATCCAGTTCCCAGATAACCTGTCATTGTCTGTTACAAAAGACCAGGAACTTCAACAGCCTGGTGTTTGCATATCTATCTGTTCTGTACATACAGGCAATACCCAATTAAGGCCCTCAGACAAAGCAAGCTTTGAACTGTGAACGTCTTTACCAACAACAAGCACATCCACCCCGAACGAGGCTTAGGTGTGAAAAGAAGGAGAAGATGTTAGTGGCTGACACAGTTCAAAAACATAAACAACTTTGGAGCATTTGTCAAAAAACATATTCACAAATCAAAAATTGAGCAATATAAAAAAATCATTCTGCTGAAAACTCAAACAACTCTCCGATGATGGAAACCCTCTTCCAGTTATCTCTCATTAAGGGCGGGTGGAGTCAGATCATTTCACGATGTCATAACCAAGTCACTCTCCACCACAAACCATAAAATGATTGAAAACACTCTTGCACAAGCCTGCAAAAGACTCAAACTGTCTCATCAATATTACACTTGATCAAGCTATAATTATTAAAAATCTTCTCAAACATATTTGCATAAATTAGTCAGTCTGTGTTGTGACTGACCTCTTGACTTGATCCCCCTCTGAGTCCAATGAAGGCAAGTCATTCAGAGCCAAGTGCCCACTCCATGTAGAGGACGTTTGAACTGAAGCTTGTGTATTGAGATGGACTTTGTTGTCACTAAATGAGGCAGGAAGGATAAAATCCTCCAAACATCAGTAGAGCAGGCATTTTAAGAGACCCCAGACAGTTCTTATGCAGTCAATTCTGAGGAGAATGTTTTGCTTGAGTGCTAAATCAAATTATGTTATCGGATCTCATCAGTAAATCAGTCAAGACAGTAAAGGACATGTAAGGAGTTTAAGGTGAAAACAAAAGCCATGATGGAACCTCTAAGCCACCATTAAATCGGTCTAACTGGATTTTAAGATTCATAAAAAAATAGCAGAGAACAAGTGCTTTACATACAAGCAAATACAATATTACATATTTGTATCACACATTCAAAGAAATGGCAGGGCCCTTAAAAGGAACAGTTTTTTACCCCCACCCTCCACCCCCGATTGTCATTTAATATTATCACTTTGTTGGTAAAGTGGGTGGTCTTGCACTTGACCTGCACACATCATTTTCAGTCCGTCGTCCAGTAGTGTTCTGACCTGGTTTTAATATGGCCTGCGGCTCCTTTACTCCACGTTATACCATTCTCTCTCCCCCAACTGTCCTGTCACTGAAATACAGGACAGAAATAGGAAAAAAAAACAACTGGGCAACTTCAGTGCTGACAAAAAAAACACAATAACAAGCTGCTGAAGGTCTTACTGTGGCAGAACAGACCAAACAATTGTGCTGACTGTTAGATTATATAATTCCATCAATCTATCCATCTTTTCATCTATCTATCCATCTATCCATCTATCTGTGTATGCACCGTACTCAGAATAAATTAGTACCCCTGAAAACCTTTAATTTCCTTTCAGAATCAACAAATTCTATGGCATGCTAAAATTCAGCTTTGCTCTAACCCTTTTGGGTTGTGCTCATTTTTGCATCCATTGAGAAAAATACATTTTTGTGTGCAAATTAAAAAAGAATGGTTTGCAATCAATGGCTCACATTTTGGGGTATTGTGGTATAGCTATCAAAATATCCTTATTTTCATCTTATGGTAAAAAAAAAAATGTTATGTAAACTCAACTTTGTCAAAACTTTAGAAATTGTTCTTTTGTTCATTAAAATATGGATGAATATATTACTTTTAATGGGGGTTGCATTCATATATGCTAGGCACTGTATACGCCTAAAGTTCATTATAGTTTCCTCCATTCTAGTTATTATTTTGCATTCCTTTGCAGAAGAAAAAGTTTAGCTGGATGAAACTTCTGCTTCATTCATTTCTGACTCAGAGAGGTCCAGGGAATCTGCTAAAATTTGAATATAAAAGGCGAGTTCAGCTTGAAGTTCCTCACTTCTGTTCAACGTGTATGTCCAGTAACAAAATCAATTTCAGTTCTGACAAGTTTGGATTTTTTTCCTGAAGTACTTATTTTTTTTATTTTCATGACAGGTGTTTGAATAAAATTGTTTAGCACTATGTATATATTTGACACTTATTTTCCTTCCAATTAAAATAAAAACTAATAACTATAATAGGACATCTTCATACTGTGCTGTGCATTTTTTTTTCATTTTTTAGTAAAACAGTAAATTCAATAATGTAAAGATCCAATAGTTATAATTGTATTCAGCAATACAAATAATATTTCGGATAAAGAACTTTTACATACTGGCATAACAGCCCAACCACGACAGAAAGATCTAAAAAAAAAATGATTTTAGGAATCCTGACATGGGTGGTGCTCTTATAGATTTGTAAAGTACAAATACAGTAATATATATGCTCAGGCTCCATTATGACCAGAAATCTTTCCCACAGCATTGATTTGATTAGGGTGCTTTTATTTCGCCTTGGTTTATTTACAGCTGTCCACATTTTGTTATTGTCCTTATCACATTGGCCTTGACTGTAAACTTGTTGCAAAAACCAGTTCACCGCAACAAACACTAATAAATGCATCCAATCTTTAATTCTCTTCATTTATTGTTGTTTATTTTTTGTTTGCAGTATGGCATATCTATGAAATGCAACTGTTGATTTCAGATGGCAGAAATAATGTATTATCCCCCATCTCCATACTTGAGTCCTTGAAGGCTCTGAGGAAATGGCAGCTTCCGACTGCAGCTCTTTGAAGGCTACAGGTCCATAATAGCTTCTTCCATTCCAAAGCGGATAAATGTTTTCACTGCCGATGTGTATTGAGCATGCAGATTCCATTAAGACTTCTTTACAGAGAGCTGCGGCCGCTGCAGCAGCCCAGGTGTGAGGCCTTCACACCTCTCGCAGCCTGCAGACGTCTGAAGTGGCTGCAGGCCGCTGCAGTGCCAGCCGGCTCTGATGGTCGACCCATTCACACGTACAAACAGCAGCACCTTTGATCGGCGGGGGGATTTAACCCGAGCACACACACGGGACTCAAACTCAGTCACCGCGGAGACAGGACAGTACGGAGCATGTCTTCAGTTCATGGGAATATGCGCATCGGGGAGCTGAATCCTTTCCAGATGTTTCACGAGGGAGCTCTGCAGATGAGCAGCATGGTGAACTCAGGTTGGTTAGAACTCCGGTTTCTTAAAACCCACTCTTCTCTCTTACTGACAACTCAGCACTGGAAATCTGCAAATGATCTTTCTGAGCCTTGACACTGCTGCTTCTTCTACGCGTAATTTACGCACAGCTGACGTGTGCGCTTTTCTCTTCAGATTTCGGAGCGTCAGATGTTCCAAACTACTACAGCAACGCAAACTCTTTACAGCGGGCGGACAAATGCGTGGCAATCCTGACCCACAGGAGGAAGAGGACTAACTTCACCCAGCAACAGATCGAGGTGCTGGAGAAAGTTTACTCTGACACCAAATATCCTGACATCTACCTGCGAGAGAGGCTGGAGGCTCTGACTGGACTGCCCGAGTCAAGAATTCAGGTGAGTTCTGGTTTCTGATGCAGATTTATGTGGGGTTTTGCCTCTTAACCCTTTAACTCCCAGCTCAACTGTTGGGCAGAGGCCATCAAATTCAGGAATATTTAATGTGTTCAATATTACACATCATTTTTTGTTTCTGCCAATGTCTTATGATACAGAAAAAATGGAAACAACCCAAAAGTTCTGATATTTTGTCTGTGGGACTTAAAGGTTTTAAAAGCTACTAGCAATATTACCATCGTTACTATGTTTAATACTCAACCATCAACTGATACAATGATGTATATGTACACATAAAGTGTGTTATTTCTCTAAAACATTTTTTGTTTGTCAAATAATCTATTTTAAGATTTTTTTGCATTGTTACAGACATTTCTAGCTTTTCTAAACTATTTTGTCCAAAATATTTTTGCATTTTCATGTCATCACACAAACTGTTGGCCTTTAAAACCTTAAATCCCACGAGAAAATATCTGTTTTTTGGTTTGTTTCTGGTTTTCTCTGTTCCCAGAAGTGTTCGTGAAGTCAAACAATGATTTGATTTGTTCTTTCTTTAAACATTAAATATCCCTGAATCTAATGATTACCTCTTCCAAACAGTTGAGCTGGTAGTTAAAGGGTTAAACGGACCAGATTTTCCTTTTGATGGGATCAGGTTTATTCATGTGTGTTTCTGTTTCTCCATTTCAGGTGTGGTTCCAGAACAGAAGAGCTAAATCTCGGAGACAAGTTGGCTCATCCGTGTCGCTGAAGGTAGCCAACACACCTTCAAGTGGAGCCTTTAACCAAATCCAGACCAGGATGGGGGCAGACAAAGGTAATAAAGCACTAACACGTCTGTATATGTTCCAACAAAATACATGGAGAGCTTGCTTTGAATAGGTGTGGCACATTCTAACTTCTGGGTTGTTTTTTCACTAACTTTAACATCCAATCAAACAAACCAGAGCTCCTTTACTTCACTGTGTTGCCACTTTGACATCTACCCCCCAGCAGTTTATGTTATTAAAAACTTAGAGATGAAACTTGCTGGTGATGTGTTAATGTCATACAGAAGCATCAACATTACCATCTTAAACCTCCCCACAGGAGCTTTAGAAACAATAAATAAATAAAAACAGCTTATAACAGACAAATGATTCCATCCCTCTCTTTCCTCTCTCAGTGTTCGACAACAACCATGCAGCAGAGACCAGCAGGATAGTGGGATTTGGTCTGGAGGACACCTTCAGACCCACACACCAGAGCACAGAGGACTCTCACAGGACCAGCGTACCCACCAAACCCAGCAGCAGCAGCAACAGCTACGAGCACAGCCCTCTATCCTGCATCTACGACAAAGACGGGGCCAGAGTGAAGGCCGAGCAGATGCAACGGCACGAGCTGAGCGTCAACGTGCCGTGCTGCAACGTCCACCTGTACCCCAGAGAGAGCGAGAACCAGCACGCCAACATGACCAGCAGCCAAGGTCCAAAAGTCCTGGTTGAATATGACAACTTCCCCCCAAACAAGACCATCGGGCCGGAGATGAAGGTGGTGATTCCTCCAATCCCGACGCAGAGTAACTTCAGCAGGTCATCGCCCAAGGAGAACAGCTGTCAGATCCAGTACCCACACATGAGAAGCACACGAGACGGCTTCAGCCACTTCTCCCCGATCCACGGTACAGAGGCGCAGGACTTCACCGACTCGGACTCGGACTGGGAGAACGAGGCCATGGTGGGCTTTGGGGGATTTATGTGAGGTATTAAAAGAGACATGAGTGTATTAACAGAGGCAGTTGTTTGTGTAAAGGGATTAATCTGTATTTATTGTAAAATAGTATTAAAATGTAAAAATATTGATGGTTTGATATGTAAATAAAAAAATGAAGACCCCAAATCTGCTTTGCAATATTATGTTTAATATAAAAAGACAGAAACATTTATATACAATTGCCCTGAGGCACTCTCATATACAACTTTACAAAACTGACAAAGGAGATTCTCTTGGGGAAAACTGTCAGGGTTCAACTTGTAGAGGTAACTTTAGTGATGCAGGCTTAGTGTGTGTGTGTGTGTGTGTGTGTGTGTGTGTGTGTGTGTGTGTGTTCTGGGGTGGGGGTGCAGCACTAGCCATGCCGAGTACGGAAAAGCTTAGATAATCTGAGGGAGTAAAAGGCATCGAAACCACAGAGTTCTCCTTTATAAAAATACCAAAATCTCTTTTCAGTGCACACAAAATTACAAAAGCCATTTCTGAACATACAGCAGAAATGTCAACGACAGTCCTAATAATCAGATATTTTACAATTATCTACAATAAACAATTTTTATAAAACATTCTTTAGCCTCCCTGTGCTTACCTTCAGTGGAGAAACAGACATGACACTTAACAGGGGAAACTTTACAGGTAGGAAAATATCGTTTCAGAATCATACACACCTACTCAAAATAAATAAATATGGACTATAAAAACTGTAAGAATCAATGTTTGGCACATTAAACCCATAAATATCAGAGAGAGTTTGGAAATGTGGATTTGTGGCAATAGTTTTAGTCTCTTTCAGGTTTGTGTCTGATAGTGTGCCCAACATTTTCATACGATAAAATGTGAGGGTAAAACAAGTACGACGTCCACCCTCCCTCCTGTTAGAACAAAGTTACAGGAGTCTGGCCTGCGGTGGTCCATGACATCCAAGAACAGTTAAAGTGAAAGCACCACCTGTGTGTGTGTGTGCATGCGCTGTGTATGTGAGTGTGTGTGCAGGTGCTCAGACTGCATTGGTGTTGTTGGCAGCGAATGCATGCAGGTTGCCGAGCTGACTGAGGCCGCTCTGGATGTGTGCCACATGGATCTCCACGTTGTTCTGGAAGCAACTAGAAACACAGGCAAGAAAGTGGGAGAGATATTTAGTGTGAGATTGTTACAGACGACAGGCAGCACTGATTAGACTAAATCCAAAATCTATTTAACATGAAGGAAACAACATGGAATCAAATCTTAACTTGTATCATTTTATCATCATGCACAGTGTAAATGCATTAAAACACAAAAATAATACTTTGAGACTATTTATATTCTAACAGATTCTTCGATGTTTTGTTCATTGGAAAAGGAGAAATGATTTGCTGTTATTGTTTCTGTGACGTCTAATGAAGCATAATTTAGAAACATGGCAGAAAAAACAGCAGAATCTGCTTTAACAGCCTTTAAATCCTCTTTTTTTTTACTGGAATTACACAGAATTATACAAATCCTCTCTGGCTCATTAAATTCAGTATCATTTTTTTTGCATTGGAGTTTAAGTGAATTTAAAAAAAAGTATACTGTGTTCTGATAAAGGCTTTACCTCAGCTTTTAATTACATTGTAATAAATACAATTATCAACTAAGACCATCAACATTCTTTTACACATTTGGCAATCTGGTGTTGGGAACAAAATTGTTGAAGCCCTGTTGTGAACTAACGCCTTTTGGAGCAGATCATGATACATAATTAAGTTGCTGTTATGTGATTTTAACTCTTCAATACTCTGCTGACCCATTTGATAGACTACACTTTGACACATAGCATCTTATTGATAAACTACAGAATTTGCATTTCCATGCAGGAAATGCGTTGAAATGCTGAGTGTGACTGCTGAAACTGTGAAATGAAATTGCTAAAAGTAATGCAAAGAAAGTAGAAAATGTGACATGAATAGTTTTAATCAGTAAATCAGGGCTGCAAATGTGTGAAATGTGCAATAAAAATGTTTGCAGAAAATTATAGATACTGGAGCTCAGGTGTGCAGGTCACGTGGCCATGCTCTAACTTCAAAGAAATGTGCAAAAGTTGATGCTGCTTCAACAGTCATATCTCAGAAACTGTAGCAGATAGTGAAAAATGCACTAAAAACTGTTTGCAGTTGTGAAAGAAAGCAGAAAATGAATGACTGTTTTGTAACATGGTTAAATGTGTTGATATTTGTAGATGTAACTTATAAAGTGGCCAATCAGTGTAACACGTCCAAAGTAAGGTTGAGAGTGTAAAGACAAGCATGATTACGCTATTGTAATGAAGAATCTGTACTAGATGGGAAGAAAAGTACATCTGCCTCAGCCTGGATTTGTACCCGGGTCTCTCGCTCCATGGTCTGCTGCTCTAATCTTTCAACCACAGGGCTAAATTGCCGAGTCATGAAAAGCACGACATTTCTCCTGTTTGTCTCATAGAGCACTCTAATGACGCTCGGTACTTCCGGGTAAACGAACGCTCGCTGTGTCTAAACCGGAATAGATATCAGTAAAAGGATTTCACCGTGAGCATCCCAAGAACCTGCTAAAACGTGTAATATAATTCTCATATCTGTACTGTTCAAAACATTAACACAGTGACGAGTTAAAAACGCGCTTCAAACTGCAGCACTCGGCTGTCCAGGGCTTCGGCCTGAAGTCACGTGACATGCTGAACACACACAGATTTCCTCAAAAGTTGGTGTTGCTCATATTTAAAAAACTGTAGAAGCCAGCAAAAAGCTGAAGATATGTAAGAATAGTTGAGAAGTCAGTGCAGCTTTTAAAGCATGAATGAAGTCTGTAGGTGGAAGCATGCCCAATCTGTGGAGCTTCAAAGTTGCTGAAGTTTTCAGCAGACCTGCGGAAATGTCCCATTGATTTCAATGTAAAAATACATGCAGAAATTATTTTTTACTGTAAAAAGTATGACTGTTAAACCTGTGAAAAATACAAGCGCACTTCTCCTGAACATGCTGCATATGTCAGTTTTTTTCTGTGAAAATCTGTGCAAATTTGAAGCCTGTGAAAGGTGCCAAAATCTGAAGGAATAAGAAGAAGAAGGAGAAGAAGAAATTTTAGGAAGAACAATATGTTGAAATGCTGACTCAGCATTTCAACATAATAAGGAATAATGCCCAGGCTACACATCACCCATTGGTTTGTTAAAAAAATGAAACCACAACCGTTTCACTGTGGCGTCTCATATCGAGCCTGAACTTCATTTTTTTTTTTAACAAACTCCTCTACTTCAGTGATGGAGCACTGGGCCAATATAAAAACTACAAACACTTTTTAAACCTCTGCAATCACTAGAACAATCATGGAGATCACGCTGAGCGGCATTTCTCTGCAACATCACTTGGGGAGTCCATGTGACGGGGTTGGTGGAACAAACATTTAGTTGGAGGAGCTGCCTTTAGACCAGGGGTGGGCAAGTGGCGGCCCAGGGGCCAAATGCGGCCCTCCACATCACTTAATGTGGCCCGCCATTCATTCCCAAAAACCAGCAGCTGTAAATAAGAAGAAAACTCAGATATCCAATGCAAATAATTCTATATAATCTTATGTAAGTTATTTACAATCTTACTTTGCTCTTATAGTGTCGAAATCTCTTTCATGAAGCCTTTAACATGATATCAAGTATTACTCAATATTGTATTTAAAAAATGGCAGCAGCAAAATATTTGAGCTTTAAAAATTTTAAAAACACATCTTTTTATTGATTTGAAAATAGATTAATTTGCTTTAATTCCATGTATATTAGCTAAATTAGCTTGGATTCTGTATCAAGTTCATTTGATTATGCATAATAACTTCTATTTATTTTGTAATAAATGAATATTGGTATTCTAATTTTATGACACATTTATATTCTCATTTGTTGTTTATCCAACATTCTTTTTCATTATCGAGAGTTTCTGAAAGTTTGTAACAATGTGGCCCTCAAGCTGGGAAAAATGGTTTTATGTGGCCCTCTTGGTGATTGAAGTTGCCCACCCCTGCTTTAGACAAACACAGTTGGACACATTCTTAAAGCTTTCAGATGAATGACTGATCACGTGCCAACATTCAGGGAGTCAAGATTGTCTGCATATCAATGGCTGATGTCATCCAAAATGAAAAACACTCTGTCTTGCCAGCAAGATTAGACAAAGATGCCAACTGGTACAAGGTCTCACCATTCCTTTATCCCAATTTCAACACGAGTATGAGAAAATGAAAAGGACATCAGCTGATGCTGGCACAGAGCTGCCAGCATCTGAGGTGGATAATGCTGAACTACAGCCAGGAAAATATGATTTATGCATTTATGATACACAGTTTGTAGGCTGCATTGTTGAGCGGTTGGGTGAAAATAGCTTCTCTCATGGCCTGCTTCTGATTTTTTCAAAAATATTCTTTTCATTGCCACATGCACATTGGATAGAATATGTCTCCTACAAAGCATGCTTATTTCCATGTTTTTGTAATAAACAAAAAAACCCAACAGTAACATAAGATGTCAAAGGAAACATCAACAAGGTAAACAAAAACGGCAGCAACATGAAACATAAGTAGATATGGCGGTATGATGGAACTTTAAGCAGCTTGGGTACGATGGCAAAATGAAAACAGCACCAGCAAGAAAAAAAGAAAGTAAAGAACAGTAATAAAGCAAGCCAGAGCTGTGAACTTATGATGGAAGCAAAAACTAAACAACAGCTTTGTTTCTGAAACAAACGAGACCTGCTTACAGTCAGCACTGTCAGAGTAAGCCAGAGAAACCATTCATTTTGTAACACTGACCTCTCTCAAGTCCTTCAGGTAGTCTAATACTGGCCCCCATACTCCATCAAAAATTGCCCGTCTGTCTGCATTTTTTTTATCGAAGTTCCTCCTTGTAAAGGGTCTCACTAAGAGCCCTCATCCACATTTCAATTGAAGGTGCATTATTTGACATCCAGTGTCTTAAAATAAGTCTTTTGGCCTGCTTCTGATTGCCAGAATCCCTGCTGGGTGTCATTAAAGGACATAATATGCGTTATGTCTGCATCTGATCTCCAAAGCAAAAATGTAAACTTGCTCCTCTTTCGACAACATTAATTCAGAAGAAACAGCTATCTTTGGCACCCAGAACTCATGCTTTACCAGTATGGGACCAGATTTCCATATTATTACCAGTTAAGGACGACTTAGAGAGTAGTTACTGTCCACTTTTCTCTGAGTTGGAGAAGTAATACACCAAAAAATACTGATACTCTCGGTTTGAATCAATTGTCACGTGGCAAAAAAGTTAGCATTTTAAAAAATAAAAGAAGACGGTGAGGAAACAAGCTGATTTTTGAGCAAATGATGGTAAAGCATGTACAATTAAGTGAAAAAAAATGTTTAATAACCATGAGTAGTTGCCCACATGGTGAATTTGCCAGTCAAAAACTGGTCCAGATGTGTATTTTTCCAGTTGGAACAGTTTTAAGAGCCTCATAAATTCTAAATTTAGAACTTTGCAGAGTCTGGTTCCCTCCTGTCACCTGTTGTAATTACTGTAGGCTGACACTGGCCCCCTGAAAATGGATTTTTTACATTTTTGCATATAAAAACATCACCACTTAGGAGACCAATAACTCAAAAACAAGACGAGATGGCCTTTTCTGATGATATTGTCTGAGAGCCTGGATACAGTTTACAAATGATCGCAAATTCAGTCAGAAAAAATATTTGCTTGTTTCAGAGACATTGGCATCCTAAGTGGCTACACGGGGACATTTGCAACTCACAAATGTCAAAAACAGCCCCCCCCCCCCTTTTTTTAAAAGGCCCACAGTTCAGAAACTCTTTAAATTTTCCACCTAAAACTTTGCTCATGCTCATTACACATGTTAAAGGCACCAATACCATTTTTTAGCCAAATCTGAGTCGGTGACCGTGGGAGATTTCTGGTCTTAGGTTGAGTTAATATGAAATGACCCACAAGCATTTTACATAAAATTTGATACTCTTTCGAAAATATGTTTATTTTAAAGCTTGTAGCAAAAAGTTTGGTAGGGGTAGACAGTTGGTTAAATATTTGGGTTTGAAAAAAAAAAAAAAAAACACTATGTTGCTTATAGTGCATCCAAAAATAAGATCAAAAAGAGGTAAAAGTCATGAATCTGATTTCTGGTGTAGGAGTTAAAGAGTTAAGTATTGAAACAGATAAAAAACAGAGTGTTTACCTGAGGTTGGAGGGATCGATGGAGGCCTTGATGTCATTCAGAGAGTCAGTCAGAGATTTAAACTCAAATGAATTCAGGTCTCCTCCGTCAGCCAGACACTGGAACAAATCACGACAAAGCAACTGGAATTAAATATTATTCAGGTGTGAAAGAGTTCCCAACAGACTTCATAAGCTTTTGTTTTGTTGAAAAAATAGTGCTGACTGATTTAAAATAAATCATTACACTTTCAACAATGATTACTAAGACCGTCTCATCTCCTTCTCCATGTATGGTACTCAGGGAAGTTATATAGTCTCCCACACTGTTGCTGATATATTATGATGTCAAGTGGAATCACATACAGACAGGATCTGACTAAAAAGGATGTATGACTGATGTTTTCTGCTTCATCATCTATTCAAAGCACACATTTAGCTTTGCAATCACATGTCAGGGATCTCTTCAGCTGGTGCAGCCCAAAGAAAAGCAGTTTTCTGGTCAACCAGCCACAGACAATATCACCTCCATGTCTAACAATGTTTTTTTTTGTCTGGACATCACAGCAGTTTCACACAGTGGTCCCCTGAGGACCCCACCTCAGTTGAGGGGGAACTCTCACAGTATGAAGCAAATGTAAAATAAAGAAGAACATGTGCTGTTTTCCATTTACATCGGAACAGGGAAGAGGGAGTGAAATCATCTCTGAGTTATCTGCGTCCCAGTTCAAAGTTAGAGAAAAACATGCTGATCTATCAGGCTATTGTTAGCTGTTTTATTAGCCTTTGTTAGCAAACCCTGCATTGTAGTTCCCAAATACCACATGAAGAATGTAAATAACAACATGGCAGCATTTCTATAAATATAAGTGGAACAATACGATGTATACGGCTGATTTAGTGTGACACACACTAGTCAGAGGTGCTTATAAACAGATTATTACAGGAGCTTAATAACTCTTAACAACTGGGGGCAGCCATCTTCAACTGTCAACTTGGGGTGGGTGAGTTCCTATAACAAAATTTCGACCTCAGGGTGCATTCCAGTTGAAATTTCCAACTCAGAACTCGGAAATCCCAACCTCCCAGTACAACTGGAATGCACCAATAGAACCAAAACCCAGTCGAGTCAAGCTAAGTCAGGCAGGTACCATCAAAGAAGCAGCACCACAGGATACACACAGCTGTATCCCCACTGGCACCATCCCCACATCCTTTACCTTGATCTGCAGCAGCAGGGCTGTGAGTCTGGAGATGAGGTGTGTCAGGCTGGGGTTTGCCACAGTCGGCTGTCCGTCCTTCAGCGAGCTGCTCTGCTGCACCATCTGCTGGGCTTCGTCTTCACAGCGCCGCCGCAGCTCTGTGGGGTGGTCGGCTGGAACCATGCCCTGATCAGGAGCAAGCTGCACACAGACACGATGGAGGAGTCGCATCTTAAACATGACCAGAGGCTAATTTTTCTCACTTTTTTGGGGCTGGGTTAGATGCCAGATATTTAAAAAAGAGGTACAAAACATCTCCCATTGGTAAAACAGCATTGATAAAGTTTTTGTTGCTTGACTTGCCTCGCAGCAGAACTGCTGAACTTCATGAAGCACCTTGTTGAGATCTTTGTTGAGCTGCTCCAACTCAAGCACCGTGGTGGCATATCGCTTCTGGAAGTCTAGATCAATAGGCATCGAGTACGACTTCTGAGGACGAGAGACACAATCATAGGTTAGGGTTGATGCGGCAGCCCAGGAACAAGAAATATAATGAAATCTTTAACAAGATGATGCTTGTACCAGTTTCTCTGCCTCTGTGTTCATCTCTTTCAAGTGCTTGATGTGCTCTTTCTTGATCATGAGGATCTTGGACAGTCGTGTCTATACATAAAAATGCATCCGTCAGAAGGAGTCAAGAGGTTTCAGCATGTGAGACTTTTAGTTTTTAGCTGCTGGTTATTTACCACTTGAACGAGGAACTTGACAGGAAATCCTCCCAGAGTATCTCCCTCTGCTCCTGGCAGCTTGTTTCTCCACGGCGACTGGTTTATGAGAGGATCACTGTCCTGCTTGGAAAATGACATTAAATGCTAAATGGAAGAAAAATGCAACATTTTGTACAGCCTTTTGAATATTGACTTTGTATCATTTTATTTAGTTTTCTTGAAGATTAATATTAAATGTGATGCTTAAAACTCATCACATCCTATACACTATAATAGCTAAATCCAATCAGGTACATCACTAAGAATCATGCCTAAGAACTTTGCAACATGCATCATTTTCACCTCCCAAAAAAATGGACAAATCAAAAACAGAAACAGTCAACAACCACTGAGTGTATTAGATGTGGTCTTCAGTACCATGAGGACAGGGGTGGTGGCGGATGGGTAGGGGCCTCTGGGTGGAGTCGTGAGGTTCTGCATGTAGCGGTTTGCCCGGTGTTTTTGGGCAAAGGCCGTAATGGGCATGGTCTCGTTGGGCTCATTGCTCTGGAAAAGAAATCAGCCATTATTGTCTGTTTTAAAATGGATTCAAAACTGTTTTATCCAAATGTACATCAACTGTTCAGCCGAGCTGAAGTTCTCACCAGGACTTCGTAGTCAGGCACTGTATGCGTTCCTAGGCCATTGCGGTCAAAAGTGACACGATATGTGGCAGCGCTAGTGTCTACTGCATCTATCTGTCCTGTAAATAAGCCGTCATGGACGCCTCGGAGTCGAGCTGGAAAAAAAAAAATCCATATTGGTTACACACTACAGGCCTAAGTAAAACAGTGTTAATTTTGACAGCACTTCTTCATATAGTTTTAGTCTACGGCCTGAAATATCCTTAAGTTTTAAACATAATTTAGTCACCAAAATTGTTTTATTCAAGTCTTGTTTTACTTGATGAAATATCAAAGCATTGTGTTGAGTGTAAGGCATTTTTTAAGTTTCCTTGAATTTCTGAAGTCATTTTTACACTTGAGGTAAATAAAACATCTAATTACCCGTTATTTAATGCTAGTAACGCTTGAATGTATAAATTAACAGAAACAAAATTAACTTTTGTGTGATATGCAGTCACCTTTATTAAGGCTACCTTGCAGAGCATCTCAGTTACAATACCTGAATTTACAACAAACAGTGAACCTACTCTACATGAATATATCAATTCATAAAGAGAGCAGCTCTGAGTGGATCATTCCACCAAGAAGCTAAAGCAGTTGTCGCTGGATGTCCCTCTTAACTCATCCAACCTTTTCACACAACCTAAGTATCTGTGATTGGATATATTCCGAACTTGTCTCTACTTTCTACATGATGAAATCAGGTCTGATTGGTTTAAGTCTCCATCAGATATTTTTGTCTAGATTTTATTTGATGACTCAAATGTCAGTTAACTCAGCTGTAGTTTTTGTCCATGTGCACTTGTTTTTTTAGTCACTGTATTGCATTTGCCAAGGGAAAAAAAGACTGTTGAGCAAAACTATGATGAAAACAACCATTCAATAAAATGAACACTGGTGTGCAACCTCTGCCTTGTTTATCTGTAATATTGGGCCTAAATGTATTCCTCAGCAGACGGATGAATAATAGAGCAGTGACTGACATTAGGGACTCAAGTTTTGAAGTTTTAATATTCAGTCATCATTCACTCATTAAAATAATTGGTTCTTACTGCAGCTTAATGCCTGAAAATTAAAGTACAAGGAAAGGCTGGGCTACACATCCTAAAAATAGAAGCCTGATTTCATTTTCATGCAAAACTCAATCTAAAATTTCTATCGATTATTTTCCCTCTCACAGAAAAAACCTCCAAGCTTTAAAAAATGACATAAAACAAGCTTTGTCTTCATGTAATAGACTAAATAAACTTAACTGAATTTACTTCCCGAGGTTAATTTTTTTTGTGTTCATAATAGATCTTTGACTTAGGCGGGCTTGACTACATAAACACCAAAGCTTATTTTTATAGTTTATTAACATATAACTCATAAGAATTTAATCTTCTTCAAAACAAATACAAGGCTAAATATGTATTGGTTGTATTTCAAAAAAAGCTCTGTTCAAACCAACAATAGCAAATTAAGACTTCAGTCATCTTACCAGTGACTTTGGTTCCTATGATGAGCGGCAGAGGGATTTCATCTGGCAGATCTTTGCAGTTTGAAACATCGGACAGTTTCCTTTGCTGGAGCATACGCATCTTCTGCCTCTTTTGCCTCAGCGCTGTTCGCTCCTCGTCAAAAAATGCGGATGAACATCTGGATAGAAACACGTCACCAATGTAAAATTATTTCTGTGAGGTACTTGTCTCAAGGACATTTAAACAACATGCTGTGACTTAAAATTGTACTATAAACCCTTCTAATGCTTTAAACAAAGGCAGGTATAATGAAGGAATCACAGAGTGGAGCTTCAACACCACAGCATACCGTCGAGGTTTCCCCATCAGTCTTCTTATAGTTCCCCACTCAACTCGGGTCAATTTTCTTGTTTTTAGATTGGGAAAGGACTCCTTTAGACACAGGCAGAACTCATTGTCACCCTCGAAGAGAGGTCTGAAAAAAGAAATCGTATTAGGAAGGAGAATTTCACATAATTGTTTAAATGAATAATGTTTGTTCTACACCGAGCCCCTTTAATTGCAGTCCAGTGCCTCTGCCAGGACAGCTGTTTTGTCACAGTTAGCTAGTTTGTTTGTTCATTTTCTAACACGATAACTTGATAAGTTCTGAACAAATTTTGATGACATTTTCGGGGAATGGTAGTCGTGGCAGAGGGAAAAACTGTCTGGATGTTTTTCAAGGATTTCTTAACATTGCAAGATAGTGTCAGAAATGCTTTGCTGCAGGTTTGTCCTCTCTGAGCACTTCTAGTTCATTACCAAAGGCTAAAAATCATTATAGAGTCAAGAACACTCTCCGTTTCTTGGCTGATATTCTATTTACACAACATCACAAAGGAAGGTGAATATGAGACTTTACCTGTCAATATTGGAATAGAACCATTCATAGATGCACCATTTGTGAGCTTTTGGTAGTTTGAGGAGGTTTCTTAATCTCAGCCCTATTTTCTGGGATGCCTTCTTGTCAGGTGTTACCACATTGGAAAATTTCTGAAAGGAAACATCAACAGACACAAACAGTCACTCCAAACACAGGTTTTAGGCATATGCGGGTATGATGGGTGCAGTAAAACCAAATGAAAACCAGGAAGTCTTGGCAGGTATTAACAACAAAATGTAAATTATTGTTTAGCTGTGCAGGGTTATAAAGATTTCATCACTTTGTCACAGGTACATTTGCCACCTCTCTGCTAAAGCCTCAAAGTCTTCTTTTTAATTTGATTTCCAAAACCTGAGTGGCCACGCAGACCATTAGTGACACAGCACTCTTTCAAAAGGGCTTGTTGTGATTACCCTTCTGGATGTGCTGATCCTTTTCAAAGGAAAAAGGAGAGGTTGGCATGGAGTTTGAAAAACACTTTCTTAGGAATTGAAAAAGCTATCCATAAAAGCAAAGATAATGTTAAGACAGCTGCTTCCCATTGACGGCTTAGGACAAAGATTTAACATGAAAACAGTAACAGGCTGCTCCAATGCTTGATGCTATCAACTCATCGTTGATTAAACCATTGTCAGCTCCGTAGTGTTTTGCTCGTACCTGTGGTGTAGTGGTGACTCTCTGGCTCCTCCGAGGAGACCTGGAGGGGAGACGCTGCTGAGGCGGTTCATCCTCCTCCCGAAACAGACGACTCCTCTTTGAGCTCCGTGTGGGCTGGAAGACAAATGACTGATTGGTTGGTGAAAAAAAGAAAGATTGTAAGGTTTTTGCAAGTCAAATTAATTTTTTTTTCAAACCTAAATTTCCATATCAAACACGCATTGAAAAAGGGGAAGCATGCAATCCACTCAGCATTGCACTCAAAGTGAATTATGGGTGATGAGATCAACTCATGTGATTGACTGTAACTCCCAAAGCCAACTGCACTCTGCACCACCTTGACATTGGCCTTTAAGTTGTGGGGTAGTTGGCAGTGCAGTTTAATTACATAAATCTACCATGAATGGGTCGTTTTTACTTGGCAAACTTTGCTTTGTACCCAACATTTTCCATCTTTTATGCTTTTATTCACCAACTATTTATGCATTTTTTGACTTGTTTGTAAGCTAAGGTCTAAATTTTAAAATAAAGACATACATTCAAGAACCTCTCATATGTATTCAGTTATTAACAGATCAACTAGAGAATAATGATCATACTCTCTTCAGTGTGCTGTACCATAGCCGTTTATTACATGCCCAAAACCATCAACTGTCTCATAGTTTTGTTCTAAAGTTAAATGACGTCAAAACAAGTACATTTTTAGTGTATAATTGTCTCAGAAACAGACGATTCATTTAAACCAAACCAAAACATCTGTTGAAGTATCTATTCAATTCTTAAAGAATTAAGAATAGTGTCATATTGGGACTTCGTTTATCTCTTACCGTGTCCATTGTAAGGGAGGAATGCCGTCCCCTGGTGTTGTGAGCTCTTGGGAAATTGTTCTTTTCATTCAGAGTGTTGGACAAACTCCCTTCTGTAAGACAAACAGAACAGAAGACTTTAATAACAGTAAGTTACTAAAAAGTTATATTTTTTTAAGCATTCAGGCCAAATATCCAAAAATGAAAAAAAACCTTTTCAGAGTAAGCCCCAAAATAGCCTCAAATAACAGAGGGCATGGTTTAACTCATGAGTTTCACACTAGTTTTGGAGAAATCCCCATATTCGAAATCTAAGGTCGAGTATGAATCGGCAGATTTTCTTTAAAAGAATGAATTCACAACATTAGAGTCTTGTTGATCGTTCATAAAGCAAAATTCTCTCTCCATGTAAAGTCAATGTGCAGCCGCGATAGGGTGGGGCTAACCCTCCCGCGACGCAACAGCTCCGATTAAGACAACCTTGGTTGCTCGTCGCTCCGTCGCCAAAGTTGATCTTTTCATACAACAGCCACAACAAGTGTTGTGTGGGTGTGTTACAAAACCCATGACAGACAAACAATCTATGTCCATGTGGAAACATTAGTCAGTGAGTACATTAGTTCCACCTAGATGGACCGCAGAAAACGCACAGATGCTGCTGCTGCAGGGCATCAGCTGCAGTGTTTTGTGGTTGGTAGATGAGTAAAAAGGACACAGTTGGAATAATGTCAGCTGATGCATCTTATTATTTGATACATGAAATGATCACAGGGTAGAACTCGACCAAACGTAACAAAATGAGGTATTTACAGACAGGCATGCTCCTTGGGTGGGCGACACAGTTTCAGCTGTGTTCGGTGTGTACACAGCTTTATGTACTCATCTGGTTTAATGTGAAATTATTGGGATACTCTCTCAATGTCCACCTTTTATGAAATTAAAATAACTGACATCAAAAATGTGTAATTTTCATGCTTACGGTGTGAACACTGGTAGTTATCTGTTTGAGTCTTTCCCTAAAATTTCTCTCCATATTTTGTATTAGCTTATAACAGAAAATCTTCACAAATTTTCATGATGGTTGACTGTCGACTTTTGTAATATTTCAATCCATCCATCAGCAGTCAGACAAAAGTATCTACATTTTACTGCATTTTTGTGCGTGTAGGGTAAATCAATCAATCAAACTTTATTTGTGTAGAACTTTTCATACATGACTTTGTAGCACAAAGTGCTTTACATGGGAAATAAAATAAAATGATAAATGAAATAAAAAGTAGAATACCGCATAAAAGTAGAGTACATAGAGGGCCCGTAAATCACAAAAATCTTGACACATTTGTGAGAGGTAATTGAGAACAAAGTAATGATACAAGGATGTGAAGTCAAACTGAAATAGCCTACTGTCTTGAGAATATTTGAATGGAATTTCTATTGGATTTTTTGGGCTGAGTGTACATGAGAGGCAAGACAGCTTGAATGAAACAAGTTAAAAACTTACATTCCATCTTAATGAATAGAAAATGGGTGTCCAAGTATTTCTGAAATCCCAGAATATCTCAGAAGCACTTATTGGTATTACTGGAAATGTCACAGCGCTCTTTTCAAATTCAAGCAGAATAAATATGTTTAAATTTTAATTTTAATCAGTTGAAATTTGTGAAAGAAGAAACAGGCCCAAAAATTAATTGGCAGAACAACACAGGACTTTACAACATGATCTGTTCCACAGTGGTGACAGTCTGTGTTAGAAACAGATGTGCACCAAGAAAAATAACACTTAGTTTTTTTAATGAATGACATCAGATATTCACTATGGTACATTAGTACATTCTGCTAATGCAGCAGCCAGTGTGATATGTATGACCAATATGTATGGCAAAATATCAACTGCAAAAACCAGCAGATATACTCACATCTAAGAATACAAATAAATGTTCAAATACAATAAATGTTGTTCCAGTAATGTGGAACTGTGCATCCCTAATGTATTTAGATTAATAATTTCCCCTGATAGATTTGAACAAGTTTATTCTGATTTTTTTTCGAGTTTCATTTATGTATTTGTTTTTAAATATCTCCCTGCTATAAGAGGAGAATGCAAAGTTGGGACTTTCCTTCTGGTATGTTTCTGAAATGGACCATTATCTGCCATGATTACTACTTAAACTCTTATGAACATTCTTATAATGCAGGGTGTTAGGAAACAAGTGGGCGTTGTTAATAATGGATTTTAAAGCATTAAGGCAAATATTGTGGATTTTTTAAAAGATCTGAAACAGTCTTCACAAAAACAGGTTAATGGTTCCCATCCCATTGCACAGAAATCTATGGTCGTGTGTTTCAATCATATGAGGACAGATATATCCAGTTTTTCAATACAGTACAAAGCACCGATGTACACAAAGATAGATGGCTACAAATAATGCTAACAAACATACCTTTCAGACTGACGAGTGCCTCTGCCGAGGAGCCTGAGGAAGAGGACAAATTGATCATGATCAACCCCAGAGACACAGGCAGGCATCAAAACATGACAGTGCTGATAGACATTTAACTAACCGAGACACAGCGTACGGCAATGCACATTACTAAAATGAAATCTACACGAAGTGTCACAGAAACTGCCTGAATATTACCAAGACTTCCAAAAGCATCCTTTTAACATGGTTAGTATCCTCTTAGGCAAAATGAAGTTGGATCCAGCTAGCACAGTGTGTTAGGCCGTAACCCCTCAAACTGAGCTGTCAAGCACAGACGGACACCTGGACACACGTTTACTGAAATAGCATCACTGTGGGGCGACGCTGACATAAACTGTGTGTATCGACTGAAATAACAGTTTCGGTGAATGAACCGCAGTAACCTCTGCTTCTTTATCTAAACCAACCGATTACAAGAGTAACTAACGAGTAACCAGGTAACGTTAACCAGCACTAACGGACGCAAACGTTAAAATGTAACAGAAAAGTGACACCCGGGATAAAGTATGTCCAGTTAGAGAAATAGAGCTAACGCTGGGGCATACTCCTCTGTACTGTGGCATTAGAGACCTGGGGAAAGCCCTCTGTTGTTATTACTTGCTATAAAAGGCTAACACATGCTAGCTGGAGGCTAAGCTAACGTTATTTGTTTACCCGGTCGGGCTAAAGTAACTTGCTCAACTCCAACATTAGCCATGGTTAGCTTCTCATGCTAACAGGCGTTAGCTCACTTGGTCAGACCGGTATCGTTTAGCAGCTAAAAACACTTCGTGAACTGAGCTCGAAGCTTACGATGCTCGTTAAATTGAAGGTGATATTGATTTATCAAAAACACTGCGTTTTAATGAGACAGGCTTGATGAGGGTTGGAGAAGAAAAACTCCTTGAATTCGTGTTGTTACTCACTCTCGTCTAACAGCTGGTCCATCTCCGCCATCTTGAATTAGCCGCGCCGGTTTTTCAAAGACCTTGTCAAAATGCATTCTGGGTCGGGACGCTATCTGGAGGGCGATTTGAGACATAAAATACTTATCATTTAGCAACTATACCTCAGTATTAAATTAGTAAGGACACAATTAAGTTTACCTTCGACAAATCTTACATCTTATTTATTATAATGTTATGCAGAAACATGAACTGTTCAGAATAAAAGTGAAGTTGCAGCAGACCTCCATTTTTCATAGCGTTTCTTTTTTTTCACCATTAAATATTATTCACCGGTTAAAAAAGACAATTTCTGCCGCAGCAGGAAGCTTTGTCCTGAAAGGCAATGGCTCCCAAAAGGAAGAGCACTAAGGTGTGCCCTGGGAATAATTATAACTGTGTTCTTACTTCAGCATCTGAACAAAAAATTTACTCTTATCAGGATTCCGTCTGCTTTAATTCATCGACATTCGTTTTTCTGTTAATTGAAAAAAAATCTGAGGTTCGAAAAATAATATAGGGCGTTGCTGTTAGCAACACAAACATTTTAATGAATCCCTAATAATAATAATAATAATATAAGTAATAATAATAATAATCTTAATGTTTGACAGGTCCATTTCCTCATATTGTTAGTGTAAAAGAGGGATTTGAGCTCCAAGCACAGCAGAATGGTGCAACAACTAAACCAAAATGTTCTGTCTTTTGGCCATAAAATTGGGGAAAAAGGTGTTAACTTTGCAACATCAAGAAAAAGAAACCCCTGAACTGACTTAAGCGTTAGGCTAAATGTTAAACAATCTCCACATTTGTCATTTTTCATTTGTAGATACCAATAAACATGCAAGTATGGATAATACCCTGGAAAACAAATTTATTATGGAGGTGCTTACATGAATGTGGTGTGCCTTAAGATAAGAGCTTGGTCTTAAGTGAACCATGGGTAAACAGATTGAAACCACAAGTGCAGGTCACAGCATTGGTCTGTATGAAAATCCTAGCTTCTTTTATTTGGTAGCTAAGACAACTTTGTTTTTATTAATTGAAATGTTTTACTCATTTTAAGGATGAGGGAACAGACTAGCTCTTCTGATCAGAGCCCACCATCTTGCATCAAAGACTGTCCATAAGGGCTACCAAAAGTAATAGCCAGGGCCCTGATGGACCCAAGGAATGATCTCGTCATTTGGTTCCACTAAAATAAAGGCTCCCACCATGTAAAAGAGGGGGGATGCATTTCAAAAACACAACAAACAAAAAAAATCCTCCAACAATGAATAAGGAATACCTTACTTTAGAAGTAATGGTCAATATGGTAAATATAAGATTCTAAATTTAGGTATGGATCATGTCTTTGCTAGACTTTTTTAGGCGACTGTAACATCTGAGTCCAGACAGCTCTATCCCATATGGGCAGCCTTTTGGCTTCCTGGTTACTTTTCAACAGCTGACCTTGCTTTGCAGCCTTCCTTCAGGATATCCTATTGGAAAGAATTCTCTAATTCTCATGTGTGTTATAGGATTTCGAGTAAACACATTTTTATAACCAAAATAAGTCCAAACCTGACACAAGACTCAGGACATACTGACAGACAAATGAACCCAACAAAGGCATGATGTTGAGAGTTTCAAGATTTATTTTATCTTTTAAGGTAAGCAAGAAAAACAGTACAAGTGTACCAGTCAACAAGGCAAATGTTTTCTTTCACAGAACTCTTTAAACTCAACCTCGTCGATTCTTCTGTTATCACAAGGAAGACAGTTGGAGCAACAAATAACAAAGCAAATATATACAGGGCAAACCGTGTACAGTATCTTTAAACCCAACTGTGGACTCCACTGGGACACCCCTCGCCAATTCAATCAGTGGTTTGTGTGTCCTCAGACTGATCAATCACAGCTCAAAATGTCTTTGAAATTTGCTGTGCTATAGTGAAACAATTACTAAAGAAGCAGACAGAAAACTGTTAACATTTTTTTGATGTCCATTACTAAATGAAATTCCTTCTAATTGGTACGAGCTAACTTTAACCATTTTACAGAACTCTTCTTTGTAAGCATCTCTGAACTAGGTATTTAGGTACCTAATGTGTTACTAAGAAAGGCTGCCAGCTAGTTAACCTGATAAAAAAGCAATAAAGTGACTAGAGGTTTCCAATGACCGTTGTAAAGCGTGGTAAAGCGTCACTCCTTTGCCAAACATGTTCTATTGCAGAGAACGAAGCCCAGGCGTTGGGAGGCCACTCTGGTCTTTGTTTCAGGGAAGGTGGCCCCTCTCACCACAGAGACGACTGGTAGTTAAACTTGATCTTCAGGAGGTACTTCAGGTTTATCTGCGCTACATCATACACAATGTATCTGGAGAAGTTGTTAAGGACTTTGACTGCAATTATCAAACAGACAAATATTCTGCCTTACAGAAAATAAGAAGAAATGTAACTAAGTGCAGCCATGACGGATGAACAAAACCCACAATCATGAATAAATTAGGGGTGAGTATTGGCAAGAGCCTCACGATACCATACGTATCACGATACTTTGGTCACGATACGATACATCATAGAGTATTGTGATATATCGCGATATTCTACAGTTATATAACTTTTCAATTTTATTGTTTTTGAAATATGCCAAATGTAGTGTTACATACATACACTTAACTCGAAAACATGGAGTAAATCAAGACACTTAAACTAATGCTGCTGCAAAGAAATTTTTGTTTTCCCTTTAACAATGTAATGAAAGCATCCTAACCTGCAGTGCAGCACAGACTGTAATTGAACACACTAGGAACAAAGTGCTTTGAGTTGCTGACAGCACATTATTAAAAAAAAAAATCTCACACTTCTCTTGTCACTGTCTGAACTGAATAGACTGCATGAAAAAACCTGTGTATATATACATGTTGTTTTTTATTTCCAACTCTGATAAAATTTGAGTTTTTATTTTTAAAATCAATACTAAGATTGGAAATATCTATATTATATTGGGGTCAAAATATCAAAATATATTGCTGTATTGATGTTTTTTCACTCCTCTAGAATAAATGCTGCATTGTAAAAATTAAACATACTTAGAAACAGCTAATGCTAATTTTTAAAATACAACCATCATCAGTGTTGAGGCAATTTGAGTAAAAATATATGTAATGTATACAAGAAATACAACAGTTTATTAGCTCATCTTGGAACCCACTGGCAGTCTCCATCTGTCTTTGTGTGATGAATGTAGCATCTGGGAACACAAGGAAATTTACAAATAGTTTCAGTGAAGCCACTGGTGAGCATTTCACAACTTCCAGGCAAACTTTCCTTCCCTGTGTGGAGTTAACATGGCGTTCTGAGTTTCTCCAGCAGCAGACTGCGAGTTATGCAGCAGCTATTCAACAATACAAACTTGAAAAAAGAAACACTGCAGTGTGATTTACTCCGTTTTGTTTAGTGAAGGCTGGCTGGTTTGATTCTTCTCGTCTTTCTGGAATTGAGTGAATCAGTGCTCTTTGAGGCTTTTGCCTCACAGCGTCAAGCAGACCCATGTCTCGATTTAACATTTTTGATGAATAATAGGCCTTCAGCTGCACTTCAAGGCAGATGTCTGATTACAAAGACAAATACATCAGAGATAAACTATCAATGGGAGCTGGTCTGTTAAAGCCCGGATGAGGTTTTACCTTTTTCTTAAGGTCAGCTAGACTGTTATTTGTATATGTCAAAACTTAAGTAGTCATGAACATTTGACCACAAATCTGGAAACTTCAAATATTGAAAATCCCAATCTCTGTGTAAAGATGTTATATCTGTAAGCATAAAAAAGGTAAAAGGAGATTAACTGTATTTTACAACATACCACTTCTCCCATGAAAATATAAACTATACCAGAATCACCTTCTTGTTTGAGAAAAACTATGAAAAATTTTAATAAGAAATGCTCTTCTTGCTTTAAATAAGGAAAAAAAAATGTTGTGAAACCCTGCTTAAATACATTATGAAAAGTCACAAAAACATACCGGTAGCTCAGACTATAAAATGTTAAGTATTCCAGTAAATTGAACAAAATCTTAAACAAACTGGTCAGTAAAAAAGGATACTCGTTGTACAGTAGACTGGTGTCGTCAATGTTAGTGTTACTGCCTTTTCCCAAAGGCACCTGAACTCCATCTAAAGTGACCGTGGCACTGGGATCAGGAGCAGTTCTACCCAAACCTGCAAGGCAAAAATAAAGTCACTAAACAGAGGTCTGGATCAGAAAACAAGTGCTCATATATATAATATTACACTGACTGTAACATTTTCCAAACCTAAAGTTGCAAATATTTCTGCTTAAAGATGATGTTTTGCCATGAGCTCATAGATGGTGTGTTAGAAGGAGCATCATGGAGACTTCAACTTATATTAAAAAAAATCATTGTATTTAGGACAGGTTGCATAATAGTCAATTTTTGAACAAAAGTAATCTTCTGTTGTGCAAGAATACATTACATCTTTATTTTTGTTCATATCTATCTTTTTTATGTAACTTTTTATCTGCTATAAATAGTGCAACTGGAACCTCAATTTCCCTGATGGAGTTTTCCAAAGGGATAAATATAGTTCGATCTAATCTAATCTCTAAGTTTGTCTTAGATTTAATTACTCTTTAACATACAGCAGTGAGAAACAAAATGCCTCAATGCACATAAAGATAAATAACTGCTACAAAGATTCATTTTGCTTTCCAATATAATTCAAATCTAAGAAATCTGTCTCACCTTTAACACTGTGTTTGCCTTTGGGTAATTTTGTAATGTGTGATGCTTTCTTCAGTTCATGCCTGTTAAAGAAAATGAGAGAAAAATTCATTTACAAAAATACCATCGATAATTTGCGCACATTTTTGAAAACTGTTCCCCAGAGTGGATAAATCAAAAAACTCCAGCCTTTCATTTCCATGTGTACATGAATACAGACATTTTCAGAAATTGTATCATAGTCCCACATCTCATTTAAACTGAAAAGCGCAAACCCCAACAACAGCTACAGAAACAATGTTGGAATACAGTGTTGCATAGGTGCCGCAGAAGCTTCTGAGCTTATCGTGGCTGTAACAGCTGTAAAATCTTCTGCTCCTCCAAACCCACTGATGACATGGAGAACAGCAAACACCAGTGTATGTATGTCAGACTAAATGCTAAATGTTAAATGTGCATTCTCCAAGTCTCCTCTGGTTTTACTGTATATTTGCAGTGGCATCACACCGCCACTTAGAGGTCTAGCATATACACAACAGTGTTTTAAGTGTGGGAAAACATATTTCTTGAAACAATGCCTCATTTACAGAAATCATTTTGAAAAGGAAAACATTTCTTCTCCGTGTGAACAGGGCCTTAGCCTGGTACTCACATGTTACCGAGGGCCACTTCAGCCAGCATGATGAGACCGACAGGGTCTGACTGTGAGGTGTGACAGTAGTTTGCACTCTTAGACACCATGTCGGCAAAGTACACACCTTTACCGAACATGTAACCAGTCTACAGGAAAAGAAACAAAACATATTGAGATTATTTTGCTGTTGCAAGAAGTGAATGAAGCTGCTGTTAACTTGAACTCAGTAAACAAACATACCACTGGGGCCTCTGGAGGGGCGATGCGCAGACCCTGAGACAAGATACCAGCGTAATTTGTCGTGCGAGAGCCGTGCCACAGCAGCTGACGATTGTGTAGCTCCTCAAATGGACGATAGCGCTGACGCTCTCCCTCTCTGACGATTTTAAAGATCTAAAAAAGAGGGAAAGGTAGAGAACAGAGATGCGATATTCACACTAAAAGAGACGAAGAACAAACAATTTGGATCCAAGATGCATGAAAATGACTTACTTCTTGCACTTCCAGTGTGTAAGTGTTGTGTGTGGCAGCGTGAGTGTTCTTGACGTATTGCAAAATGATCTCAGCCTCATTTGTAGTCTTATCAACAACCTGTTCAAAAAAATAGAAAGATTATGTTAAAAAATACAACTTTTGACATCCTCCTCAACAACAGAAGCACAGATGAACACTCCTCACCTCGATCTTGGTTTTGAGTTTCTCATAGTTGATATCGATGGGATCATTCTCATTGTCCTGAGCTCCTCCTCTAAGCAAGCTGTAGGCCACTTCAATATCCAAAAGGTTGTCCAACATTTGAACTTTAGCCTGCACAGAGGTGAATGTGGATGTTATGACATCTGTATACTCTCCATTTATCATAAAACTAAAGAAAACCATATATAAAAATCTAAAAGCTTGAGGTCTTACTTGAATATAGTCCAGGTTGTTGAGAAGTGGAGGCTTCTTCATCCCAAAGTCATGAGGTATCAGGGTGTAGAAACGGTTGGAGAGATCCAGTATTTGGGCCTCAGGCAGACAATCTGATACAGCCTGTGATTTAAAAAAGAAAAAAAAGAAAAAGGGTATTTGAAAGAAACACAAGGTACTTGTGTAATAATGAAAGGATAATTGCTCAGTAAAGACCCCTAACTTTACTTGTATCTCCATAAGTTTCTGAAGAGTTACCTAATAAATTAATCTGCAGCAACACCTTCAACTGACCCATGCTCTGATGGGTCATGCTGATGCAATCCACTCTTACACATGGTCTCTTACGCGGCCTCCAACTCCACTACATTGACTGATTAGAAGCAAGAGCCTGAACATTACAGGGCTCATCAGGTGGGGGCCTCTGGTCTAACTATTTTCATCCAATTAGTCCCTATGACATCTCCAAGAGGCCGGCCAGTGGACTCCGGCATACCAAAATCACCCCACTCCGTGCTTCTCTCACTGCACACCGTCCTTGTACAAATTCTGTCTTCAGCTTATCTTCCACATGGCCGTAAAAGCCTAAAAGCATGTCACCTTCAACATAAAATTACAGGATGGTCAGAAAAATATCGTCAAACATCACTAAACAAGCTGAAAAAGCTGTTTACATTTTCATTAAATATCTGGTTGATGCATTTCATACCAAGTTGACTGTATTTTAGTGGGCATGTCTACACTATGCATCAACCTGCATCTCCAGTGATCACTTGCTATTGGAACTTGATTCCTACCTACACTGCAAGTAACTGCCCATTCATAAATGGCTCTCAGGCTGACTGTGGTTAATTTATGCTCATCCAACTCTGCTAGAGGGAAACTTTAAACATAAATTCAATTTCAGTTTTCACAGCATAACAGCTTTAAGAGCTGAGACAGGGCTAAATGAGCGTTGAATGGCAGTGAAGGGGAAAAGCAGACCTATGTGAGACCCTTCCCTCCAACAGATTATTTTATTCCTCCAATGTTACAGACAGGCAAGAGTGTGTGGGCAGTGATGGCTGCAATGTTTACAACACGCAGTTCTGTTTTCACTTATGAAGGGAGCATGAATTAGCCTTAAAAGGGAAACTGTGAGGTTGCATTTGTCAAGTACATCTTGTGTGTTACTGGTTAGACTGATGTCAGGATAAATTGACAGATGTCAGCTTAATGAGGCCTAAAAAATTAACTTCTTTACTCTTCAGCCAAAGTGGTTAGACAGAGAAAATCACCAACCAAGCATATTTTTACCAGCCAATAGGTAAAGATTTTGTTTCACCTCCATCTGTCCAGAGCATCTTATTATGTTCATATGGTTTCATATGCCAGAGACTGACTGGCTGCCCTCTTCCATCCCTGATTGAGACTGATAACACCCGCTGCCTCAGGAGAGCTCGCAGCATCGTCAGGGACCCCTTACACCCCAGCCACCACCTCTTCGAACTCCTACCCTCAGGGAGGCGTTTCAGGGCAATAAAGACAAGAACTAACAGACTAAAGAGCAGCTTCTACCCAAGAGCTGTCATTGCCCTGAACGCCGCAGACTCCACCAAACAACAATAATAAGCCAAATCCTGTGAAATAAGGAACTTCTGTTTCATATCCAGTGCAATAATCCTGTGAACAGAATATCCCGGTTGTTTTCGAATTTATATTCGCATTTTTCTCTATTCTATTTTTTCTATTCTAACTTAAATTATATTTTTTCTATTTTGTTATTTTGTGTTATCTTATTTGTGTTATTATTGTATATTTGGAATTTTGCACCTTCTGCTTCTTTTGCACTGTCTGTGAGAGCTGCTATTTTTAATTTCATTGCACTTTTTGGTACAATGACAATAAAAGAATTCTGATTCTTCTGATCATTTTATTAGACCAGGAAATTAAAAATATGTCAAACAAAGGTATATCCAAGCTTTTTTATACACAGTTGTAGATACAAACATTTACCTTCTATGTGATGTCATACCCTCTCACATTGACCCACCAAACTGAAAATTTACCCACATTTGGTGCTTAGTGGGTGTTCTTTTCAGACCCTGGACTTGATGTTTTTGAACAAGCCAGTTCTGAGAGCTGACACTTATATGTAAATGATGTTCTGAGCCAGTATCACTGTCTTCTCCTGTTTGCTGTTGTGTAATAAACATAAAAAATCAGAATGGTAACAAATCTAAATAAATAGCAGTTTAGATTTTTAAAAATCAGCCCTTGTTACTTAGCTGAGAAATATGAACTATGTCTCTTAAAACAGCCCGAACAAGTCTGCATGCTTTCAGTCTACACTATCAAACAAATCCAGATGAATACTCCCCAGACCTCATCTGCCATCTGTGCATTTCTCTATTATTCAGGGACAGCCCCAACAAAACAAATTAACTTGTTAATCTGTGTGAGTCATAGGCTGACTTGGTTAAAGAAGGATGAGGCATTTTCAGATAAACTTAGGCCCTGTCCACACTGAGACAAAAATGTTTCAGTATTTAAAATATTATCTGTTAAGATGCCACTGTTTCAAGAAATCTGTCTGGTCACATGAAAACACAGAAAAAGCTGTAAATGATATGCCAGGCCTGCAAATGGCGCTGTAACGCTGCTGCGGACGTACATCAAAACCAGAGAGGAAGACAAGGAGCATGCACATACATCGTGAGAAAAGTCAACAAACACTGGCGTATGCAGTTCTCCATCCCCTCTTTTTGCTCTCAGTAGTTGTTAAGGAGCAGAAGATGTTGCTGTAAATGCCATAACAAGCATGAGTGTGACACTGAAATCTACCACTGTTTCTGATGTTGTAAGGGTGTGGCTTTCAGTAGTTGTCAGACAAAAACCTTTATTCAGTGAGCAGAACTCAACAAGTAGGCAATCCATCCCACCATTTTGAGGCCAAGGCCTACTTATCACAGAAAGTAAAACGAGTTGAAAATAAAATCATTTATAATTATGACAGACAAGAAAATGTACAACTGAAAGCTGAAAAAGGTTTAACCTTCTTTTCAATTCATTTTTTTTAACTATTGCTCACTCTTGTACAATTTTTTTTAAAACTTAAAGTGCATACGGCATCCCTCTTCCACAACGGAGCAGCGTCTGAATTTAATATGTCTCATAGTAAAAGTAATCTGGAACTGGCAAGAGAAAGCAACTCAAAAAGAAGCCAAAGTAAGCTGTGAGAGGAAAAACCTTCACCTTTATATGCACAAAGTTAAAAATATAGAGGGGACTCTCAGAATTATTCACCAAAAATGTCAGAAAAAATGTGTTTTCTTTGTCCTCTTTAGAGGATTTGTAATCAGGTCGTGAAAAGCCGACAGAGAACCAACGAACAATATAATGTTCAACAACATGCAATAAAACAGGCAAAAATAACCAGCCATTAACAGTTTTTGTTTTCAGCTGCACAACATTTGCATATGGAGAAGATTATGAGCGCTGCGCTCTTCTCAAATCCTCTGCAGCCTATTCCACACAGCAGCTGTCTCACCTTTAAGTGGCTGGTCTGAAAAACACGATAGCAGCGGCCGACTCTGCTTCCGACATGTTCGGCGCAGGTTGTTTTGCATGCATCACGTGCTGCTGTTATAAGCCAGTTTTGCCTGACATAGCCTACACTAAACGGCATTTCCACTGGTTGTTCATTTGAAAAACTGCCACACAGTGCTGCGCTTGATGTTCGCTGCCATCGCGTCTTCGAGGCAACCTGAAGTGACTGGCTGTGGCTGCAGTTCTTCAATATTAATGTAACATTGCGCCCCATTCATCTATTATATACAGTATGTGGATAACTGCACTAGTGGGAACATTTAAGTGTAAAGTTGTTTAATGTTATTATCTAAATCACATATGATTGAGGCTTAAGGTCACCAGTTAATGTGATCCACCTCTCCAAATGATCCAGGTCTGAAAACACCTGAGAAGAAAAGTAAACAGAGGTGCTTGTAGATGACTGACCTGCTGTACTTCAGTGAGGAGAGCGTAGGCACTCTGGATCTGCCTCTTACTCAACTTTCCAAGGGGCATCTTCTGCAGGTCAATCTGAAGACAGAGCAGAGAGAATATAGAAAAAGATGAGATCACAAAAGAAAAAGAATAAAATGAACATGGTTTTGCCTCAGATAAAAAATAACCAGACATTCAATTTATTAAGAACAGCAAAAAAGACATTCTAATGATGTTGAAAGAAACTTTAAATCATGCCTGGCCAGTCTTTTCTTTAAGAGGTCATTTTGCAATACCCCATCATATGTAGTAATGCAAAGTTTACCATTTTAAAAAAAAGTTTTCTTCATCAGGGTTTGATTTGTTCAGACAAGAATAGGGAGACAGTTAAAACCTTCCTGGCTCTGACAGAACATTACCTGATCACCAGATGGACCACTCAATAGTCCACCTTGGAAAGAACCCAAAGAAAGTGTTTGGGCATGGGCAGAACCTTTTCAAAGCAGATCAAACAGGTCACCATCAATCACAGTCATTACGGGCCAAACAAATAATGTAATACATAAGTGCTACTGTCATGGTGTAAAGGACAGAACGCGAGCCAGTTTGTAGAACAACTATGTCAAAACATGTCAGAAAAAAAGCAAGAACATTCTTTCCACAGAGAGTCTGTAGTGTAGTTAGTTGTTATTCATTTAACAAATAATTGCAGTACAGACCTGATAAAACTGCTGCTGAAGCTGTTTGCATCGATGCTAATCTCTATAAAAGCAGTCACTTTCTGCAGTTATCGTATTTGTAGCTCCCACTTCTCCCTGCTCTGAAGGACGTGATTGGGCTGCTTTGGGCCAAGCACAGTCACTGTAGATTGCTGCTTGGCAAAATGGATCTGCCTGATTACAGACATTGAACCAGGCAGATCCAGCTGCACTGCAGGGTTAAAGAGAACTCCAACAACCGACTCCTCTTGCGTAGCAGTGCTATTTGTACTCTTTTAGAAACTTATAGTATCTTACCTCAAACTCCACCATGGCTTTCTTCATGCTCTCCACGTCAAAGATGTTTTTGATCAGCTCCTGGACAGGTTTGGCCAGTTTCGACTTGGTGCCTGCAGTGGCTGTCAGTCTCTTCACGGCCTCCTCATCCTGAAGGAAATGACAGAGATGGGATATGTTGTTTCCTATGTCATGACTCTTTCATTCTCCTTTCTAGTTTCATGGGTGTTTGTGTGTACCTGTCCGTAGTCGATCTCCAGGGGGTAGAATTTATTGGGATATTTGGTGAAGTTGGAGGAGCCCCACTCGTTGCCTGTCTTCTCCTTGTAAACACTCAGGAAGTTATCCACGGCCGAGTTCTTGTCGTGAAACTTGTCCAGCTTGTTGCCTCCGATGGTGGTGCCAACTCTGCCCCAAGACCTGAACACCCAATACCTGCATGGAAATGAAAAGTAAAATGAAAGGTGTGTATCCAAGGTTCCCACAAGATCATTTTTCAGGATTTGTCAAGGATAACTGAGCTGATATACAAACAAAAACCAGGAGTGCTTTCCAAAATTGTTATGCGAGGTATTGATGAAACTGCACTACTTTGCACTGTTAAGAAATCCTTTAAATTGTAATCATATCACTTATTCTTCCCTGAAATGTCATATCAATTAACATTGGGAAGTTCCTGAAGTAGTAGCAAAAAAAACGGGAAAAAAGCCCTATTTGGCAATGCTAATAAATCCATTAAAAAATTCCATGACCTGCATCTAGGTTTAGATCACCACCAAAATCTAACAACTGCCTGCCTTGTGCCATGACTAACACTCCCTAAAAATGTCATCAAAATTCTTCGTCAGATTGTGAATAAATTAACCCCAAAAGTTACAAACGCCAACAAAAACATGACCTCCTTGGCTGAGGTAATGAGACTGAGCTCAATATAAGGTGCCGACAAAAGCACTTTGCACTTGTCTTACTCAAAGTAATCAAAACTGTCATGATAATAAACATTCATGCGAGGCTTAAATCATTCATGAGACTGGTTTTTCAAAGCTGTCACTATTTCAGGGTAGAGCTGCTTTTAGCATGTAGCTTTTTTTTAAATTTTATTTTTATTGAACATTTAAAATCATTTTACAAACATCTGGTGCACAATGATCATGCCACTGCAGTAATGCATATTTCATTTTACATCAGTCATCCTTCCTCAATCTTTCCCTATTGCTGCGTTCACACCACAAGCAAACCAGCTACCAAAATTGCGTCGCCCACTGACGTGTCGTCCCGCGTCCATAAATACCTCATTTTGGTCAGCGTTGTAGCCGGCTGTCGCTCGGTGACGTCACGTCCGCTCGAGTTTCACCGCGATCATATCATAAATCATATAATAGGATGTAAAAGCGGACATTATTCCAGATGTATCCTTTTCATTCACTTATCAACCACAAAACACTGCAGTTGATGCCCTGCAGCAGGATTATCTGTGAGTACCTGTCTAGGGTAACGTCACACGTACACACTGCTGATTCATCAACTTTTTTTTACTTTGACATTGCGCGACAAGCTATGTGGTAGTGTGAAAAGCTGCTTTGCATGGAGAGTGATCGCCGAGGTAGTACAAGTAGCGTGTGGTGTGAACGCATCTTTAGAATAAGAGGTAAATGACTTTACCTTTTTGTATGCTTTAATAGCATTAAGCATGTAGTTTTTTTAAAATAATATTGACTGTTAAATGTTTCCCTATGTGATACTGTCTTTTATATATTTAAGCTTTATTAAAAGACAATTTCATCTGTTTTGAGAAACTCCACTTAGAAATAAATGGAATTTCTTTATTATGTTTAGGCAGCACAGGATTTTCCTGGATATTATTAAGTATTTTGGGGGTGTAAACAGAAATCAGGAATCAATCTGAACACTTTTTAATGCCTTTTTCTAGGCTCTCTCCACAAATATTTAATATCCTGTAGCATCTTCAGTTTTCTAACATGTCATGTGCCAATTATAAGTTGGAACTTATTAACAATGTCTGTGATTAGTGACACCGTATATTTTACTTTCAGGATGGAAAAAGCAAGAGCAGACTAACTGATAAACTGATACAAAGGTGCACACAAAGGGCAAAAATAGCACTAAAGTCAGAAACACAAAAATAATCGTTCAAACTCTCTAAGTTCTTAGGATGCGTACAATTTTGAACATTAATACTCACAGCCGTGACGTCTTTGTGTTATACAAATCAACAGAATGAATGCTGCCAAGAGTAGAGGACTATACAATTAAAGACCAGTAAAAAGGAAGAATGCTGAACTAAACTTTCAACACTTTTAAGACAGGTTTTTTAATCTGATCTTCATAGCTTTGAGTTGATCATCTGGTTTTACTTTTTCTTTTTTAGAATGGGTTGTGTTCTTCAGCCTCATATGGCTTGTAGTAACCTCAGCAATACAAAGAAAAATACATCAAATGATTTTGTGCAGCATTACTAACCGTTTCTGAACATCATCCTCCAGCAGCTGCAGTTTGTAGTATGAGTTTGTTCCTCTGACGATGTCCACAAGACCCAGTGTGGCACTGTACATTTTCCCAGCCTGCTCCAGGACATGAGCGCTGTTCTCCAAACCTACATAAAATCCAGAAAAGGTCATGAGACAAAAATACAAGGAAGAGACTCTCTATTCTGAAAGGCACTGGAGGCTACCTGAATCTGGATCCACAGCAGCTCCACCTTTGACTGTCAGTTTCATTTTCTTAGATTTGCTTTCACCTGTGACATAAAGGATGTAAATCTAAGAGTTTTCAAACGGACTGGAATGAGCAGTCAGTCAGTGCTTGAATCAATACAATGCTCAGAAAACGGTTGAATGAATTTACTATCATCCTTTACCTTGCTCCTCCTTCACCCTGCCTGTGCTCTTTGCAGGAAGCGCTCCAGATTTGGAGGCCACAGATGGAGCCTGAGCCTCCACCTTCACCTCTGCACCCCAGGGTGAGATGGCGTGGAGGGAGACGAGCTCCTGGAGGGCTTTCCCAGACGACTTGATGTCTGTGAGGAAATCCTCAGAGACCACCCGCACTCCGGCGTCTCGTGCCTCCTCCATTTTCTTACTCATTTTCTCCACCTCCTCTGTGGACGTTTAAAAATAATAAAAGAACATTTAACACATTCCAGGGAAGAACAATCGATGTTTCTGGTTTGAATAGAAACTGATGGATTTGACTCACTCTTGGTGCTGAGGCAGAGCGACGCCTTAGTGGCTGTGCCAGTGATCTTTCCTCCCAGCTCCTCTACAGCCGCCTTTAGGTCATCTTTGTTTTTCGACAGCTTACCAATGGTCAACAGTTTCATACCAGTAAGAGGTTTATCTATGGAGCAAAAAGACATTTATCTAGCTGTTACAGACTTTTACATGTTTTACAATGACACGTGTGAGATTATCATCACAAAGCTCTACATGGTTGTGGTTTTATTCCCCGTCTGCTCTGTAAAAATCCTTGTTGAAGTTCTGCTCTGACCTGCAGGTGCTCCCTCAGGAAATCGCTCTGTCAGGGTTTGGGATGCACTCGCCAGGGGCTCAGCTTTGGTTGCAGTCAAGGGCTTTTTAGGCGCCTCCTTGGGGTAAAGTCTGTCCTGACGCTTGAACTTGAACTTTTTCAGGAAAGGAAGTTCATGGAATTCCTGAAATGACAGCAGCAAAGGAGTGTAGACAACAACACACAGCATTTTCCCAACCCTTCACTCGACTGTAGACTACTGATTCCCGAGCTAGGCTCCTCAAGTGCCAGGGATGCTGAAGGGGGGCACAAGGTTCTGTCAGGCTTTGGTATATCAAGTAAAACAATGACAACAAACTCCTGCATACTTTCTTCAATTGTCCTACTTTCTTAAAATGTTTGCATATTTTGTCTAAATTTATTAATGAAACTGTAAAATTGTTGTTAATTTTATACAGTTATGCACAAACTGTGATGGTCCTGGGGGAGTTTTAACCTTCTTTAGATTAGGGGTGAGTATTGGCCAGAGCCTCATGATACAATGCGTATCACAATACTTGGGTTATGATACGATAATGTCACGATATCACAATATTGTGATATATTGCGATATTTCACAGTTCACTAAGAAAAAAACTAGAGATGGTGTATACGTAAATCACACAATATTACCCAAAACTGAAAGTACAAATCATGTCAAAACTATTTGATTGAAAACACATTTTTAATTTTATTGTTTTTGTAATGTCAAATGCAGTGTTTTCCCTTTAACAATGTAATAAAAGCATCCTTGCCTGCAGTGCAGCTCAAACTGTAATAGGACAACAGAGGAATAAAGTGCTTAGAGATACTGACAGCACAACAGTAAGTCAAAAAATGGCATATTTCTCTTCTCACTGTCTGAACTGCATAGACTGCATGAACAAAAATCTGTGCATACATATTTATAAGTTGTATTTTATTTCCAACTCTGATAAAATATGGGTTTTTACTATGACAAAAAAGTTAACACACAGATTTAAAACATCAATATTATATCAGAGGTCAAAATATCACAATACATTGCTGTATCTATATTTTTCACATCTCTACTTTAGATACAAATCAGGAGGGGGCACTCCAAAAAGGACAACTGTTGTAAACCACTTTTGTGTTTTTAATCAGTGTTCCCCTCACAAATGCTTCAAGGTATATTTACAACCACCAAATTATATTCACCATTTCTACTTTTTCTGAAGTTCATAAATAACCACAGGTGCTTGCACCAAAAAAGACTTCAATTATTTATCCGTTCAGTATTCACAATCTGAGTCTCTGGTTAGAAATCTCACACATGCATGTTTCACACATGCAGTTCATCTACTGTAATAAAGGAAAATTGAGCAAGTATTCAGAAAAGTACATGGAATTCATTGAATGTTTAAATACGGAAACATCAACAAATCTGAGAAAGTGACATTTTCTTGAATGTGTTTTGGGGGCCAGATCTAATCTAATCTAATAATAATAATCATAACAATATTTGTTTAATATTTGGATTTTTAAAATTTGTACCTGCCATTTCTTGGCCTTTAAAAATGAGATTAGCACCTACCACCCATCACTGAGTACATGTGATAATTTTGATATCTTCATTCTTGACCAGTTTACCACTGAAAAGGTTTGACTCAAATATACTTGCTTTGGTTTTGGCTAAAATGGGTGACTCGTGTATTTCTCTAAAAAGGAACATGGCATCATTCTTGAGTAAATGTTTCAAGCACAGTTGTTTTGGGTGGTTGAATTTGCAGTTAGAGGCGCTGAATGGCAGAAAGCTGTCCCGAAAACCACAATAAATCATGCGCCACACATTTTCTGAACTGAATTATACTTAGGGGGCAGATGTAAAGCTTTAGGGCTGTCTGTTGATGATCACTGATCTGAATAAAACTTGCTGCTAATGGAAGCCGTCGAATGAGACAAGATGAAAAAAACAAACACACAGGATATGAAGTCTGGCAAAAAGATCTAACCTGGCACCTCAGCCTCATCATTATTCTGTGGGAAAACACTGACAGTATTGATGTGTTTGGTTTCTTGAAATGGCAGCTTGTAGACAATACACACTACAAAGTTATGGTTTCATGAACACCTTCAATTATTTTACTTGTTTTGCAACAGAAGAGAACTCTGGTATAGAGTTTTCTGGCCCATACTGTCACTGCAGTGCATCAAATCCAACTGAAAAGTCAAAGTTACACTGGATGATATCTTCACATCCCTTTTAGACAAACATCAATTTCAAAATAAGAAAAACATGACCTGATGTTGAGGAAATCAGTCAAATATGTTTGTACTGACAAGCAAGTAGCAAGGACCTCAAATCTTACTACATAAGATAAGGTTGTCAAACAACGATATGCTGAGAGTAAACTGTAATGTTTTATACATCTATTACTTACTTTATTAAATTTTAGCCAACAATTGAAATCACTTAAAAAAGGGCTGCTGCTTCTAAAGTTTTAATCATTTTATTCTGGCTTTTATATAGTGTATTACTAATATGAATGTTTGCTCTATACTTATTTTTTGATCTTCTTTAACTCTGTTTTATAAATGTATTTTGTTTATTTACTGTTTAACTAGCCTAAAGTTTGCCACTTTTTATTGTTTCTTTTTGTCACCATTGTTTTAAGTTTTTATATTTTCTTCACATTATCATTATCATTGCATGCACTGTCAATACCGTCGTTACTCTGTTGCACTGTCACTATACTGTAATTACTGTATATAACCCCTGTTACCTTTCACACTGTCACTTTAATATCATTGTCACTTTTTCTTCACTGCACCGCACTGCATGGCTCAGTTATCCTGAATTACACTTATTGGACGTTGTGAATACCTCATACTGTTTGCTGCTACTGGATGGTTTATTGTTTCTCCATTTTGTTTTGTTTATTATATGTCACCCTTGGTTTGCCCTAAACTATGTGTAATTCTTGAACCCAATGCATGCTACTACCCTTGTACTTGCCCTTTACTGCTGCAATACCTGAATTTCCCCTCTGGGGATCAATAAAGGATTATCTTATCTTATTATTTTATTGACATTTTTTCTTAATTTCCTATGTTGATTTTTTGTTCACTAACGTGAAAGAAGAAACCTAGATCATTTTCTAGGACATTTCACTTTTTTCCTCATTTTCCATACATTTTCATGACTGTAAAAATTGTTAATAATTTTCCAGGTTTTCCAGGACATGTGGGAACCCTGTTCATGTTCAACAACATAATTAAAAAATAAATTCTCCTGTTATCACGGTGTGCTTGTTACTGCTGTAACATCTACTCAAACTGATCAACATACTTCCATGTGAATTCATAACAATGACTTCCTCTCAGACGGAAGCTTTGCATCGATATCTAAACCACATACAGAACAAAAGAAGGCCTCAAACAGTGGGACCTACCTTTGGGATGACCCAGTCCCGGCGTAATGGCGTTAGTGTTTTGAAAACACACTTCGTCCATGCTGAGATGTCGCCTGTGCAGTAATAAGCATCCCCCTTGAACACCAGCTGGCCCTTGCACTCCTTACAGGCCTCGAGAGCACCGAAAGCCATGCCGTCTGCCACGCTGTCCACCACCTGTGAGTTTAACCACAAACACATGCTGCATCAGGGAACGCTTACAGACATTTCATCTTTAGTTACCCCACAAATGAAAGTCTTCATTTATGTTTTACATCTGCATCATATTTAAGATGAACATTTGGAAAGGGTTCATTTTCACGTTGCTGAAGCTGCACCTGTATGTTTTTGCTTTTTTAAAAAAAAGATTCAGCAATGCAAGATATTTTTAAGGTCAAAACACCTTTTGATTTTAAAACTATGAACCTTAATTATATCTCCCCTGACATAAAAGGTATTGATAACTATTTAATGGCTGTTTTGTTTACAGTAAGAAGGCTCTTACTAAAAGATGGATGACACCTGTTGAACCCTCAATTAATAACTGGATCGATGTGCTAACAGAAATGTATAAGATGGAAAAGATAACTTTTTTATTAATTTAAAACTTGACAAATTCAAATCGCATTGGCCAGAGTGGGTACAATATGTTAAGCCTTTGAGATCTGACATTATGAATTTTGCACAGTGAGGGAGCATTGGATTTAGCAATTTATGATCATGTTCAGTCTCTCTTTTTTTCTTTAATCCAAGATTGTTGTCTTTTGAAAACTGTGAGATGAAATCTGCCATTTTTGTCTGTTTGGTTCATATCTTTTTTTTATTTTACTCTATCGTTATTTTTATTATTCTAATCTGTATCACCATCTCTCTAGATGTACATAGTTTCTTTTTCCTGACTCTTTCGGGAAAAAAAAATGTCCAGAAGAATGTATGCTACAAAAATCTTTAATTTGTATTAAGGTTAATAAAGAACTGTTGGAATGCCTGATTATACACTTTTTTGTGATTATGTACCTTTCTGTTTTTCTTACTTGTAAATGTAAGCTCTTTACAAATGGACAAAAAAAGGAAAATAAATAATAAAACATAATTTGCATGACCTGTATTTTTTCTTACTTTTCAAACCTCAGAGGGCTCTTTTTAAAATATCAGCCTGACATGCTATAAAAGGCTTGATATCAAACCACAAACATAAGAGAGCAAGAACCACAACTGTGATTTACTCCGTAATCACTTAATCAGCCTGAATGAAAAAAGACAAATGACCCTTTCCCAAACATGATTATAATTATTCTGAATCCATTTCTTCTTTTTAAGTAAATTATATAAAAACATCTTTATTTTCAGCTTTGTAATGAATCAATGTGATCAATTTGTACAGAAAAATGTTTACGTGTATATTTCACCCACTAGCAGTTGGTGAACTCATACCATCCTACAGCAGGTGGTTTCATTTATTGCTGTAAACCGTAACCTACACAACCAAAACTTCCAAAATATCTCTGTAATAAATAACTCTGATCAGGCCATATTTAAGACCGTGAATTAATTATGGCTTTGTTGAAATGGAGACAAATGTCAGTGTGTGAGACTGTTTGGTGCAACAAAACACTGTTGTTTGAATGTCACTGATTAATGTTGTGATATTGTTTTTACTCCTACTTTTTCATAAATTATTTTATTAAGACAGATGCAGAAAGATGGAGAGACGGGCAGAAACAAAGGGACTAAAATGAGAATTCAACAGGAGGAATAATCCCTTAAGATGTGACATCTCATTTTCAAGAGGGACCTCTTGTCTAAAGGTGCGTACACACCGGACGCTACTTGTACTACCTCGGCGACCACTCTCTATGCAAAGTCAATGTACAGCCGCGATGGGGCGGGGCTAACCCTCCTGCGATGTGACAGCTGCTTTTCACACTACCACATAGCTTGTCGCGCGATGTCAAAGTAAAAAAAAAGTTGATCAATCAGCAGGTATGTGCCATAGATGTGTTATAGGAAGTTCTTATAATACATCCATGGTATGTGCACGTGTGATGGTACCCTAGACAGACAGTTATTCATTCGTACTACAGAGGAACAATTTATGTCCGTGTGGGAAACATAAGTCAGTGAGTTCCACCTAGATGGACCACAGAAAACTCACAGATAATGCTGCTGCAGGGCATCAGCTGCATTGTTTTGTGTTTGATAAGTGAGTGAAAAGGATACAGCTGGAATAATGTCCGCTTATACATCCAATTATATGATATATGACATGATCGCGGTGAAACTCGAGCGGACGTGACTTCACCGAGCGACAGCCGACAGCAACGGTGACCAAAATGAGGTATTTATGGATGCGCGACGCTACGTCAGTGGGCGACGCGATTTTGGTAGCTGGGTCCCTTGCGGTGTGAACGCAGCATAATGGTTGTGAAGGTAGTTATTATGGAGGTGTAATCAACAAAAACAACCACGGATAAACACATTTTTCTATAAACAACATTTAACAGAAATAATTATGACATGGAGAGAACTGACGTAGGTAGTCATAGCCGCAGTAATATACGTGTGATATCTGCAGTAGCTAACATGAGTTATAACTGACTGATTACTCTGGAGTTAATATTATGAACTGTAATGATAATGAAATGGGGTTGCCGTATTTAAAGCTATGTAGGTCCACAGCAGCAGGCCGTTCACCCAAATTTATGGAGTGTGAACCCCAGCAAAGCCATCTTACATTTGACTCTCCAGAGGGAACCTCCTGAGTGTTTGCGATCAGCAGCTCCTTCATATCGTTGATGGAACAATACTTCTTCAGTTTGTCTTTTATTCCCCAAATCAGCTGGCTCTGATTCTGTAGATGAATAAAAGCAGGACAGCTCGTTATTAAGACTTTTCCCCAAACAAAGTGTGACATTTATGACATCAAAAAAGTACAGACCTTCAACTGCTCCTCTAACTGTTTGTTTGCATCATCCTCTTCCTTCTTCTGTTTCTTTGACACACCGTCCATCTCATCGCCTTTACGCTTCCTGAGGGAGGAAGCACAAAAAGTTTACTTCAAACTCTGCTGTATTTTTAATGAGATAAAAACTGTGCTGTAAAAAAGAACAAATCCCAAACTGTTGTTCCAAATGAAGCACAGTGGGATGCCTAACAAGATTCAGTGTGACTTTAATTCATTAAGGGAATTCATTTGGGCATCATAAGTTAATGAACACACACAAACACGTGTAGATACATGTCCGGTCAGTCCCAGGGCTCGCCGCTGATATCACTTATCTAACTTTGCCTCGACAGGAGGCGTTATTGAACCTCTGAATGAGCTCAGACGTACACTTATAATGAGCCATCAGTGTCTGTGTGATCCCTCTGGGTGCAAAAACAAGAACCAGCATCCCCAATCAGACAGCAAATGACATCAGCACAGAGGAAGAAAGTGATAGAAACCCAAGTCCCACAATTTTCCCTGAGATAGAGTACTTGAGATGCATGGACAGGCAACACAATCAAGGAGCTCATTATTTCTAGAAAGGAAACCAGTTGCTGCACACATTGACAGGTAAATATTCTTATTTCTTGCACTTCATTATATTAAAAGCAATTATGGAAACTGTTTTGTATTGTCTAACAGATTGTTCCATTACTAAGACATCTAAAAGAACAGCACCACCAAACAGATAAGAGACAGGACCGTCTTTGAACACTCCCACAGCATCAGCGCTACGCAAACTACACTGACCGTCTTTGTCAACATTTTAAACAGCGAAAAACACAACAGGTGATGCTTGAGCAGTTTAAGGACATCGGTGCTTTCGGCTAGGAAGCACTAATTCGAGGCAGAAGCTTTTACTTTGTCCACAGGGTTGCCTGCGAAAACACAAACCAAAAGCTGACCAACAACTTTCAGAGCAAATTTTCAAACAAAAACAAGCGCTCCCATCCTTCTCTTCTCTTCTCTTCTCCCTCCACACTCAGGCAACGGAAAAGTATCAGTTCAAAAGCCATGATCATCCATTGATTGATTTAGTGGTTACCTGTTTATAAATGCCAAAGAAAATCTGTTATTCAGAAAAGATGGTTGGCTCACACTGATTATATCTCGTAATATCTCTTAAACTTTGCGCCAAAATGTAATGAATCAAGAGCTTTTTACTCTGCTTAACAAACAGTAATCAGCTCAGATGTGGTATCTTTTTCTCTATAACACAACAAATGTGTGCTTTTTTGTAATGGTGAGATTGTTGTTTTTCTAAGACGTAACAAGCCAGGGTAGTAAATGCTAATCTAAACACATGAGCCACAAGTCTTCCAAAAAGATGCATCAATGCATATTGATGAAACTTCGAGTTCTTATAGTGTATGCAACATTTTCAAAACCCCTCACAACTAAAATAGAAGACTTTTTGAGGTTTTATATTTCAAAAATCAAACATAAAAGTAAATAAAAATAACTAGGATTTCATAGATGAAGACATAGGTTGTGCTACCCATAAAAAAATAGTTAAAAAAAGAGTAAAAATGCTGCAGACACGGGGATTATCCTGCGTTGCATAACCATGAAAGCCAGACAAAACACATTTTATCTGCTGACACAGAGTTTTGAGGAACTTTGACACTCGTGCTCTCAGAAGCATCAGCATCAGGGTGGTGTCAGTACTTAAGTGTGTTACTCCAGTGAATAGAGGAGCATAAAGTTATTTTCTGTACAATTTTTATTTGCTAAGTTTCTTACTACTGCAAATTTTTGTGAAACCTTTAATCTATTTGCTGATTCTACACGTTCTCCGCACATGAAGACATTTTAGTGTTAACAGTCCTTTTTTAAATTCAGTGTTTCCACTTAGATTTTCATTGGTACACATGAAAAAAAGAGCCAGACTCTCCAGGACTTTGCAGGAAATTTCTGTGACTGTTGGGGAACGAACTGCCTGATTTTACAGAAAGTTCTCCAAAAAGCTGCCACAAAAGTTGTGATATTCTGAGACTTTACTCAATGACAGTACAAGAGCTCTTGAATTTGCAAATTTCCTGAAAAAGCATCTGGAACCTTAGTTATTCTTCCTTAGTTATTCTTTCCAAGAAGTGATTTATTTAATTGTTGCTTCCACCAAAGATCTGCTTTTTACCTCCGCCAAGGAGGTTATGTTTTCGGGAGAGTTTGTTTGCCTGTCTGTCTGTCTGTCTGTGAACAAAATAACTCAAAAAGTAATGGACGGACTTTGATGAAATTTTCAAGAAATGTTCAGTATGGAAAAAGGAATAACTGATTTGATTTTGGTGTTGATCCAGATCAGCGTCTGGCCAACAAAAAGTATAAAAAAAAAAAAAAAAAAAAAAATGTGATTTCTGTGAATAACTACTGAACTAAAATAGATATCATTATGAATCCAGTTGCGAATGGTATGTTTTCATTGTCAAGGAATCTAAATATTTACATGAAATAAAGGTAGGACTAATATTCATGGTCAAAATCACAATATGGCTAAGGACTGTGGCGCTGGCGGAGGTCTGCGCTCTCCGAGTGCTTTTCTAGTTTCCCAATAGTTTTCTGTTAGCTGATCTGGTCCTTCTGGGGGTGGAGGAGGATCATTGTACTGAAAACTTAGGGATGAAAAGTCCTTTTTTGAGGAATAGGCAAAAATCTGATGGAAATGACATCTTCGCAATGCCATTATCAAACAAAAACAACACAAAAGCTAAATGGAGATGAGAATAAGTCACAGGTTGAGGCAATTACTGAAGTTTCTTCAATTTTTAATCCACAAACTGCCTTACAGCAGAGTTATGTGAGAAGGAAGCTTGTCATGAAATGAAGACTAACATTCCAGCATTACCACATTAAACAGTGAGATAATGAATGCTTTAAGAAATCGATGACATCCATCCATGGAGGGATGTATTTGAGTTTTACTGTGCGTGCCACTGTGAACAGAAAAAGGAACAGGGGAGCATATTAAAAGATCTCATATCATGGTGAGGGTTAGGGGGCAGAGGGTTATTAAAAAAGCTAATGAAGGACTCCAAAGATGGTGGCAAAAATGAGCTTTGTGTGTTCAGATAAATGCTGGAGAGAATGTAACGACCATGTAGGGACTCAAACTCACACATTTAGGACTTCTGAAAAATTGAGAATATTTTGGATAGATATTTTTGAAGCTCTTCGTAACATACTTCATCAAACTTTGCAACTGATCCAAAAGTAGCTATACTTGGCCTAACACCTATAGGTATTGAGAGGAAAAACAAAAAGCATCTACTACGAATACTAACAGCTGCAAATCAAATGTATTCAAATTAATGGTTAATTCTGATTCCCCATTCTACAACATGTGGGTCGAGAAGGTTCAGAAAATCCATGACATGACAAATAACGTCTGCTTTGAGATTACAAAGAGAAATCTTTGTTGTAAGATGGAAATTTGTTTAACCCATACTAAAGCGATGAACAGGTATAAGCACAGTCTATTCGTAAATAGATTTTTTAAATTGATTTTTCATAGTGTAGACTCTTGAAGTTGTTTATATTGTATACATTGTATACCACAATGTATTTTTTCCTTTGTTCTCAGTTTTCTTAAAAAAGGGGGAAAAAATAACAAAAATGGAAAAAATCACATTATTGTATATTCTTTTATGAAAAAAAAAGAAGTTAAAAAAATTAGTGAATGAAAGTACAGTTGTGTGTTTCAGAAGTGTTAAAGTGACCACTGTAACTATAAAGTGTTGCAAAGAAACACCAAACTTTGACTTAACTCTAGTAATGTTCATCCGACTATAGCATATGTTATAACAGCATCAGCTACGAGTGATTTTGTCTTTCAATGATATTCAAAATGTTGTAGGGATGTAACGGTAGGAAAACTTTGCATCTCAATTATTGAGACTGACATTATCACAGAAATCATTATTATCGCCGTATTGTTGCAGTTGCTCAACATGTTGGAAAAATACTTTTACACACACTTGAAATTATTTAACCCCTTTAATATTATAATTATGAAAGGTGTTGTTGTCTTTTTTGCCAACAAATATGTCCAGAAATGTCCTTGGAGTAAATGTTTTCACCCTCTTTCATTAGAAATAAAAGTAAACAGTTCTGGTAAGTATTTGTCATTATTATGTAATAAATGCTTAAACAGTGTGTAATTACAAGTGAAGAAAAAAAACAGACTTGAACTTTAAACAGTATTCTTTTCATAAACAATTGTAAAGGAACAAGTTCAAAGTTTTGAGATGACCAAAAGGGATCTTAACCAGTTTCACATAAACTGACACATTTTGTTGACCGACAGCATCAGTGTCCATGTTACAGCTCGTCATGTTAGACCATGTCCAGATGTTTTTTTTGCTGTTTGTTTGTTTTGTTTGTTTGTTTTGTTTTAAGCAGTTAGCCCCATTGCATGACTCATCTCTGGTCTCCTCGCTCCCTGGCAGATCTCCTCAACATTTCCTTCTCCAAAATTCCCAAATTATGATTGATTAAATTCATAAAGCATGAACTATGATGGAAAAAGACGATCCATTACGGATCATGGTGAATAAACGGCAAAAGAACGGCAAGAACACACTCCAGAATGTTACCAATGCTAATATTTACAAGATTTATACATTATTTAGATGGAAAATACTGCTAAAATGCCAATAATTCACTCCGGTATGACTCACTGAATCTCCTCTCTCTCTCCAGCTCAGTCAGCTCACTCACTCGAGGAGTTACAGCAGTTTCAATCATGCGCGTCTTTTTCCTTTCACTTCAGCTTTGTGTTTAAGACAGGGTGATGGTCTTTAGTCAGCTTCCCCTCATCATACTTGTAAAATCTAATATTCAACAAGACTTCATTTCAAGAGAAAAATACCTGCTGTTGTGTCTGTGCGGGCCGCTACAACTTTCGCTCTCAGACTCAGGGGCCAAACACTGCCAAATGTTCATGCGCACCTCCATCTGTGAGGGACTGCAGCTGCTTTACAGAGGAGCAGACACAAAGCTCTGGCTTTTCCAGGTAATGTGCAGCATCACTGTGAGTTACTGACACAGTGTGGTGATCAAACTCAGTTTACCGGCAATTAAAACAGGAAACGGTAATACGAACTGGGGAAATATTTACAGCAGTTTTACCATTTCACTGGTAACTGTTACATCCCTAAAATGTTGTTTCTAAAGGTTTTCATAACACCTCTAAATTCCAGCTTCTCTCTAATTTCAGGTCAGTGATGGAGGACACCACTTCACCGTATCTCCTTAACACTCTTCATCAAACTACAAACTCCACCCATCCATCTTTGTCTTTCCAGAACTCCTCTTTCTCACCCGTCTCTCCACCTACAGACTCTGGCATTTCCCCAAACACTGCCTACATGGCGGCAGAGCTCGTCATTGCCTTCCTCTCCACCACTGGAAACCTTCTAGTCTGTACTGCTGTGGGTCTCAACCGTAAGCTCCGCACGGTTACTAACTATTTCCTCGTCTCCCTTGCTGTGGCTGACATCTGTGTCGGCACCATCGCCATCCCCTGTGCCATCCTGACCGATGTAGGTTTACCCCGCCACAACTTGTACCTGTGCCTGCTCATGTTGAGCGTTCTGATCATGTTTACACAGAGCTCTATCTTCAGCCTGCTCGCAGTGGCGGTCGAGCGGTACGTTGCCATCTTCATGCCTTTTCGCTACAAAGCCCTGATGACACGTCGCAACGCCATGCTGGTGGTCCTTGCAACATGGCTGCTGGCAATCCTCATCGGGCTCGTTCCTCTGATGGGCTGGCACAAGGCACCGCCCGATTTAGAGTTCTGCTTCTTTGTCTTGGTGGTGGACATGACCTATATGGTTTATTTTAGCTTCTTTGCTTGTTTGCTGACACCGCTGGTGATCATGTTTCTCATCTACGCGCAGATTTTTGTTGCGGTGAAGCGGCAGGCGAGGCGGATAGCAACAGAGCAGAGCGGCAGAGCAGAGGGCCAGAAAAGGATCCGCAGAGAGGTGAAAACAGCCACTTCTCTCTTCCTGGTGCTCTTCCTTTTCACTGTGTGCTGGATCCCGCTTCATGTCATCAACTGCTTCCTGCTGCTCTGCCCGAGCTGCCCTGTGCCGTACGAGCTGCTGCTCACTGCCATCATCCTGTCGCACGCCAACTCTGCCGTCAACCCCTTTATGTATGCATACACCATGACAGCTTTTAGGGACACCTTCAAAGCTATATTCCTGTGCGGCAGGAAGGTGGGAAACAGAGCAGCGGACAATAACGAAGGCTGAAAGAGTTAATGCTCGGATCAAAGAGGGCACGAGGGTCTGAGAAGCTCACAACATGACCAGGACACGTTATTACCGCTGAATTAAGTAGTAAAAATAAGAAATCCTATTTGCATCATCTCACCCTTCACTTTTGACAGCAGGGAGCCTTTTCTTCAGCTCCTCTTTGTCTTCAGCTCGCAGTGCGTTGAAGCCCTTCAGCTGAGCGGCGCTGTATTCAGGTCTGAAGGCCAGTTCTTCCCTACGGCCCACAAAACACGCCGTGTGGTACCAGCGGTCTATCAGACCCAGCTGAGGCTTCTCAGGGTCGATCGTTTTCTGTGACACGCGGATCTGATCCTGAAGGAGGTGCCAGAGGATCAAACAGTCAGTGACAGTCACATAAATATTAGAATAAGAGTGATTTATTATTAACTATATGTCAAAGAATTTACTTAACGCTGCATACCTTTTCTATTTTCTGCTCACAACCTTTGCATGTGCTGCGGTTTGACTTTGCATATTCAACCGCAAAGTTATTTAGCGTCTTCTCTCCTTTAGCTCCACCCTTAGCGCTCCCTTTTCCTACAAGGCAAAAAAAACTATTTATTACAAATGCTGCAAGGGGATGTTTGACCTCAGGCAAAGAATTAACAAAACAATGAGTGATAGACATAACAAAACACTGAAAATACACATTTCTCTGGTGTCTACCGCGTAGACTGTATTGGAGGTCCCACAGAGAGAAAAGGGGCATTTTTTGTCATTAGGAACAATAAGTCCTTTTTTGTGTAGCTGAGCCATTTTAGGTTAGTTTAAGAAAATATGACGACAATTACACGTGTTTTTTAAACAATATTCCCTGGTAAATTTGAACCATACTCACTGAACACAGCCAGAATGGCTCGATAATTAAAAAAAAAAACTGAATGGCACAAAATGTCCCGAGGATCTCTTACGGTGCGTTCCCACTAAAAGCGTTGCGAATTCGCGCGCTGGTATTACCTACAAAGTCAATTTAAAGACGCACATTGACGCTGCATCAGGGCGAGCATAGAGCGGCGTCAAGCATTCAAGCACTGAGCAGCGAACGTTTCCAGCGAAAAAAACGCTCACCGCTTGACGCTTGAGTTGAAATACTTGAACTTTTCGAGCGAGCGTGTTGACGCGCCGGGACAGCCTATCAGCGCGGAGATCGTCACTGACGCAGGGAATTCTGGGGGTCGTAGTCTTGCTAATTTGACAAACTGCTAAACTCACTGGAGACAGATGGAAAGGCGCTCCGCAGCCGCTTTCGGTGGGAACACGCCTTAAGGGTTAATATATCCCCAAATGACTTTGTGTATAGTGTCTGCAAAATTGAAGTTTTGGGGTTTTTTTTGTTTTTTTTAAGTTATTTTTTCGGGCTTTTATGGCCTTTATTCAATAGGACAGCTGGAGAATGACAGGAAAGCAGGTGAAGAGAGGGGGGATGACATGCAGCAAAGGGCTGTGGCCGGAATTCGAACCTACTGCCGCTGCTGGGGGTTAGCAGTCCCCGTAAATGGGGCGGACGCTCTACCAACTGAGCTAATGTCCGCCCCGAAGTTTTGGTTTTAAGAAATATTTATGACCTTCTGAATAAAAGACTTACATCACTCGGCTTGGACAAATTGACAGACATAAACACTGACAAAATGGCACTAACCTTTGCCAAACTGGTTTATTTTTATAGGTTTATCTGTCTCTCGGGTATATAGAATAAAATGTTAAGGTGGGATATAATTCATTTTTTTAAAAAGACATATTACACCTGAGATTCCATAATGTCTGATTCCAATAGGTGGTGCATTGTTCATCAATGTTTTAACAGTCTTATCTGAACTTGTTTGTCTTTCCACTGTTAAAGAAATTTAATAACTACTTCATATTTGCTGACTTTATCTGTCCAGTCGTCAGTCACAGTAGATGTTTGCTTATTTATTGAAAAGTCCCTCATAACATCGATTTAATTGTAACATGCTGTTTGTACGCTCAATTTAGGATCCCTGAATAGCATAAAGGAAATTAAATGGCGTGTTTTTACTGCATTAAATGATCGTCTGACATCAAGGTTAAATTCAAACCATCTGGTGCTCACCTCCTGTTGCTCCTCCAGTCTCGATGGCCTTTTTGACCTTCTCCTGGTCCTCCCAGCGGAGGTCAGAGAAGCCGGCGATGTCTGCTGTGGACTGAGCCGCAGCCCGCAGCCAGAAGCAGGAGAAGTGGTGCCAGTGGGGGACCTTTCCGTCAAACATGGGAGACTAAGGGTGACAAAAAAAGAAAAAGATTAAAATATATGGTATCTCTACAGAGAGTATACATACAATCTGAGGTCAAACTTCATCAAGTCTGACTTTGTGTAAACTTCTCTTTCTTTCAGTGTAACTGGGATTATTGGGCAGGAACAAAACACGGGGAAATTTATAAAATCTGACCATATGTTTCTTTAACTTTAGAAAACAAGCATTTAATAAACAAATGAGTTTAAATTTCACTTTCATAACATAGTGATCTGTATCACGCTCAAGAGAGAATATACAACAAAATGAGCTAAAAGAAACAGCAGATTTTGCATTCAATACTTTAAGATAATTTTTAAAGACCAATATATTTTTGAAGAAACTCTGTTACATGGAGACACCAGGGGGTTTCAAGCCATTAGATGTTTTTGTTAATCACAGCATTTGTACTTCTGTTTGCTATGTTTTCTCAGTCAATACAACCCTTCATATTAAAAAAATGTAACAGTTTGTTTCACATGTTGAGCTTTGAGAATGTAAGTCACTTTTGACCTTTTAAACAAGTGGAATAATAACTCACTTCTTTGTTGTCCATTTAATATCTGGGTGAAAAGTTGAAAATCATGGGTGAATCCTTAGAGCAGGGTCAAATGTTAGCCAGGCTCATATGGCTAATCTAAAAGCTATTTTTCCCCTACATCTGGCCTAATTATTGATGTTAATTATTGAGTATGTCCCTATATTGTATGAGCAATCATCTCACCCAAATTGTCCCACTATTGCTCTAAAAATAATGAATTATTTTCTTTTTTTTTAATTATTGAAGAAGTCAATGATTGGCAGCAACACTATTTTTTAAAGCATTATTACTTCTTTTCAGTGTTAATGCTCATAATCATACAACTATACACAAAAATAGGCTTTTTGTATGGTATTTATAAAAAAATATTACACATCAATACTATTTCCAATTTTTAGGCCTTGTTTTAAACAGACATCAATTCTAATCACACACATCACATATTCGGCAGTTTCAAAACATTAAATTTGATTCCTTTAGGTGCCAGGTTTCGTCATGGTTACACCACTCCCTTAGATTATAAAAATTAAAAGGAGAATTTTCAGTATACCTCATGTAAAGTGTTTTAGTGTTGAATTATGTCAGTGATTGTCAGTAGCACTGATTTTTTTTTGTGAGTTGTTCAATACTCACACTCATACAAAAGGATCAATCCCAAGGTCAAAGCCCAGAATTTCCCAGATGTATTAAAATGCACGACTGAAGCTGTAAAGAAGAATCTATCAAAAACTGCAGATTGGCTGGGTTTCAATGGGACGTTTTTGCACATAAGAGTCTGAGTGCAACACTTTTTGTACACATGAGCCGAGCTAGAAATAACAAGATCAAATTAAATATACTTACTTCAACAATTTTATGCCATGTGCATGAACAGAAATTTAGCTCGAAAATGAAGCATAAAAATCACGCAAATGCAAACAACAGCCCACAGGTTTAAGACCGAGGCACATGGAGCAGATGGAGCAGATGTGAAGTCTTTGGCCTCACTAAGGCCTTGGCCGGGTTTTTGAGGTCCAGCAGGACTTGGCACTGGGATGGGCGTGACTCGACTGATCCTTACTGAAGCCAGTACATCAGATCTGAGACTTAACTGTTTCATTTATGTTACAATGCAAAGCTATAAATGCAATGAAGTGGTAGTAAATGGGGTCATGGTCTTTTAAACAGTGTGGATGAGCTACAGAGCTTCCATGGGGACTTGTTCTGATAAAGTGAAGAAGCTCTGGATGCCATGTGAAAAAGAAATCTGACTTCAGGAGGCTTCTGCTTCATTCATTCAATGTGGGGCAGCACAGCACACTTCTCTTCAGGATGATAGCTTAATGCAGTCATTTACAGCTTGTTTCCAATCATGTGCAATCATACGATTGTTGATACATCTGCAGATATAACATAAACATCATATGATTCAGCAGAGCTAACAAACTTGAGTATAACAGGGTGCAAAATAGAGAGTAAACGGGTCTTTGTGTTGCAGACAATGCCAGCCATTTAAATGCTAACGAGGGCCTGTCCCAAAACAACCGAAACCACATAAAAAGCATCATAATGCTACAAAAACTGACAGAAATGACCCCATCTGCTGAGGCTCTAAGGCCTCTACTTTCTGTGGCGCAGAGAACAGTGAGGTATTAACGTGGTTAGCTGCAGGTTCGAGCAGACGCCGCCGTGTTACCTGCACCATGATGGCCATCCTCAGAGAGTCCTTCTCGATGTTGTCTTTACATTTCTTACACGAAGCTCGGCCGCTTTTCGCATATTCCGCTTTGTAAAGCTTCTCATCTTGAGAGTCCGCCATGCTGTGTCGAATACTCGTGAGGAAAAAGTCGAAATGACCGTCTGGGCTAACTTTATGATCGAGGAGGGGCGACAACAACCAGTGAACACAAGCACAGAGAGAGCCAAGACCCGCGTGCCTGCACCGCCACAAAGAGAGGCTGAAGAAAGTAAGACCTCTCACTCTGGCACGAATTCCTGGCACCTATACCGCCAAGTTATTACTTACGCAAAAGAGTTGATGATTTTGTTTCTTTGTTTCCTGTTTGTTGATTCTTTGTTAGAAATATTAAAGCAAAAAAAAAAAAAAAACTATTGGACGGATTTTCCTGGAATTGGGATGTTTGGAATGGCCCAGTTTAGAAATTACATGATCCAGAAAACCGCCATTAACGAACGATCGTGTTTTGCTGTGGCAACTGTTGATATCAACATTATTATCGGTGCTAGTTTGGGCTGTTCACGGTAAATGAATCATATTGTGATGGTAACTTTATCGTGGAAATATTGCCAGATGCAGTATGTGAGCTACTCTGGCAGAGGATAGCGCTTTCTGTATGCTAATACCCACCGAGCATTCACGGGTCTATATCTAATGGGCGATTCCGCCAAAAGAGTGAAATTTCTCTCCCCAGCGTATTGTTGTATATGTATTAACACAGGTAGTAATATATTTCAAATTATATTTTCTTGTTATACTCACCATACACATTAATATTTGTAGAAATTACATATATAGGCTATTTTTAAAAAATATTTTAAAATGGCATCCAAAACTTACTATAGCTACATAGCATCTTGCCTGTCCCCACAGCCAAACTTTACTACAATTCATTATGAACAAAATCCCCCCAAAGCTAATTTTCTTTTGCATTTAAGTGTGACTCCATATTCTATCTACACTTAAAACAAAAGTTTTACAAAAAAGTCATTATATTTTGGTTAAAATTCACATTTTAGTACTGTCCCCAGTTGCTGTTACCCAAACACATTCCCCTCTTTAAAGTTTTGGAACATGCCACCAGTGACATGTTCTGCAGGAATTGACAGCATTTGGGTCTTCTACAAGTGGGAAGACCAAAAGTAAGTTATCTCTTTTATTTTTCCTTAAATTTAATGATATATTAGCTGTTTTAGGGATGGTAAATCTAAAAACTCAGTCCTGTTACCTAAGTTATCTCTAAAAAAACAACAACAAAACAACAAAACTGCCCATGACTTGCAGAAGATCTAAATGATGTCACCTCCTGCAGAACATGTCACTGGTGGCATGTTCCAAAACTTTAAAGAGGGGAATGTGTTTGGGTAACAGCAACTGGGGACAGCACTAAAATGTGAATTTTAACCAAAATATGATGACTTTTTTTGTAAAACTTTTGTTTTAAAAGTGTAGATAGAATATGGAGTCACACTTAAACGCAAAAGAAAATTTGCTTTGGAAGGATTTTCTTCATAATGAGTAAAGTGTAGCATTTGGCTGGGGACAGGCAAGAAATGCTATGTATAAGTGTTTTGGATGCCATTTAAAATATTAAAAAAATATATATGTAATTTCGACAAAGATGAAAGTGTATGGTGTTTAGTATGATAAAAAATATAATTTGTTCTATATTATTAATTGTGTTTATAAATTTAATATACAATAATATGCTGGGGACAGAAATTTCACTCTTTTGGCGGAATCGCCCATGTAGAGACAGAAGACCGTTCATACACTTACTAACACAGAGGGGCAATTTAAACTAACAAGCATGTTAATAGGTCTATGGGAGGAAGCCAGAGTGTCCCGGGAGTACTCATGCATGCACAGGGAGGACATGCAAAGTCCACACAGTGAGGCTCTGATCACCATGTACAACAAGCAACTGTCTTGCATTCATTAGTTTTAAATTATTGTTCTCCTTTGTTTGTTAACTCTTTCTTAATGTGATGTGTTTTTTCTGCATTCAGTGAAATAGTTTTGCTGTTGATCCTCGAGTCACCATGGTCCTTACCATCCATGTCCTCAAAGTACAACAGTGCTTCAATAAAGATGCACCTTGAGATTTTCTCTGTTGTCATTGTTCGGGTTCTTTCACTAGAAGGTACATGACACTTCATGTTTTGGACGTTCAATGTTGGATAGACGTCTTTTCCTGGAATTTTTGGACATTTCATTTAAAAACATTGAAACTTCATGATTTGGACATTTAAATGGAAAGGCCAAATTCTTCTACTTAATGTTTTGGATGTTTAAGGTCTGATTGATGTCGGATTTACATATTACTACATGTTTTGGACGTTCAAGTGTTTTGTCAGATAGACTTCTTTTCCTGTCATACATTGGACGTTTTATTGTCAGATTGTCGGATTTGAGGTCTCTTATTTAGTCTTGGAGGTTCAATTGTAATGTCGGATTGACGTCTTTTGCCTGAGGATAGCTATTGTCTTTAACTTTGTCTGTTTAACAAGAGTTTGGATGAAAAACTTTTCCCCTGAAGCGGGGGGATTGTCATTTAGCTTTGGCAGACAACCTTTTTAATCACACACAAAAAACCTGCCCACACATTCTGTCACAAACACAAAATGGTCTATCGTTGAATTTCATAAAGAATGTATTTTACGACTGAGTGACTCATTTGTTGTTATAGACGATCATACGTCAGCAGCAAAATACCCGCGCTCGCTGCAGCCAGAATGAATCGACTGAAGAGAAATCGTTCAGCCCGTATTTCGGCACGAGCTACAGGCATGTCCAGGCAAAGGACGAGAAGATGAAACTGTCGTTCAGTCTTGAAGACAACTTTAACAGACACATCCAAGTAAGATACCTTTTATTAAAGAAAATCTGACGTGTTAAACAAATTAATCTGGTAATTATGGCAGGATCACTGTGTCAAGAGACATGTAAACTATTAGTTCACATATGATATTGTATTACGTGAGCCTGTTTCTTTTTACATCACATTAAAGCAAGGGTCTGGACAACTTGAAAGAAATTGTTTAGTTTAAGAAAATAATCAATTCGGCAATTAAAATTAGAGAGCATTATTGGTTTGAACATGGGGCATTATTGCCAAAGAATTTATTAAGAATAAAACATAATATAATCATGAAATATTACAGTACCTACAGGGGAAATTGTTAATGATGAAGTAAATTATATTGTGATATTGAAGGTTAAAAAATTATGAAGAAAACGGCTTCTGATTAAACAGACATAAAAAATCAAAAGACAAAGAGACAGAGATGAAAAAAAGAAAGTTTGACAGATAGATAGATAGATAGATAGATAGATAGATAGATAGATAGATAGATAGATAGATAGATGTTCAATAGATGGATAAAGAATCTATAGACTGATAAAATTATAACCATGGAAATGCTTATTTGAATGCATCTTACCAAATGTTTTGCACGGTTTGCAGAAAATAAAACAAAACACATTCTGACATTGCTAACTTTATTAGCAGAAAATGCAGACTAACATCTTTTTTTGTAAAAATTATGCAAAAAACAAACAAAACAAACAGGTAAGATAACAGTACCATTTGTTACTATTATATTGTAATTTAATAATCTCAAGAGTGACAAACTTTTAGAGCATCATCTTAGTTTATCTTCCTTTTCAAGCTTATTTTGGTTTAAGATAGTTGAGCAACAATGAAAAACAAAGAAATGCAGCAAGATTTTTGTTATAAGAAAGTGAGAATATGCACCATTTCTATTTATAGTTTCAAAACACAGTTGTGATACGGTAGTACCCCTCTTTAGTTTAGGTAAAGAGGATAATAGTGAGAAAGAGATTTGGCATTATGTTCTGCTGCTGCCGTATACATGTAACTACTGTGATTTTGTTTTTTACATTCAGGTCTTTTACAAAAAAGTTCATAAATGAAAAAACACAGACTGGCACGTGAGCTGCCAAGAAATACAATCAGCTATTAGAAGTATGAATCATTTGCACAGAATGAAAATAAAATATGACACAAAGCAATGATCTATCTGTAAAAGCTGTTGTTTGTGTTCGCTGGTGAGAAAGCTGCTGAAGAAACAAATATTTTGAACTCCTTTTGTGACAGCTGCTCAGAAGAAATGATACAAAAAGTTCTGACAAATTATTAAAACCACAGTTTAGAAATAAACAGTCAGTATCATATAGGCCTTTGGTCTAAGTGAGGTTGAGGTTGTTGTTGAGGTATTCTGTGTTTTGGCCGAGAGGTATGAGGATTTACTGGAGGATTATTCCAGCAAATAAAGAAAAAAGACATGCTGGTGGCTGAGTGTTGCACAAAGAACACTGAACACAGTGCTTTTTAAGAGTAGATATGGCAAAAAAGGCTCTACTGTCTGTCAAACGTGTAAAAGTGGCCAGTAAGACAGTTTGGTCCTGTTATACTTAACTTTGTAACAATCGTGTCCTTTAAAACCTGTCCAGTGATGAGTTCCTACGGGTCAGTTGAGCACAGTGAAGACAAAAAGTCTTTGTTGTAAATGTCAGAGAGCAGAAGAGGACACATTTATATCAGAAGAAGTCACACACCTCTCTCTATTTATCAAAAGACAAACGCATGTGTCCTCCTCTACTTAAATGTCCCATCTGTCAGCACTGCAGGGTGCAGGGAGTCAGACCGAAGCCCCCATTGGTCTCTCTTATCTTTTCCTTGTTTCTGGCCTGGACCAGTCCAAACACAATGGCTGCCAGTGTCATGCGTCCCCCGGTCCTGGCCCCCATCCGTCCCTCTGACCCCAAATTGGCCCTCTTGCTGCGCATGGTGCTGATGAAGTATGTGCGGACTTTCCCCTGACGCTCACTCACCTGAAAAGGAGTCACAAAGTTTAACAATCCTGCCTTAGGATGGATTATTATTAGAGTTGTTAACACAGATATGGTCATAATTCATAACTTAGGGACGGGGGATATGGACCAAATATCATACCTACATTTTTATTAGCTGAATGAAAATACAAAATATACAGTGCTTCACAATTTCATTAGACCACCACACTATGTTAATGCCACTGCAGCCCTAAATTAACAGCATTGGTAATTATCAAAATGTTTATAGGTTTCTGTAATGGTTAATACACCAGTATGAAGAAGCTCTTTAACAGAGATTATATTTCTGTCATATTTTAGTATACATATAAACTAGCATTGGGCCTGACATCTAATTTTCCTTTAAATCACGTTACCTGTAGAGATAAAAAATATAGTCTGTGTATCTCTTTTGAAAATGTAAAAATATATAAAACCTATCATCTGTCCATGCCCTGACGCACTCGACATACTCCGATATCCTTGTCCTTAACAGTCTCTCTTTCTCATTTTTCACCACCAGGTGTCCCCCTTGTTTGATTTGTTTCCTGTACTTTGCTGGATCCCTACACCTCAGAGCAGTGAGTAATGTGTCCACGCCTGATCCTCATCAAAAGAACACTGAGCAGTCTGGCCAGTGGTTCTCAACTGGTGGGTCTTAACCCAAATGTGGTCTTTCAGCTGTTTTCAGTTGGTAGGAAATCTGTGCCAACAACTAACAAACTACATATATAAACAAATTAATAAATGTTGCAAAGAGTCTATAGCTTCCAGGGGTGTGAAGTGGACATAAATTCAAGTTACATGTGCAAACAATAACATGTTTCATTTGCTTTCATTAAATTGTAACTTATTTGGATTCCAAACAGGTTGTCCATGATTCGGTGTTAAATTCTAGGGATCGTAGAAACAAAAAAATGTACATGTTACATGATATCTGTGTAAAAAAAAAGGGTGTCAATACCTGGCACCTTGTGTTATCATTGTGTAAACATTTCAAATGTGTTTTTACAGTCCTGTCTCTTTATTTATCAATATTTTGTTCCATCAAAGATCCAACCCGCAACATTTTAACGAAATACTTGCAACAAAAAAAAAAGAAAAAAAAGAAAACACCAGAATTTGTTGGCCTTCAATCACGTGACCATCATGTGGGCCTGAAAGGCAAAAAGAGCCTCGGCTAGCGTGACAAGTGTGTGGAGCTGTGACACAGGCTTTTTAATTTTTAAATCTACAAAATATGACTTCCAGTTTCTGCAAGGATAGATTTTAAAATTTTACTTTTTGTTTTTAAAGCCCTTAATGGCCTTGTACTTATTTATTTGAGTGAGCTTCTCTCTGTTCGTAACCCCAACTGGGAGTTAAGGTCTTGTTGTCAGCTGCTTTTAGAAGTTCTTAGCACCAGGTATAAGTACTGGGATGATCGGGCTTTTTCAGTCGCTGGACCCAGACTCTGGAACAAACTACCCCCAAACATACGCACCATTACAGACTTTGGCCTTTTCAAAGCCCGGCTTAAAACTTATTTTTTTCAGACTGGCTTTTAATACACAATAATGTGGTGACATGTTATTTTATTTGTCTTGTTTAATCCGTTTTATCTGTTTTTATCTGTTCTGATCTGTTTTTATTTTCTCTGACGTGTTCCATTGTTGCTTTCTTTTAATCTGCTTTTATTTCTTATCTTAGCTATTTTTATCTGGAAAGCACTTTGGTCACCTTGAGTGTTGTAAAGTGCTCTATAAATAAATTTTGATTGATTGAAATCTACAAAATATACCTATTTCCACTGAAACAGCGGGGACATTTAAAATCTGAATGTTATTTGTTATTTTTGGGTACTTTGTGAATTCAGAACCTGGATTATTATATGTATCACTTAAAGAGACCATAACTTTTCCTAACTCTTATTTTCTGTTTTGATGACTGCTAGTGTATGTACTTATTTATTTATTTGAGTGAGCTTCTCTCTGTTCGTAACCCCAACAGGGAGTTAAGGTCTTGTTGTCAGCTGGTTTTAGAAGTTCCTTGCACCAGGTATAAGCACTGGGGTGATCGGGCTTTTTCAGACGATGGACCCAGACGCTGGAACAACCCTAATGAAACAATGCTAATGAGACAATGAAAGGATGATACACTGGTCGGTCTATTCAGGAGGGGGTGTAGAGATTGAGCCTCTGCATGCAGCCTCTGGCACTGTCATGATGGTGAAAGGGAGATGTCCTGATGCCACAGACTTTTTGTCTTGTGTTTTTTATTGTATTTTTTGGGCATTTTGCGCCTTTATTGATAGGAGAGAGACAGTGGATAGACTTGTGAAAGGGGGTGAGAGAGCAGGGGAAGGTACTCTGAAACCTGGTCACAGGCAGGATTCAAACCCAGACCGGCAGAAGTATGCAAATGGGACATGCATGGTTGCTAACCACTCCGCCAAACCAGCACCCCAGACTTTGTGTCTTATGCATGGAAGTACACCACCATGTTAAATACTCTAAAGGGCATGTTAAACTTCAATAAGCATAAAGTGGGCTCTTAAACAACACTGTCTATGCCAGAGGGTCATTTTAGGTATGTTAATATTTAGAGAACACTTCCCCATTCATCACTACAAGGACAAAAATCTACAGATACAGCATATGGGCAGATTTTTGTATTTTAGATGCATTTGGATCAACACTTCACCTATTTGGGTAGAGATAACAATGGAAATGTTTATCATCAGAACACCAGTGAGGAATAGTTAACACTAGCACATTAATGTTATATTGATAGTAAATTAGAGGGAAGCACTTCTTGCCTGAAAAGCGACAGCCCATGAGTGTGTGACGTTAGATGAAAGCTCTCGACGACAACTTTGAATTCTCATTAAGGAGAGTTTAGGGGGGGGGCACACAGGGCCATACAGAGAGACAGACACGAATTCACACTCACACTAATACCTAAAGTTACTAATTAACTGAATGAGCATGTTTTTGGTCGGTGCAGGGACCATGCAAACTCTACACAGGACAACTCTGATTGACACAGGGAGTTGAACCAACAATTTTCTTGCTGTGAAGTATGTGAACCAATCCACTGGGCCACCATGCCACCTTTTTTTTATTATCATTTTCACCATGTGTATGTCAATCAGTATATTACAACATATAAAGCAGGACACTACCAGACTCCAGCCCAAAATCCCTCCCACATACACCAAAACGTTCTTTGAAAAAGTTAAATAAATTAAAATTCACAACACAACAATCAACTTTAAAAAAAAAAAGCCACCCTTTTTGAACAACACTTCTACAAGAATTTTAAAGGGCAATGTTGGTAGTGTCTTAAAGACTCTATATTGTAAATAAATTATGTTAAAGGACAGCCTACAACAAAACACAGATACTAGCACGAGGTTAAACAAAATCAGAATCCAGCCACTCACCCCTTTTACAAAGATCTCTCCTCTAAGCTCCAGGACAAATCCCCACTCTGCCAGGATCTTGCGAGTAGCCTCAGGTACCTGGATATGTCCACTCACACCTGTACTGTCCATTCGGCTTGCCAGATTCACTGTTGACCCCCAAATGTCGTACTGTGGCTTGGTGGCACCGATCACACCTGCAACAACTGGACCATGGGCAATACCTGCACCAAAGAAAAAAGATTAATACAAAAAGGCGTTTTTTATTGAAGTATTTTAACATGCCTTCTGCATACAACTGATACACAATGACTGAGTCTATTTTCCTTCCAATGCAGCACCTTTAAATCAAACATGACACTCGTCCTCAGTCTTTATTGAATCTTTGTGTCTTCTCTCAAAAGATTTTCTTTTCATGTATTTTTAAAGTCTTTTCAGTTTGTAACTATATACAGTCTTCACAGAGGAGTGTGTGACCATGTTAACATACATTTAAATATTGAGATGGTTCTACAGTTTCCTTCTTCCATTTTGTGGGATTAGAGATAAAAAACATTTGGAGTACAAGAAAAAAAATTCAGTATACAGTGTGCTATATATGTATATTCTGTGGGCATTTGTGCTTTTTTTCTGGGCTGTTCGTTACATCTCTGAACTAGAACAGCACTCGGAGAGCGCAGACCTCCGTCAGCACCACAGTCCTCACCCATATTGTGATTTCACCGTAAATATTAATCCTACCTTTATTTCATCTAAATATTTAGATTCCTTGACCATGAAAACATGCTATTAGCAATCGGATTCATAATGATATCTATTTTAGTTCAGTAGTTATTCACAAAAATCGAATTTTTCGTCATGGCAGCCAGACGCTGATCCAGATCAACACCAAAATTGAATCACTTCTTCCTTTTCTCATGCTAAACATTTCCTGAAATTTTCATCAAAATCCATCCATAACTTTTTGAGTTATTTTGTTCACAGACAGACAAACTCTCCCGAAAACATAACCTCCTTGGCAGAGGTAATAATCCATCTTACTGGTTTACTGAAATCCAAACAAAAAGACAAAAGATGTGTGCCGAGGGTTGTTTGAATCATCTACCACCTGCTTATGTGAGTATTTATGTGTGTGCAGGATGTGAGGTGCTTACCCACTCGAAGCTGAAAGTTTTTGGCAGTCATTCTGTTTAATTCTCTCAGGGTCTCTTGCATTGCCAACGCAAACAAAACGAGCTCACTCAGGTGATTCCATTCATCCATGGATGCCTGAGAGACAAATAGTCAGAGAGATGGACGTTGGATTCAGAGATAGTAAAAAAGGGTGGGTGGATGGTGAGTAATGGGAGGTTAAGCGTAGTCAAAACTATATCAAAGCTTGAAGAAAACCCCCCACCTGTTTGTCAGGAGCTAAGCCAGAGGCAGCCATGTAGCAGCTCCCAATGGTCTTAATCTTCTCCACAAAGTGAAAGTAAGACTCTTCCAATAACTGGACAGAAGATACATTTTTGGACAAGCGTCACATCAATCTTCCAGAATTTTTGGTACAATAAAACTAAGAATGTATTTGGCACGCTACAGTTTCAATTTCAAGCTAATACTTACTTCATCAAACCCTGCAATGATCTCATTCAGCAGTCTAAGACAGTCCACTCCCTCGTGATTGATCTCTTTCTGCTCAAAGTACTCGTTAAATCCAGCAATAGAGGCAAACATAACACCCACATCGTCGTAGGACTGAGCATACAGCTCCTGAGAGAAGAAAAAATGGCATAAAACCTTTTGGCTTAAATGGTTTGAAGTCCAGTTTATCTCAAGGAGAAAGGTTAGTGGTTACTAAAGCTGCAAACTGGTGGATAAAAACAAACCATCATGTCAGGAGCAATTCAATTAATGGCACTTGTAACAATATTTAACTTTTCCACCTTAAAATTACCTTTTGTAATATCAAATAACTTTCAGCCAAGGGCCTGTCAACTTCTAGTTTGCACACCCACCACCATCCAGCCAAAAGCAGCCAGTAAGCCTTTTACTGTTTAATAAAATGTCTAATGCTAAAATGCAAAGAAAGACAGGCCAGCTTCTAAACATAAATCAGCATACACTAAGGTGGTTTGGTTTTTAGCAGTGAAGTCCCATAAATAAGATCCAGATCAGGCTGCCTCCCCGTTCTTCCTACTTTTCATGGCAAAGTAAAAAAACATTGACTTGTTTTAACTGCTTCAAGTGTCATGTCCAAAACTGTCCTGCAAGTCTCTCAAAATTCTGTCCTTGCACTCCCAGCTCTTTCTGTAATGAGACAACTGATCTCACTTCACACCCCATCTCTACTCTACAAATGCTAACTGTCCCTCCTTGCTATCCTGCTTCTGACCGTAAATCTTTTTTTTTTTTTTACCCTTTTTTCTTTTGTTTTATTGTGAAAATGCACTGCATGAGCGCTCTACACCTCACTTCAGCTGGACAAACCCTAACTATACATCCATGCTGTGATCGTGTGCTCTATATCTGCATACCAGTATCTAACTTTTTTCTCCTGTCATTGTAAAAATACACAGCATGAAGAGGTTGACAGAGTCGTTTTACATCATCATTCTTGCTCCGGTCCAGAAAATGACGCGCTACATGCATAGGCAGGATGTTGTGTAGCAGACACTCGTTGTGTTCCCTCAACTCCCTCATGTCTTCCACTTCCTTTTGAGCCTGCAGACGCCACAGGAAGTCCAGCCTGGCAGTGGCCTCCCACTATAGAGTAAAGAACAGGTAAGAATTAAGTTAACACCAGTGTTAAGTTTCTTCAAAAATGTAATGCATGGGGTGCTGGTTTGGCAGAGTGGTTAGCAACCATGCACGTCCCATGTATATACTTCTGCGTCCTATACGTCCGGGTTCGAATCCAGCCTGTGACCAGTTTGCAGAGTGTCTTCCTCTACTCTCTCACCCCCTTTCACAAGCCTATCCACTGTCTCTCTCCTATCAATAAAGGCAAAAATGCCCCAAAAACACATAAAAAATGTAATGCATTATTTATTACTAATTTCAAAGTAATTAATTGCATTATAATATTACTGTATTTAAAATGTAAGACATTCCACTATAATTGCATTACTTTTAAGTTACTCTCATCAATGTAACAGGAAATATGGATTTGTCATTCTAAATGTAGCTCAGTACGTTCAAAAAGCTCATTTCACATCCAGTGGAAGGTGATGTGGTGGCTATCTGACTGAGTTCAGCTTAAGGCTAAAAACAGTAGAGTATAACAGCAACACTGATGGCTCATGGCACAATAAAAGAAACGATCATAGCAAAAACAGACAAAAGGTAAAATTCTGCTAAATTGTGTTAGAGATACTGTAACTTTAGACCTAGTGGAGGACTTTTCTCCCCTGCTGGTCTCACAGAATATTTGGTGAATTTGTATTCAAACAAACAGAAAAAACACCTTCATTTTGTGTGATATTAATAATGCTTTGTAACTTGCATTACTGACATTTGTACTGAGTAAAACATTACATTTTTTTTTTGGTAATGCCTTACATTACTACATTACAGTGAAAAGGAATGCATTATAGTAATCATATTACTTTTGTAATGCATTACTCCCACACACATTTACATGTTATAAAGCAGGGGTTATCAACTATATTTGTGCAAGGGACAGTATTTTGCTTAATAAATGCTGATGGGACTGAATATTAAAGATAATATTAAAGGCAGAAGAACATGACACCTTTTACTCAGCTCTCAGTTCACACAGAAAAACTCTATGTGTTTGTTAGAATTATATACAAGCTAATGCTAACATTTGTCCAAAGATGTCATTTTATGCTAACAGTTATTCAAACATATTATGTTAGGGCAGATCAGTTCAAACATGTTTGTTCAACAGGTCAAATGTTTCATAAATCATAATGATACAGTCTCGGTTGGACAGGACTGTGGTTTCAGTTAAGGTCTGAGGGGGGCCACTTTCCCCATTTCACATCCTGTAGTTGGTCCTGTGGTTTTGCGAAACTGCGAGAACTTTCGTTGAACTCTTGGTTGAACTTCTGCCTTAAGTCTGACCTTTATGTAGCCATTATATTTATCTTTCTTGACAAACATAGCTTATAAAACCAGACATGATCTTAACATGTGACAAGTTGGTACTTCCCTAATTCTGATGTGTATAAGATCTTGTGTATGCTACTGTTCAAGGCTCTTTTCCTGTACATCCCTGGTGAGATGCAGCACTGAGCCCTCAGCAGCTGAGTATTTTTATTATTTTATGTATTGTCTCACATATTGTCAATAAATGGTTGGCTAACTGATCTAATCTGGACTTGTGCCTTCTTCCAAACTGAACATGAACTCCCAACATGTCTTTACAGAAACACTGCTTTTTACTTCCTGGAGTTTAATAAGTAAGAGGTAAACTGTCTCACCTATGGGAGCTCTCTGCTTGTCACAGGCAGACCCCATGACTATAGCAGTTTAATTCCATAACATAGATATAGATTTAAAGCTTACGTAACAACTGTTTCTTTGAATAGGCTGTAATTGATGTCATAATGTAAACTGAAGATCCAATCTGCTTATGGCCAGAATGAAAACAGAACTTTGCAACAGTAAAATTAAAGGTCGGAAAATGTACCTGCCGTCCATTGTAGAAAACAGCAATGACAAACATGACCATGAGAATGATGGAAATTCCTTTTCTTCTGGTATAGTGAGGCCTGTGCAGCAGTAAAACAAAAATAAAAATATTTCTTATAAATCGAGGAAAACATGAGTAACAATCAGATTTGTGTAAGAAGACAGCAATGAACTCTCGTAGTCTAAGCTGTCTCTCACCCGTGCAGGACGTCATGGCGTGTAAGTGAGAGGAAGGCCATATGGATGAGGTAGGAGTAGACAGCCACCACCAGCAGCAAGACAGCCAATTTCAGCAGAGAGTTTAGACGCAGGAACACAGCACATGTCACCATGGCGATCACACCGCTCAGTACAAACACCTGAGGCGGCAGAGGGTAAAAGAGACGGATGGATTTCATTACATTGGGAGGGACTGGATCTTTTCAGGGGTGTTGAAGCATGTTTGTTGTCAAGACTTGAGGTCACAGTGACTTTGACCTTGTACCTCTAAAATATGACCATCTAAAAAGAACACTCCTGCAAATTCTGATAGAAATTCCTCTAAAGCAGTGAAACCGGGGGGTGCAACACTAAAAGCTGCGTCCAGTGCAAGGCTGTCCATAAGGGGATTAAGGGGAAAGCTTTCAGGGCCCCGGAGTCATGTAGGGGCACATGGGGGTTAGTAAAGGCATGGTCCGTTCCAGTGGTGGCTGGTGAGAAAAATAGTAGGTGAGGCTCAGGTTTGGGAACCAGAGCCCTGTAGGGGAGTCCGAGGGTATAGATTTTTTTTTTGGTTTTCACATGTAAATGAAGCAATCTGGTGCACTCTGAGAAACTAATTTGGGCAAAATACGACCTTGACCTGCAAGACAAATGGGGTTAGGAAACTGTATTTTGACTTATTAACAGGGCATTATAGCCTACACACAGCCTTCCTACATTCAATGTAGTCGTACGATATAAAGACTGACAGTAGCATACTCATGTACATTCACCTGCATCTAAACATGTTAGGCTACAGCACAGGAGCACACAAAAACAAAAGCAGAATAATAGTAAAGAGCAGACCGACATTTATAACAAATCAGGCCACATTCTAATATGATCAGCCAAAGGCAAACAACGCAAAAATGTGCTTTAAATAAATAACAACTCAATTAAATTAGATATATCAGTGCAACTAAATGCATCTGGATGAACAAATATAAATATACTAGAATAAAAATATATAAATATAAAAATAAATAAACAAAATCTATGCATCTGTTTGCAACCAATCTGGTTCTGAACCGTGCTTTTGTTGTGCAAATGAGGAACACTTGAGCGCTTGTCCCAAGCGGCCCTGAAGGATTTTCTTTATTTGGCTACTGTGATCTGAGCATGTGTGACAGCACAGAAAGTTTGGGCGCTGGTCCGTGGTGCCCCTAACTTTAATACAAAACTGTGATCTGACCATGTGTGAGAGAACAGACATTCTGATTCCTCCCCGATGCTGGGTGCAGAGATCGCTAATAGAGTAAAATACACATTTAATGGAATGATTTATTTAATAGCATGATTTTCTTGTTTTAATAATAATTGCAGGTAGACAGCAGATATCAATTTTGGCTCACACAGCCTCATGCAGCTCAGGCGGGCAAGGATCAGGTAGTGCCCTCATATACCAGCCGTCACTGGTTCATTCTTCTTTAAGGTCCTATCTTTTCTGTTATTTTAAACCTCAATACTTACCATTTTTTGTTACAGCTGAGTTTGTTTTTTTAATTGTTGGTTCCTGTTTCAAAGGATAATCTTCCTTCTGCTGAAATGGTAAAAGCATTATTTTTATCATATTAATGCTGCTGATGGGACTTTATAATCTAACAGTTTGCACAATAATGTTTGTTCTGTTCAACCACAGTTAGACCTGCAACAACCTTTTTTCTTTTTGTCAGTTCTGAAGTTGCCTAAAGCGTGAATGTTCTCAGCACTAGCAGTACTTGTCCAACACGCACTTGTTGATATCATGATTGTTTTGTTTAGAATATATGTTATTTTTTGGTCTTTTTATGCATGTATTTAAGGGAAATTAAAATGGATAGAGTTGGCATGTGAAAAAGGAGCCACAAGACACATTTAAACCACCTCGAGGACTACATCCTAAATGAGGTGTGCAAACCAACTGCAAGGTCACCTGCATTTCCTACATGTCAAAATTATTTAATGACAACTCACAGGGGTCCAATTATTAGTCTTTTTGAGGCATACAGCCATTTTTTCAGTCTTGAACAGTGACCAGGAGGGGGGCAAAATGGGGAAGCAGGGGTGCATCTTTGAAATGTGATGGGCTTTCCAAGTGCCAATCCAAAATACTTCACTGTGATTTGTTTTTTTTCTTTTTAGAGATGGACTTTATGTAAATTGATGTGGGCTATGGCTCCACAGGCTACTAATACCTGTTTCTGTGTTTTAATGTGACACATTTAATTGTGTTAGAACTTTTCATTGTGAATTGGAGATATATCCTCTCATTAATTTTCAAAAGTAAAAAGCCTTGAAGACTGAAATACTTCTGCTCTTGTTCTATGCTTTAAAGGTATTGCTCAGTTAGGAATCAAACTAATTCTTAAGTGTAGTATATAAGTTGGATATAATAGGTAGATATAAATAGGGATCATGAATACAACTAATTTCTGTGTTTACACACTCTGACCTATTCAGGGGGATGCAAAAAGTAAAACATTGGGGTGCCACAGCCAAAACTTGAGAACCATTTTCTCAAGCATTCATGAGATACTGAATTCTGAAGCAAGAGATGAACATGAGGCCAAGTGACCTTCAGTCCATGACTTTCAAAATGTGATTGCTTTCTTCTTCTTCTGTCATGGCAGAATTGGTATTGATGCAGTCTGAATAATATCCTTCAAATAATTTTCAGATATTGCACCTACATGTGAAAACAAACCAAAATATTTGTGAATATAAATATCTTTGTTTCCATTCTGAAACAAAACACATTAGAGAGACTGTTATCTTTACCTCAGGGTGATTGCAAAGGGTGAGTGGACGTGAGGCTGTGTTGATTTTGTCCAATAAATCTGTCTCCTCTGAGTCTGAAAGGATGCACCAAACCTGAAAAAAGCAAAAAATACACAAATCACACTACTACAACCAAAACATTTAAATACGCACAACAAACATACTATCCTTTGTTTCATCATGTGCTTTTTCAAGTCATATTAACTTTAAAAAGGGCTCTTCTTTAAAGAATGGTTAAGATAAGAATGCATAACATAGCAGATAAAGCTAAGAACTGCATAAAAGGGGGAAAGTGCTGCAGTGAAAATGTAGTTTTTTTCTACTGATATTACATTTTTACATTTCTGCCTATTTGTCTTTTAGACTCCTTCTCACCATGTCAGTAGAAACTAAGGCAAAGTTGATGAGGATAGCGGTGAGAGTGAGCAGGTTGCGGGCACTGTTGTTTTCATGCATCCAACAGCAGAACTGCTGCAGCACTGCAGGTGCACACTTGAACTCCTCAGCCAGAGCTAGAAGAAGCAGCAGCATGTAAGCTGACAGGAAGACCGAGAACTGCAGGACTGCTGGGAAAAGTCTGCAGAGAGGGAGAAAAAAGGAGGAAGATCAAATCAAAGTGAAAGTGAGTTGAATAAAAAAGAGAGTGCAAAACAAGCCAGCATGTGTTTATATATCCCCCAGATACACACTGACAAATAACTGAAGCAGCAGTAGGAGCAACTGGGGTCGTGTCTTGCCCAAGGACACAACATTAGACAGCTGGGTTCGAGCTGGCAACCTTCCTATTGTCGGTAGGGAGAAGGACCAGGGTGAGCCACCACCCCAAGATGCCAGAAGTTGATTGTCTGTCTTAGGATTTTGATATAAGACAGGGGGGTTTCATGATATTTGTACCATAGGTCCAAATAAAAGCACATATAAAATGCATGAGCTGTTTGTGTTCCTTCCATTCAACTCATAACAAGTATACCACATGCAAACTTGTTGGTAAGGTCAACAGAAAAAAGGATCTGAAAAGGGAGCATACTGCCTCCCAACATAGCAGAGATGGACATGGTTCCATCAATAAATCAGTTTTTCCCTGGTGCTTGTGTACCAGCTAAATTGCCTAACTGAGCTGGAGCCACCTAGCTGTGAATGCAAACTGACTTCAGCGTTAGTTTAAGGTTTGTCCTACCTGGGTGCAGGAATCAGAGCTTGTGTTGCCATGAGAAAAAGGAACAAGATGAAGGAGCAGACCAGGTTGGAGTTGAACAGCTCATCTCTCATCTGTGAAAACTAGAGCACCCAAACAAAAATATAGCAGTTAACATCATTCACTCTGTGGTGTTGACCTGTTTTCATCTACAAGAACATTCTGTGAAGCTGCTTACTTTGTCCTCGATGTGCGTGTCTTTAAAGACCAGTGTCAGAGGAGTGATGTGTTCCCGGTGCATACGCTCACTGCTCTGAACCTCGATCGCTTGTTTGATGCGCCTGTTGATCTCTTTGGACCTAGACTGCCAAATGTTGGGAAGTGAGCCATTTGTAAAGGAGGCTAGGATCTGCAAGACAGGAAAGTAGTGTGAGAAGAGTCAAGATGGTGCAGGTGAGTCTTTGTCTTCAATGGAAAAGCTTCAAAAATGCTCAGTGCTACAGGTTTAACAAAGAAGATAGCAAACTAGAACTTCCTTTCCTTATAGTATTCCCCCATTATACCTACACTGTTCATGTCAATTATATTCCCAAATGTCATCTCTTGGTTCCAGGTCCGATTAGTTTTGAGGACTTTTGGAGGCTCGGCCCTGTGTTTTTCCTCCTGTGGACAGATGAGGAATGTGTCGATGTTGTGCTTATTCAGAAACTCATTTCTATCACGACCATGGCCAGCTTCTGTCTTGTAGGTGCCCTCAAGACAGTCCAGCGTGGCCCGAGAGATGTGGATGCGTCTAAATGAGAGAGAAAAAGGGAAAATTTGAGACATCATAGTCTTAAGCAAAGGATAAACAGTGACCACTGACCTTGAGTTTTACCTCTAAGAAAATTTGAGATATCATTTAAATAACGTGGGCAGATAAACAGAATGCATCATGCCTCTGGGCCAGGCTATCATCAGTGCATCAGAATTAAAAATTACAAGGATTTAATCTGTATGGGAATTGTTTCATCGTCAGGAGACTGCATACACCACTGGCACTTGAATGTTAATTTGAGCTATTTCACTACAACTGAACCATACAGAAATGAAACTAAACACACACAAATATGTCAGAGAGGCAAACATGCTGTTTGATACAGGAATAGACCACTCACCCTGGTATACCCCCAGCCTCTAGCATGTTGGCGATGCCCACATCCCAAGACCAGACGTCAAACTGCCATTTCTGCAAACCCAGCACCCCACACAGGACAGAGCCAGAGTGGATCCCAATCCTCATGTCCATGTCAAACTTTAGCTGCTGTCGCACAAACCTGGTTGGGATAGGTGGCACATGTTAGATCAACAAGTAAGCACTGGTATTTCCTCTCATCATTAAAGGAGACATATCATGCTTGTTTCTCCTTTTCACTATGCCAGACTAGGATGCCTGTAAAGCATTTCTGCCCTCAGTACAAGTCATTTAGTTCCTTCATTGCCCCACAATAGTGTTCTCAAAATCCTCATTTTAGGCCATTATCAAGCTCTCATTGAAACATTTGGTTTCCAGGCTGATCTAAAGTTACCTCGCAACGTCACAGCCCTTTGTGCTCTGATTGGTCAGTTCTATCGGGGGTAGAGCCAGCCTGTCCTTCGTCTTCTACTGTATTTTCTGGCAGGCTCAAAGCAGGGACCGCGGATTGAGTCCCCCTACAGACCAGAGCTGGTAATGAGTGAGTGTGAGCTAGGGAGCTATATACTGCTGCTGGACGAATGTGTTAATCGGTGACAGTTTTGTGGCTAACGGACATCACAGAGGAGGAAGTGTTTTATCAGATTACTCCAATAAAAAGAAATGTACCTCGTGTCATCACGACGATTTAAATCTCGCGGTCATCTCGCAATGACCTATTTTCAGAGGCATCAAATCTCATTCTAGGATATCAGAAAAAATACAATATGTCATTTTTTGAAAATTAAGGGAGTGTAAGGTCTTGTTTTCAAATTTATTATATTATATATAAGTATTAAATCATGCATCAGCATGATATGTCTCCTTTAACAATTAGTCTCAACAGAGATATCAGACCAACAGATTATTCTGCTAAAGCCGACCCCTAAAATCAGATACAAGTCATCTTTAAAACTTACTGTATGGTGCTGATCATAGCCAGGCCTAGCTCAACGCAATGACGGGCATGGGCGCGTTGAGGCTCAGGCACCCCTGATACACAGTAATAACAGTCTCCAAGAATCTTTATCCGCAGGCAGTTGTGCTCCTTACATAAGGAACAGAAAAGACACACAAAAAAGAACACGTAAGTTTCTTCTATGTAGGTAGATGTGTGAAAACCAAAAGAAAATATATATATTTATTTTTACCTCTGCCAGACGGTCAAAGCGTCCAAAGAGCTCATTGAGTGTTCTGACGAGATCCGGAGCTGAGAGGTTCATGGACAACAGAGTGAAGCCTTTAATATCAGCAAAAAGGATGCTGCAACAAGGAAAACAGACGATGGAAAGTTGTGAGCACAAGTCAGTCGGGCTGTAAAGCAGATAGTATATGCAACCTAATGCATTTCAATATTAAAAATAATTCTGTGGTAACATTTTAAATTGGTTTATGTATTATTCTTCTCAAGAAAGCTTGTGAGAAAAATTGTGTTTGATTCATAAAATGAAGCAATATGATGTATTTAACCTATACCAGCAAAAATATGATTTTATTTGATCAAGCAGGCCACCACGGTGACAGAGGACCCCTCCTATTCCTTTTACCAATCCTTTCAATTACTACTATCAAGCAGACATTACAGAATCCCAATGTGCCACAAAAACATCTATAAAAACCCTTTTTCTCCTTGCAGTAACAGTCCTAAAATATATTAGACACATCAAAATAATTTGTATCAGAAATAATTACTTTAAATACATTAAATTCCAATTATGTGTCAGTCTGTCTATCTATCTATGTATTCATGTATCTATCTATCTGTCCGTCTATCTATCTATCTATCTATCTATCTATCTATCTATCTATCTATCTATCTATCTATCTATCTATCTATCTATCTATCTATCTATCTATCTATCTATCTATCTATCTATCTATCTATCTATCTATCTATCTATCTATCTATCTCTCAAAAAGTTGGAAACATTGTATTGGTCGATTATTTCTCCCCTTTGATAATAAAAATTGGTATTGTATTTCATACCATTGGAAAGCCTGATTGATCACCTTTGCAACAAGTTACAACTTGGAATGACTGTGTATTTGGGGAGTGAGCAGTACAACTAAACATATAGGTAGCACCCAAAAGAATTGTCCCAAAATATCATATTCCCAAGGAAGACAGCCTTGCTGTCAGTGAACCAAGGGTGAGGAACTGATCTTGTTGGGGTGTTGACAACTTGGGTGCCCACTTTGCAGTCTGTCTTTGACTTCATCAGTCTACTGAAAATGTTCCCAAGTTTGGAAATGATATCAAGCCGACACCAAATAATGGTGCCATTTGGCAAACCAGAACAACAGTTTTCAGTTAAAAGGGGATTTTGGGACTTTTTTTTTCTTCAGATGTTACCAGCACGTTCAGCTCTGTCGCTTATCCCACAAATGCACAATCCTCTCAAGTTGCACCTCATTATAAATGTGACTAAAAAGGGTTTCCAATTATATAGAATATAATACTATCTGGTTTTATCAAAGGGATGAACTACTCAACCAAACATTTCCAAACTTTTTTAAATAAAATATATGTGTTCCTTTGTAAAATTCTCAGTTATTACAATTCCTGTTAAGAGCATCCTCCAATCTGGAACAGTATGGCCCCACTGGTATGGACAATAAAATCAATGAGGCATTCACTGTGACCTTGGATGCTGATCTCTACTAAAAAGGGTGTGTAATACAAAAAGGAATGACACAAACCTATGAAATCAACTGGTGTTTAAAGAGGAGATATGCATGATAACCTCCACTGCAGTTATTTTTTGTTTTCACTCCTAAATACAGAATAATATTTACCTGACATCTTTGTACTGGTGGATGTAGATCTTGTGAAACTCTTGAGCATTTAGTTCATCTTCCAAGGAGCTCATGTCAGCGATCATCTCCAAGGCAACAAAGCGAGGCAGGATGGACAGCACCAGACTCTCCTGTGTGCAGAAATAATGACCTTTATTTGACACAAGGGATAAACAGGGGGCTTTTTTACTCTCAGATAACTGAAGTTCACGTAAGATAACAAGGTCTTCATAAAAGTAAAAACAGTCCTGTTTTGTTATAAACTATTTGACTCTAGCTGCGAGCACAGCAGCAGTCACTGTACCTGTCTTTGGTTCTCCTGCTCTAGTTTGACACGACCCTCAATGCAGCGTCGTGTCTCGAGGAAAACTTGTCTCTGGGCATGGTCTGTGAGGTAATGAATGAACAAGCCAGCTGTGTTTATACCCAGATACAGCAGGCCTTTGGCAAACACCTACAACAAAAGATAAGATGCATATAAACCAAGAGAAGAGGAAAAAACAATCTAATCTGAGCAGAGAACAAAATTAACACATTCCAAAATTCAATCTTCTTTTTAATTAACTTGAGGGATTTCACCAAAACCACATCGTTTGCCTCCACTAGAGCTGAACAACATTGATTTATCATATGTCTTTTTCCATTGTTTTGTAAATTGCCAGTTTTAAAATAGAACTCTTAAGATTCATGCTGTTCTGTTTTTTAAATGTACATCCATTAAAAATAACCTGGGAGCTGACTGCAGCCCAAAATCCACCTTTTGTTTGCCCACAGCAAGTTCCACAAAGTAACAGAAATTTTTCAGCACTGTAATAAAAAGCTTATACTTGACTGGTGAGACAGACATACTAATAGCAGCATTTAACATGGCATGAACCACACATGTTTTTTTCATTATCTTCTACATTTTGTGGACTGACTGAGCAGGTCATCTTCAAGCACCCACCAAGCTCCTATGTAGCCTGTCAGCTTTATGCAATGTGTTCTTATTTTAATCTGAAGGGGAAATGAGCCATTGGTATCACCTTTCTTCTACACGGAGACAGGTGTATCTGCACAAATCTTGAATTGTATAGGCATTTCTTATATGTATATTTTACACAGTGTTTTGGGGGCCCCACTTTTAAAAAATTAGTAGGTAAATCTCAAATCACAATGCTGGCCTTGCGTTTCCATGTGTACAATAAATATGGATAACTTCAGAAACAATGATGCCATAGCACCACTTCTATCTTAAACCACATGTGTGAACCCTTATAATGACAGACACAATGGCAGAATACAGAGTCTGCTCATGTTGCAGGAGCTTCTGAGTTTATCATGGCTTTAATGGAATAATCTTCTGCTCCTCTGCTACCACTGTGAGCAACAAGAGGACGCAGTGTTTGTTTACATTTATCATGATGTATGCAATTACTTGTCCATTCTTAAGAACAACTAAAGCTCATTTAGACATGACAAGCACATATACCTTTGTAGAGGATCCAATAAGAGCACCGGCCCTGACCTGAGCACTGATTGGATGAAAAGTGTGTGTCCCTTGCTAGATTTTCTAAAGGCTTAATACAGCACAAGGAGGAGGCAAAGATGTCTAAGGAGCTCACGTGGTTGTCAGAAATAAGATGTTGACAGATAATCGTATTTTTTGGGCTAGTAACATAAAATTGAAATATATTCTGCTGTTTTGACTGACATTGAATCCCCTGCAATGTGGTCAACATATGCACACATATCATGGAAACAAAATCACAAAAATATATTGTTCAGTCGTAGTCCCCACCTAGGAGTCCAGTTTAGTTTAGAAGAGTCCTGATCCTGCAGTCATTTGTTCTTGTTGTTTTGGTACCTCTCCAAACTTTTAACAGTGGAAATGCATGGTACCCAACTGAGCTGAATCTATTGACTTGATGGATATAAAGCTACATACAGATTCCTGTAGTAATAAATATAAAAAACACAGACTCATACTGCTTACTGCACTCTTAAAAAAATATTGTAGCTTTGGATACATGAATATTTAAAAGTGAACACGATAAAAGCGTGTTACAGAAAACTTAGAGAGCTGTCAACAAATATTTAACCATCAGAAATGTGATGACAAGGGAAAACTTGAAAATGATTTTATGCTGTACTGCACTAGGTCACAGGGGCCATTTTCAGAAGAACGGTTGTATTTTCAGATGTTTTTAGTAAAAAAATATGGGTTTGTAGTAAATTACAGAAATAAAAGGAATCAATGAGAATTGCATGTACTAAAACATATAAATCTATATGAATTGGTTGCCTGGGCATGGATCATGACTTCAGTACTTGCATAACCTGACACTGCAAGCTGTCTTTAGTTTGTGTGCTTACACTTGCGTGAGTTCAGAGGCTGTAAATCTTCCCGGAGTCTCAGGAGGAGTTTTACAGTGGATGGATACAGTGTCTGCAGATACATAATCTTTTGAGTTTCTAACAGCACAATTGTACTATCAAAGACATGGTTGATATTATATATCTATACTAACAAGGACATAAGCATGGTTATTCGAGTGTGGAGCTCAATTAAAACCTTCATTTCCAATATAAATTTTTCCTAAATTTCAAAAGACATAATTTCTGGAAATATTTATTTAGTTCCATAACACCATTATCCCTGCTGATTGAAGCTATTCTGTACCATAAAAAACATGTTGTAGCCTGTCTTCCACTTTTTTCATGCAGGAGATGATTAAAAAACATGTTTCATTACCCCTTATTATTACTCTTATTATTATTATTACTTTAATGAAGCATTATGCCTAAGACAAGAGACTTTGTCTAACTTTATATTAGATAATAGCTCATAGATAATAATACAGGCTGTGTGGTGTGTTTAACACACCCCAAAGAGAACACATTACAAAGAAGGCAGTATTTAAAATTGATCACCTCCAGTTGAGGGCAAGGTCTGATAAAGGTTTGCTTGTGGCTTTATTTTGAAGGATATCAGAAAGATACCCATAAAAATGTCATTTTTTACTCCATCAATTCAAAAATAGCTACAAAGAATGTATTTTTACAAGATACATGGAGGAATAAGGTGTGGCTTTCACATAGTGTTTAGTGTTTATTTGAATTGTTTTATATTTATTTTTGGTCTATACGATTTTTTGTTGGTGGTATGTATGTGTGTGTATGTATGTATGTATGTATGTATGTGTGTGTATGTATGTATATGAATGTGTAAATGCATACATATATATATTCATAAGGCATATTTGGTTGTTGATTACTTTGTATGAGATTTAGTAATTGAATTAATATCAAACAGGACATGAAATAATTGACTTTTGATACTTAATGGAGAGGGGGTGGGATTACATACCGTAAGTTTGTATTTCTTCCCACTCCTTGTCGAGCATGTGGGTGAAATCAATCGGTGTATCTTTTCAACTGAGGGGACTTTAATTATTTTTGTATTGGTATTTTGGCACATTTGTTTAAATGTAATATATGACATTTATTTCTTGCATGTTAGAAATAAACTAGTACTACTACTACTACTTGATTACCACAGTCAAAAGAAGTTGTGTACACAAACATACATTTTCTGAGGATTATTTGCTGATTTTCTCACCTTTCTCAAAAGGAGGACATCATTGTAGTGGCAAAGTACCTCCACCAGAAGGTGCAGCATGGAGGTGAGGGAGCCGGCGCACATGGCCCACAGCAGAGGTAATGGCAGTAGTGTGTATGTGGCGAATAATGTGAACAAAACATACCACGAAGGGTCTTTCTCCAGTCCATAAACCAGTCCTCCCAAGACCTGTATGGTCTGTGACAACCAACTAGCCAGACCAGCCAAACACAGCCACCTTGGTTTCACAGAATCTTTGCAAGTGAGTGCCGTGATGCACAGCACTACTGCTAACACCATGAATATCCCGGTCAGGCAGCCTCTCAGAGTGTCAGTGACCGCCTCAGGGGCCAGACCCAGGTACAGGACCAGGACGTGTAACTTAGCCACTGCATCGATGGCATTAGTGATAGCCAGAGAGTTGCGTCGTTGGTTGGAGTAGTGTTGCTGGTAGAGGTTCTCCAGGTCCCGAGACTTGAAGGTGTGCCTTAGAGAGGGTATGTAGACTCCTCGGACTGTATGGCCCCAGTGCACGAAGAAGTCAGCATCGCTGCCGTAGTCGTTGAAGGAAGTCCTGATGCTGTTGTGTGTGCTGGTAGAGCCCCGGGACTGAATTGAGTGCACCCTGAATGAGGAGGAGCGACGTTTTGTGACCCCACGTGAAGCCTTGTTGCGGATTTGTTTGTTGATTTCCTCCATGTAGGCATCTGTCACGAAGATTTTTCGAGCTGGCTCCACTCCTACCTATAAAGCACAACAAAAACCTTACTGTAACATGAGCATTTCTCTGTTTTTCTCTGTTTTTTTTTTTTTCATTTTTGTGCCTTTATTGATAGAGAGAATGACAGTGGATAGACTTGTGAAAGGGGGCGAGAGATTAGGGAAAGACACTCTTCAAATTGGTCACAGGCTGGACTTGAACCTGACCCGCAGAAGTATGTATATGGGACATGCCTGGTAGCTAACCATCTGTGCATTTTATGATGAACTTAGTCCTGTTCAACCCTACGCTACAATATGCAACCGTTGAACTATAATAGTTCAAACATCGCAGAGTGGGATAACTTTCAACAAGGAGAAAGTCCCAGTGGACTGATTCAAGTGCTGTATAACTCTGGCAGTAGGCCCCTGTTTCTTGCTAAGAATCTAACGATTCATCAGCAGTGGTACTCACACTAGACCTTAGCTTAAAAAACAGGTCAAGAAACTCATCCAGGTACTGTTTGATTCATTTGCTGGGAATAAACAATGGACGAGGATAGTGACAGATAAAGCGAAGAAAAAAAAAAGAGAAACCAGAAAAGCTGTAAAAAATAGAATAGATACTATTAGAACAATTGTGAAACAAGTCAGTTAAGTCACATATTGTTTCTTCAAAAGAGAGACTGGGAAAAAAGATCATGGACACTCCAACAAGATACCTTTTTTAAACTTAAGCTTTAGCTTAACTATCTGGGACACCAGATCTTTCCAAGGATTTGCTCACATTGAAACAGACTCCATGCTTACATACTGAATATCCCTTATCCACCCATATTCTCAGTACATCTGAGATATTCTGTTGGAGCTCCTTGGTCTGCATGGATTATATGGACCATGTTCTGTAATGGCAGAACTGAGCCAGTGGGTTTGCGTACTGATGAAACAACAGTAGCCTATGGCATCTCACTGTCCCATTCACAAGGACCTGGAGAACAAGCTCTTTCAGACAGTTACTGGCAGGGGGGAGAAGTCCTAACCTGACACGACAGATGGACAGCTCCATATTGGAAATATTTCACTAATCAATCTGGGAAGGAGCCTTGCGAAAATGTTTTCAGGGGCAGAACCTGCAGCTGCACAACAGCAGCTTGTGATTGGATGATCGTTCGGCTCGTCACACTCATCACAGACCAATCCATATCAAGTAATGCTGCTATGTATGATGTAGCATATGCAACTAATGGCTAACAACGGATAGCCATTAGCCACTACAGCTAAAGACTAACCTGCATTAGTTGCCATTATTTTCAAACATGCAGTCATTCCTGTTGTCGTCACATCTGCTGCTTCTGCAGTTCCCACAGCTCCCACCTCTCTTCCCTGATTGGGCCGTTCAACATTTAGCCAAGTGAAGTCATTGGACAATGAAGGCTGGCAAGACGGATATGCATGATTTCAGAATCAGGCAGGTCTGTCTGCTCTGTAAGGCCAAAGAAGTCCTGATGCCACAAAATTTTGACTTGTGCACAGAAGCACTCACATAGAGGAGGTGTGTAAAATATTTCACTAATCCATCTGGGGAGGAGCCCTGCTAAAATGTTTTCTGTGCAGAACCTTCTAAAACAACAGCAGCTTTTAAGTGGATGATCATTTGGCTCATCGCACTCGTCACAGACCGTTCCATATCAAGCAGTACTGCTATGATGTAGCATATGAAGCAACTAAATGTGGCGGCTAACGGCTTACAAGGGCAAACAACAGTTAATGGCTGTTAGCTGTAGCGGCTAACAACAGTTAGCCGATAGCTTAACTACCTTAAGACTTTTGTTTCACATTAAATTATACCACACAGATGTATCATTTAACACTTACATGTGACATAAACCTCGTCAAAGACAATCCCTACAAAGTAAACTTATGAGGAGAGCATACTTTGCCAAGTATAACTGAGTAACCATGATGACCACAGACTAACCCGACATTAGCCGCCATGACCTGTACAACAGGAACTGACTTCACTTCCTGTCAAGTCACTTCCTGTTGTCGTCACGCCTGCAGCTCCCACTGCTTCTGCCTCTCTTCCATGATTGATTCGTTAAGCATTTAGCCGAGTGAAACCGTTGGACAATGGCGGCTGGCAAGATGGATATACAATAGTTCATGATTTCAGAGTCAGGCAGGTCCGTCTGCTCTGCTCTTGAATGCCTGATTTCTTCAATCCCAAAAATGATTTGAGAAAGTCTGAGACCTCATATCAAATTCTCTAAACCTCTATCGTTGTTAATTTACACATTATATTGAACCAAAATCATAATTTTACAGCTGATTACAATCTCCTCTGTTTTGAAAGGAACAGGAGGGGATAACTTGGGTTTTCCTGACGTACTATTTTTAATGTCTTGTGGGCAATTTAGTACAGCAACAGCAATTTCCTTCTGAAGACAAAAAAAAGCTCATAGAACAGTTGACTTACCTGGGCACTGAGCTCCTGCTGGCTAATAATGTGTTTCACAGCATTCTGCCACAGCATCTTCTTTCTCCTCAGCCCAGGGGACAGGGCGGTTGTCATGCAAGGCGGCTCACAGAGCTCCATAGGGGAGACCTGTGCTGTCTCAGCAAAGGTCACCATGGTGATGACCTCTACTGACCGCATCTGCTGAGGTCAGATCAAGAGGAAGACAAAGCCTGGGGGTGTAGTGGGGAGTAAAAGATGAAATATTGATTAGTAATTGGCTGGACTTGCTTTAAGCACATGTACATGGTGAGTACATAACACAATAATTGTATCTATAGAACTTTATCTCATATTTAAAGAAGAACTCAGACTTTGGAAAATGACATTGAACAAGGGTCACATTTAAGTTTCAGATTGGTAAACCATGTCTTTCTTAAAAACCACTTAACTGTTCTGTACCTCAAACCCACATCTCAGGTGTCAAAACTCTTCTGCAAAGGGCCATATACAGACAATTATGGATATTATGAATAGTGCATAAATGTTAGAGGAGACAGTGACAGCTCATATCCACATTTAGACACACAACAAGAGCAAACTGTGGAAAGCTGCTAAATCTTTTTGGAGTGCTTGAATATATGATAATGATAATAATAAAGTTATTGTCAAAGTAATGCTTGGTGAAAGAGTTAGTTTTTGTCCTTAGTGGGTTGTACATGCAGCCGCTAGTTAAAAAGTCTGATGCAGTGTTGGGTATGATCTATAATTGTGTCAGTGAAACATAACACAACATAATAAAACCTTTGATGTAAACTTTAAAACCTTTGGAAGATCAGTTATTTGAGAAGGGAAAAGTCATAAGCTGTTATAAGATAAAGGCACAAGATACTTTTGATACAAACAAAAGGATGAAGTAATAGTTTGACTTTTCATGAAGTGATGAGCCAGGGCTGTCTGTGCAAGACGAGAGCTGCAATTCATGAACATATTTAAGGTCATTAGTAGCACAATGTGCTTTGTAGATAAGACCTTAGGATCGATGGAGCAATTAGTGAATAAATGAGCATGAATGATGCTGTTTACTGCAGTGATCCCTTTGTTTTGGCCTGGTAGTTAAGTCTGCACACCCCAAATGCAGAGGCTGTTTCCCTAAAATCCAGCAGCTTTAGTTCTTACACCCTGTGGCTCCTTTCCTGCATGTCATCCTTATTTTCTCTTTCACTGTCGTAAGGTTCTATCTAAGGTCTGTCTCCACAATAAATAATAATATTACAAAGAATTAAGAAGGCATTGAGAAGTGGGTAGGCAACGATAGCTCATTTTAATGGCCATATTAATTTTTCTCCTTTTTAGACTTGACAGATGTGTGTTAAAGCTGCATAAAGTTTTGAAGCAAATAGGCTTGAACTTCATCAGACTCCTTTACAGACATGAACTGAGCGTGCAAAGCTAAAGAAGAATCAAACAGTTATGTAGTCCAGGTTTTCTACAGTTTCTCTACCTTGTTAAATCACTGTAAACCATACCTTTAATAAGAGTTCATCCTGAAAACCTTTTTTTAACATCAACATGAATTAAGATTTATCCATATGTACAGTATTGTCTAACCCTCTAGTTTAAAAATTTGACTTGAAAAAAAGAAGCATTTGACCTGAAAATGGTCCTCTATATATCTATTATGTATGTTACATTACAATTCAAGAGGGAAAAGGGCATAAATATGTAAAAAAAGATACTGGGAAAACCCCATGTGGCTGGAATGTTATGGTACTTGTCAGAAGTAGGACTTTGAGTTTGGCTGTTGAATGGTGCATTTTTTTTTGAAAAATTGTAAAATATTAGACTATTTGGAGTTAAACTTGTGGCGAATTAAAACTTAAAAGTTTGTGGACAAAACTTAACCCTTTAATACCTGGAAACACAAGTAAAAGCCTGAAAACTCTAATGTTTGGAGCTGAAATGGTTACTTTACTTTCGACTGAAATCCTAAAAAAAAACAAAATTTCCATATAATTTAACATATATTTTTTATGTCATTTGATACATCGGGTGTTTTGGCAACTGAAAATCCATTCGAAGACATTTTTATCATTTATCTGATTATATTCAGATGTTTTTTAAAGCAATTTGTTGATTATATTGATTAGATAGTGATATCATAAAGTACGTATCAAATGTGATACAAACAGTGCAATACGGTTATCTGGACAAGCCCAGCACATTGTAAAGAGCCACCAGTAAAACTCCACGTGTTGACACTGTGTGTGCCAGAAGAAAGGAGGCTTTCCAACAAATTATCTGGTGGACAGATTTAGACCTGAGCTGGTTAATGCGTTAAACTCCTCCAGGTCCTTCTGGCTCTCAATGCAGAGGACCAACCCACACACAGCCCTGTGTCACTAGACTCATTCTCACTGTTATTATGCATCCTCAGATTGCAGACTGAATAGAAAAAAAACAATTAAAACACCTGAGTAAAATACCCATAATAAAACAGTCGAAGACTAAAGACTTTTTGGATTTAAACTAGCAGTAGATTAAGGATTTGTGGTGAAACTTCACCCTGAAAGCAGATCATTCAAAAGTAAAGCCTCAAGTGGTCAAATGTAAAACTTCAAGTCAGAACAACATGTTTCTTGGTTAAGGCTGTCATCACAGTCACCCTGAAACACATTCATAAAGAAGCATGTTTCAAGGAAGAAACTCACCTTTAGAAGTTTCACATCCTCCCTCATGTCCAGGAGTTGCAATAGAGTGCAGTCAGCCAGCCTGTCAAAATCCACCTTCTCCATTGTACTGGAATTGTATGCAGATCTAAAAGTTAAGGCATAATCCACTAAGAGATGAGAAAATCAAAACAAGCCATAGCCCCTGCTGCGATTGACACCCAAACACAGATAGCATAGGGGGGGGGTAAAGAGTCCAGCCAAAGTTGGTGTAGTCGTTTGGACTGGATTGTAGGCCATCACCACCTGGACTGCTTTAAAAAGAACGCCAACTGCAGCCGTGAGGGAGCAGAGCTGCAGGAGTGAGGAGCGCAAAGAGGATTAGTTAGTCAGCAGCTACTCTCACCGGCCTGCAGCAAGCCTGAGATCACTGGCACCAAAAACAATGAGAACTTGGATGCAAAGCTGCCAACATTTAGGACAACTCAACACCATGTTTGAGAATCTGTGTTGTATAAATATATTACGAATGTTTTTACATGATAATATGTTGAGATGATGCAATGGTAAGAGGATATGTTGAGAATTATTATCTAAAAGACTATAAACAGTCTGACAGGGAGACTATGGAGGGTGAATCAGCTTAAATACAACACCCCGAGATGATTCAACACCAAAGAGACTCCATGCAAACTGCTTTTACCCAATACTGAATTAGGTTTTACAAACAGCTCAAAACAACATCCATCCATCATCTATTCTGCTTTCCCTTTTTGAGGTTGTGGGGGGTTGGAGACTATCCCAGCTGTCTTTGGATGAGAGGTGGGGTACACCCTTACCTGCCTGCCAGCTGATAAAGGGCCTGATAGCAAAACAGACCACCACTCACTCTCACACCCATACCTAAGGGTTATTTAGTATCTCTATTTAACAAAGGAGCATGTTTTGGTCTGTGGGGGGGAAACTGGAGTGCCTGGAGAAAACACATGCAGGCATGGGGAGAACACACCAACTCCACACAGAAAGAGCCTTGTCAATAAAGGCAGTCGAACTAACAATACTGTTTTAGTTAGGGATGTGCACAAACCTGCTGCGCCAATGTGTCCTCTTCAAAGAACTACTAAGGAGGAGAAAAATAGGAAATAATTCATTTGCTTTTCTGTTAGTCAATATCTGGTCAAAATGCAGATTCCCATGATTTTAACACATTATTCCTCAAATTCATCTTACTTAAAGTTTACTTTACTTTACACTGTACAATAAAGTCCTACTCATTTGAGTTTCAATGTCAGGACATGATGTCCTGATGAAGGCTCCAATGAGTTGGCACACATTGACATGACATATCCCTGATGAAACGAAGGATTTTATCTATACCAGGGTGCCTTGGATTTTTAAAGGTTTTAAACACATTTTAATAAAACTCTCAGGGAATGTTGGTCATTGCACAAGAAAGAAATGATTAGAGTTACTGTCATGAACAACCAAGCAAGAAAACCACAGAGTCCAAATCAGAATCCAAAAAAACAGAATTTATTGCACAGTCCAAGTATTGGTACACAATGGTGGTTATCAGGACAGGCTGGGTTCGATACACAAGACGGGAAGTCAGACAGGCAAGGTTCGATACACAAAGAAGGCAGAGTAGCAGAGGTGTCCAAAAAACGAGAGGCAAAAAGGCAAGGTCAAGAAACAAAGCAGGTTAGTAACAGGACTATGACATGAAACGAGAACGCCTAGAAAGTGTACAGGTACTTAACAATCCGCCAACAAGACTGGGAAAACACGAGGGTTAAATACAAGAGGTTATGAGGGTTAATGAGACCCAGCTGGGAGAGGAACAATCAGGGAGCAGGTGTGACAAGCCGGGACAGGAAGTAAAATCTACGAGGACAAGAAAGGAAAAGTGAATTTCAAAATAAAACAGGAAGCACAAAGACAAGTAATTAAACATGAAGACAGACCGGGAAACTTGACAAAACACAGGGTCACGACAGTTACAGTGACTGTTGAAATATTAAAAACTTCATAACACAAACAAACATGCTGTGTACAGCACATGCTGACTTTTAGATCAAAGTCTGATGTGGAGATTGCAAAGCAGGAATGCCTTGTCCTGACAGGTCCTACAAAGGCTTTACTGCAAGAGAAATCATCCTCTGTCTGAATAATGGAAGTCAGGGATGGAAAACTCTGATCATTAAGATGGCCATACAAAGTCTTTTTTCCTGCCTGAAGGTGTCATTGTTACACACTGTCAAATGTTCTTGATGTAAATAAATATGTATAAATAAGCAAAAACAGCAAATATAAAGCAGCCATAAAATTATCCCAACAGCCATACATCACTACTCTGACACAGAGAATAATGTATAATTAAATTAGCGTGACATGAAATTGAAGTAAATTCATCAAATTTACTCAAAATTAATGATAATTTAAGCTTCTTTTTAAATGCAACAAAACAATAAGTATTAAAATAAAACTTCATATTATTCTCTGTTTCATAAAAGAGATTTAGAGAAACTACTAAAGCAAAGTATGTTCTTACATTATTTGTAAAAAGAAACATTCTAGATTATATAGAAATGTTTCCATTTTACTGATTTGTGCACACCATTGTTTTGGCATCTTAGGTGAAATTACACTTAGCTGAATTTTTGCATGACTGAAGGCCCACATTCAGTAAGATGTAACATGTGGGCAGCCACCAGATGTCCATTCTAATCAATATATTTGCCAAACTTTGATTAAATCAATAAAGTAAGATTTCTGTCAGGAAAGAACGGTTTTAGTTTGCCTGAATATGACTTTTCCTACCTGCATGTAAATGTACTTGGTTATTATGTAGATGATACACAGCTAAACATCTGTGTTTCGCCTCACCACAGTTCTCCTTTTCATCATGTCCTGATGATATTACCTTTTGCATGAGTAAGGAAATGTTTTCCCTGCATGAATGTGTAAGCAAAAAAATTAGGATGTGTTAGCAGAGACACTCAAACCTTAATGATGATCACTTCCTGGTCTGAGACAGCAACATGCCTACGCCTCCTTTGCTTGTAATCTGTTTAATGTTATGAGACATGCTTTGCTAATTGTGTCCAGGCAGAGAACAGGCCCTGTAAAGCTGATCTAATGAGTCCCCATCTGTCCAACCGTGACTATGGCTCAGACCTTTCTTGCTGATTAGCAAAAATCTAAAAATAGTAGCCAGGTCTATGGCAATCAGATCCACTGTCACTGCTACAGCATCATTATAGGTCTCTGACACTTGATGTGTAGAATAAAGCACATTTGAGTACTTTTGATTAGATATGAATCATGAGAGAGAATGAATAAATGACATATATCTAATTTTGATAGCCTTTTTCTACTTTACAAGCAAATGAAGCTAATGCTAATGTCTAAGACTGACAGTTTGTTGGTCACATGCTACCTGTAATTTCATGAGTATCTTCAATTAAGTGTGAACTGTGTCCACCTGAGGGAAGCATTAGGATGAATTAGTCTGCCAGGGACAAAACCCTAGAAGCTAATTAGTATTAAGACTAACTGCTTTGGCTGTCCAGTTATAAGCTGATTCTTGTTTGCTCTCGAGCCAAAACCAAGAGCAGAACTGACCTTGTGGCCTACGTGCTTGTCAAACATTTTACTTATGGTGGACTCAGAGGTCTATTTGTGTCTGTCGTGTGTGAAGCAGTAGACCGCAGTGAGACAGTGAGTGTTGGCCAGCTTTTGCTGGCAGTCACATGAGGCTCTTTAGAGTGAATGCATGCACATGCCAGCGAGGGTAACTGTCTGTTGTCAACTCAAGATCCTAATAATTGTTCTCCTTATCTCAGGGAACCAATGCTTCAAAAATCCATATTTTTATGTCTTTTTTAATTAGTTACAGTTTGGTAAAAAAAAAACAGATGAAATTGATGTATAAATGAAAACTAGAGTAAAATTCAAATAATAGATTATATCCGGTTAGTATGGCATCCTCTGTTTTTGTGAGAATATATATATATATATACTGTATCTATCTATCTATCTATCTATCTATCTATCTATCTATCTATCTATCTATCTATCTATCTATCTATCTATCTATCTATCTATCTATCTATCTATCTATCTATCTATCTATCTATCTATCTATATGTATATATATATATATAATTTGATATATAAAATTAAATGATGCTATTTTCTTACATTAAATATATAATCATCTCATGATAATAATTTATGTATTTTGTTCTCTGATTTCCTGAACAAAAAGTCACTTTAAAATCCCAGTTGCAGTGCTATTGCAGGTCAATCAAGGAAGCAAACATGGCCGGACTGTTCAGTTTAATCCTGATCTGCTTTTGGTTTGGTTGGGGAGATTGAGAGATACTCAAGTCTTCAATAAACAAAGGAAATATTATCATCAGCTTGTTCTTCTAAAGGGCCTGAAACATGCAAGAGCTGTTCAAAACCAAAACTTATTCTGATCTACTGGACACTGGAATGTTTCCTGGAGAAGAAGACTGCCATTTTCTGCAAATACACATTGATTAATCTGATAAGTATCATGTATCTTCAAAACTGTCTTTTTTTCTTGAAACTCTAATTACTGATACTGTAATTCTCATTAGTCCAGTAAAACTGCAGACTCTCAATTCTTATAAGAAAGACCACACAGTGGTGCAGCAGTAGTGCTGTTACCTCATTGCAGGAAGGCTGCTGGATCAACTTCACTGTCAGACAGGGCCTCTTTGTGGGAGTTTGTATATACTTCTTGTGCATTTGTGGGTTTTCTCAGGTACTCTGACTTCCTTCAACAAACCAAAAACACGCTTTTAGGTTTACTTTGTCCCTAAACTGCCTCAATATATCAGCCCTGTGATTTGCTGGCAACCCATACCTACCCCTTGTCCTGGGACAGCAGTGATGGGCTCCAGCCACCTGTAACCCTAAAAGGGCAAAAGTGGAACAGATCATATTATAGATGTGAAAATAGTATGCTTAGGTATAGCTTCTGCAGACCCAGTTATTCGTGAATCAAAGTTATCTCAGAAACATGATGTGAAAAGACTGACCCTTCTGCATTAGTATTTTGATGTTTCAATACATAAATGTAATGATACCTTAAAGGTGTTCTGTGTTTGCTATCTGAAAACACCAAGTTTGATCAAAAGTAGTTGTATTAGTGCATCTGTTTTTATTATCTATTGCGTACACATTTATACAACATTTTAAGCTTAGTTTAATAATATTGAACCATTTGAAATATGAGATAGTACAGCTGCATTGTACTTTAGGACTTACAATTCCATCTTACTTTTACTATAAGCAGGATAGGAAAAGTAACATAAAAATGCAATGAATTACAGATTCATCAGTTTTCCTTAAATAAGTAATAAATTAAGTGACATTAATTCACATCATATATAAAAATTACTTTAGATTTCAGCTACTTATTACTTTCCTTCTTAGAAAAACTGATTTACAACAGCTTCAAAAAAAAGTTTTAACAGATCAAAATTTTGTTCTCATCTTTTCAGACACAAACTTAAAATAAAGATTAAGTTTGGGTTTTTTTAATGTACAGCTCACTCTTCCTCTCTCATCCTTCATGCTTTGTTGAAATGCTTAGCATGTTGCAGCGTGGACACACTCATGATAGAAGCCCATGGACAAAAAGTAATGCAACTGAATGTTACTGTGAATAGTAACTGGAATATAATGTACATTATACACAAAGTTAATATTATTACAAACATAATTAACATGTAAGTAGTTGCTGCCCCAGACCCACCATAAAAAACATTTAAATCATAGAACATATACAAGTACCTGTGAATTAAAATTGTATTTGAGTCAAATTAAAATACTCAATTTTTGCACATTGAATATAGTACATATATACTTAAAACAAGCTTTTGTACTACTTTGACACAACTGAGGGATATTCAATACCAAACATGTTGTTCTGTATGACAGTTCTTTAAACATACTAACTTCAAGTCTACTGCAGTAACACTTAAGGGTGATTTAGGATATGAGTGAACATGACATTTTTAGGGTTGCAGAAGAGCTGCAGGATTTTGGTCAGAAATATAATCATGGTCATTCTCAGTCATTGTAATCAAAATAATTAGTCACCAGTAGGAGACTTTTTAAAAATGTTCATATCTTTTCTTTTGTTTTCCACAAAACATCTTTTGTAAGAACTTGAATGGGAAAATAAATCTGCCATATAATTCAAAAAAAGGGGAAAAAACAACTCGACCAGAAGTTTGACTGTGACTTTATCTGTATAAAGTCATTTATACATGGAACATGACTATTGTTAACAAAGCAGAATATCTGGCAGATTTTGAGATCTATGTCTGTGAGTATGGTGAAGTAAAGGGAAGCAAGCTGTGCAGATTACATTTGATTATAAAGAAACATTGGTGCAGCAAGATGTCAAGAAAATAAAATATACAAATCAACATAAACTGCATTGGCAATAACCAAAAATGTATTTCCAATAGACAGAGATTACATTTTCCATTAGAATCATTAATGCCAGTCGTGCTTCTTTGATTGTGAGGAAGTTGAAATTTTAATCATGATTAAAAGCTGAAACTACCTGAAAAAGTCAGCCTGTGTAAGTTTAAGATTTACTGCAAATGATTTCCATCTTTTGAATCAAACTGAGCATAAGTTTAGCGATGAACAGCTTCCAAACTGTTTGACCTTCAGAGTTCTCGGCTTCATTAGCTCGTCATAACTAAGATGGCATTATCCCATTGAAAAAATGTCCCACACTGACAGCCGTCTAATAGTGGCTGAACAGTTAAAGAGATGACAGCAGCACGAGGCAGTGGACGATGTCAGAAATACCATCTCATAAAAGACTCAGGGATCTGTGGGCTTAGAGAGGCTAAGAGACCTTTGGAGTTAAAGGCCTTAGCTTGTTAAGTGGTCCATTGGAAGGCACATAGTGTGACAAGGTGGGTGAAAATGTGACTTGGTATTCAAACCAGTCAATTTTAATTTCCTTTCAAACACTTCTGATTATTATTACGCTGTGAAAGTGTTTTGACTACTGCCACAGAAAATGACACAGCTCAGCTTGTTTCTCTTGTGTCAGCTTTTTGAGACTCACTGCTGCCACTTACTGGCTCAACAAAAACAGACTTCCATTCCAAGACATTAACAAAATACCATTCTGCCTATAAAATAACTGTATATGGGTGTTTTGCTCAAAACTAATATTTTCCCTCTATATGAACCTCTTATTTGAATGCATTTTATCTGATAGCAATAACAGAATCAATTAAGAATCAGTTTCTATTTTTAGATAACTTTCTGCTCTCATTAGCATATTTAGGATTTTTTAAACACAGTAACAACTGCTGATTCTTAACCTCTTATCATAATGTGTCCCTGACCCAAATCGTCAGTAGAGTCACAAGTCTGATAATTCAGATTAACACAAGGAGGTAACAAAATAAACAGTGGATTAAACTGTTTCCTCTTGTGCATCCATTACCACAGAAGATAAACAGCAACACAAGTGGATCATTTGAAACTCAAGGCTACACTATATCTTTGAATTCTAAATGTTTTGTTAATCTTTAACAAATCTTTGGCTTGACACAATAATAACAGGCCAATGATAGATTAACCTCTTCTGCAACATTTAATGGTGTTAGTAATCATAAGAAATGCCCTTATGTACGGGTGCATGGTAACCAATTACTTGCACTTTCTTAACTTAGGTTGCTATATTATAAATAGGGCTGTCTCTTTAGTGCATTAATTAGATTAATTAATTAAACCCCAAATTAATGCGTTATAAAAATTAATCGCGATTAATCATAGCACACAAACATTTTGATATTGGCCAACTGGAGGACCCGCACATGGCAGTGGCACGTCACTTCACACATGCGTCTCTTGTCAAACCAAACAAAGCCCAGGTGACAACAGGAATGGCTTATTTAAGACTTAGTCTTATTTTATTTTTGAATTTGTTTATCTATATTTGTACTACATTCCTTAATAATGCACCAGGCCTAATTGGTTTGTTGGATGTCTCGACCTTTTTCTTATTTTGAATTTGATTTATGAAACACACTTAAAGTGTAATTTGAGTTGCCTGATTGAGCTTAGAATTTTCTGGACAAGTTGCCCTGACTTTGGTTTTATTTAGTCACCAATAAAAATGTGTATTTACAAATCTTCACTTCGCAGTATATTCATTTGATTAGTCATGCACTACAATTTTATAATATCCTAGAGTTCAAATTCTTTATTTGGGTGCTTAAAGCAGATATGAGATTAAAATGCGATTAATTAGATTAATTTATTATAAATTCGGTAATTAATTAGATTAATTTTTTTAATCGTCTGACAGCACTAATTAAATATCAATGTATTATTAATCTAATCAAAATAGATCACATCAATGTTAAATAATGGAATACCTTTAAATATTACTTTCCGCACAAATACTTTAAACTGGTGGATTGTATGTTGCAAATTGCTTTCAGTCATTGAAAATGGCAAGTTTATAAAAGTTATGCCTGCATTGAGATAATCAGAATCAGCATGGAGAAAATTACATCAAAAAGTAACCATCAACTTGAAAAAGTCTGGTGCTTCCCATCCCTAGCACAACATCGTACAGTGAAACTTTACACCCCATTGATGGTTTTAGTTGCCTACTCTCTCAGGAGGCTTTAACTCTTTAAGCTCAAACTCGTTTAGTACCAAATCACTGTGAAGTCAAACAGCTGCGGTAAAGATTCACTCTGCTTTTGTTTGTTCATCAAACAGTCGGAGGAATAATCCATAACGGGGCGTCTGAATGACCTGCGTTGAAACATGACGGACATTGGTGAATGGAGAGCTGTCATTGATTTTCATTATAACAGAGGGACACAGGAGCATTGACGCTAACGGGCATTAAATGAAAGGTGTCCACAAATACAGCACCATCTTTAGTCCTGTTTGCTGACGTTCACACTCAACATGCCGACCCTTTAAAGGATATTTGGTCATGTTCACTTCGTGGTAAGTAAGCGGGCGTTTGCTGTAACTTATGACAGCACAGGCAGGGATTTCTCTTTAAATAAATAGTAAGCTAGCTAGCTAGCTAGCGTCAGCATGGTTAACTCTCGTGTTAAGCTAGTGCTAGCTGTGAGAGATATGTTCAGACTGGACGTACAAGTTAAAATGGGCCAAGCGTGAACAAAAATTGTGTCTAAAGCTATGTTTAAAGTCTCAGAAGTATGTAAGTTCATTGAAAAAAAGGAAGCGAGCACTGCTAACTGGCTTGCTAATCATGGCTTGTAATTCTGTCAAAATGCTGTTAACAAACATTTTAATCATATTGTTCACTGGTGACCGGCTTAAAAAATCCAGTCACAATGTTTCGACGTGTTTCATCTATTCAATTGTGTCTTAATCCCAAGGAATATCATTAGCTCATTGGCTAATTTAGCACACTAACTTCGACAGGCCAAGCTCAATCCGGGGTTTTTCCTGATTTTTGAGCCGCCGGTGGCGTCTTGTTATCCGGCTGAAGTCCACCCATCACCCCGCCTGCCTCCCTGAACCAGGAAGAGTGTCGCCGCCCCGTGACCAGCATCCAACATGACAGGTGGGCAGCATCAGATATGCACCTGTTATACGACCTCAGACTTGACCAGGATGTTTCCAGAGTTAAACTAGGAAAAAAGAAAAATGAATGGCTGAAACAAAAACTAGTATGTGGCCAAATAGAATCCACAATTACTTATATTCTTCTTAATATATCAGTGTGAAAGATTGGCAAAGCAAGTGCTACGCTCATCTACACGTGCATTGATGAAAAGACAATATATCCTTTTAATCAAATAAAAGCTAAATTACTGGTCTAATAAACCATGTAAGTAAAAGTTTACAATGAGTCATACTCAAAGTACAGAGAACTGAGTGATGACTTTTGCATTTCTGAGAGGGTGAGGTTCAATACTGAACAAAGATCCCTTCTTCACAGCTACTGCAAAGTGCGTACAAAATGTAAATTTACAGAATTTAACTTCAGCCATCAACAACTTTTGGACAAAATGGTACATTTTACTTCCTGCTGTTAGCCACCATTTTGTCCATCAACATGGAAGTTTTGCAGAGTTTACCAAAAGCTCAGAACTGCTTTTTGCTATTTAGTTGATACTGTGTGGCACTTTACAGAACTTGTCCCGAAAACTGTCCAAATGAAATCATTATTACTGTGTGTACATTTGTATAAAATAAATATAATGTACAGAAAGCTATGAAATGAAATGACTGCAGATCTAGTAATGGTAATGATTTTTTTTTTACCATGCTTGCCTATGATAATCTGCATTTGAATGACTTACCAGACTTTGCTTCTGAACTAGCTTTTGCTGATGTCCACATTCCTGGAATCTCAAGCCCACTGACTGAATATCTGTCCCATGGTGCCCCCCTCTCCCTGCCTCTCTCCCCATCCTCCCTCTCTCTCTCACTCAGAGGGAGACTTTGGGTAGATAGTGAGGTCCATTGTGCCAGAGAGATGTTTATTAATGAGAGAGAGATGCACACAGAGGGCAGAGCTCTATTGAGGGAATTATCGCTAATCTCTTGTTTAATGCGGTCATCTGTGTATATACTGACATGTATTAAGGCTCAAGACGGATGTGCAAGTTAGTTTCCAGTGTGGACCTTGAGTGGTTCTGTGAGTTGCCGAAGTTTCAAACTTTGAGAATATAGAGTTTGTTTTTTGTATAGATTTTTAGGAAAAGTGTATGGTTGCATTTGCAGTGCAGACAAACCAGGAGATTGTGGATGCATCTAAGTTGTTCTTTTTGCGTTGGACAGATCTGTCAAGAATTAGGGGAATAATTTTTAGATTGAAGAGTCATTTTGAAAGAATTCTTGCCAAATACTAAGAGGTTAAGTGCACTGTCTGGTTTGGAAAGTTTGGAGATTTCGTTGTATCTTTGAAAAGAGCAGTTCCCGTCAGTGTGTTTGTAGCTGTGTGCTGTTGTGTGTGTTTGCCTGCCATGCCCTTGCCTGCTCCTGAAGTCCCAGCCTCTCAGCGGCTGGCACTGGACTGTCGTACCCTCTTGGACCATCGTGTTGGCAAGGGTAAGTGACAACACTGTCTCCTCTGTTCTCTCTCCGGCTCTATTTCTCAATTGCATAAACAGAGGTTAAATTTTCTTATAAGTTAGATTTTTGACATATGGCTTAGTTAGGCCAAAGAAAAACAGGGCAGGGAATGGAAATTAAATTACACTATTTGTCTTTTCTTTCTTTTTTCCTGCACAAACCCTTTATCAACAAAATGAATTCAGCTTGTTGCACAATGATTCTTCAGCTCAGGAGTAGTCTACAATCAAAGGAACAATTATTGTGGGTGCTTGACAGAGTTTGCTGCAGAGCATCATTAATTAAAGGGATATGTCTTTCAGGGTTTTGTTTTATAATTTCTACTCTACTGTAAACAGATTTTCAAATCCTTTATGAATGGAACTGCTCTTTTTAACAGAGTAATGTTTGTTCCTCTCTCAAAAAGATGCATATAGCTTCACAGGGAGTTTGGCTGATCATGCCAGCTCACAGTTTTGGGCACAGAAGAATGAGAAACACAAAGCTTGATTGTGGATTGTTCAAGCAAAGTGAGTTTTGCACAAAGGCCTCTGTTGATCCAATCAAATAAAGAGGGAAATTCATAGTGAGTATCAGATGATTTTTTTTCTGACCAATGTTATCCAGGAATATACGAGGACTTTGAGTTGCAATAAACCTGTGGAAAGAATTATGTAGTGCGCAGGTGCAAGACAGAGACCAACAGCTATGTCTGAAGATGTTTTTATTAATGTGTTATCCAAGAAGTACCCCATCTTTGATTCATTTAAACAGTTTTGATGAAACATACCTCTCAGTTTTTACTATCATTTAGGACAGAACACTCGAGGCAGTTGCAAAACCTTGATAAACCTTGACAAGACCTGTCATATTTCAAAAGATGAGACAGAACGTCTGTAGCTCACTTTACTTTAAAGGAATATTACACCCAAACAACAATTTGGCCTCATTTTCTACTCACCCTCATGCTGAACAACACTGTGGAGTAGTTTTGGAACATCCAGGATGCAGCCGGAGATCTGGGGGAATCCTCGCTGTCCACTGACATTGATATCAATGCTTAGATCGGAGCCCGAACGAACAGTGTCCTTAAAAGTCCACAAAAAGTCGGCAATATTCCTCCATACTGCTCGTGCGCTGTAATCCAAGTGTCCTGAGCGGGTAACGTCCACCATTTACTCGAAACGACATCATTTAGCACATGTTTATAGCCTAAACAGTACTACTTGGCATTTCTATGATACACTTACGGGTGCCTACGGGAGCCGCGGCTGACCAAACCAAACGAATGCGCACTCTGCAATAACTAGGAGCGTAGAACAAGAAACAAGAACACAAGAAATCCCACATTCTGCTGACCCCTCTTGTGTCTGTCCACGGCTCCGTCGCTCACAGCAGAATGTGGGATTTCTTGTTCTATGCTTTAAGGTTTACTTTTCCTTTAAGGTGCACTGAATAAGCTTTACATTGGTACAAATTGAATCCACGCTACATCCTGCCTCATGGCAATAGCCAGGCTGGATGACAATTCAACCTTTGTTACAGTTGACATTCATTCTGCTCTTCTTTTGCATCAAAGTTGGCACAGACTAGAATAGAATAGAATAGAATATTCTTTATTGATCCCCCTTGGGGGAAATTTTTTTGTCTATAGCATGATTAGAGTGGAACAGGACAGCCATAACCTTAACTGGGGGATTTTCCTTTTGGAAACCCTCAAGGACTCTGAATCATACCTCACACTGTAACCTAGCAACAGTCAGGAGTAATGTAAAATATCAAAAAGGCTGAGTTGTCAAAAAAAGTCTTTTCAAGCATCATACAAAGATTGAGAGGGACACATCAGTGGTATAAGGGTTGTGCCCTCTCCACAAACTTCTAAATATAGTTAGTAAACAGATCATCTTGAGTCATACATTTTTGTGTGTTAAGTGAAAACTTGGTTCCAATCAAAAAATATCCCTCAAGCTCTGCCCTCTACAGGGGTGTGCCTGCATTTAAAAAGGTCATTTTTATGCCCTTAAGTCTTGTAGAAAACCTTGATTCAAAAATTATAAATGATAAGATTGTGGCAAAATGTAATGCTAAAAGATTTCAGGATAGTAGGGTATCTTGATAGTTTTTTTTGAAGGTGGAAACTGTCTTGCGGTGCAGTACTTTGATGCATAAGTTATAACCGTAGAAGACTCACTACTTTCAAGTCATTGTGTTACAGCCAGAGGGAATAAGCTTATTTGTAATTACATTAAAGATCTTGTTTCAATCTCTGTAAACCCATTATCTTGTATTGTCTCATTTTATGAGCGGAGTGTTTTGTTGTCACACCTAAACTAAATACTGAAAAATGTGAAGGAAGCCTCTAAGTTTTTTATCTTTAAGGTATGGTACTATTCTGATTAAAAATGTTCAGTATCTTCAGACATTTAGTTAAAATGGTACAAACTGTGTCACATTGGAAACATTTTTTAAATATCCATAAGTAGAAGCCTCGCAGTTTTGCCTACGGATGGGAATTGAAAACCAATTCCATTTGACATTCAACAACAAATTGTCAAAGGAATCAATTTTATTGGCTTGTTTTACTTAACAAATGAATTATCAATGCTTCCCACTAAGTTCTGGCCGCCTTTCAATTCAAGGAAGCCACACAAACCTCAGATGTACTCAGCAGGAAGGACAGCGTATGAGACAAAGAAGTAGGGATGATCGAAAATCAATTCCAGTTGAGAATCGTTAACAACTGCATCAAAGAATCGATATCATGAATTTTTTTGCTTATCAATTCCCTTATCAATTCCATCCACTGACAGGGTTCAGAAGCATCAGAATTGTGACTTAATCCTGCCTGCACCTACTACACAACCTTAAGTGAGTGGACACACCTGCAATTTGCAAAGGCAGTTATACATAATGTGACATGTGTTTGACATTGTTGCCACGAAAATCAGACCACCATTTGCTCAATTGGAAAATCTGCAGGAATCTTGTTTTACTAACAAATGAATCAATGCTTAAAGAATTCTGGATCGAATTAGCAGGATCACACACACCTCGATATTGATAAAATCAGCAGGAAGGATTCCCATCCCTACAAAGAAGCCATCTTGGCAAACAGTAGAAGCAGTAAGAGTTGCTTCAGTTTCCTCTGTATGGCACAAACTATTCAACATCTTGCGTCGATGTAATATTAAGTATGGGAGGAAACACCAGAAGTTTTCTGAAGCATTTGTCTATCAGAGCAGTGTTTTATATTAGCACTTGACATTTTGACCTTAAACACCTTAATAAGTCTGCTTTTATTCACATCAGAATCCAACAGGAAGCAATTAGGAATTGACAAAGAATTGGATTAATTGTTAAAACTTATAAAATGGCGTCAACATGGATAAATACAATCAGTTTTCTTCCATAACTTTGCTTTTCTTAAGCCTTTGGAAAAGCAAGTAATACTACAAGCTAGGGGTGGGCGATGTGGCAAAAATATCATATCACGATTTTTTAAAAATAAAATCACGATCACGATTTTATCACAATTCTTTTTTACGTTGATTTTTCCAGACTAATTTGCATGTTTTACCATTTTTTCCCTATGTTTATATAGCATATAACATATAAAACATGTAAAACCCCAAAAGAAAAAAAAAAGACAAGACAAGTCAAAGAAACTTTCTGAACAGGTTTTAATTTAGATAGTGCAGTTTTATAAAAATGTGCAATAAATGTAAACATAAAAGGTAATGAACAAAAATATCAACATTATCTCTTAAAGTGAAACAATTTAAAACAAATGTTATGTTACTGCAATGTCTATAATCTGAGTGAATAATACAGCTGCTTTATAACAGATTTTTGTTCAGACATCTTCAAGCTTTTATCTTCTTTTCTCTTTCCGCCATGATATTTCCCACCATGCACTGCGCGTAATGTGCTACGATTGGCTAGTCGGGTGCGCATCAAAGTCTCTGCGCCCACACAGACGATCTGACGATCTTTCTGCTTTATGAGATCATCCCCATGTTATAATCCTTAACGATTTAATATCGTCATATCGCACACCCCTACAAGCACAAATTTATCATTTATAGGGAAGCTTAATATTTCTGGTACAGCATCCATATTGACAGATAGCTTTTAAAGCTAAATATAGGTACCTGCAGATATGAGTATTTTTTTATGTATAGTTACAGCTGATATAGCACCATGTGTATCTCTTACGTACATGGCAGAATGTAAGAACATACTTAATTGCTTTACTGTATTTTCACACTAAAAATCAACACTATCACTTTTCCAGAATCAAATTAGGTTTTTCCTGTTTATTGTCCATTTGGAAAAAAATGTCACAGAGCCAGAAAAGGTGAATTTTAGTTACGCAGAGACTTTAGTTTTAAATCAGTCCAGAAACATTGGCATATCTGATATCTGCAAAAATCCAGTGTCATGCACCCCTAATGAGTTTTTCCACCAGTTTTGTTTTTTTGTCTTGTAGAACAGAAATAGAGAAAGATGTAGATTTTGTTCTATTCTAGACGCTCTGAAGACATTGAAGGAAGTTGCATAAGCATGAGAGGAAAAACTGAGTAAGTAAAGCAGCAGGCATGGGAAGATTAATGACGAAGAGGAGGGAGAGAGTGATGCTGGCAGGGGGTGGAGAGAGAGAGAGAGAGAGAGGGAGAAGAGGAGATTGCGTGGGTGGGAGGTCTTCTCCCTTCTCTATCCCCATGGTGCACATTTCTGTCTTATTCTCCCTCACTCCCCCCTGCTTCCCCTCCGCTGCTGAGAGAGAAATGATTACAAGTGAGGCGGGCGTGTTTGTATGTGCGGCTGGCTGCATGTGAAAGCTGCAGTGCTCCCCCGAGAAGGAGCGCTGTTGCAGAAGACGAACGGTGGGGAAAATCCAAGGTCATCACGGCACGCTCCTCTCTTACGTTTGTCCGCCTTTCCCCAGCCCCCTTTTTTTTTTTTTTGCGCATGCATGTGTACATGCCTGATTGTGTGCGTGCGTATGTGTGCAGAGAAAAGGGAGAGTGTGTGTAATTGATTGCATCAAGGCAGGCTCTGCACCAATCAGGGTGCGCATTTTAGCTCCAAGCACACGTGCAGGCGTCCATGCCAGAGTGAGTGGTGCGCCTGTGTTTGTGTGAGCGTGTATTTGTGTCTGTATGAGCAACTGAGGCTGCATTAAGGGAGCCTAAGCATCTGTAGTGAGGGACTCCAACACCAGGAGCGATGTACGGTAAGAATAGCACTCACTCTTTGTTTGTGTATTTGTATGCATGTGTGTTTTGACTGTGTAAGCATGCTAGTCATGTCAAACATGCAGCGTTCAGCCAGTTTTCCTGCATTCTGCAAGCACGTTTGCCCTTAGCTCTAGTGTGATAGGCTCCCTCTGTCACTTCAGTGTTGGATCTCTTAAAAGCATATTATGGCAACTTGGACTCTCACAAGGGTACTTCTGTGTTAAATTGGATTTGCTTTCAAGGAGAAGCTGCTTGGGAGATGTTTTTCTTTGGTAAATGATACTCATTTGTTCTTACACTTTATAGAAAAACTGTTTTCTACAGTTTAATTAGTCAAACTGTCACAGAAGTGTCTTTCATTTGGCTAACTGTTATTTCTGATATGTTATGAAGCTTACTTTGCCAAATTTGTATTTTACCTCAAATATGTAGTAAGTACTGGTTGTCTTATGCTAGTAAAATTTTGATATTTCTTTATTGTACTCACTAAATCTTCTGTTATTTCCCCTCTTAAATCTGGCAGTACAGGGACATGTTGACAAACGGTGCTTGCTTGTTGAAAATGTAGAGATCTTTGCTTTGGGTTAAGAGCAATGTTGAAAAAATCTTAGGTTCCAGGGGCTAATACACTGTCAAAATAGAGGCTTCACCCTGGAAAAAAAGGCTCACTTTGGCTTCAGCATGCAGCAAGCTCTCGTGAGTTTCTGTCCAGAACTGGTGCTCCAGACTTGACTCCCTCGCAGTTGAGTTTCAGCGCCCGTTTGATTTGTTGGCTGTCGTATAAGCCTTGTGTCGTGAGGATTTGAAGGGTCTTTTCATCAGTATGTCGGTCCACGCTGTGATGAATGCGTGCTTTGAATTTTCGTTGTATTTATTGATGGCTGAACAGGATGTATGTTTGTCTCTGTGAGGTATTGGCACAGTGCGTTTGTTTGTAAATAGCTGCAGGATACATACTGAATAGACGGGGCTCCTCATATAGGAGGAAAGTGGTAGATAGGCTCAAGTTGTGTCCACATACATGCAACAAATTTAAACAGATGTCCTTCTCTGCACGCCTTGGTGATGGAAATTCACATTTCTTCCTCTTTGTCACGCTTTCCCTAATGCTATAAGCCTCTTCTCCAACATACCCTCCTCTCCTCAGCTCATTGAGTGGCAGCTTCTGAGCACACTGGCCGTCTGTTGAATCAGCCTTTCCCATAATTCATTATTTGCCTTCACTGTCCATGCCTCTCCTCTTGTTCGCTCACTGTGTTTAGACTCTGTTGTGTTTTCTGGCATTTAAATGGGTGAATCAACCATTTAGTGATGTTTCAACCTTTCATGTTGGCTGATGTAAAAATAGCAGGACTCTGTATGCCCTCTCCGACATACACAGTGTACACACATTCTTCCCTCTTATATAATGATATCGCTGAAGGACAACATGCTTTGTAACAATCTTGAGAAGTGTCATGTATTTTGTGCAGGTACATCTTTAGGTTTGTTTTCTTCTGTGTGTGTATGTGTTCTTAAGTGTAGCCTGTGAAACCAGCTCCATGTGTGACCCTCGGGTGAAAGGAGGTCCAGATGTGTCCTGATGGTCAAGTCTACAGACCAAACCATACAAATCTGCACAAGCTCAAGTGTGTTCATTATTCTTTGTGGGTCCATGGGACTATATTTACTCTATCTTGTCAGCCATGTGACTGAGCACAACAGCGCAGCTTTTGGACAGCAGGTGCAAATATGACACTGCCAGATGCAATGGGGCACTGGTCACACTTTTCTTTGGATGTGTGTGGGTTTGCAATTAGTCTGAATTTTTATTCCGTTATGTAATATCTAATGTCTCAGAGGTTTGTGCAGTTGTCCGGTGCTAATACAGAGCAGAACCTAATGCTTTCACATGTCTATGCAAGTGTGTGGAAGGATTTTAAACATTCATGGGCAAAAGTATATTTAAATCTGTATTTTTTTAATTACTTAAATACTAGTTGTTCTGTTGAAAACATCATTTAGAGAAGGACAAGTTGGACCATTGACCATGTGTTAATAAAGGCAACATGTTTCTATCTGCTGACTAAAATCAAGTCACAGTACCTCATGATAGGAATGCACTGATACTTATTTTCTGGCCAAGCACAAGGAAGAAGTTGATGGTTTGGGGCGCTGATAGGCAGTAAAACGTTAAACCAGTTAAATCAGTAATAGTATTACTAATGCAAAGAGAGGGATTTTTGTGGTGCCAACACTGCCTGTTGAAACTAATACATTTCATTGTATCACACATGAGGCAAAACTAATTTCAGCTTACCCTGCCATGATGGATGGTAAATAAAAGAAGAGTATGACGGTGATTTGTGACTGACAACAGCTCCAGTCTTATACATGTTGCACTGAGCAGATATGCATGCACCTTTACCAAATGCAAAGCCTTCTATACATGTCAGAGCACTGTTGTTCATAACTATGTAAGGATGCTGTGGTACAGCAGTCAGGTGAAGTGTCCTATCATAGAGCCTTAACATAGACTACATCCTGAAATGGATCAGCGAGGTTTGTCCTGAACTCATCACAGGGTCTAGGGTCTGAAATTCACACCTGCCAAACCAGATGAAGGTGAATTTTGGTCAGCGAGTTAACATCCAAGGATACTGAGCCACATGGCAAGTTAATGCTTGGAACTGAACTGGTATTTACTGCTCTGACAATATGATGCTATCTATGGCACATATTACCAAATTGACTCTGTTAAATATACTGAAAAGTATGAATGGGATACAAAAACACAGTTTATGGTTTTAGCAAATTAAAAAAAAGCCCTGTCGATGATTTTTAAAAATTGTACCTCCTACCTTGGCTGTTGAGTCTAAACGATCATTTTGAACCCTGCGTGCATCCAGTTATATCATGATTGCATATGCAAACACCTAAGAGTGTTTCATCTAGGGTTTAAGGTTAAATGATTTTAAGAAGTGGGCTGTGGCCCTGATCGTGGTCAAGGAAGATGCTGAAAATACCTTAGCTCAGTACAATGGATCCTAGTTGTATAGATGCAGTTTTCCCCACTTTCCAATAAGGTGGTCTGACCGGTCTGCGACAGGTACGTCATAGGGCCAGCCCACCTCTGGCTGAACTGAGATCCCCCCCGTGTCAGGCTGAGCTGACTGGTGCTGCCTCAAAGCGATGCATCCCAATACTGGCCGCAATCAGTAGTTCAGCCACCATGGTGTCAAACATGATGTTGTCGTCATGTGTTATCAAGTACTTATCCTGAACCTTCCTTTTTTGCTATACAGATAGTCAGTGAAGACGGTTTATTTTTACAGGGACTATTTATTATGACACTGTATTTTTTGGCTGCTGTATTGACAAGTTTATCTGATTATTAAATTTCTCATCTGTTATTGTATCCAAGTTTAAAATATGTGACAGTTTTCATAAGTAACTTATTTTATTTTATTATTTTTTTCCCCTTGTCTGCATTATCTTTACAGCTGAGCACTGTGTCTGATGGCAGCATTGGAAAGACCAATGCATTCTTTTTCTAGCAGTGAGAGATATGTGAATATGATTCACTGCTATAGTGACCATCACCAGCCTTCCCTGTAGGCTACTCCATCAAATCAAACTTTATTTAACCCCTGATGAGAGCTGCAGGGGAGGGCTGTGCCACACCACAGTGTGAAAGGAGGGGAAATAGTGACAGACAGGACAAGACAACTGGGAGGAGGACAAACAGGTATTGTAGTTTGTTTAAGATAGTAGTCCAAGTGCTATGCTGATCTAAGTCCATAGAAGAAGTAAAGGCTGTAAGAAACCACCTTTCATAAGTAACTTATCAACTGAACATCACAACAGAACTGAAAGCAGAATGAATTTGAGTACTAAATAAATAGTACAGTATTCTTTTTAATGATTTAATTTTAATCTTTATCATTTCATTTACCCAAACTGTTAGAAAGAAATTTATTTTGTCTTGTGAAATGATTAAGATCAACTAACACCACTCAGCAATAATTACACAAAGTAATTAATTATCACAAGCAATGGTAATGAAAAACATTACCATTGTTGACACAACATAGCATTACAAGCTGTTATGAGTTTTATTAGTTCTGCTGAAGATATTATTTCACCAGAGTTTTTTGTTTGTTGTTTGTGAGTAAGGCAGCTCAGACAGTTTTTCCAATTCTGAGGAAGTTTTCGGAGAATGTTAGTCATGGCACACGGAAAAAGTGACGCTGGTGGTGATCAAAATGGTGGATATCACAGTGGATGTCTGCTGACATCAGCTGTTACAGTCAGAGTGGTTTGAAAACTATGTAATTATGGGTTCCAGGGATTAAAGCTTTCTGACGCCACAATGGATTTCCAACATTTTTATTGTAATGCTGTTTTTGGTCACTGCCAAATTGACATGAAAAAAATGAAAATAAGTTGAGACTTATCCTGTAGTGTAACTTTAACATTGTATTCTGTGGTGCTTCACTGAGGTAGATGTAGCTTTTCTTACATCAGCTACACAATTTCAACTTCATACACTCCTCTGTCTGTGCACAACAGAGGCTTAACATGGCATCAACACTGGTGACAGCCAAGACTGGAGTCATGATGTTTCAGGCTGTTTTCATAGCAAACATGAACAAACATTTCTTGGTCACTTCCGAACTTGTTCTTTGTTTGTGGGACTGTGTTTGCAACACAGTTTGCCATAACTTGTACAACCTGAAAACAGAAAAAAAGCCTCAAGTGCCTTGTAACAGCTTGAAGAGGAACACAACTTGACACAACACAGCGACATCTGCTTCACGGCAACACAAGTGAATCACATTTCGAACAGATCTTTTAGTCACATCTCTCCGATGTGTCATATAAGCTTGAAAATGTAGCACTCATTTACTTTGCTGTGTTTCTTGACTGAATGAATAATGAAGTTAAGTACATATTTAAAGCTACATGCACATTTAAGGAGGCATTTATTTGCTGTGCTTTACAGCATCTTGTTTATTTGACAGATGCACATTGTATTTTGGGGATTTTACAACTAAATATACAGAAATAAACACATTTCAAGTGATAGCTCTTATTGAGATTAAGGAGTTCACTGTTTATTAGCAACAGTAATAGTGGTGGACACTTAAATACATCAAGAAATTCGAAAAAGAAGATGGGTCAATGTGTCTTATTATTGCTTATTGTGTTGAGATGATTTATGATTAGCCTGTAGTGAAACTCCTTTAAAGCTGCTTCTCTTAATAAGTACCTCTTTTTAATTGTTTCACTTACATTTTACAATTAAACCAAGGTTTATTCTCTCATGTCAGATCTCACTATACCCCCAAAAAGCTTCATTTGTGCATGACACTTTTTAGGTTTTTAAGTTTTAGCATATGAAAAGAAATCACAAAGAAGTCGGATTTGTTTAAGGGGAACCTTCAATTGAGATAATTTATGTTTCTTGGTCTGAAAATATGATGAATTCATTTGAAAAACATTTTGGAGCATCCATGTAATTTTCCCTTACATACATTTTGTGGTCAAAATATATTTTCCCCATTTAATCCCTGTGGTTGCCTCTTTTTTCTCACTGTATCATGCATTTTCCCCCTCACTACTTCCATCTCCCTACATCTGTGACCCTGAAGTGAAAATGTTAAGCCGACTTCCTGTGGGAAATGGAGAGTGTAATCTGTTAATGTACCATCCCATTGTTACGTGATTAAAAATAGCCCTGTGATTGGCTGGGATGTTTCCAGAGGTGTACACATGCTCAAAAAGTTAAATGGATGAATTATTATTAATAGAGGGAGAACTCGGCATCCAAACACTGGAGGAATAGAAAATCCACAAGCCAGTGTTCCCAAACTCCAGTGCATCCTCCTTTCTCTGCAGCATCAACCAGCAGCCTGTAATTTATAGTTCCACTGTGAGAGCGTGTTTGTGTGTGGGTTTATTTATGTGACTGTGGACAAGCTAGCTGTGAAGCCCCTAAATATGTTGTCAGCTTGCCATGCTGTGGGTGGATGTCGTGAGCCCCCTATGTGTGCTTTTTTTTTCCCACCGCTGTCATCTGAATTCTTCTTGTACACCCACTTAGTTGCTCTCTTGTGCTTTTTTTTTTCTCACCAGCCCAGCATGACCAACACAGGAGACAGCTCTTCTATTGTTAAGGCAGCACAAGTAATTCCCAATGGGAACACGGTATTATAGCTTTAATTTTTAGGTCCAGAAAGGCTGGGGAATACGTCAGGTTTTAAGATCTATTGATGTTTTTTCAAATGATGTAGAAATGTAATTTTATTATTTTTTTAAGGAGCAGTTTTACCATTAGTAAAAATCAAATGATTCTGATCTTTGTTTGATGCCACAGATGCAAAATTAAGATTCCAAGACACAAAACTGGATAACAAATAGCTTTACTTGCTGTAACTTGGCAGATTTTCTCTTTCGATGAAACATTTGGCTGAAAATCATCATGTTGCTCTACTTCTTGATACCAGTTGTAAATAAAATATGCCATTTTGTATTACATAATTCCAAGATGAGTCATTTTAAACCTGGCTAAGCAAAATTAAAGTTGGTCTAACTTTGATCGATGAATTGTCTAATGTTAATACCACTTATATAAAATGTCAATAGGGATGGGTACCGAATTAGGTACTTTAAGAGGTACCGACCGAATTATGTAGGTACTACCGAGTACTGATTCAGGTAAAATCAAAAGGTGCCATGTTTAGGTACCTAAACATTTTAGTTCATTTTATTGACTGTTTTTTATGTTGAAGAAATTTTTTGAACAACTACAGTGTTACAATAAAACAGTTGAATGTTGTTTTGATATATATCTTTCAAATTTTATATACTGAGAAATAAATTTACATAGAAAAAATGTGAGATCTAAATATTAAACAAATTAATATTTATTACCCCATAAACACACGCAAAAGTACAGAAAATTGGTACCGTTAAGTACCGATTCCGATTCCCCAAAACACGAGAAATCGTGTTTTTGCTCTTCTCCTGACCGGGGATCACTGCTGGGAGACTAGGAGAGAGAACGTGGAAGTCCTCTGCGGACATGCTGGTTAGTCTGTGGTTGTCATGGTTACTCAGTGATACTTGGCGAAATCTGCTCTCCTCAGAATTTAACATGGAAGACTTGGTAGAGATTGTCTTTGACGGGGTTCATGTCACATGTAAGTGTTAAATGATACATCTCTGTGATATAATTTAATCTAAGACAGTAGTCTAAGGTAGTTTAAGCTCGCGGCTAACTGTTGTGAGCTGTTAGCTGCTATGTATAGCTGCCACGTATGCTAGGTCATATGTGGCAGACTTACTTTATGTGGATTGGTCTGTGATGAGCGTGACAAGCCAAACGATCGTTCAGTCACAAGCTGCTGTTGTTTTTGAAGGTTCTGCCTCTGAAAGCATTTCCGAACCACTCTTTCCCCGATGTATAAGTGAAATATTTCCGTGATGGATTTATGGAACTGTCCATTTGGTGTGTCAGGTTATGAAGAACCTAGAACAATACCGAACTCATTTCTCACTGAAAAATATATGTTTGCCTTCTCAGCAGCAGCACCCGCCCCCTTCATTCTCTGATTGACCAGTGATGAATGTTATCGTCAGAATGACTGTTCACTCCCCTCCTAAATAGATTTTTGTGCTTTTGCTTCATTTTTTATGGACCGTTAACAGATTGTCCTTTGTATTGAATTGTGTATCTTGTGTGTCCGGATAAAATTGCACTGCCAGCAGGTAAACAATTTTAAGTTAGTTTGCAGAGAGGATTGTGTCTGATGCTAATGTTAAGAGTATTAGAAGGGCAAGCCTCGGGTTTCCTTTTAGTTTAATGTCTGTATTTCTGTGCTGAATGTGTTTGTGCACTGCTTTGGCTGAGTGGTTATATGAAAGTTGAATCTGACACAGCCAACAAATGTTATGTCTATTTGTTTTACATCAAACCTGTGAAACCCGGTTTGATTATTTAAGGCAGCAGCCATTAAAGTTGTTACCAGTGTCAGGCGGCTGCATTACTGTTTCGACATTTGACAAGGTAATTGAGCCTGTATGGATAAAAATGTAAAGAATTTGCCAAACCAACTTAATATCGAGTGAAGACTAATTAGTTATTTGACTTTGATTCAGCCACTTAGCTGGGTAACCACATACATTTCTTTTAAAGACAGTAGGAGTTAGAAACCTTAACGTTTGATAATGTTTTAAGTTTTCAATGTGAACTGATCTGTTAGGCTGAAGATAATCAGTATTTGCAGTTTGTCATTGCGTTCGTGTTTGCGTCTGCATGAGCTCTTTTCTCTGTTCTTGCCTGTGTGCAATGCATGTTACTGGAGGGTACCACTAGAGAGCACATAAAGATCTCAGGCCATACATAACTACCTGTTGTCTCATAGGTAAATAGCAAACATGGCAGTAATTCTGAGAGTAAATGAAACACAACAAACACCAATAATCAAAATCATCTTTGAGCTGTCAAATACATGTTGGTGCTTCTTAGTTCAGCCACTTGGGAGTTAACTGTAGCTTTCAGCCAGTAGAAGATGTCATCAGATGGTGTCCAGCTTTCATTGTGCACCTCCACCCTGGACCACAAAGCCCTTTTGCTGGTGGGCCAATAGTGATGGCCAATCACTGCCCACCTTCTCCTGGCCCACAGTTTAACTCCTCCCTCATTTTCCAGAGCCAACATGAGGCTCCCTCGGCTGCCTCCCCCAACCTACGGGCAGTTGTTTTCCTCTATATTTCCTTTGTCTTTACATTTGTTGGACCAAGTCCTGGTACTTTGTGGCTTTTCTCTCTGATAGCTCAGTGCATCTGTCGGCCCACAGGACTGTCCGTTCAATCAGGATGATGTTCTCTGCCTCCACAGACCATTTGACCACGTCTGGCCTCAGGGACATTTGAACAACCAGTGGAAAGTGTAGCTTACTTTCCAGGTCTTCCATCATCTCATATGATGGTGCTGTCTGTAGGATGCCCTTCTGTTCTCCTTGGAGGATGGTGTTTGATGGATGGTGTTGTTCTCCCTTGAACTTGATGCTTTTTCCATCTCCGCTGTTCCAAAATGTCATTCAGTGCCCTGAGTAGCTTGCCATGGCACCAGTAATATCTTCCCTGGCTAAAAGCTGTCTTGCACCCACCCAGTATGTGCACTATCGTCCTTCATTCCTCACACAATCTGCAAAGTGGGTCCACCCTCATTCCCCTCATTCCCCGCATCTGTAGATCTTTTGGTGTTGGGAGGGTGTCACACACTGAGCAAAACAGGAAAGAGACGTGACAAGACTCAAGCCTCCAGAGTTCAGGTCATGAGCTCTTTCGCTTCGGCAGGTCCCAGTTCATCCAGGCTCCTTGTGATCCTAGCTCCACAGCCCTAGACCTTCAACTGTCTTCCTCTAGCTATCAAACCCTGTATTGGATCATAATTCTCCTCTGCTTTGGGTCTGCCTTTCCCCATTACAGGAAGTGGGTGGATCTGAGTCCCTGTGATGTCCTTTAACTTCAGCCAACTTTCTGCTGATGTGTCTGCTGCCCTTTTGCGTGATGTTGGGCCTTTCTTTCAGTAGTATCCATCTCATATTTGTTGGCCATGTGCCCCAGCCTTACTATTTTGATGATGTTGCATAGTTAAGGCAGAATTTGTGCAGTAAATGGACATATACCCCTTGGCTTGAGGGTAGGATTTTAGCACAACTTTTCCTTTCAAAAAACTTTTGCTCCACTCAAAAATCTCTTCCCTCTCAGAGAGGACAGGAAAGATTTGCGCTGGGCAGAGTCGATGCAATAAGTATCACTTATCTGTGACTCACTCCGTGTATCGCAGTCCACCTCCCCCATCACACTTCCATCTCTCTCCTTTTCTTCCTCCACCGCCTGCGTCCCTATCACTCTTTGTCCTCCACCCCTATTTCCTCTCCTCACATGGGACCTGCTGCTGCATTTTCATTAATTCATTGGCGACTCCTACACACAGGCCCCGGGCCAACACAGCAAAGGATGGAGCGACGGTGGTGGAGAGAGGTGGCAAAGGGACGGAGGGATGAAGAGAGGGAGGGGGAAAGAGAGGTGCAGAGGTCTCATTAGTGTTTGAAGTGATGGAGGAGTAGCTCTATGAATAGACACACAGCTCTCTGAGATAAGCCTCAGCTCTAGCAGAGCTCTGGACTTCAACTCAAGTTTTAGAGAGCAGAGAGAGGCATGGAAACAGCCGGGCCTTTAAGTGGTTTAAACACTAAAGATGCCTTTCACTAAAAGGCTTTTCAAAGACATCCCGCATGGGCTGACTGCCCCCCTCTCAGGTGCAGCTCTATGATAGCCTTCTGAAAGGGTTTTGAATGGAGGCTGTGGCTGAGAGAGGATGTTCATTACTCAGCTCATACTCTTCGCCTGTTTAAGTGTTTTTGGGGAGCACCCTGAGCCTTTAAAGCTACTTGACTGGGATTTTCCTTTTTTACCTGTTTTAACAATACAGTGTCAGTTTTTTGTGTTTGATAAACAGTTGGTAATTCATCTTCTCAACCTAAAGCTGATGTTAGCAGTGAAAGAATGCTTAGTGGTCATTTAGCTTTGAATCTTTGGCTGGTTACTCTTTATTTTTTCGACTGATTTTGGGATTAAGATTAGTAAAAACAACTTCTGACTAGTTTTACAACATCTACATCTTCATACTTTGCATTATTAACACTTTTATGTTCATATTCCATACACTTTTTAAACAAAAAACTAAACCAGTGCTTAAGAGAATAAAAGCACTTTTTTTGTTTTTGGGAGATATTGCTTTACCCTTTTTTTTAAATCAAATATGTGTTCAAAGAGTCTTGATTAACTGCCCACCCTTAACCTTAAGTCTGTCTGAAATGTCAGTTATCTTAATCACAGTCAGCTCTATAAAATTATTGTTTTTGTGGCAAGATGAATATAAGGTAAACCTTTGGACACAAAGTGGCAAAGGAAATACTGGTTTAACTTTCAGCTTTTTAACACAATTTTGATGTGACAGTAATGCGCATCTAGTTAAGCACTTGCATATTTTGTCAGAAAATTTCCATTTTACACCAAAACTAACATCCAAGTTCACCAGACAGTACAACCCAAGAAAAAAGAAATTGTAAGAAGCCATATCTCACCCTCAATATAACCTGTGCAATGATCACACCAGCTGCTGCCATCTTGAAAACTTTGAAGTTTTGTTTTTCTGTGCTGATTTAAATTTAGCATCTCTTTTACCTGCACCATGTCAACTACTATTCTGAATTCTTTGCAAAAAATATTCAAAATATATTATATAATGTAGAAATTTGTAATTAAAGGGTACAACTGACTGTGCTTGGACTGTTTATTGATGCATGCGTTGAAGTGCATGTTGAGAGGCATGCCCACCCACAGAAATGGCTTAGTCATTGCGTTGGAAATGCTCGTGACCTGCTGTTAATTTGCACACCTTATGTGGAGGCTGTAGTCCTGAAAGTGTGTAGCCTGGTTTAAATGTGGCTCCTTTACCCGATGTCATGCCACACTCTCTACCCAACTTTTAGCTCTCACTGCCCTGCCACTTAAACACAGACATTAAAAGTCTGAGAAATGATAGATATACTGACGGAAGGAAATAAAAATACCAACATCTGGATGTTGGATAAGTGCCGTTAGAGTATATTAAGGGTTTCTGGGCAACTGTATATCACTGGTAAATAAAATCACTGGTCTTACTTCTTTGAACAAGCTTAACATTATCGTGCTCTTAGGTTATATTGTCTCACCCACAGTATTAATATGATAGAAATGAGGATTGTATCAGTTCAGTAAGAAAAAGTTTAAACTTTGAAATAGGAAACAACAAATACAATGTTTTTTCTACTGTAATAAGAAATTGTAAATATTGTTTTCAAAATAATAGAAAATCACCAGTAGAATATTGGTATTTACTAATAATGTCTTTTACGTATTTGTAATCAAAAGGATTACATATCATTAATGTTTCTGCTTAGTCCCTTATCAGTTCATTATGCTTGTTTTGTGAATTTGGTAAATCAAATAAGTCAAATCCTCATCAGAGGCAGCCATAGAAATGATGTAATCATGGCAGACTAGGGTTGGAAGTGGTCAAAATTTTGGCTCCATTTTTTGACAAAAGACATTTTCTCCTCTGTGTTTGGTGGATGGAAACACCAGTAACTTGCAGAAGAATTCAGAACGCAGTACTGCCTTGAATATCAGTTTTTGCCATGTGTTTGACATTGTTGCCTTTCTTAACCTGTGTAGGCCATCTTTTTGTAGTTACTAAAGAATGTTATCAATAAGCATATTAGTATCAATAGAATCATATAGATTGTCATCCCCTCTACTAGGGCTGGGCAATATATCGATAAAATCGATTGTTGTCATGTTACAAGTTGTTGCAACGTTTAAAAATGTATACAGTTTTCATAAGGTAGGCCCTGTCCGGCAAGCACTTTTATAGGCTTGTATTTGTTTTTTAAATAAGATTTAATCTTGAACAGAGAGTTGAATTTGTGAAAATAGCTCAGCCTGTAGTGTTTATGTAGACAAACCTGTCTATGTTTGACCTACTTAATCAACACTTATGACACACACTTTGACTTTAAAAGGGAAATTCTGTTTGGTTTGTGAAAGTATTTTGACAACATAAAAGAAAATATAGTTTGTACCAATTTTGTGTCACTGGGAGTTTTTTTTTTTTTTTGACAGGGAAGAAAATTGCTTAAAACTGTAAATGGAGTGTTGTGGAAAAAAATTGGGGATTTTGTTTTTAAGCCATATCGTCCAGCCCTACCCTCTGCAGACTGAGCGACTTCTGCCCCATTTGAACCGGCTCATTTACTCTACATTTAACAGACTTAAAGATGTATTGATCAAATCATTGCTGAAGATGAATTAAGATTGAAAATTGTAAGTGACATTTTTTTGTGAATGGTCTTTTATAGCGCAGTGATTGAATCTCACCCTTATTTCTTTAAGGCAGACTATTAGCATCATTTTTCCACTTTTGTGGTTGTTTACCTCTTGGAAAAATGACATATTGTCCTGAATGTGTCGGGCCACTGGCATTGATGTTCGGTTCAGTTTCCATTTCTATAATTTAGTCCATGACTGCTGATTAAAATGAAATTTGTGATTATTTTTTGGACTTGAAGCACAACTCGACAGCTGGTTTGGGCCACCTAGCTCTCTGTGGGAAGCTTGGTGTTTCGTGGTGTGAACAGTGTTAATTAAAGCACTCAGCGTGTCTCTGCTTGTGGTTGTTGGTTGAAGAGATCTCTTACAGTCATGGTGGTGCATTGAAAAGACTGAATGAGTCTTTATCCAGGGTATGGGAACTCTCCGGCATGTTGGGCTGATTTAAAGTATGCTCTTATGTGCTGGCTTCAGTAACTGCGAGAGGGGCGTACGGCAAAAGGGCAGCTCAGCAGAAAAAGGCTGCAATCTGTATAACAGCGAAGTAAAATAATGAATAATGAAACATTTTTCCTTTGGGAGAATAAAAGGAAGGAAAATAACATTAGCATAGAGGAAGGAGAGAAGAAAAGCTGCTGCTTCATAGATTGTTTGACTCTTATGTAACATTTGTTGGAGCATCATGCCATCTCATTCTTCTTTAAACTTCGCTGCATTGCTTGGAGCACAATGACCTGCTTTTCCATGCGTTTTTGTCCCCTCCAAACTCATAGATCCTCATTTTGTGTGTGCCGGATGGAGATAATTGTTCTCCAGAGCTACAGGAAGGGCTAAACGATTATTTGGGATTTTTGGAGGTTATCCCTTCCGAAACATTTTTTCCGTCTTCTTTTCCCGAGTTCCCCTTATGACTCACCACTGCTGAGTTTCCTCCACCAACCAGAATCCATCTCTCTCTCTCCCCTCCTGCGCTGCTGAGTCTTCTCAAGATAAACTCTGAAAATCACTGTTCTGTAGCAGTTTCTCCTCAAGGCTGCTTCTGATTCTGTTGACAGGGAGAATGTGTGTTTTGACCATAATTGTCCTGAGACCACATGCTTTTTATATCTTGTCTTAAATGTCGGGACAGAAAATATTTTTGTACAAAGCAACTTTTTTTTCTCCTGCAGGTTATTTGATTCAGCCTTGTGTATGATAGCTGTCATATTTCATCTCCACACACAAGCTCAAAAGAGCTCTTCAGTCCTAAACTGCTTTTTTCTTGACATAGCGAGCCAAACAATTAAGCAACCCATTAATTTAATGAGGTCTGTTTATTTTTAAATGTACACCTTAAGTCAGACCCTATAAAGTCTCAAGTCTGCTGTCAGCCAGCTGATCTGTTGATATTTGTTTATCATAAAGCTGACAGTTAAACATCTGGTGTAGCTGAAATGTCTGGCACATATCTAAACTACCTTTGAACTTATATTAATATCTCATAGCTAATGTATTTGGAGTCATTGGTTTCACTGTACTTACAAACCAAAGTTTTTTTTCTGTTAAGTGTTGCTTCCTCATATTATCAGTGCCACAGCTTGTGTTTATTAGTCATTTTAACCGTGCTCCTGGAGAACATCCAACAGAGGTGTCCAAACTTTTTACATGGGCCATGTAAAAAGAATACATTGAAAACTGAGCCACTTACTGCGCCTCACTTTTAGTGTGTATAAGTGACATTTTTATGGTTTAGGGGTGGGTTATTACCTGTCAAGGGGCCCTTTTAACCCTATCACTGGATTTACACCAAGTCAGGGTGAGAGTGACGTTCTGAGCAACAGAGATGGGAGATACTGATGGATTATGTTCACTGCCAGACACAAAACAAGAGTAAACTGCAAGAATGTTGGTGCTTGAAGATGAATATTGCAATATACTTGTTAAATGAGACCTTGAGACAAAGTAAATTTGGCAGAAAATGTGTGTGATTGATGGTATTTGTTGCTGTAATCAAAATGTACATTCAAATGTTACAGGGTCCATTTCGAAATGGGCATTGAAGTCCTTTGTTAAAAGTAGCAGCCATAGAGTTTCGCTTGTAAAGCTGAGGTAAGTTGACAGATGGGGATGAGCAGAGTGCCGAGACTGCTTGGTGGAAATTTTGAAGTAATGAATAGCTGAATAAATGGGAAAAAAAACAGTGTCATAGGTCACATCTCTTGACACTATTGTTTGATTGCCTTTTTGCATTATCAATTAATTATTGGTAACATTTCTTGTACATGTGTGCAGTCAGCCTCTCCACCTCTCTATGCACCATTTTGAGGTATTTTTCCAAAGCAGACACAGTTAAGGTTGTCTGTTAATTTGACACATAGAATTTTTTTTCTAAAAAAAAATCTGGTAATATTGTTATAATATTGCTATTTTGAAATATTTTGCCTAGAATTATTGTAAGGGGGAAAATCCAGTATGGAGACAGCAAAAAAAGAGTAAAAAGTTTCGATGCAGGGTTTAGTGTGGACTTAACAGCATAACTGAGATGGAACTCACACAAAGCTGGTCCAACAGACTTCAGGGCGACAGGATGGCACGACCAAATCAGATGATCCAAAATGATCAGATTATTTTATAACTTTTAAAAATATGGGATGCAAAATGTAGTTTTTGAAAAGAAACTTTATTGAAATTTGTAAATGGTCAGTCTTGATTAAATCCATGCAGCGTGAACATTAAATAAGTAAAGTTGTTCTGATAGAACTTTAAAGCTGTCTTGTCCACCAGGACAGACATGACAGGAGACAACAGATACAAAGTTGACTTGTTTACTTGTGTTATCTTTCTGTGCAAGTTTTTTTTGCTGCCTTGAATGTAAGCCCCCTACAGATGCACTTTCCTTTAGGCCCTCCTCACACGAGGACGGCCCCATATTGTCTTGGCGTCGGCATGAAAACATGTATCGCTGTTTACACGTTGTATTGTACATAGACTTGTGCATTTACATGAGAATGCAAAATCCCCGCAAAATCCTTTCGGGGTTACCTGCGTCTCTGCATGAGCACTTGTTGCTGTTGTTGCTGGTGTTGTTGGTGTTCTGTGAGCAAATGTTGGTATAAAAGTTGAAGCAATATTTGTAGCTGCTGGAACAAGATCAGAATCATCCCGGCTGCCGCCATTGTTGTTGTTTTGTTGGAGTGTGTGACAGCGTGGGTTGGGGGGCGGGGAGGAGGAGGGGTGCTATGAGGTCACCGTCTTTTCTGGACTTATCTGTTTGTACCAACTATGGCATGAAGACGAATACGCAGATATCCACCTGCAGACCCGTTTTCAAAAAAAGATGCGGAGTCATGGACAAATACACGTCTCCGTGTGTCAATATCACCTGATCAATAGTTTATTTTACCGGAGTCTTACAAATTCGTACTCGTGTAAAGCCCACCTTAGTTTGGCCTGGTGCTATGCTCATGATGGATTCATGTTTGGTTGGGATATATGTATGAATATATATGTGTATATGTCTGTTTTGTATTAGTATGTACACATATATGTGTATCTATAAAATGAAGTTTGTCTTCAGCCTGCTCGATTGTCAAGTGTCTTGAGATAACATTTGTTATGAATGATGATACAAATAGAGATTGATTGATTGATTGTTTCATTGACCATCTGTTTTGCTTGTTTTCTGTTCTCTCTTGTTTCTTCAGGGGTTTGTGGTTGTTGCGGGGCACTCAGGCCTCGGTACAAGAGACTGGTAGACAACATCTTCCCAGAAGACCCCGAGGTGAGAAACTGGACTTGTTTTTCTTCCTGCTGAAGTTTGAAACATTTCCCCTGCCCTCTGCATGTTTGTGTAAACATTACTTATACATTTTCTTAAATGTTGACAAAGATTTTGTGATGGAGAAATTATCATAGCAAGTTTCACTGAAGTTAAGTTTGATCAAACAAGGATCAGTAAAGGTATTTTTTATATATCGGCATTAATTAAATTGTATTTATGCCTTTTTAGTGAAACATCAGCAAAGTACAAATCTGAGTACTTAGTTTTGGTTATTTTTTCTCAATATTTGTAAAGGAGGAGTAACTAGAAAGGAAAGGGGAGGGGTCATCACTAATCCTGCTCACTTTTTCAACTGTTGGCAGCATGTTTGAACAGTTGAAGAGCACTGCTCTGTTTTTTGGTAAGGTAAGACTGAAGATCATTATGTTGCAGTATTTTTAAAATTCCTCTGATCATTAAAATAATAAACTTAAAAATTTACAGTATTATTTTAAGAATACAGATAAGATAAATTCCATTTAAAACAAAACCATGGACAGATTTATGCTAATATGAGGGTAATAGAGCATTCGACACCTATTACGTAGGGGCCTGTTTCATACAATGGGGGATTTTGGTCCCTGTTAGCTCTATTTTTGGGTTTGCAGGCTGAAAAATAAGGAACCTTAATAGATAGAAGTAAAGCTTATTTTTGTGCAACTTTTAACATATGTAGGACTTTGATGGCAAACCTTGACAATTGAGGCAAAAACATTGTGGCATTTGATACAACCATTTATTTAATTTTTTTATCGTGCCTCTATTCTGGTCCACTTTCTACCCCAACTTGGACTAAAGTTAACACTTTTCAAAGATATTTGAGGAAAACTGTGAGGAAAACACTATTTTGCATGAAACCTCCAGTTTGTAGACCAGTGTCAGATAAATATAGACCCAGAGTTATAATCAAACAAAGAAAGAGGTGGTTAAAAAAAGCTTACTTTTTCTTTATCTTTTTCAAAGCTGTTGGTGTCAAAAAGAAGACATCATCTCTGCTCCTGTTTTCTCTGAGATCTGATACACATGACTCATAAAGAGACTTAATTTGGTCCGAGAAGAGAAGCTGAAAATTGGTGCCTCAGTGCTGCTGCAGTAACCCACTTTACCTGTCAGATCTTCAGCCAGATCTGCAATACACAGGATACACCAGCACACACAGACCCAATTTCCATGTTTAGTGTGTCTGTGTTTGTGTATGCTGTGTCCGTGCACCTGCTGGTCTTAATGTTTGTCTCAAAGCTGCTGTGGATGAGACTGTAACTAACAGACTCATAGAAGCCTGGCAATAATAACACCTCCATTTACTATAAATTGTGTCACAGTGTGGGAGTGTGTGTATATGTGTGTGTGTGCACATTTACTGTATTTCAGTCTTCCCAGATAATTGGTGCTCAGGGCCTTGAAAATAAGGCTGTTTACTTTCTGTGTATCTCCTGCAGACACAAAATGTTCCCACAGCGGTGAACATTGCCCTTTAAAAAACTGTGCTCTGAATGATCAGGGAATCAACTACATAAAACATCTTAGACATTACTTTAATAGCTATATGAGCCTGTACTGTGGGTCTTATGTGATGCAAATGATGCACTTTATTGAACAAAAACCAAAAAAAAAGCTTTTCAGCAAGGGAAGTGGTGTTTTATAGTTAGATGCCTTATTCGGTTAGAGTGATCGATAATGGATTCTGGCCACAAGATGTTTTAGAGAAGCAGAGCGGTCTCGCTGCCAAACAACCCAGTAATGAGAGGATCAGCCCCTTTCCAACTGCAGACAGTTTGATTTTTTTTCTTGCAAGACAAGCATCATATATCACTATGTAAGCCTCCATCTTTTCAGTGTCAGAAAGGCATTTCACTGTGAAGTAAAATGTCCCCTCTGCTTCTTTTAAAATACAAAAAATCACAAAAGCCAAGTCAAGGGACAGTGAAATCTTTAAATAAGGAAGGGTATGTTATTGTTATCAAATACACATTTATTCTACAGTTATGTGTGAAGTAAAGGTTTTTTATGGATACCTAATATGTCTGTGGATAGAGGTAAAGTTGAAGGGTCTGCTTTAACAAAGTGGGCTGTAGATCTTTCATGTTCATAGCTCTGTGATAATAGATCGATCTTTTCTTCAAAACTTCATCTGTTCTATCACACAGTCTCTGTTGCCTTTTGATATACTTTTGTGCATTAGAGTATGCCCAATAAAAATGACTTAACTTTATCATTCAAGCTTTAGTTATACAAAACGGACAAAACTGCATGACTGAGAGAAGTTTGCAAACAAGATGACCTATAAGAAAAGATTTCTGCAAAAAGAACACAAAGCAAAAACTGAATTGGCCCTTTGTCAAGCCTCGCCACTTCCAGGAAGTTATCATTTCCCAGGCCACGCCCTCCTCAGGGACTGTTGCAAGGTTAGACCAGCTCTCCTGCCTTCAGACTTTTGCCATTGAAAACAGTAGAAAATACTCCTTGATTTGACGGCATGGACATGCTAACTGATTTATGATTTTTTATAAATCAGGCCTGGGTGAAAAAATGAAGAAAGAATTTTTGCAGGGTATCTGAAGACACTCAAACTATGAAGCTACAAAAATCTGAAAAACTGTTAAATATTCTTTAAATGTATGCAATACCTGTTATCATTAATGTTTGCTAACATTAGCCGCCCTTCTGCTGAATATCACCAAAGGGCTTACCCAACAAAGTGAATAAATAGACTTATTGATTGTGATATGTCTTACATAACTTGTGCTAATAGTTGGTTCTCACTAAATGTTAAAATGTATCTGTTGTCCCATAGTATTGATGTAAAAACATCACATTGTTCTCTCAAGAAATGTTATTGTTACGTGACATAAAGCAGATCTCCAGATTCGGTCAGTAATGAAGATATTTCCTTTTACCGTAAAGCATTTGTGTTCTCAAAGATTATCAGTGGGATAAAATTCCAATGTTGTTTTGTCCAGAGAGTTGAGTCAAAATAGAGATTTTTGCAAATTCACCTTCAGTTTAGGAAACAAGTTAAAAATAATCTCCTGGATTATGAAGTGGAAATTTTAAGATGCTCATTTAAACACCCCCTGACTCTTTTTAAATAAATTAAGCAACAAAACTGAGGGCAAATTTTGATGTAACGTGATGAAAAAAAAAAAAACCTGACTGAGGCTGAAGAGTGCACCTTAGCAACAGGTGCTATGAGAAGGGGCCCTCTGATTGGATGGTCATCAGACCAATCAGAGGACTGATAAAGGGGCAATTGTTAGTCGCACCAGCCATTTTTTTTATTTATTTGGATCCCCATTAGCTACTACTCTGCCTGGGGTCGACTCATTAAAGCCCAATCCTCACAATACATCACTAAAATTCAAAATATATCAGAAATAGTCTGTTTTGAAGGTCCTCAAAGAACAAAGGGTGAAAATATCTCCACATGGAGTGATTTCAGTTGTTTATGATGAAGTGAAAACATGCTTTTTCAACTGTTTTGAAAATGTAGAGTATGCTCTCCAGCTAGCTATAATCTGGTATTGAAGGTCCAATAACAATTTTAAAGGACAAACACATTGTGACAATTTTAGGGAACAATAATTAAAAGCTCACATTAACACGCTTGATGTTCTTGACCACAGCCTTCCCAAGAAAAGTAGTAATAATGTCTAAAGTAGGGTTATCACATATTGTGTGCATTGTATGGGTAACATTTGATAAATCCATATTCATGATGCTTGACTTGACTACACCGGACTATTTTGACTACTTACTGTTGGAAATTTAAATAAAGCAGGCTCCATTTTTGTTGCTGGGTCTCTTTGTAAATGATGAATGATACTCCACCCGCATATCAGTTTATATTTTTAGAGTCACTCCTCCTTGCAGCACTGTCTTGAGGGTTCCTGGGGTTCATGCTGCCTGTCCTTAAGTGTCTGCTCCAGTTAAGTCTTAAAAAAACTCTTATTACTAAGAAAAAGTTTAGTTTTTGACCTTGCTTTTTGTGATCTTCTTATTAAACTACTTTATTTTTAGCACATTTTGCCCTCCTCTGAACGTCCTGGAGTTATCAATGGACTTTCAGATGTTTTTAGCTCTTCCCTCCCCCCTGAACACTCTGGAAAGTGATGAATCGGGTCAAAATGGAAAAGTAGGAGGCCTAAACTTGGTGATCTAGTTTTGCTCCGTAGTTTGGACCTTCAGAGTAGGACATACACAATTTTAATGGAAAAGGAAACTTTTACTATTCCCTGTTAAATCTGATGCCAGTTAAAATGTCAAACATAGCCTTTGGTCTTTTCCTGATGCAACTTTGTTTCGCAAACATATAAGTCTCATGTGTATTTCTCACAGGACTTGACTCCATCTGCACTCTGAGCTATTTGAATGCATTTAATACTTTCTCTTCTTTCCCTTTGTCTTCCTTTCTCTTTTTCTGTCTTGTCACCCCTAAGGATGGTTTGGTGAAGGCCAACATGGAGAAGCTGACATTCTACGCCTTGTCTGCCCCGGAGAAGCTCGACCGTATCGGAGCTTACCTGTCCGAGAGACTGTCGAGGGATGTGGCCCGACACAGATACGGGTGAGCATCTTCAGTCAATTGCCACTCAGAAAGAAGTCTCAGGAGAAAACACTGCAGCTGCCTCTGCCCTGAAAGTGTTATTTTCAGATTTTACCCCCTCTCTGCAACACAGTCTCCTAACTGAATTAGATCAAAGCTGATTCTACAAAGCTAATTAATTCAAGGAAGAGAATAAAAGAATGAGAGAAATCTTAGAATTAGCGATTAAAAACGTCTTACTCGGATCAGTCATTTAGCATGTATCATATTGCGTATTAGTTCAAAGCAGCAAACTCCGCTCAGTATACTTCATAGTAAGCACAAAGAAACTGCAGACTTGAGGAATGTACTTCAGACTCAAGTTAATTGCCCATATTTATGGCATTGATATTCCTAAGCTTCTTTTATGGTGCATTTCTAAAACGTACCATAATGCAGCTCTTCATCATCACACCAAGACAGTCATTTTGGACAGCTTGGTGTCCTACGTGTGTCCCCATCTGTGTATTTATATTACATTGCACTGTTGAAAAAAGGAAAGACGGCATGGCTAAGTGAGAGTGCCACCTACACACGCGGTTAAGCACACAGAACTGCGCTGCCCTGCTGGATCTTCTGATCCCATTTTGCTCCGTCATGCCTCTGTCTCAACCTTTAAAGCTGGCACAAAGAGGAGATCACTTTATCTTTTCTTGTTTACAGTAAGGGTAGAAGACTGAAATGGTCATATAAAAGGAAAGCCTAGTTTTACTAAGTAAAGCAAAACTTCATTAATCATTGTGAAGTGCCTGTAGGTTAAGAAAGTTCACACGAGCGCAAGTTCATTGGCCACAGCCAGGGTTCCCACACTTTCTGGAAAACCTGGAAAATGGTTGATTTTCCAGTCATGGAAAATATATGGAAAATGAAAAAAAGAGTAAAATGTCCTGGAAAACCTTGAATCGTCCTGGAAAATGATTTACCTTCCCTCTACCTTGTTAGCGAACAAAACTCAAACATAGGAAGTGAAGTAAAAATGTACCTGGCAACTAATGCACACTTAGCCATAAAATATGAGTAGATTAAATAATGCAAGTTAAGGAATAAAATGTAAAGACTCAAAACAATGTCGACAAAAATAAAAAAATAGCATAATATAATGTCGGGTACTTAAACAGTAAATCAACAAAATATAATTTTAAAAAAGCAGAGTAATTGATGATAAAAACAATAATGAGTATAAACTATAAATGTATAATAGTTAGACACTACATAAAAGCCAGAAAGAGCTAAAAAGATAGCGAGCAGACAATGGCCATGCCTGAGAGTTAGAAATAAATCCATTTTAAGATCAAGATACGAGCTACTTAGAGATATCGGTCATCTACCTTCAATCTTGTTTTGAGAAAAGAGTGGGAATCCTGATTGCGGAAGTGGACAAAAGTTAGAAGCAGGCAACAGCAGTGATGATAATAAGACAGCAGTCACGGTAATAAAGGGACTTCATTTTCTGTCTCCAAATCCCAATGAGGATATAAGATAAAAGCTCTTTGTTCTTCAGTCTTTACAGAGAGTTTATCTTATCCTGATGTGAGGACTTAATGGGCCACAGAGGTCAACTTTTGACTGACTGCTTTATTTGGGAGTGTGAAATACATCGCACTCAAGGTGATGCTTACTACTGCAACCTGTGCCAGTAATCACACAGCACTGAGGAAATGAATGTCAACTGAAAAGACACCACTGACTTGGACAAAAAAAACACAATTAATACCAGAAGCTATCAGCATACCTTGTTAGACAATGCTCCAGGTCCATTATCTCTTTATGTTGCACCATCAGGATTTATAGCTTCTCTTCAGATGCCAGCGAGTGACATCGCTGAGACAGGTCCATATTGTATACAGTTTATTATCATTGCTTTAAAAATCCTGTCCATTAAAGAAAGAAGTGTGTTTCATATAGTATACGTGCTTAGTGGATAGGGACAATAAAATATAGCACATTTTGATAACATGACTTATTAGTTCATTTCTTTTCAGTCATATGAAGCTTTCACTCTGGAGCATGTAGCTGGTTGGGTTGCTGAGGTGACGTCTCTGTACGCTCTGTACTAACTTTATAAGCAACAGAATTTGCTGTCTTCTATGACTCATGTCTGGTTGCACTGTGGAATCTCACCAATGCAAACAGCCTGTGCAGATTACATTTACACTTGGCAGAGCCCTGCTGAAATCTGTTCAATAACAGCGTCCCAGGAGTTTGTCTGGCTGAGATCATCATAATTTGTTTTTGTTGCTGATGCAGTGAGACGTTCAGAATACATCCTTAAGTTGCATAGGCCACATAGTATAAAATATATGCCAACCAGATTTAAGTTTTTATCCAGATGTTCTGGGTGTGTCTCTCTCTCTGTCATCCTCCTCATCAGATATGTGTGCATAGCCATGGAAGCCCTGGACCAGCTGCTGATGGCCTGTCACTGTCAGAGCATCAACCTGTTTGTGGAGAGTTTCCTCAAGATGGTGCGCAAGCTGCTGGAGTCTGACAAACCAAGCCTGCAGATCCTTGGAACCAATTCTGTGAGTTGATATGATCATGTTGTTTTGGGAGGGGGTCTGTTCGTTGTTTTATTATACTGCTAGCATAAAGCTTTCAAACAGGAAACCGCACATTTAATGAAAGTGGTGGCCTTTTCTGTAGTAGTTTACTGAATATGATATAGTCAAACGCCAATTTTACTGAGTCTGAATTAATTGCAACACAAAAACTTGAATGTGTTAACTGTTAAACAATTTGTGAACAATTTGCTTTTTTCAGGTAGTTTTCAAACGATTTACAGCTTCTTCTTTCCTCAAAAACCCCGGAAGAAACAATATTTTTAATCTAACTAAATAATATAATAACCTGCTTGTATAGTTCTTGAAGCCAAAAGCATAAAAATCAGGCCTTTTTGTATATTTTGCTGGATTTCCACGTCCGCAAACCTTTAGTCACTAATGTTTCTCTAATGTGCCTCAGTTTCTAAGTATTTCTGCAGCATCATGTTCTGTTTGAGTGGATTAAGAGGTATTATCTAATCAAAGGTTGACAGAGCCCATCTACTCCCCTGATGTGATGGTACTAAGTAGAAGGATGTTACCCTTGAGAGAGACACCGCTTTAGTATTTGAGGAATATTAGAGTTCAGTGACGGTGTTTGGCAGAGACGTTGGGAGTGATGAGTCTTGTCTGATGAGGGGAGCAGCTTTCAGCAACGGGTCAGCAGAGGACATACAAAGGAAATCAGATTAGCTGCGGACCGAACTCTCTGCAAAGCTCCGCAGTCATCTCTACAGATTGACGAGACACGCCAAGCTCTTGCTCATAACCTTCATGCGATCAATCTCCCTTACACTCTCTCACGGCTGCGTATTTAGGACAGATGCAAGGCATAAGCTTATCGAGTCACACACATCTGCTCTGAGTAATTAGATGTGCATCACAGAGCTATTAACTGCGATCTAGTCAAGGATTTGTACAGTATATGCCAATTTAAAGCTTTGCATTCAGTTACTAGAGATCATCATGCTCATCATGATAGCAGGGATTTTTTTTCCTTTCATTGTTACGGCATAGAAAACTTGGGCTGCCTTTCAGGGTTGGGTCAACCAGATGTTTTTTCCATTATTAAACTTGTTTGCTTTCGATAACAGGAAGTCATCTTAAAGCAGTGGCTTCAGTGGATTATTACAAGTTTTGAAATGCATTTTGTAGTGTGGGTCATAAAAAGACTTTTAGGGATATGCTAGCTTTTTTATGTGTGTGTCTTGTCTCACTGACAAGCAGACAAACACAGTTCTTTCAATAATGTGTCCAGTAACAAGAAAGAAATGGGCAAAGCTCGCCCACTGCTAGTTAGCTTCGCTCAAACACTGGGAGCCAATGGGTAGTGTTAGCCTGCCTCTGCCTATAGTCATCAGATTAACTCTCCAATCGCGATCAATCTCCACGCCCACACTCTCTCACGGCTGCGTGTTGGGACAGATGCAAGGCATAAACATCGAGTCACACATCTGCTCTGAGTAATTAGATGTGTACATCACAGAGCTATTAACTGCGATCTAGTCAAGGATTTGTACATTTGTGCGGTATATGCCAATTTAAAGCTTGCATTCAGTTAATATGATCACTATGCTCATCATTAGAGTAGCAGGATTCTTTTTTTCTTTTCATAGTTACATAGAACCTGGGCCAAATACCTTAGGGTTGAGTCAACTCGCTGTTTTTTCCATTATTAAACTTTGTTTGCTGGAAGTTTTACAACAGGAAGTCATCTCTGTTGTAGGCTTCAGTGGAATTATTACAAGTTTTGGAAATGCACTTTGGGTAGTGTGGGTCATAAAAAGACTTTTTAGGGATACTTCTTTAGCTTTTTTATGTGTGTCCTTTGTCTCATACTGACAAGCAGACAAACACAGTTCTTTTTTCCCAATAATGTGGCCCAGCAAGTTGTTGCTTAGCTAGCAACCGGTTTTGAGAGCCAGCAATCGGTGCTTAGTCTGTGGAAAACCAAAGAACTGGTGCTAAGCTGGCTCAAGCTCCGAACCAGCCCTGGAACCAGCTTGGTGGAAAAGGGGTATGAGTGACTTGCTTTTTACTGTGTCTATATTTTTTGACTTAGAATAGCAGTATATGTAGTTTTTGAAGTAAATAAATACAAAACTAAACCCCAGGGTGCAAACAGTGGATATGCTTTTTGACATAATTACAAGTATAACCAAGGGTTTAAGTGTGTTTTCTTATTGGCACAAATGTTTTGTATTTTTAAATCAGAAATAGATTTTTTCCTGTTTTATGACAAAAGACAGCTGTGAAAATATGTTTCGACAAAAATTAAATACATGCCTAAGATAAGACAAAGATATTCAAACAATGACGTTTTAGAGTACAACATTCATTAATCATTATTGTAAAAACATGAACTGTTCATTACGTAATGTATTCCTCTTTTAAAACCCAATTTCTGGTGTGCAGGGTGTTTTTGGGAGGGGGCACAGCAAACTTTGTTCTTTCAGGGGAGGCTCACTTTTCCTACTTTAAAATCCCTGCTGAAAGGGATAAGCCCACCGTTTCATATCAAGCAATGCTAATATAAATAATGTTCATATAACCTACAACAGATTGTTTTAACCGATGGTGGTCTCCACCAAAGGAATCAGACGTATTAGCTACATAAAAAGATTTGTAATATCTCTGTGTGGTCTTATATCTACTGCCTTCTGATCATTTGTGCTATATTCAGCCCATTGGCCATCTACAGTATGTTTGAAGCATGCCTCAGTTGAACAACATGTTTAACGCAATGTTGTTTGTTAGAACAGATTGTTTATAAAGTTAAGATTGCTGCAATAGCGATGCTAAGCCTGCTCATCCTGTAAGCCTATTAATGCACCAGCAGATACAGCTAATTGAGTTGATTGGTAAGTGAGCCAAAGCTAATTTACTCATGTTATTGAGACAATGATTGTGTGAGCTAATGCTAGCACACTCGCATCAGAATAAGTATGTCACAGTTACTGAACAACTGATAACTCTAGCCAAATTAAGCTGTAACAGCAATGGATGCTGCAGATATTTGTCATAAGGTGGTCATTTCTCTAAAAGTGGTCAGGTTATAGAGGAGGGATTATGTTATTTGTTCATAGAGTGATCCAGACTCAGCCCAATGGCCTGTCTTGTTGGGCAAAACCCCTTTAAAAACACCTGAGCACATTGGAGAGGGGAACAGCTGGTAGCACCGATGGAAGAGAGTGGCATGCGCATATGGACGGCCAAATTAAAAAAGGGGAAAATGGATTTCAGCCGATATAGAACAATCACTGTTGCTTACATGGGTGTTGTGTGTGTTTATTTATAGCATGTAAACACAGAGAATAAGAAGGTTTTATGTTCATCTGTGTTATCACCGTGGCAGTAAAAGAGACAGTAGGCTACATAAAGTGGTAAAGGCCACCATCTTCTTGATTTGATTCACTGCTATGACAAAAAGTGACACAGAAGAGTATTGAGACTCTGCACACCCACTGACTGCTAGAAGAACATGTCACAGTATAGATGCTGCACGTGCCTGGCAAAAGCTTTGTTCTGTTTGAATCAATGGATACCATTGCATAAAAGAACTCCAAAGTTAGTCTTTGGAAACAATAGAGTGATACTATCCAAATACACAGGAAAGTAGACGTTAAAAATATTGTCCTGCAAATCCTTCGCTTTTTAAGGTGTAAAAATTTGATGTTTTAAAAAGATTTAAACTAAAAATAGTTACAAAAAACACTTCATAGCCTGGAAAAGGTCTTAAATTTGATTTCCCATTTATTGTATAAAGTCTATTTTGAGCTATTTTAAGAGCTGTATCTGAAAACACTGGAATCTCATTATGTCATAAATGTGGTGCTTGTACATAAGAATAAAAATGAAAAGTTAATTTTCCATCTGTGCGCTCTTTTGGGTTTATGTAGTTTCCTCTCCATAGGAGAGTGGTGAAACTTCTGGATAAATTTAACAGGTAGTGGTCTGACTGAATTTACTTTAGTGTTATAATAAATTACTTAAAAATTGACATATGATGAATTAACATAGAACCTAGAAAAGCACTTAGAGAGCATAGACCTCCGCCAGCGCCACAGTCCTCCCCCATGTTGTGATTTTCATCATAATTGTCAGTCTTATCTTTATTTCATCTTAATATTTAAATTCCTTGGCCATGAAAACATACCATTACCAATTGAATCCATAATTGTATCCAGTTTAGTTCAGTAGTCACAAAAATTGCATTTTTCATCATGGCGGTTTTACACTGATCCGGATCACTCCCAAAATCTTATAATTTGTTCCTTGTCCTATTGTGGACATTTCCTGAAAATGTATTCAAATCCATCCATAAATTTTGAATTATGTTGCTAACAGAGAATCAAACAAACAAACAGACGCCGGCAATGGCATAACCCCCTTGACGGAGGTAATTGACATATGATAAAAATAAGTAATTGGACAGCACCTGTCTTGATTCTATAGTATACATTTTGCATTTTATGTCTGAGAAAGGTCCCAAAATGTCCTAAATTTGGTTTCAAAGAGTGGTCTTGAACCTGGGAACAGACTTAACAATAAACCAGTATGTGTGAAATCTGGAAAGCTATTTGTATCTTGCAATGATTTGATTATTTGTGTCCTTGTCCATCAAAATGACAACAAGAAAATCTAATGCAGCGTCTATTACAACAATCCAGACGCCTTATTTCTCTTCATGCAATCATGGAGAAATAAAACATCGCTTTTCTACCACAGAGAAACTTTCCTTCTCTGTTTGAACTGTTTGGCTCATCTAAAGCAGATCAGTGTCAAGGAGAGGATTAGAGAGAGTTTATCGCCACATGACTCAAGCTCGGCCTGGTCGCCTCGTGCTACTTTCCTTGACCTTAACCTTTCTCTGCAGCAGAGCCCTTTCTAACACGCCAGCTTTTCAACACATCAGTAACTGAGCCGGTGTCTCTGTCAGACTGCTACTGCCTTCATGGATGCCTCTGCAGAAGAAAAAGACTCGAGGGCAGGGGGTTAGTTCCTCCTGATGCACCCTTTGGTTTCACAAACGTTTATAATCTCAGCACCCATGGCTTCAGGTTTTAGAGTCCTTTTTAAAGCTTTCACTCACAAAGGAGTCTTTTCCAACAGAGACAGAGTTGAAACATTTCTGCCTTAAAGCTGCCTGGCGTTGCGGGCATTAATACGAGTGCAACTTCACAAGAGCAGTTATTGCTTCACTTTGTTTAATTTGCTCAAGGGTGCTTTATTAATGTCAGAACCACTTCAGATACTCATTTCACACACAGGAGATACATTCATTACTGTCATCTGGAGATAATTTTAATACTCTTTGTATCCTTGTATGATAGGATACTGCATGTATTCAGTTTATGAACAGATATTTCATGTACTTTTGTGATCAGTCTTGCTGAATATTCATCATATAATTATCACTACAGGTGTCGTCTGTTCTGTGTGGTTTCTGAAGAAATGCGGGTCATAATTTATTAATTGGCGGGTGTTGTGAAGTTGAATGTCAGCTTGTTTTAATGGTGACATTTTGAAGCTCAGTGGGAGAGCCTCCCTCTGCCCTGTGACTGTCACTCATAATGAGCTGTTATGTTCCAGTTTGACTTTAATTTAGGAGATATTCACAACAGGGATTTTGGGTTATTCTATTAAAGAGTGCTTAATCAAACTGAAATCAACTTTTAATAAGCTTGGGCTTGTTGAGCTCAGACTAATTAATAGGAATCTCTGGGGTTCACAAGTGTCAGTCGGATATTAAAATTACATCACAGCCTCCTTCTGCATCCCTCTTCCCTGTTTAGTTTGTGAAGTTTGCCAACATCGAGGAGGATACGCCTTCATACCACCGCAGCTACGACTTCTTTGTGTCACGCTTCAGTGAGATGTGCCACTCCAGCTACGAGGACCCGGACATCCGCACAAAGTGAGTGGACAGATGTTTGCTCACAGCAGAGTGGGATATTTTTAGTGACTGTATTTAGAGGGCTTGAAGTCGTGTTTTTAATGGAGAAGTTTTTTTGCCATCTTCTAAAAATAGACAAAGTGACATCTTTGAGTTCATTATAACTCTTTTGAACGCAAGGTTTGTGACCAAATAGAGAGGGAATAAAAGATACGATACAAATATAATTCTCTAAATATAGCAGTCCATTAATAGATTCAGTCAAATGGCGTCCGTGTCTGTTCCCTTCAGGATCCGCATGGCAGGTATCAAAGGTCTGCAGGGTGTCGTGAGGAAGACGGTGAATGATGAGCTGCAGGCCAACATCTGGGACCCTCAGCACATGGACAAGATCGTGCCCTCGCTGCTTTTTAACCTTCAGAGTGGAGAGCGGACAGAGAGGTGAGTGTTAACGTTGAAAAAATGTCAGCTTATTACACTTTGTTTGCTGCTGTTGGTCAGTCATGTTAAACGTATCCTTTTGTATGTATTTTAATCTTATATTTGATTGAATGCAGTGAAGTTGCATCGGATTGGGTACATTTTTATGAAAGTTACAGTCCTCCTATAGATCTTTGAAAAATGATTCAATGAAAGAAAAAAAGGAATGAGTGAAGGAACACACTTGATATATTAAATAAAAGTTGTATTCTTCAAAGATTTTCTGTTTATCTGCATGTCATATATTTAATTCTTATTGTCAACTATTAGTCTTTTTTCTTCTGTAAGGATCATTGACCATATCTAGGAATTATTATGAAATGTTTATGGCTCATCGTAGACTCATGATCATTTCTGCCTAAGCATCTTTAAAAGTTCCTCTCCATTATTGTTATGCTTCTTTACACATATAGCTGCTGTTAATGGCCAGACCTACAAATCTCTTAACTATCTGAAAGACTGCTGTCAGTCTCCCTGCTGTTCCCCTGGCATTTTGTGCCTCACATGATCAAAGATAGATTCAGCTTGAACTATTAATGCTAGGCAAGTCAATTAACCTGTCATTTCATTGTCCCTACGTTTGCAGCATTTGCAATGACTGCAAGCATAATTACATCACAGAAGTCTGAATTTTTGTGATGCACATCATCGCAATTACATCACAAAAGTCTGCATTTATTTTAGTAAATGAGATCAGATATTTCATATCAAGGAGAGAGAGGGAGGCCAGCATGAATGATGTTTTAATACAGCAGACTTTCTTTCACAACATTGAAAATGTCAGATGAAGCCTAATCTAGATATCAACTTTTTTTCAAAGAGGTCAAATTTTACCTTACCTGTGGCACACTTATGCAGTTTTGATGTTTGACAGAATATGTTGACAATTGTTCATGTTCAAAACAGTCTTCACCAACTGAGAACCCCTTAAAAAAATACTGGGTACTGGCTAAAATTGTTATTTCAAACATTGGTATTAGCATCAGCCCTGATTTTTACAATCACATCACTGTTGAGTTTATCAATATTCACTCATATACTGCTAAACACCATACTGTCCAAAACAGAATCTCAATTATTTCACTGATAGTTTTATCTAAAAGGAACAACATTTTTGACCAAGGTCACGTTAATCCAACAGAGGGAGGACACTGTCTGTGTTATGCTAATGTTTTCCACTTTCCCAAATGTTGCTAACCTGGCAGATGGACTGTTTCATATATCCACCATGGAAACATGTCACTAGTCCATCTGAAGATGAGCCGTTTGAAAATGTTTTGGGGGCGGAACCTTCAGAAAAAACTGCAGCTGGTGATTGGACGATCATTCTGCTCGACACACTGATCACAGACCAGTCTATATCAAACCACAGTATGACGTGGCAGCTCAACCCTTTTGTTACCTGTTGGCTGAAACCACTTTTCAGTCCTGAGGCTATCGTCTAACAGTAAATTATACAACCCAGATGTATCATTACCACTTATATGTGACATGAACCTCTTCATCAGCAACCCCCACCAAGTTCTCTCTGTAAACCTCTGAGGAGAGCATGAGTAAGTATGACTACCATAGACTAACGGGCATCGTCTGTGGAGGAATTTTACATCGTCTCCCAGTATCCATGCAGTGATCCCTGGACAGGAGAAGAGCACAAACGTGATTTTCCGTAAGAGAAGTTTAAGTGAATGATGTTCTCTTACTTTAAAAAAGAAAACGAGCCAACATTGTTTTCAAACATACAGTCACTTCCTGCTGATGTCACGTCTGCAGCTCCCACCTCTTTCCCCTGATGGGGCCCTTAAGCATTTAGCAGAGTAAAGAGGTTGGACAATGCAGGTTAGCAAGATGGTCCTGCAGGATTTCATGCAGTGAACCAGGCAGATCCATCTGCTGTGCAAGGGTAAAATGTTGCCATCTACTTTGCGCAGTTTAGACAATTTGTAGAAGTTTGGCCTTGAATAAGAATGAATATCACTTGATTTTTATGAACTTCTTTTAAGTTAATATCACCATTAGTGAGCATAGTCACCATTCAGACATTATAGACATGGATAAGTAATCTTGCTGTCAATATGCATACTATTTTTATTGGTATTTATTGTAAAATAACCTTTGAAAAAGCATTGGGCTTCCATCTGTTTCTATTTAAATGAATCTCACCATAAACCATATTGACAGAAAAAATACTGTCTTCATCTTTTAAAAATATATATTAAGGTATATTAGGGCTGTACGATTTGAGAAAATAATCTAATTGTGATTTTTTCCCCCAATATGGCGATTTACTCTGCAATTGTTTTGATGTTCCTCATCTTATGTATTCTTAAACAAACATAAGCAGTAGATCTTTTTATAGTAAAACCAATATGACATTAAATCAATCCAAGGATAAAAGATTTGAGAAAAAGTGGAGAAGTGAAGAACAGAAGCAAAATAGGTATGAAATTGTAAAAACTGGGTAAAAATGGTATGAAAGCTGAAAAAGGTTAATAAATAGGTGTAAAATAGGTATGAAATTTTCTTAAAAAAAAAAAAAAAAAAAGGGAAAAATTTGCAAAAAAATCCAAAAGTGGCTTAGGAAGATTGATTATGGCAGCAAAATTGGGAATTAAATTTGAAATTAAATTTCAAAAACCTTGTAAAAATTCAAAAAATGGTTCTGACAATAGCCAAAAAAGATGAATGGGGGCAAAATAGGCATAAAGTTGTAAAAACGTGGTTAAAAAAGGTAAAAATGGACCACAAGTGGGGAAAAAAGGGTTTGAATAGAGGTAAAAAAAAAAAAAAAAAAGACCTGAAATTGCAAAAAACTACACCATACTGCCTTAATGTTCAACACATTTTGGGCTAAAAATATTGAACCTTCTGCAATTTGAAAATTGCAACAAGCCATATTTCGATTTAATCTAATTTGCAATTAATTGTTCAGCCCTAATGTATGTATAACAATATATTCCAAAGCCCTTATGTATTTGTTGTTCCCGGCTCATTGGAATTGCAGAGATCACAAAGTAATGTGGTTATTTTTTCAGAGCAATCTACCAACAGTTTTATTCAGATTTTAATGTCTTATTAGTGATATTTCATCATAATATTTTCTGAAAATCACATCACCAACAAAGTCACACTTCTTGTTATGACTCAAAGAGGATAACTGGCCTCACTTTGACCTTGTTGTGCTCACACAGCTGGCCAACCGTCTGCGCCAAAAGTTGATGCAGACTGTGAAAGTTGATGACCCAAAATGAGTCTGGTTTGACCCGGCCACATCGGTCCAGAGTCGGTGTGTTTCAGCCAACTCCTTGTGTTGTGTTTGTCCTGTGTTAGGCCATATTTGTCCTGGCACCCCTGCCATCCATCATCATTGTCATCAGAGAGAGAACACTCTGACAGCTCTGCAGCGCCTACAGGCATCTGTCTGTCCACCTGCAGCAACAAAGACAAAAACGTCAGGAGATAGGAAGATGTATTAACGGAAAAGTAGGAGTGTATCTGTATAAAATGGGTTGAAAATGTAAGCAGTCAGAGCTGGAGATTGTCAGAGAGAGCGATGCAGAGTCTGAAGCCGCCCTCTCTTGGCTGAATTCCACATCCTGACATTCGCTTTGACGTCAGTGCTGAGATCTGAAGGTTAGGGGGGGAAAGTGGGACAGCAGCAGGCAAACACTGTAGTGCTGTATGGAGGGGAAATGATAGGAGGTAGAATGATGGAAATGTGGAGGCTATTATAACAGAGAGACAGATGGACAGAGATAGACGGACACACTCCAGCAGAGGGACACATTTACTTCTCCCAGCGTCCCTCCTCTGTGAGTGTGTGTGAGACTAGCGCTGCCCCTGCTGTGTGTCCTCTATTCCTCCCCTTCCTGAGTGTAGCCAGACATTAGCAGGCATAAAACCCACAGCAGTCACCGTAGAGGAGTCTAATTAAACTCACAGATGGTGCATTTTTCTCCACATTCATCTCCATGCACATGTTTGAGTTCATTTAAAGATGAGCTCCAGGCATGGACTGTTGGATTCCTCCTTATGGATTCCTTAAATCTCAGCTCACAGTTTTGTATTGTCAAGAAGGGGCCCATGCAAGCCTGGTTAATTAGGTTAAATGTGTTGTGAAGGTGCTTACTAAGGTTTCATACTCCCAAAGCAATTTCCCTGTAGGCTTTGGCTCAGCAGAAACTTTAAAGGAAATGATCCTCACCTTAGATATTCTCCTTTACGCTCCCCTCTGACTCACAGAATCTGTGAACAGAAATGATGTGATATCCTTGTGCAAAGCATTTTTCTGTGATTTTTACAAATCATTAGACAGAAACTACAGAGAGAGGGTGTAAGTGACCTTTGACGGAAGTTTCTCTGAGGTTCTTTTTTTTTATCCTCTCTTTAGTTGGAGAAGGGTCATGCTGCACTTAAACTTACCCCTTAGAAGATTCAGATCGAAGACAGACAGCATGTCTCAGAAGAGGACATACCAACTCTTAAAACCAGCAGAAAGCCACAAACTTCGACCTGAATGAATTTTTTTTATTGCAAATTATGTTAAACCACAAGGATTTGGTACATTTTTCTTTTCTCTTTAAAACTCGCTACATTTTCAACAACTTTCTTGCATTGTGTGGGTAAAAAATGCGGAAGCCTTACAACTGTCAGATGGTTGCTCTACTGCGCAGGCTACAGAATTACACTATGCATTCATTAAATACCAATATCAAGCCACATTATCACATGTAGGGGACATATTTGCACTGATAAATACAGGAAACACTCATTTCATCAATCTAAAACAGTTTATTTCTTACAACTGTTTGAATTGTGTCAATGACTCCAAATTTAGTACCAAATACAAAACTGTCATATTTAATCACGTCTGTCTTCTTCTATGACTGGAAAAATCTCGCAAGAGATTGAGCAAGGGTTAACTTCATGCCAATGGTCTTGTCCAAAGATAGACAGAGCCTCCACTGGAATCCAACCAACGTAAACCCACAGCGTCTGTTTGCATAAAAGTTACTTGTTTTATTTAGTTGCTTATGTATTTGTTTGTATATCTCGATGGATTCGGATGGTTTGCAAGCCAGCTGTGGCCAAGAAGTTGTGGATCTTTAATCCCGCCAATGGGGTGTCTTCCATAACAAGGGGGACATTTTTATTGCTTTTACGATAATGAATTTGTCTGTTTAGGCAATCATGGAACCATGGATTCTCACAGTGACTTGGCTGACAAGCATGACCGACTACATGCTTGTACCTGAGTACACATTGTGACTGACGTAATGATGCTGGAAGAAGGATGGGCAGCACTGAAGACTGCAAAAAAGCATACAGTGTTTTCTACAGTAAAATTAACTTTGTCTTGCCAAGTGGTGTGATTAACTATTGGTCAGTTTGATGCTAGATGCTGGCAGTTTCTCACTGAGGTGCTAAGGTGCTTCTGCTATTTCTCTCTTTTCTCAGTCATGTTGGCTCCCCTGTCCAAAACATCATCAATGCAGAGATACTGTTTTCAGAATTTGAAAAACTTTTCCTGTCTCATAGTTCCAGCAAGAGTTAACAGCTTGGGTTTGTTTACATTTGTGATTGTCACACATGCAGAGCACTTTGTCCCTATTGGTCGACATCTTTGATGTGGCAGAACAAATCATAGCAGGCAGAACAAAACTCTGAACAAAAATCGTTTATTAGATTGACACACTAAAGATGAACCAAACAGATTTTCATGGCTGACAGGTCCTGAAACCCTTTTGCCTCTTGGGTGCAAGTATATAAAAATAATGTTAAAATTGTGCTGTCTGACTTTTAGATAACTTTCCACAGACGCAGTGTATCATATCGACCCCTTTTTTATTTTATGGCAGAATTGGCACCGGAAACCTCCAAATTTTAGGGGTATAAAACTCCATGAAACTCGAATCTAAGATCTAATAAGTTGCATTAGGTACGAAGTGTTGCAATAATTTCCACAGATCTCTTCAGCGTGCATCCAAAATTAGTTGGCAGTAAGGGACAGGAATTGATACATGTTTTCAACACCAATGTCATTATAATTTCTGCCTATTGATCCTGTTCTGTACAGATTCCCTTATCGATCGTGATAGATTTTCAGATTGAGTAAAATGCACATATTTTTATTGGCAACATTTAGGGCTGAACAATTAATTGCAAATTCGATTAAATCGAAATATGGCTTCTTGCAATTTTCATATCGCAGAAGGTTCAATATTTTTAGCCCAAAATGTGTTGAACATTTCGACATTGTGATGTAGTTTTTTGCAATTTCATGCCTATTTTTTTTACCTCTATTCATACACTTTTTCCCCACTTTTGGACCATTTATTTTACCTTTTTTTAACCCTGTTTTTACAACTTTATGCCTATTTTGCCCCCATTCATCCTTTTTGGCCATTGTCAGAACCATTTTTTGAATTTTTACAAGGTTTTTGAAATTTAATTTCAAATTTAATTCCCAATTTTGCTGCCATAATCAATCTTCCTAAGCCGCTTTTGGATTTTTTTGCCAATTTTTTGTTTGTAATTTCATACCTATTTTGCACCTATTTATTAACCTTTTTCTGCTTTCATACCATTTTTACCCAGTTTTTACAATTTCATACCTATTTTGCTTCTGTTCTTCACTTCTCCACTTTTTCTCAAATCTTTTTCTTTAATCTTAGATTAATTTAATGTCATATTGGTTTTACTATAAAAAGATCTGCTGCTTATGTTTGTTTAAGAATACATAAGATGAGGAACATTAAAACAATTTCAGAGTAAATCACAATATTGGGGAAAAAAATCGCAGTTAGATTATTTTCTTAAGTCGTTCGGCCCTAGCAACAATGTCAGACACATGGTGATATTTTAAAGCTGTGCTGCACGTTTCTGGTGATTCCAGTTTTGCTTGAAGTCACAAACACATAGATACTGGGTGTTGTCCAGTTGTTGTGTTGTTGTTTAAGATTAAGCCTCCTGTCACTATGATCACTTTAAAGTTTTGTTAGGATGGATTTATGCTGACTCTGTCTCTTCTGACTGACTCTGCCACTAAAGAGAGTGTCACTGTGACATCCTTTATTCCAAGAGATGCAGAACAAAGCAGAGGGAATTGAAAGGGAATTGTTATGCAAAAAATCATATTGATTCTTTGAAGTTTGTTCTCATCTATTCTTAATTGTAAGTGGAATTTGATTTCCATCCCTGTTTACAATGACTGTAACAGAATCTTTCCATGCAGCTGCAAAAAAATCAAAGGAAGGTTCCACATTTTGACCTCCATGGTCCAGACTGATATTCTTAAACATCCTGTAAACTGAGTATAGTTTTTCTAAGCTTAAATTTGCCTTAAATGACCAAACACTGCAGAATTTCTCAAGTGCTTCTTATGGTTCAAAAAAGAGTGCATTATCTTTCTACCAATATTCCTCCTAGACTCATTTCCATTATGTTGTTAGACATTTAGAAATGCAAAATAAATCACAGCTTGTCTGTGGGAAATCTAAACCCTTTTAATGGTCACATTCAATCAAACGGTAAGTGCTCTAGCCCTGAGGCTGTGGTTTGTAAAATGGAGAATAAGTGGCCCAATACCATTTTTTTATTATTGCACAGCACCCATGGTCTTCATGATATGGAAAATGGAAAGCTGGGATAGCTTGATATCCTTTTTACTGCCCTGTTTCAGTTTGATGATCATTTTTAACATTTAATGATACTCAATATAATCATACCCTGGGATGCATTGAATTCATCGATCTGTTGAAACATTCTTAAGACATTTGACCTCCACGCTGCTCCAAGTTTGACCACAACTTATTTTGTTGGTAGGTTAGCTTGCCATATAATGTCCAATGATGCAGAAGTGTGACCATTGTGCATTTACAGAATAAATAAAAGACTGTGGCATAATTACAGCTCTTGCTGTGAGCTCGTTTTAGTCTGCTTTACAATTCTGCTTTGATAGAATTTTAATGTGAGGAGAGTGAGGGCAGTGGACAAGGTACAAGCAAGAGATTAACTAAAGTAGGGGAGCGGTTGATGAGAGAAAAACTAAAAACTTCAATCAAGTAACCATAGTCATTTAACTAAGTTTATCAAAAAGTTGTTGAACAACACTGCAGTCTATTGTTACAGCTTGTTGGCATAATATTTCTCTATAAGCAGCCTCAATGTCCCTCAGAGCTCATTCATTTCTCCATGCTCCACTGTACCCACTCTATAGATTATGAGCTATAACCTGCTGTATAAACTACTGTGAGTTTTTTTCTCAATAGGTTGTCCATTGGGTTCTACTAAAACTCTTAATATCCTCAAACAGTTAAAATAGAAGACATTACATGATCTTGTGCCACCTAAAATATGACTTCATTCATTTTAATTACTTCTTTTCAAACAAATCCTTATTCATGCGTCCATTTGCATTTTCATCAATCTAACTTTATAGTAGGGGTGTCCAAACTTTTTACATCGAGGGCCACATAAAGAGGAACACATGGACAGCCGATTTTAAGTGTATTTACGTTAAAGTTTTAGGGTTTAGAGTGGGTTATCGTCTGTGAAGGACTATCACTGTATTCACACCTCATCAGGGTGAGAAGAATCAACTTCTGAGCGGCAGAGATGTGGACACTGAGGGCTTACCTTCACTGTCTGACACAAAACAAGAGTAAACTGCAAGAATGTTGGTGCTTGAAGATGAATATTGCAATTTTTTTGTAAATGAGACGTTGTGGCTAAAAATGGCAGAAATGTGCATGATTGATGGTATTTGCTGCTACAGTCAAAATGTAGTTATTCATTCAGATGCTTCAGGGGCCGCATTTGGCCCTCAGGCCTTAGTTAGGACACCCATATTTTATAGACTACGAGCAGCAGTATTCAGTTCTTTTTTTCATTTCCTATGATGGTGTCCGTCTCCACCTCAAAGACATTTCCTCTGCATTATGACCCTCAGTGTCATAAATTATGAGCTAAAGCGTGTATTTTTAAGGACCTGTTAATTAAATGACGATTATTTTCAGCCGCCACATTTATCATCTCATGGTCGTTTGTATGATGGGCTTTGATGAATGATACTTAGAAATGGGGTAAGATGATTTCAACACCAAGTCTACACCATGTTAGTAAATGAGAGTCAGTGAGTCCCGCATCGAATTGCCAATTTTTTTAAGTTAGAAATGAGCCCCTGACAGGCAAGAAGCCTCCACAGCAGCAGCAGCAGCAGGCGAGATGAAAGAGTCAGGCTGTTAATAAATAATGTGATCATTGGTGGACCACCTGAGGCAGGTCATGACCAAGACAGAGTCGTGGCAGGGGTTTTAACTATGTATGAGAACAAAGAAAGGATGACCCTCCGTTGGTCCTCACACACACCTCTATGTGTGGAAGGACTCGGGCATGGAGAAGTCTTCAGCTGTCATAAAACATGTGCAGCACACACCATCCACAGTCACCTAGTTTTACTGCAGACACACTGCAGAGGGAGAAGTCCCCTCTGGAGAGTGGGCTGCAGTAACAGAAGTCTGCAGAGTGCTTTTGTGTTAAAAATCCAGCCTCTGTGGAGATGTTATTGAATCATTCTAAACTCATTCTCTCTCCCATCTGCTTTTTCTGTCTGAACCTCTCTCTCTCCCCACTCCCTGACTTACCCTCCTCCCTCCCTGCTCCTCTCCTCTCCTCTCTGCTACCTCACCTGCATCGCTCCGGACCAGCCGCTCCCCGTCTCCGCTGCAGGCGTCGGAGAAGGAGAAAGAAAGCCCGGTGGAGCTGACGGAGCGCTGCTTCAGGGAGCTGCTGGGACGAGCCGCCTATGGAAACATCAAGAATGCCGTCACACCCGTGCTGATGTGAGACAGCCCTTTAAACTCTTCTTTTCATGAGATCTTCAGAGCTTTTGTGATATTTTTTGACCGAACCTGGTGGAAGGATGCGTGTTAAAGCAACGTTGCGGCATTATTTATCTGTACACTGATTGGCTTGACAGTTGAAACAAGGTCAATACAAGGTTAGGGAGTTGTTGTCTGGATGTGATGGCATGATTTGCAGACAGGGTTTTCAAATTGTTTAATTGCTGGTTATAGTTTACTCATTGCAGGCAGACTCTTGACTTTGCATGCCTTGAGGTCACTGTCATTTAACTTTTGGTGTCGTCATATTCTGCTGCAAGTGTTTTCAATTTTTCTTTTTAGTATCTCTTTGTCTTTCCTTTTCTTTTCCACTTTTCTGCTTCCTTGGCTGTGCTCTTGCACAATTGGCTAATGTGTTTGTCGCTGTCATTTGTTTGGAAGGACAGAGCAGATTAATGAGCAGCACTAACAGAAAAATAGATTGAACCAATTTGCAATTTTGCGAACAACAAATAAACAATACTCTTACATATATGAAGTCACATCATACATTTGAGCAGCATTACGCATAAAGATGTCTAGTCAAGCAGCAGCCTGAGTCATTTATCGACCACAACATGACTTATTCTTCTGTATTATATGTTTTAGATTTACCTTTTGTTTTAATCTCTTTGCTTCCTTGTGTAGAAACCGGTGGTTGTAATCCTTCTTATATATTTCACAGAGGCTCTGGTAACGTCTGAAGCTGTTTTCCATATTTGGCTCAATCTAATGAGTTCAGTGGGCTGTGATAAATCTGACATCCATACATCTGATTAACAAGACGAAATCTATTTTCAAAAGCTGTCAGAAGAACAATATCAAAAGGCACTGGAAATGAAAAGAAAATTACAAGGTTATTTACTCATATGCATTGGAAAATATGCACAGCAGAGCTAAATTGACTAAATTTCAGAGCCTTGTTGGCCTGTAGTGCTTATATGATTCATCTTTTGTGCTTCAGACTCCGTCTGAGTCCAGCTCTGTTTAGAAAAGATTATTTTCATCTAACACTTGAGAACATTTTATCACCACACACTATCATTAATTCATTATTAAATACTTAACTCATCATTGTAAGGCATTAATGATTAATGAAATCGTCACTTATTGACACAGCCTGAAGGGTAAATCAGGGCAGGGGTTTTTTGTTGTAATGGTAAGGCATCAGATTTTGTTTTAAGTGGTTTGTTAAATTTGATTTGTGGCTTTTAAGTTTGTGTAAGGATTATGGATCCTGTGCTACTTAAACATGGTATTAATTTTTGAACATTCCAGATTTCCTTTAAAAAGCAGGAGACAACATGTTGCAGATTGTCAAGAGGTGTTGCAGTGATAATAGGAATCCGAAGAAATAAATATTTATGTTAAAAACGAGTAGCTCTGCTTAGGCCTGCTGATATTTACTCTCAAAAGTCTGATAGTTTAGGTGAGAATTTTAACAAACCAGTTCTATTAAATGTGAATAGAAATGTGATAAAACATTCATGCATGCTATGAAATTAATTGCATCAGTTACCCAAGACCTCTTGTTCTGTTTGTCATAAAAAGTCTTTTGTATGTCTTTTTAACATAATTCTCAGTTTTTTGTTAAAAGACTCATATGCCTTATCACTGCATAAGCAAACCTTTTTAAATTTTTAAGATAAGGGTGAAGCAAGGACAGACTTCACACTAAATGATCAGATGAACCTCTGAGAACTTTTTGTAAGTTCCATATTGTGCCAACATACACTTTTTTTTATAAATATGAAAAAAGGGAGTCCATGGTCTGACAACACCCCACCACCAACATGCCCCACCTTACAGTCGTGTGCTCAGACAGGTGATTTGAAAAATTTGGTCTCATGCTATAATTCCAGAGATATGAGACCTACTGCTATAGATATAGATATAGAATAATCAGAAATACTTTTATGTTGATGAGCATTTATTAATTTCTTTACCTCTTTTATTTTTTTCTTTTCAATTTTCTCTCATTTTCCCATTTATCTGCCTCCATAGTCTTTCATATAACACTAGCTCCAGCCTGTTCACTACTATTTTGACTCATACCTGCATATTTGTCCAACTTTACCTCTTCTTACAGTTTAACCAAAAATCAGTGATAACTGTGATCCTTTCTGGGACTCTTGTCTTGAGGATATATTTGTGTAAAGGACAGGACTGTGTGGTGGAAGATCTGCATAAAATGTAGATGATCAAGAAGCAACATTTTCCCTCTTTTTAATTCTATGTAGCGGGTTTTGTGGTTAGATTTATTTAAACTGACGTTCAAGAAGACCGTCAAGTAAATGTTTCAAAGCTGAGGATTAAGGACATGTTGTTTCTGCCTTCTGCTCTCATCCTGACGACATTTAGCACAAACAGAACGCCTGCTTTCTCTCTCAGTAATAAAGTTGTTACCCTTTTGACATTGTAGCACATCCTAGCACGTGTTGTTTTGTAAATCATAACATTTTTATCACCAAGAGAAATTCGCAGGGTTCACTGTTCAGTCTGAAGTGAAAAATACAAGCGTTTTGATTTCGCTTGTATTTTTTTTGGATCTATACTTTGCTCTCTGTCTCCCCTTCTTATCACTGCAGCATTATTACATCCTCTGTATCCTCTCCTCATCCCTCTCCCCCTGTCTCTGCTTCCCCCCTCAGGCACTTAGATAACCACTCTCTATGGGAGGGGAAGACCTTTGCTGTGCGTTGCTTCAAAATCATTATGTACTCAATCCAGGTAAGTGAGACGGCGCCGACAAATCCACGAAGACCTCTGCCTCAACATGTTTCACCCTCTCTTTCACTCAGGCAAACAAACATTTGGGTGCTAATGCAACATTTGTGTGATTTGCACAGTGCACTGGTTTTAGATTTAAAGTGTTTTTTTGTGATTCAGCGTATTAGGGGAAAAATACTCTCTGTTGTTCAGGGAGAGATCCAACACCACAGGGACTTGGGTGATTTTAAATGTTCAAATTGTGGCTGTTGGCACTAACACGTTAATTAGAGTAAGGCCAATCATTTACCCATTAAAGACACATCTTATTCTACTAAATAGGATACTGCACTATTTTCCTGTTAACCAAGTGAAAGAAAATAAGGCTGCTGCTGCTCCTTCCTAAAAGAAACCTGTTACAAATGGCTCAGTAAACAAGTCAGAAGCAATCTGCACCTAGCGCTTTCCAAGTTTCGCTTTTTTGTTGTTACCTTTAGCTCTTTAATATGCTCTATGTTAAAAGGAAGTTTTTTTCTTTGGTTAAATCTAAAATTGTACTCACCAGACCTTTTAAATGAAAGCAGTTTTTATCAGAGCAGGTAAAACAAAAAATTAAAGCATTGAAAAAACAACTTTTTGTTATATCTTTTAAATGGATTACTTGCTAATTCAACAGAAGCAGGTCACACACAACAGGCATGGTGGCCTGATTTTCTCACCCAATTTCAGGACTTCAGGGAGACATTTTGTGCATGTACTTCTGCATATTTCATCATGCATAACTGCATAGCTTACAGTATTTGACACAACAAACACTTTGAAACTGTTACCTACATCGTAGTCAGTGCAGCACTTGATTGATATAATATATAAGCTGAGATCATATGTACATGCCTACACTCATTTTATGAACTGATCATGGCGCTGAGAAGAGTTGATTTACGTTGTCAGTGTGGACTTGGAAACATTGTTTTCAAACAAAACAAAATGGTTGGGTTTTAAGGATCTGGTTAAAGCTGAAAAAGACTTGTGTGGCAAACTTAAATTGTGAAAAAATGCAAAAACTTAAAAGTTAATGCATTTTAACAGGATTAAAGTTTGCTACCCAAAACTTTTTCACACACAACCTGGAAATTTCCTGGAAAATTGAATGGTAATCCACACAGAAAATTGCCCGTCTTGATTGTTTACACATGTCCTCACAGCAGGAAGTTTTTCTTGTAGTTTGCAGTTAAATGAAGGAATAAATATTTGGGTGGCAGAAGGGTTAAAACAGATTCAAGTCTGGATTCAAAATCCTGCTGTCTGCCCTCATACAGAATATTAATTCAGGAAAAAATTGTAGTTATTTCTGAATGTGTGAATGGACTTTCAACATTATTTACTATCCTTCCACAGCTCCAGTTTCTCTTTTCTGCTCAAGTTTTCTTGTCTGTCCTTGTCTGGTCTCAGTTATCTTTGTCTTTTTCCCTTTCCCTTAGTCTCAGCACTCTCACCTGGTAATCCAGCAGCTCCTCGGTCACCTGGATGCTAACAGCAAGAATTCAGCGACAGTGCGAGCTGGCATTGTGGAAGTGTTGTTGGAGGCAGCTGCCATCGCAGCCAGTGGCTCTGTAGGTGAGAAGAATGAAAAACAAACACACACGCACCATCTGGCACACTGGAAGTGGATAAGACACACTTGTCCTCAGATTTTAGGTGGAGTGAGTGTTTTGATGCATCACTGTCTTTGTACGCAGGTCCCACAGTGCTGGAGGTGTTTAACACTCTGCTGCGGCAGCTCCGTCTGAGCGTCGACTACGAGCTGACCGGCTCTTACGACGGCAGCACGAACATCGGCACCAAGATCATCAAAGCTCATGAGGAGAGGCAGCTGCAGGAGGCCGTCATCAGGACCATCGGTGAGTCTGTGGTGCTCTGTGCCACACACTTGTGTCTGTTGTCGTTCTTTTGTGTTTACATTGATTTTCCTCTTTGCCATATCATGCTCATCTCTCTGCTCTCTGTGCACCTGTACTTTTTTCAGGCTCATTTGCTAACACTCTTCCAACATACCAGAGATCAGAGGTGATGCTCTTCATCATGGGTAAGATCCCTGTGCCGGGGGTTCACCCAGCGCTGCCCTCCTCAGGCTCTGGGTAAGACTAAAAATCCCCCTTACTCTTGTTCTGTAGGTAGAGGAGATAGGATAGACATAGTCATATTTAAACTTAATTTTCATTTATAGTTTTTTATCTTTACAATTCAAAGCTGTACAATCAACAGCATGCAAACAAGTGACCATACACTTTCCCAGTTAGCCCCCCACCCTGATGTCTGTAGCATCAGTGCCTCAGCAAACAAAATAATTACTGATGAATAAATGGATGATAAAAGATGCTAAAAATACAACGAAAGTATACATTGTTGGAAAAATTGTCAGAAATTAAAGGTTCTTAGGAACATAAATCCTTTCTCTTATTTTCCTTTCTTATTTACATCATAAACGCATCTATAAAGATCAGAACAGCTGTTTTAATTCATATCCTCCATGTCTTTTACTTATTTCCACTTTAGGCCTGAAGGCACCAGAATGATTCAGGTTATGTTACTGAAGTCTTTGGTCCAGGTAAGCACTTCAATTTTAATTATCTTTATTCAGAATGGCATTTTCCACTATTACCTCTGTTGCTATTATGCTTGCAGTACCATTTTTTTCTGTACACAAAATCAAGTCTCTTCAGTATTTTGTGGTCTGTGTCTTAAGCACAAAAACTTTTTGGAGCAGTGCAGAACTCATCATTATTATATCCTCACTGACCACTGAACAGTAAAAAAAATCAAGAATAACATGAGCAAGTGCAACCAGGCTTGTTTCTTTTAGGAGAACAATTTCAAGGTGCAGATTCTTACAATTGGACACAGGTCCTTTCTGTTGATTTGTAAAGTATATTCTAAATAGACAGTAAATTACACAATACTTCTCCAAGATGCTCCACTGAAATAGTGTTTAGTCCTTTTCCCGCTGCCTTTTTACAAACCTTTTTGTATCAGTGTAAGATTTGATCAAATTCTTGCTCTTGAAATGTTTCAAAAAGCCTTTTTTATGTTCTGCAGCAGTCCAATACCATACTTACATTATATAGATTAGAGATAATCAAACAATAAGTTCAAGTATTAAATAGTTTGCTGTAGGCGGTCTGTTATTAATACATCCAGAGGAACCACAAAAAGGTTACCCTGTTAAAAGGAGGCTTACAATAAATGTTTCAACTTTATTTCTTAGGTGAATTTTTCTATTTTGACAAGAAATTTCAAGCAAATATTCTTTACCTTCACTCTTACTACCAAGTGTAAGATGTTCTGCAGCTCAAAGATGGACAGCCTGGATGCTGCCTGTATAGAAATGTTATCCATGGACACAGGACCTCACTCTTAACAGGCCTTTGGAGGTTTTAGCTTAAGATCCTACAGCATATCATGAACATGAACACGGCAGTGCTGTTTTTCCTTGATCTTTTTTGTATTATTTCATCTTTTGGCTTCACATGTTCTTTTCTGGACTTGAATATTTTATGCTGCAGTGCTTCTCATGGTGTGTAAAACAGTTTGAGCTAAGAAAAAGATGTTTTTATCCATCCAGCTGTGGAAGCTTGACCAGAGATGGACCAGAAGCTTACTGAAGCACTGCATATGATAGAGCAAATAATGCTTCAAATTGTCAGTGCTGTGATTGATTCACAGTTCTTGGTCAGTTTGTTTGAAAAATAAAAAGGACTTCTTGCAGGTAAAATTCACCTTTAAACTCTGACCCCTCAGGTTACAGCAGGTTATCAGACCACCAACATGCTAACAGCTCTGCCCAGCTCCTTCCTGGAGCCACTGCTGTCCTTCTCGCTCACAGAGGATCCTGAAGTGAGGCTGCTGGTCCTTCAGATCCTCCTCAGTCTCATTGACAGGCATGAGAGCACGCCCAAGTTTGCCAACATCAGGTGTGTGGGTTGTTGAACCAGGGGGGGGTTTGGGTGTTTATTAGGAGTTCTGATTTTAAACTGGTCTTAGAAGAACTGAAATGTCACGCTCTGTTAATAATGCTTGATTTTTTTTTTTTACAGCATCATCTCAGACATCTCTGTGCTCAAACTAAAGGTTGATAAATGCTCCAGACAGGACAACTTGTTCATGAAAAAGGTGAGACTTTTACAAGTGACTTACAACAAATTCATTTTAAGATTTTTTGTAATTGAATAAACAGTCTTGCCTTTTTTACCAAGGAAAAATTATTGGCTTACAACAACGACAGAAAACATTTCTAATGCTTTTTGTCTGGCTTAACTGTGCACTAAATGGACAGACATGCCCAATATGCGAATTGAATATTTTAAGATAAATATTTTAAGCAAACTTTTTATGACAAAGTTGCTAAGTCTACTTTAAACCAGAGAAACTGCCATGCTTTTTTTTTTTTAATGTATTTTTTGGCATTTTGTGCCTTTATTGATAGTAGAGAGACAGTGGATAGGCTTGTGAAAGGGGGTGAGAGAGTAGGGGAAGACACTCTGCAAACTGGTCACAGGCGGGATTCGAACCTAGACCGGCAGAAGCTAGTACATGGGGTGCCCGGTTGCTAACCACTCCGCCAAACCAGCACCCCGAAACTGCCATGTCTAATACCACCATGAACTATTCGCCTCTGCTGTTGATTTGTTGTTGATTTATGAATTAATAAAAATCCTATAAGTTCTTTTGAAGTTCATTCCTCTTTGAAGAATCATGTTGTTTCCCAGTCATGCACAAATCCATTCCTTGATTAGTTCTATTTAAGAAATTTCTTTTGTTTACAGCCTTTTTAAGCTCAACATTAATCAACAGTAAAGGTTACAGCAAACATATTCCAGCTCCTTTATCAATATCTCATTCTTCTTTTAAATGGAAAATTTGGCAAGGACACAAATTTTTAAGCTGAGCATAGCAACAGTTTTAAAAGACATTAAAACTATCAGAAATCAGTGTTACTAGTTGTTTTTCTTCTAAGTTTCCCTTGAGTGCCCCCTTGTGACATCCCTGAGAGTTGCACTATTTTCAGAAAATCCCAAGTTAGTTCCATCAAAAGCAGTTGAAAAGGAAACAATATCAAAACTGCCAGCCCTTACAATTTTCTTCATAATGCAGAAAAATGTAGAAATCTCACGTCTTTGGTGTCATGACTGAAGTGTCTCACTGATATAGTTTTCATAAGAAATCTGGTAATGCTCAACATTACTACTCATTTAAATTAGGAAGTTAATTTCTAATTTTACATTCGTACAAAAAAAGAAAAGTAACTAAACAATCTCCCTGTCTTTCTGCCTCCGTCTCCTCCTCTTTTTGCCTTCTCACAGCACGGCCAGCAGCTGTACAGACACATCTACCTGGGCTGTAAGGAGCAGAGCAGTGGCCGGCGGCACTATGAGACCCTCTTCACGCTGCTTGCTCTTCTCAGCGTGGAACTCGCCAATGAAGAGGTTGTGGTGGATCTCATTCGCCTGGCACTCGCCTTGCAGGTACTGATCGAAGGGCCGGTTAAACTCACACATTTATCTACTGTGGTGTTCCCTGACTTTGAATAAAAAGAGAATAAGATCATTTTTGTTGAACCATAGAAGTTAAACAGAGCTAAACATATTGTGCACCCACATCTGTCAATTTTGGATTCTTTTAGTGCAAAGAAAAACTGCATGATATGTTTTTTAAATATGGTCAAGTCTGCAGGTTTATCTAATCTACGACTAAAAGATGTACTATTTTACTAATTTGATTGCAGTATCAGTCACGTGAGCTGTAACATGTAATACTGCCTCATTTGTATTGTTTAAATGACACCAAACCCAGAGTTTCTTTGTTTTTATGAGTCGAGCAGTTGCAGGAAATTGCCATAGGTAGTCAGAAACATGATCACTGTGCATGCAGAGTCTGTGTGTCCTCTGTATGCACATACAGGCAGCAGGTTCTTTTGATCCCATTGCAGACACACTAACACAACACTCAATGAAGACACTCGGAGCTTAAGTGAGTGTTTACCTGCTATCACCAGCACCTCGCCCTGGCGTGCTTTCTTGGACCAGAAATGAACCATTTTGGCTGATTTAATGTCTATTAACACTCAATCACAGGATTGGTGGCATGCCCAAGCTAAAATACTTAAAATGTTTACTACTAAATACTCTAACTGTATTTCTGGAACCTGTGTTGATTTTCATCATAGTTTTAGTCAAGATCCTTTTTTTACCTTACAAAAACTAGACTATAGCTAAACAAGTAAATGGTGACTAAAACTAAAACAGAATTTGCTGACATTTTTGTCAACAGATAAAAACATAGACCTAAATGTTTGACAGAGACTAAATCCAATCAGAACTAATTTCATCATGCAGAATGCATGCTTAAATTCAGCAAAAGACAAAACAGTGACTTGAATCTTTACAAAAAAGTGAAATATATTACAATTTTTGTTACATACTAGGGTGCCAGTATGGGTTATTTGGTGGCGTTTTAAATTCGACCCGAGGCCCATTTGCTCTGTGTCTCCCCCATCAGCTGACTCTTAACCATCAATAAACGTTAAAAAGGCTTATTTGTGGCTTTTCAGTGACACAGATGACTCTTTAAAGGATAAGTTTGGTTTCTACAGCTTTCACATTGTTTATAGAATGAAGTAGAACAATATACTCACCCAGAAGGCTTTCCTGATCCAAACAGTGCTTCGGGAGATATTTAAATCCAAAATCGAGCGGCGGACATCCGTATAATGGTAGCACATAGGGCATGTATAGCGCCGCTCCGAAAACTGCATTAATCATCCAAAAACTCATTAGTTTCACCAATATTCCATCATGGTTCGCTCAGGCTACTCCTCCATTACAGTCTGTGTCGCTCCAGACATGTTTTGTGACTGTACTGACCTCTGAACTGAAGAAGAAGAAGGTTTGCCTCCGCGCATGCGCAGTACGGCTCATTGTTTCAGGGGAAAACCGCCGGCTACACAACGACTTTCTTCTTCCAGTTTTGTGCACAATGGACAAATATCTATTGGATGAAGATGTTGTGGAGGAGAACTTTGAATATGATGGGTGTCCTTATAGTTTCGAGCCAGAGTTTACAGATGAGGAGCTCATCGAAAGGAGGTCATGGAGGCAAAGAGAAGAACACAAGAGCAGTACAGAGAAGTACAAAGGAGTACTGCGCATGTGCGGAGGCAAACGTTCTTCTTCTGCAGTTCAGAGGTCAGCACATTTACAAAAACATGTCTGGAGCGACACAGACTGTAATGGAGCAGTAGCGCGAGCGGACCATGATGGAATATTGGTGAAACAAATTAGTTTTTGGATGATTAATGCAGTTTTAGGAGCGGCGCTATACATGCCCTATGTGCTACCATTATACGGATGTCCACCACTCGATTTTGGATCTTAATATCTCCCGGAGCACTGTTTGGATCAGGAAAGTCCTCTGGGTGAGTATATTGTTCTACTTCATTCTATAAACAATGTGAAAGCTGTAGAAACCAAACTTATCCTTTAATTGTTGTGTTTTTGCTCCTAACTGAGCGTGTGTTACAGCCCCAACTATCTGCTGATGCCTTGTTTGTTTCCCGTGCAGGACTTGGCGCTCTCCACAGACGAGGCTCTGCCTGTTTATAACCGCTGTGCTGTTCACGCTCTTGCTGCAGCCTACCTCAACCTCATCTGCCAGCTCACCACCGTGCCAGCCTTCTGCCAGCACATACACGAGGTCTGCGTCTGCACTTCTCTTAGAAAATGTGTGTGCGTGTCTGAGTAATCAGAACGTCTTCAAAATAAATGACCTTCTCCTCTGTCCTTCAGGTTATCGAGGTGAGACAGAAAGAAAGCCCCCATCTGTTGCCTGAGGACGTCTTTGTTGACAATCCAAAGTAAGAGTCAGCATTCGTTTCATATTGTATATAACACTTAAATATTAGATAATATGTCATTTCTTTTATTAACTGATCTTAAAACATTTTAGGCTGCCCTCTTCACTAGAAAAGGTAGAGGGGGATGTTTTATTCCTCCAATCAAAGATCACTGAAGTCCTTGGTGGCAGCGGCTACAACACGGAGAGACTTGCAACGCCTTACGTCCCACAGTTTACCGGTAAAGAGCCCAAATAATTCATCTCTGTTACTATGTAGGTCTTAACTGTGAGGGTAATGTGGAGTGAGTAATATTGTCTGCTCTCTCAGTAAATATTGATGATGTTCATTGACTTGGCAGTGTGTTAGAACTTTGTCTGGGTGCTTCATTGATTCCTTTTTGGAAGTGCTGAGCTGAAATACTCCCCTGGAGCAGCTGGGGATTTACTGTTTCTTTGAAGGACACTTTATCAGGAGCGGAGTCTTTAGCCAAGAGCACCGCGTAAAAAAACAATTCTTCTCTAACCTTGGCAACCGTGTCAACGCCGTTCACTCTTTTATATTAAGACTATCAGATCAGTAAAGTCTCCCTGTGCCCCCTTTTAAGTAATGATGAAAAGCTAAAAACGCTTCTCCTTTCAGATGAGGATCGTCTGTCAAAGAGAAAGAGCATTGGGGAAACCATCTCCCTGCAGGTGGAGGTTGAATCCAGAAACAGTCCTGAGAAAGAAGAGGTAAAAAAGCAAAGAGCATTCAAACATTTTAACACTAAGAAAAGATTTATGCCTTTGAAGACGGCCCTCAGGACAAAGCTTAAACAGGATGCTTTTGGGTTTATAAGATCCTCAAAATGCTTGGATTGTAGATGAAGTGTTTGGTAGTTCCACATGTTAAAATCATTATACACAGCTGTCTTACTATCATTCTTCAAACAATCTGTTTGATGGAGTGTGTGCTAAACTGTGATGCTGTATTTAGAAAAACTCTCCAGTGATAAGGAAAAAAATATGTCTCTGTATTACTTTATGATTCACGATCTACAATTAAAGTAAAAAAAAATCTTACTTTAAGAACATTGTGTTTCAGAGAGTAAGGATTTGAATCAGCTCAGGGTTGTAAAGGGTTAAGCACTTTGTCCTCATGCGGGTGTGAGTCTTTTCCCCACATAAGCAGCTGCATAGGCAGCTGATGTTTTGCTTCTCCATTTTTAAAAGTATCCCCATTCTCACGAAAACACATCTATGTCCTGTTAAACACTGTGTCCAATATATGCACCTTTTTCCAATTTACATGCAAAAGCTGCTTTATTTTCATATCTGTTCCTACTACCATATCAGACTGGTGTCACGGTTTGATTTTTGGCTTTGTTAACTGGTGATCGAAGGTGTTTTGAATACATTTTGTTTTGGTTAGAATTCAGCTTTAGACACAACAGATACTCCTGATCAAATCCTGTAATTCAAAGTTTCTTCCGCACTCTTGTTGGTTTCAACATCTGTGACAGAGTGTCCGTGTGATTATGTTAATAATCCAGTTAACACTCTAAAAAGCAGCAGTTTAACAATGCCTGCAGAAACACGTGAACACACTCTATGCAGGGTCACATCGTCTGTTACCACGGAGACACCCAAAATGATGTTTTGAACAATGATGTTTTTTAAAATATGCCTTTTCAGTGAGCTAAAGTGCTGTTCATGTGCGCACAGGAAAAAAATATCCCCCGTTTTGAAAAATGGAGGGTGGACAAAACCAAAGCGGACTATTTTTAAATAGCATAAAATGTTTGTGTAAATGTTAGAGGTGTGTGTTGACAAGAATCTGACGATTGGATACTCACTGCTATCCAGGGATGATGATGCAGTACATCACAATATATAGAAATCCTATAAACATGACAGTGTGTCATTGTATTATTAACTAGTCTTTTTTCACACATTGAAAATAAACATAAAATAAAGTTAATAAACTGTTATTTAGAAAACACCAGGTCTCTTTAACAGTTATAAACTTTGTGTCCCAGTGATATAGATAATAAAAATAAATGTAACAGAGGTGGCGCTTCAGTGGCTGAATGTCTGCTGCCAACAAGTTGAACTAAAACAGAAAACAAATCTCTCTATTACTGTAAATTATTAATGGATAAAATATTACAATATTGTAGCAAAGCAGGGCAAGATGACCTTATGTATAGAGCATCACTCATACATACAGTGATTCATAGTCCTAAACAGAGTCAAAACAATGACATTATGATATTAAGACCTATCAAGAAATAAAATTTACTGAAGTTCGAGTTCTGCAAAAATACAATAAACATATAAACTTATGAGAACTTATGAGAAGTATTATTTAAAAATGATGTCAGAGCCAGAGAGTTCACAGATGTGGAGAGTCTCACATGAGGAGCGTAGAAACTAAAAGCTGCCTCGCTCTGTCTTGTCCTGACCCTTGGAGCAGTGGGTAAGCCTGTCCCAGGGGACCTAAAAGGGTCTGGATACCTAAAAGAAAGGAATTTAGACCCAAGATCATGTAGCACTTTATAAATCAGAATAAGGTTGTTTTGATATTTTCTTACAGGCCTCATAAAAAGGATGAGAGTTAAATATGATTCTTGTGCAAGTAGACAAGTAACCACAAAGGAAAGGCATGAAAAGTGTGATAGTGAACATCAAGAGTGCTTGGAAAGTGCTTGAATTTGACCTTGGAAAAGGTGTATGAAACATTTTATAACTGTATCAAGTAATCTTTTTTTCTGTTCTGCAGCGTACCCCAGCAGAGGAGATCACGTTTGAAACCCTAAAAAATGCCATCGGTATGTTCACCAACTTTGTTGTTTGTAAAGTTTTCATAAAACTTTCTGTTGATGTACTTGTATGGGTCTCCACTGCAGTAGAATGATTTAGAATTCATAACTGTGTGGTTGATACACCCATGAGCTTCATAAATTTAACATAAGGAAATGAGACGCCAACAAAAACATGAGAAAAACAGGATTGTTGAGCTCCGGCATCATGAATTATTGAAACTGAAATATCAAAACATTGTTTGTGTCTCCCTCTAGTGGACAGTGTGGGTATGGAGGAGCAGGAGAGGGAGCGGAGGAGACAGGTGGTGGAGAAGTTTCAGAAGGCCCCCTTCGAGGAGATAGCAGCTCACTGCGGTGCAAGGGTACGAGCATTATTTTGTAGCTTTATTTGTTGAGCTGCCTGTTCACACTTCTCCAAGCTTGTGGTGTGTGATGTAATTTTCTTGTCCCCTGCAGGCCACACTACTCCAGAGCAAACTCAATCAAATCTTTGAGATTACAATCAGGTAAGAGAAGATGCTTTGGTTATTAATTTCAAAACTTAACAAACAGCCAAGCAATTAACAGAAATGTAGACACTGCCCTCATTTACTTTGGTTTTGAGTTCAAGTAAAATGCAGCTAACAACACAAAGACTAACAATGGACTTCAGTCACCTCAGGAATGTACTTGACAAGTGTTTTTGGCCTTTTATGGCCAAAGCTCTAGCTGGAATAATTTTTCCATTACCTACATGTGAGGAAATATTTTCTCACCCTAGAGAAAGCTCAAACTGATGGTTAGATGACACATTAAAGGTGTGGGGCAGGGAAAATCATGTAATTTATAAGTTCCACAGCCCATTATTAGACAAGTGTTCTCCACCCATGGAGAAGATGTGGGTCCTGTGGGAACAAAAGCTGGGATATTGAGGATGATCCATGAACAAGAGAACATACATAGATGTTCAGCTAACTCGAGACACCGCCTTGTCTGATTTAAAGTTATCTGTAGATTGCATTACACTAAGACGAGGCTTCATAAGATATATGTGACAAATGTCTTACTGAGGAAGCTACTCCTCTCCACAGCTATGTATTATGTCCTATATTATCCTCCCTCTGGTGTACAGTATTTAGAACTTTATCAGACATGCAGGACATGGTACAGAGACCTGACCCACTTTTCATCATATTGAGAACATCACCTGACCTTTCTGCTCTCGATAAGTGCCAGCTCAAAGTACTGTCATATGCCACTGTTGTAGCATTGAAATTGGTTTTGAAGTTCTGGAAAGGGACAGAAGTCCCAATCACCAACATGTGGGTGTCTGAAATTACAAGACTTTCTCATCTGGAGAGAATAAGATATGCTCTGATTGATAAACAAGGTCAATTTGACAACATGTGGCAACCCTTTCTTCATTATCTTGAATATATAAACAGACTCATGATTTTAATGTTTTCTGTTCCTTGCTATGTGACTCATTTGATGAAACCCGATGTTCTGTCTGGGTGGAGGGATGGGGGTTATGTATGTTCTTCATTTTGTATTGTTCTACTTGATTGGGCCTGTGTGCCCGCTGTAATGAATTTTTTTTTTTTTTTTAAATGTGAAAACGAATAAAACATGTGAACTAGACAAGTGTTTTTGAAAGCCAAAAATGAACCTCAGAATGTCCTTAAATGACAATTTAAGATAATTGATTGAGACAGGGAGAAAGTAATCAAGACTTTTTAATGTGAAACTCCTTTAAAGATAAGTTTTGAAGTTTGAAGTCAGAATGCGAACAGGCCCCAAAGGTAATAGTTCACTGCTTCCAAGCAGATGTTTCATCTTGATGTTAGTTTTAAATGTAACACAAAGCAGTCTTTCAAATTTCTGATTTTCACTCCAAGTCTGTGCACAAGAAACTGATTTCGAAGTTCATGTTGGATAGACAATAAGAAAAATAAATGAGTTCAGTGTGGGTATAAAGGTAATCATTCCAACTTAGATTGATAACTTTGGGATTCCAGTGAATAAAAAGTCTCCTGGTGAGAGGACCACCCGACTGTACTCAGAAACACAATGATAAGTTTCACATGTTCTGAGTAGAAGTAAAAGTTCTCTGAGCAGAGTAGATTGTCAAGTTCGGCAGCCATTTAGATGATTTCTGAAGGCCAGTTCAGCAGCACAAGGCCCATCTTGTAGCTGAATACTTAGTTTGTTAAGTCTCCAACTGCCTGATCGAGAATGTAAGGTGTGACAGTTTCATCAGGTTATCAGTACATTGATTCCTCTGTCTGAAAATTATGTTTTCAGTGCAGAACGCTCACCTGTTGTCAAATAGAGCGACATCGTCATCTTCTGTTCTCTCCAGTGAAAGCAGTGTTGGGAGTTAGAGAGCTCATTTTCTGCTTTGTTGAGTTTTATATGCTGATCAGTGTGTTAAACATGTCTCCATGTGGTAGAGACTTCAATGAACAAAACAGCCTCTGTTTCCCTCTTTGCGGCACCTGTAGCTGCCTAAACGTTTTTGTTCCCCAGGCCTCCCACTGAATCGACTTGCCAGTTTGATGTCCGACCATTGTTTACGTGACAGTTTAAGGTGGTTGACCCCCAGTAACATGCCCATTGCAGAGCGTATATGTTAGAATGAATGCAGAGTTGTTGGCAACAGTGAACTGACCAATTTCCTCAGAGTAGACCTGTAAACCAATCAGAGCTGACCGGAGAGGGGCCTTACAGAGGCCAGAGCTCTAACAGCTCTTTTCGACTCTGTTGGAATTGTTTTATTTCCATGAAAGCCCATGTAGGGATGGGTGTAGCAAATCACTACAGACACTATGTTACCTGTTTTTGATGACTCTGCTCAGTTTGTCTGTGTTCTGTATGAGTTCATTACTTATTAACCAGTTAATACATTTTGTCTGAACCATGAATAACACTGCTGAGTGGAAGTTAATGTGTTTTCTCTGCAACATGAAGTAATGACTTCACCTGAATATTGTAGCTGAGCTCATGTCCTCAAACATTTTGCCTTTTATTGATTGGACTGTTTTTCCTGTTGGATAAAGTCTGTAGCTTTGTCAATCTGTCAATAGATTAATTCACATAAATGAAAACAAGTATTAAAGAAGTTGTTACATTGTTTATACTGATGTCTTTACAATAAGCTGCTATATTGCATTACTTCTGGGGATCTTTTTTACTACTTTGTTGAGCAAACAGTGAACCAGTTCTTAAAACTTCAAATGATCAACATCAGTATTGGCCAAACACGCGAAAAGTTGATTTTTACAGGCCTATAAACTTGATTGACTGTTTTTACTATGGAGCCCCAGAGTATTTGTGCATTAGCAGATGCCTATAAAGTCTCAATCTGCTCATTTTTACTTTTTTTTTTTTTTTTTACAAAACCATATTTGTATCTTCAGCAAGCAAATATGACCATCCTTCTTCAGCGACAGGTTACCTTCCATTTGGCTCTGCACACACACCTCCTGAGCTTGTGTGTTGACAGATCAGATGTTACAGTCCATTAAATTTAGATTTTACATTGCAACAGCCCAGCTTTAAAAAATGTGTCCCATCTTGTCTCCTTAATGGAACAAAACAGGCAGTTAATCATTTTTTTTTATTATCAATGGCCCTTTTCGATTGGAAAGCACAGGTTATTAACAAACATGGATCATATTTTTCTTGATTAAACATTATACTTGTGGAATGTAAGACAGGGTCCATGACAAGAAGGCCGCTTTCCTTTGTAATGGATTAGTTATTTATAAAAACTTTAAATGGAACCAACAACATGAATAATGAAGTCTGTTTCTTCTTTCTTTTCAGACCCCCGCCTAGCCCGTCTGGGACCATTTCATCAGGTTATGGCCAAAACCAGAGTCGATCTGTTCCCATCTACGAAATGAAGTTTCCAGACCTATGTGTGTACTAAATCAGAACTGCTTTTAATGTCAGGACAGGAAAGAGATTTTATATCTCAGCTATAAAAGCACCATTATCATAAAACAAAACGACAGCAGTGGATTAGAAGCAGACAAATGAACAAGGTGAATTCTGTGAAAGTGAATACAAATTCATTTATTGTGGATGCAGCTGAAACATGATGGCTTTTATTTGTCAACGTTGGAGTCAGATAAAACTCTTGGTTCCTCATTATATGTCTGTAAAATCCCACTGGTTGGATTTCATTTTTGTTTAGATTTGCCAAGACCTTGAGAGCATCATTCTCGATAGTACTGGAAGTTACCTTTGTGGACTCGTAGCATCTCAATGTGGCATCTTTTTAATCCTTACAGGCTGCCATACAGCCTTCAATAACAACATAATTGACCAACCCTGCTTATTTATTGTTTTTACTTTTTTGATGAGTGTGTCTGACTTAGCTAAATCTTAATTGAGATAGTGTTTTCATGTAATTTGATTGGAATATTTAAAGAAATGTTGAAGTTAATCCTTTCCATACTCTTATGTTACTTAGCTCGGAGGAAATCCTCTGATAGTGTTTTTATTGCTTTCATGTTTTCTATTTTGCCTTCTTAGCATTAGCCAAAAGTGCTTTTTCTTTCTTGATAGACATTTATTTAATTTTCTACATATTTATTTTTGTTAACTGCTGTTTCGATGAGGGATAACGTTATTCCGTGTGCTATCCTCCCAAAGTGAGTGTGCCTTATGGGTGACTCAAGACACGAATGCTCACTGCGCCACTACCACATCCGCACTAAATTTCTTAAGTTTACCGGAAACACAGGAAGATAGTTATTAGCCTTTATTTTTCTCCTTTCCTTATAAATGTGTATATACAGAGAAATATATAAATCTTTAAGCTGATGTACAGCGTAGAGTCAGTTTTGTGTGTATATATCCTGTATATCAAATCTAATTTTAGACTGCCGCTGCACTGATTGTGTCCACGAGGAAGAACGCTACTTAGCCGACATTGCAGATGTGAGAATCTTGTCGTCGAACAAGCAACTCAGAAAGATGAATCTGCACCATCTCGAGGCCATTAGATAACACTAGTGAGGTCTGCTCCAGTATAAATTACCCATCATGCTAGCAAACAGGTTCTTTTCTCAGATTTCAAAATAGCAACGAGCCATGACTTGCATCGTCACACCCTCAGTCCTGCTGCAACAATTTTGCACTCTTTTTACGTCACTCTGCTTCTGCTGCAGCCTCTGAGCAGAACATCAGTCTCATTCAGCAAAGTATGATTAGGTCTAAAAGCCATTTAGAGTGCATGTTTGCACACACGCAGGTAAAGAAACTAAGTATAATGGCAATAATTTGGCACTAGCCTGGTTGATACGGCCCAACCGTTGGTAGCAGATGCTTTTTGTGTAATTGAAAGTAATTGTACCTTGTGCGCTGTGGTTCATTCTGTAACGTTTTGAGAAATGGCCTCGCCTTTTTGCTCTCGTGCTTCTGTGAAAAACATTTGGCGTGAAGTGTTCCAGACATCTTGTTTGATGTAAAAAGTTTGCCTGATTCGTCCTGAATGTGTTGCAGTACAGATGTTTATTTGTTGACCTTTTTTTAATACAGTTTCCCTTGTTTGCATTTTTCTGTCCGCCCATTCCAGTGTATCTGATTGTCTCTTCATGTTTACCCCCGCTGTCAGTGCAGAGTATGTATGACTGAGTGTACTTTTCATGTGTCTATTTAAAAGTCCGTATCATCTCCATCCATGACCAAACTCTTCACAGTTTACAGTTTTTGTGCGACCACATTAGTAAAGAGTGATCTATCTAAAAACAACGTGCAGCTGTCCAAACCTTCCAGTGACACCTTGTATGTAAACTGTCTTTCTCGGCATCTCGCGACTCTGCGGTGAAGACCTGTAAAATCTTGCAGTGTGCTTGTCGTCATTGCATAGTGTAATGTAATATTAACTGACGGTAATCCAATCTTACTTTTGTCATTACATGTCTGGTTAATAGGTCTGTTTACAAAGTAGTGCTGTAGGTCAAACTATTCATTCTGTGAACTTTGCACTTTACAAACTGGATTACCTAGTGACGAGGCAGCTTTTACATGGAGAAAATGCCTTATGAGTGTCATACCTGACTTTGCATGCTAGTGACGTTAGTGTGTTGTACAATAAAATTGTCTGTAATCATAAGCATCCTGACCTGTGTGTGGTTTTGTTTTTCTCTCAAGTTTTATTTAATAAAGAAAAAGTCATTTACTCTTTAATTCAGATATATTATAAAATGAGTGTAGATGTACCTGACAGAATATCCTCCATCATCCTCATTAAAAAAAGAAAGTATTCAGCTAAACTTGAGTACCCTTGCAGCAGTAAAACACAAATGAAAACTGTGACAGGCACATTTAAATGAAGCAGCCTTGAACATGTTTATCTGCAGTCTAAAAATACTTGAAGCAACTTAAGCTGTTGTTAGAATTGCCTGTGAAAAATAACAGTGGGGCACAACTGCCCACTTTGAGTTTTCTTTTTTATGTAGTATTAGCTTTTATTGCAGACAGTTGGCTAATTGTTTTTTTTATTCTAAGAACTTAAACATTTAAAGGCCCCATGTCCTGGTGTGTTTGGCCATTCACATCATGTCTTGGGTGTCTAAGCACCCGTATCTAGGTATTGTGGTGTGTACCACACTTAACATGGATCACAGAAAACTAAGAGTTGTCTCAGGAGATTAGAAAGAAAGTTATAGACAAGTATGTTCAAGGTAAAGACTTTAAGACCATCTCCAAGCAGCTTGATGTTTCTGTGACTACAGTTGCACAGATTATTCAGAAGTTTAAGGTCCACAGGACTGTAGCCAAGCTCCTTGGATGTGGCTGCAGGAGGAAAATAAATGACAAATTGAAGAGATGGATAATTTGAATGATAACCAAAGAGCCCAGAACAACTTCCAAAGAGATTAGAGGTGAACTCCAAGGTTAAGGTACATCAGAATCAGATCACACCATCCATCACTATTTGAGCCAAAGTGGACTTAATGGAGGACATCACTGTTGAAAGCCAATCATATAAAGGAGAGACTGGAATTGGAAAAACACAAAGCTTCTGGGAGAATGCTCTTAAGACAGAAGAGACAAAACTGGAGCTATTTGGCAACTCGCATCAACTCTGTTCACAGACGCAAAAATGAAGCATACAAAGAAAAGGGCACTGTACCTACTGTGAAACATGGAGGAGGCTCAGATATGTTCTGGGGCTGCTTTGCTGCAACTGGCACAGGGTGTTTTGAATCTTTGCAGGGTATAATTAAATCACAAGACTATCAAGACATTCTCGAGTGAAATGTGCTGCCCAGTGTCAGAAAGCTTGGCCTCAGCCACAGGTCACGGGTCCTCCAACAAGATAATGACCCAAAACACACAGCTACAAACACCCAAGAATGGCTCAAAACAAAACATTGGACTATTCTGAAGTGGCCTTCTATGATTCCTGATCTAAATCCTATTGAACAGGAGGAAGGAGCTGAAACATGCAGTCTGGAGAAGACAACCATCAAACCTGAAACAGCCGTTTGCTCACTAAGAGTGGGCCAAAAATACATGTGGACAGGTACAGAAGTCTCATTTAGAGTTACAGAAATTGCCTGATTGCAGTCATAACCTCAAAAGGTTGAGCAACAAAATATTAAGGGTACTGTCACTTTTGATCAGGCCAGTTTCATTATTTTGTATTTTAAAATGGTTCTGTTGAACCAAAATTCAAAAGCAATGTCTGATTTTCATTAATTAGTTTTCAGTACGTTTTTATTTATTCTTACTTTTGCCAGTTTCAAGGTATTTTATTGCCCATTGTGGATTTTCTTTCTTTAACATAAGGGTACCAACAATTTTGCACACATTTGTGAAATTTGCTGTAAACTTTTAAACTCCAGCACTTTATGATCTTTAACATAAGTTAACAGCAGGGGTAATACCACAAAGCAAATGCTTGTAGTGAAAAACATTTTATCCTGCTAAATTAAAGCCACACTATGTAGGATTCCAGCTTTCAGCTCTCTAGGGGCCTCTATGGTCGTTGAGTGTAACTGCACCGAGGCAAAACAGAGTGGCTCACACCAACGTGCATTTGTTGACAGAAGGAGAAGAGAGCCTACAGAACATCCCAAGAGACAAACCATGTGGACTGATATGGTATAGTCTGATCATGTTTCTATTCTAATAAATCATCATGTACTTACAAGTCCACAATAACAGGACAAAATTAGCATCAGTTGGACATCCCTCCTCGTCTATTAGCTCTTGCCAGTAAGTGAATCCCAGGCCAATGTTTATCCCTGTACGGGCATTCAGCTTGTTACTCTCTCACTTTCCTTTTTTTTTTGTCACCTCCAATAAAAGTTTTCTTCAGGGTTTTTGCTGCTTTCGCCATGATAACAACTCCACATTTAGCTGTCTTCTTCTTCCTGTTAAATCCAGCTTCAGAAGAGCATTACAGCCACCTACTATGCAAGAGTGTGAGCCAGAGGTCCTGATTTCCATTGGGAAAATATTTGTATATTTATTTTAAAGTAAATTATGTTAATTGTTTAAAAATTAAAAGATTGCTCTATATTCTCCTTTTCCATGTTTAGCCTCCCCCTCAAGGGGGAAGTGACGTATGCCACAAAGCAGTCAAAGCAGTAAAAATGTGTAGTTTTTTTTAGTGTGGAAGTGTTCCTACCATCAACACCTAAGTTACGTAGTGCCAGTGAAGGCGATACAGACCCCTTCAGACCATGACAGAGGTGTCATTCAACCATCACGACGATTCTAGAAATATTATATTATAGTACAGTGCAAACATACATACAACAAACTACATAGGGTTGGTTTAAATGTAAGCACAATGGGCCTCATCCAAGAACATTTTCGTATTGTCATCCTAAATTTTTCTTACCTTTTTTCTTATGTTGCGTTCGTACAAACATGCTCCATCAGATTCAACAAACACTTCCTTCTTTAGAAAAGTGTCTAAATGACCCGCAGAAACATGATGAATGCCACCGCTGCATACTTACATGCACGAGGATAGCATATTTGCATAAGTAACACCACAAGAATACCATATAAGGATACGTTTCCCACACCATAAAACAGGAGTGTTCATTCATAAAGATGGTGCCAAACACACGCTCTCTTCCAAGTGCCTGACGTGCCAGGGCATCCAAAAGAAGCTCAGCCATGAAGCAGCTGGTTACTCTCTCATTTAACGTTTTATATTGGCCAGTTTAATAAACCTTCAATTAATAGATTTGAATGTATTCTCTGGTTTGAGATCCTCAGATTTATTTCGTCTTATGATATATTTTGTTAAAAATGCTTGAAATTAGTTAAATGTATAATCAGTATGTAAGGCACTTGATTTGAAAGGAGCAGACTAATTTGTTGTGATTTTTAAGACAAGTCTGGACCACTCATGATTTGTGTTCGTGCTTGAAAGAAAATACTAAACATGAAAAAAATGCTGAATGGGACAAATTATCCTAAATCATCCGTATGCAACACTTACGAACATATTTGTTCATATGAACGGTTCTTGCATGAGGCCCAATGACCTGACCAGACCTCATTCTGTATCTGGATCAAGACATTCTTAGTTTTTTAATATGAAGTATTAGTACTTAGTGGCAGAAAGAAGAAAAAATATACCAAAGAAGTTTAAGTTTTTTTATTTTTTAATAAAGTATGAGTCTAAGTCTAAGTACTTAGTCTTCCACCTGTCTTTATACGTTCCAGTACAAGCCAAGTATACTTCACTATTCTCTTCTTAAGTAAACTTCAGGTATACTACCTCAGGTTTCATATAAAAGTAAGTATACTAACTACATTTTGCTAAGGATATTTTGATATCATTTAAAATTGTTGTTATACTGTATATAAGCAGCAAAGTAGACTGTGCTCATTTGTTGTTGAGGAAAAGCTCTGGTTTTATTTTACTGAGCAGATCGAGCTCATTGGCAGGCTTTCCCATTTCTACTCACTGTGCATGGCTTGTTCGTTATGCAAAAAGTTCAAGATATTTATATTACGCAACTTACAGTTGGGAATACAGCAGTAAAAAATAATTACCACATTTATACTCCTACTCTCAGCTTCATTCAGAGGGGAATTCCTCCTGTGAGAAGTTCATACGCTAATTGAGTTTCCCATCGGAAACTTTTCAAGTCAGGCAAATAAGACAAAGCAGTCAGGTGGTGCATCATGGTTTTTATTCAGCATAAAACTGCTTTCTATATTATACTTAAATAACGTTCAATTGATACAAACTTGCTATAAACACTGACATGCTAATGATAACACATTTATGTACGATAAAAGTAAGACCCATTGGAAATAACATGCAACAGATATCAGACTCTTTACACATCCATCTCCTTTCCTTTATCCTCCGTTTATGCCATTATCCTCTGTACGTCTTTATCAAAAATGTTCCTGAAGATCCGAGCCAGCTGCCCCTGAGGTTTCCTCTCAAGTGTCTTCAAGCTGTTGTTACGTTTGGAGACGGGTGGGCTGCCCCATCTGAAATGACTCATTCTGTATGTCCCATCTTTCCTGTGCTGGGTGCTTAGCTGAACCTGTGGTTTGGGAGCAACTCTAGAATTTAGCAAAGCCTTGTTGAGCTGATTTTCTCCGTTAGGGCCTCCGAATGCTTCCTCCTCATTTATGCTTAGCTGCCTGCGAGCCTGAAAGGGTAAAGTGTCCTCAAAAGAGTTTCCTCCTTCAAGAGAAGATGTAAAAACCTTCACAGGCCGCCGTTTGCGACCAGAAGGTTTGCCCCAGCGGAAATGCTCCATGGAATAGGAGCGTCGCTGGTCGCCGTGACCTTTTAATTCTGACTCTACGATCTCGTTTTCAGAGACCATCTTAGACAAAACAATGTTGAGTAAAATGTCTTTATCCTCATTCCCCTTCATGCTTGATGCACCAAGTTCTGGGAATTCAGTCTGAATCACAGACATACAGAGGTGTATACAGTCCTGTGGGGAAAAGAAGAAGAGCAGGCACTTCAGATTACCGGTTATCAGTTAGAAAATTGCATAAAAGTGCTTTACAATAGTACACATGTGAACAGTTAACTTATTTTATCATCTTACTACTTATTCATAAAAGCTTATTCTCCCTTCAGCCCTTCAGTGTGCAAAGGGCTTATGTCAAAAATCATGTGAATGCAACATTTAGAATTAACTCAAGGTAGAAATGAATGTCAATGTCATTGTCTTGTAATAACAATGCTAATTTTCACAGGAAAATTACATTTTATTTTTAGCTAAGAGCAAGACAACATCAGAAAGTGACTACTTGGACAGAGATTAGCAAAGATGCTAACAGCTTTTATCAGATCCTGACTGCATTTCTTTAGTAAGAGCTAAAAAACAAATAATATTGAAAACACTTCTCAACAGGAATGTTTTGCTCCATTTCTAACATGTATTGCTGGGGGTCTTTTAACAAAGAGGTTCACATTCTGTCCTAACACTGTGGCAATAGCGCCCACCTACTTCTTTATCTGATTGGCCCGTGAAGAATATTTGACAAACAGTCATTCAATCACCTGCGGGATATGCTTTGAAAGGTTCTGCCCATTCTCAAACACTTTCTGTGGACTCTTTCCAAGGTAGACTAGTGAAATATATATTAAACAGTCCATCTGGTGTGTCAGGTTATACTATGTCCTGCATAGTATATATTTAGCTGTATATCTGTGTGTGTCTGCCTTTATGTTACAAGTTATGTTGACCCCACTTTGATTTCTTTAAAATCTGACATGTCAGCTAGATTCTACTCCACATTATTTGGAAATCAGGAAGTGTAAGTATCAGCATGGATGCAAAGCTTGTTAGCTCTTACGCAGGATAAAGGCAGAATTTTTTTTTTTTTTTTACATTTGACAAGTTGAATATCATGAAAATTAGACTTTTTTGCCTATATGGTGTTTTTCTTGTACCCTTTATACAATTAATTTATCTCTCAAGCTATTTAATTTGCTTTTTGCCTCTGGGAACACAAATCAACAGAACTTTTCTCCATAAGACATTTATAATCATACATACATACTTTAGACTACCTAACATCCTTTAGACTGACATTTGCACCGTTATTAAAGCTGGGGTTGGTAATCTGATAAGATACACGTTCTGTAATACTGGTTAAAATTATTTTTATGACATGATGGCAATCAATTCATAATGTGTTCTTAAAATAGAGCGAAAAATATCTACAGCAGGAATAAACCTGGGAAAACACCAACCAATCACATCATTTGTGGCACACATTTTAAACCAATCAAATCCGTCATTTTGGAGGAAGGGCGGGAGGGGCTAGGCGGAGCCCTGAGAAGATGCTATTTTCAAATTCATGCTAGTTTCCCCAAATTACCGACCCTCGCTTTTTAAGACATCAGCAGTTATGTTTTTGATGGTGCTCAGGGACTGATGTGAAGTGGGTGAGTTTTACACAATCATTTATTAAAAACCTGCAAATAAATATATGAACCCCAGATACCCCCCCCCACACACACACTCAAAATCAACCAAACTACTTAACTCCAGCCCAACCAGCCTCTTCACCTTACAGCATAGCCACCATGACCACACAGTCCTGAGGTCTTGACTGTAAATGAGTTGTTTTGAAACAAGATATTTTTAAACTTAGAAATTTTTTTTTTCTCTAAAAAGTGCAAGGATGATAAGTGGCACATTAAACTTTAATATTCCATCAGAATTCTTAAGTTATCAAGTCATATCCCCAGAGGCTTCAATGCTAATTCTTCAGCTAAAGATCCAAAAGTCCTGGGAGAAAAACACTTGAGCATATGTCCCACAAAGTAAAGAGATGCTAAAATGACAACATTAACATCTCTACACTTTCCTCACTCTCTCCAGCACACTTTAATAAACCCATTAGCCCTGATGTTTTTCTAATGTCTTATTATTATGCATGCAGACTTTATCACATTCATTTTGACTCACCATTAACTTCCCCTTGTTGCTCAGGTTGTTGCAGATGGAGCCGTCCAAGCACAAAGACCCAAACCCGGGGACACAAACGCATGCCATCAGCACCACGAAGAACCAACAAACAAAAACCATCTTTACCCTGGTGTGGATGACAAAAGCACAAGTCAGGCTGTGAGCTGAAAAAGGAGTTTCAAAACACAGGAGCAGCTCTGACAGAAGTCCCGACAGGCACAAGAATTCACTTAAACACACCCAAACAGGATCAAATTTGCACTTTTGTGAGGATTACAGTAGGTGTATCTTATCACAATTGCATAACACGTCCTCCCTGACTTATATAACTCGTCTTTTGACTTTTTGAGGTAATTAAGATTTGCAGCCCTTTGTGTGTCATTGTTGAATAATCACTGTGAATTTGGATATGTCAAAAACATAAATCATCCGTCCTCTCTAAACATTACACTTACTGAAACAGATGGTCTTGTCTTTCCTTGGGTCCATTCATCCATTTCAAAGTGTCTGATAATGAAAGAGCTCTTACTCTTCTTTAAAAGAACATTAAAGGGGCTTGACTCATGCAATATTTAACTCTAAGTGACCGTGGGACAATTCAGAAGAGACCAAAAAGTAGGACAAAACAGCCAAGGCAGGTGTCGAGCAAAAACAGAGTTCATGGGATGGGAAATCTGAGAGAAAAGTACAGTCTGTCCCTTGTCCCCCTGTCTCCAGCCCACCCCTCCACACACACAGACACACAAAAGGGAGAATCAGTCGAGTCAGAAAAGGTAAGTCAAACAGGATAAAAATCCAAATTATGGGACAGAGGTCAAAATCCATAAAGGCAAACTCACTACAGGCTGGAAGCGAAGCAGGTAGAAGTACAAGCTATGATCTTGGGTCGATGACAAATGCAAACTGACTGGCTTGCTCACTCACTGTGAGTGATCACAGACAGGAAACAGGTGTGAGTGTCCATGCAGAGGCATGGCAGGGGTGTGAGCATGCACATCGCTGCAGGGCGGGGCTTGGAGCAGCCGGCAGCTCCAGCAGTGTCCATGACGGACTGAAGGCAAAATGTCAAAAAGCATTGCATGAGGTTCAAAGAATGATCATAAAGTTATTGAGATTATTAAGGCCAGGAATTTTAAGTCTTTGCTGTCCTTGATTATTAGTTTCTTTCTTCTTTTTCATCATTAATCTTTCACAGTGAAAAAAAAATATTGAAAGCATTATTAAAGAACTGCTTTTGAATAATTATTTTGTATGCAGAGCAATATTGTGTTACATATTACTAATTAGTTTCAATGAAAAACGCTGTTTTGACCAAAACTCCCTTGTAAGTGTCCTATCCTTCCCCTGTACTTTTACTTATCTGTTTTTCAACAGCAAAGGTAATTTTATTCTTTAATCATATGATGATTGTCGGCTTCCAAGTGTAATTTGTCGGCTTTCATGTTGGTGGGTGGGTTTCCAAAATACATTTTTCAGGGAATTTTGGTCATTGCATAAGGTTGAAGTGAATTGATCCTGGAATATCATCCAGCAGTTTTTACAGGATATCTTAACAGTGCTACATGGATTGTTTAATATTCAGTATGTCAGTAGTCCATTTTGGAAGGGGCCCATAGAGAGTGTCTATTAATGGGTAGAACCTTTCAAAAGCATATTCAACAGGTGATTGGACAATTGCTCCGTGAATATATTTATTACAGGCAACAACTGTTCAGTGCAAAGGACAGAACATAAACTACTTCTCTGAACAAACTCTTGTCAAAACATGTAAGAAATGGAGCAAAAATATCCTCTCTATAGAGAAGTTTGTAGTTTTGTTGTTAAAATGTGACCAGATCTTATAAAACAGCTACAAAAGCTGTTAGCATCCATGCTAATCTCTGTACAGGAAGTAACTTCCTGCTGTCTTCACTCTTTGCTCCTATTTCTTGATTGGGCCACTAACAATTGTTGTAGATTGGAACTTGATGAATCTGCTTGATAACAGACATCTAAATCAAGTGGATCCAGCTACACTGCTATGTTAAGATCAAGCAGTTGCCCAAATTGCCACTAATAACTCAGTAAATTCTCAATGGATTTTCACTACTTTTTGGGGGAATGTTGGTCATGGCACAAGGCAGATGTGATACAATTTTAGTGGTGATTTGAGCCTGGATGCAGGCTGACATTTTTTCTAAACATTTCTGAACAGTGTGAGAGTAGGGCAGTTCTCCACATTTTTGACAATAAGCTGTCTGACAATGTTGGAAATGCCTCGGTGGAGATTTGTGCTCTCAGTACACTTCTATTTTTCTCTGTTTTTACTTTTTGACTGAGGCATGACTGCAGATGTTGCAAGTAAAACAGTATCATTGTCCTTAATGATGTCATAAACCACTAAAATGTGCAACAAGACAAGCTTGTCGTAGCACTACATGCTACAAGCATGCGACAAGCTTGTTTAATTGTCCTGTTGCACATTAGATATTATTAATTGATATAAGTAAGGCCATCATTAGATTCATTTTGTTCACATTTTCTTGAGACAACCTCAATTATTCATCCCTTGTTCATATTCTGCCATTGCCTCTTTGAAGTTTATTTTTAGTCTTGGTGACGGGGTTTACCACTCTGCCTTGGGTTAAGATGCCCTCACTTGCACACGAGATATTCACATGATACAGTGTGCAAGATTTGGCTAAGTTTTCTTTTTTTGTATTGGCATCATTGTCCACTGTTTACTTTCTTAAAGCCTTAGCTGTAGAGTTATGTAAATCTTTAAGATACTGCATCTCAAGGGGTTAACCGTGAATAAATTAATATTCAGCAGAGACAAATATGACAGAGACAGGTCTATGATTGGCCTCTGGATCTGTCACTAGCTTTTGTTTTTACTTTAGTCCTCTTGTCTCTGCACACCTCCCTTCCTTTGCCCAGACACCCAATACAGCATTGTGTGGATTTACTGTTCATCTTGAGACTGCGATCCACATTCAAGATTTCCTGCTGCTTAACAGATAGTTTTTTCTTGCTGCTGTGATGGATTCATGTTGGGCTCTGGATTTGTATACGTGTAGAAATAAGTTTATGTTATATGTATTTTATATAGGCTGTGCAAATTAGATTGGAGAAGATCAGATAGAACTTTATTTACCCCTTGGGAGGCCTCCATTGGGGAACCTGATATTCTGGCAGTATTGTACAGTATACATATATAAAAGAACACAGGATATCAAAAAGTTAAGAACAAATAGCAGATAAAATTTATGTATATGCATGTATTAATAAATAATGATAACAATAATAATAACAATAATAATAATAATGAGAAGAAGAAGAAAAAGAAGATGAAACTGAAAAGAAAACTGTGGCTGATAGTTGGTCAAGTGATTGTATGTATCTATGCATATGTGTGTATCCATAAAATGAAGGTTGTCTTCAGCCTGCTCTATTGTAAACTGTCTTGAGATTACACTTTTTATGAATTTGCACTATAGAAATAAAGATTGACTGATTACCAATTACCCCGCCAAGGAGGATATGTTATAGCTGGTGTGTGGTTTGTTTGTTTCTCTGTTACCAACATAACTCAGAAACTTATGGATGGATTTTGATGAAATTTTCAGGAAATGTTCGGATTAGGACAAGAAACAAATGATTTGATTTTGGGAGTGATCCAGATCACCGTCTGGATACGCCATGACGAAAAACGCTATTTTTGTGAAAAACTACTGAACTAAAATAGATATCATTATGAATCTAATTGCTATATATGTTCAAATAATCTAAATATTTAGATGAAATAAAGGTAGGAGTAATATTTATGGTGAAAATCACAATATGGGTGAGGACTGTGGCACAGGAGGAGGTCTGCGCTCTCCGAGTGGTTTTCTAGTTGATTGATTTAAATAGTTTAAACACAAGGCAAAGGCAGACTGAGCCTGTGAGTTTTGACATATTGGAGTGTCTGTGTGTAAAAGAATATGGAAGGAAATGTCTTCAAATAAGCTGTAGGCACTGAGTAGTATAGTATCAAGAAGTTGTAAGTATCATTTATTTTAATTGACTTCTTTCACCAACCAAACAACTGAACAAAACACAGGGCACAGACTTAGAAGACAAATGCTCCTGTTAGCTGTCCAATAGAGAAAGGCTTGTGTTGTGTGAGGCATGAGATCAGACTGTGATTTGTCTTGGCCCAATTTAAAAGGAAAATTTTATGACTAAGTTCTTTATTTATAAAACTTGGTTTGGCTAAGCATTCTGACTGACACCCACAGCTTTTTAGTTTTGCTTTGAAGTCTTGTAATGTTAAGCAAAAAGGCGCATTCTGCAGAAAGGTAAAAAAAATGTTGATCACACACTTCATCATTTTCTGTAGATGATAGATGTTTTATTTCTAGTCAAGGCTTAGTTGAGCTTCCTGTATGCAGTGTTGAAACAATTGAGTTTGTTTTTTTGTCTCAATGCGGCTGTTACCTTGCTGCAAACCAGTATTCTCCCAGTTTGTACGAGGCAGTGTATTCAAAAAAGTTATTGCATGGTTTAATTTAGTCTTTCTAACATCTGGAATCAGGAAGATAAGTTTCTGTGTATGAAAATGCTACTGGGACAAAAAAGGGGGAGGAGATGAAAACCACTAAATCCATAGAGGTGAGACAAGGGGGAGTATGTTACACTTGAAGAAATGCCAGAAAAAGATAATGAATGTGTGCTGTACATGAGAATATAGATCAGTATAAGAAAGCAGCAGCTCCCTAAAGCTGCAGTATGTCTTTTTGCTTAACTGGCCCAATGATTACCTGTCAACAGACCACTAAAGCCACATGAGAGATCATCTGTGTCCCTTCTTTGATCAGTATTAAGATTTATAAAATCTAGCAAGGAACACCCATTATTTGGCCAATCAGGGCTTAGTTTAGGGACAGTGATCTTTAAAGAACCTCTGCAAAGGTTTATGTGCTTTAGCTGTTAAGGTTGTACAGGTATTTTTAAATTTAGGACCTGTGGTTTGTGGCTCTTTTGTGGCTGTGGCTTGTTGTCCCCTATGTCAGTTAGATGGAGGATGAGAACAGCAAAGTAAAAACCTGCTGCATGGGTATGCTGTGAAGGATGCGGTTGGTTGTGTGCTCTAACACAAGCTGTGGACACTTGTGGCCCTGCAGATATGCATCATATGCCTTTACTCACTTCTGGTGCAGTAGTGAGTTTATTTAAGGGCATTTCTATATGATTGAAGAAGCTGAGAATCAAACCTGAGCCACGGCTACCCTGTGGAGTTGCAGTTTTGTCTGAATAAGAATGTAAAAATGAAGGAAGTTGTATATCATTGGCACCACATGAAATTAAAATTTTGAGTATCCCCTCCGTTTATCCAGCTGCAACTATTTCTAAACAATCAAGAAGAATAAAGATTTTGGGTACAACATGTTTTAATGATGCACTTTTAGATGCACTAAAATGACAAGGTATGGAGAATAAAGTTGGAATATAATTATGAGGAAAAAGTCCAAGCAATATTGCAAGAATGATGTTGAGATGCCAACCTAACATGGACTCCTTCACACATGAGATGTATTTACATCCATCTGAGCACATACAATAACTAGAAAGCACTCGGAGAGCGCAAACCTCCACCAAGGTAGCTCACATTTTGCTGTTACATCTATAAGCAAAAGTTTGATGATAACGTTACCATAAAAATATAATTCCTTGACCCTGAAAACCCACACAGCACTTGAAATCATGTTGATATCATTATTAGACAGTCATTGAACAAAATGATCGTTCACTAAATGGCGGTTATTTGGATTTCCACTGAAATCTGAACATTTTGAAATTGGGCCATTTCCAACATCTTCTGAAAATTTCAGCAAACTCTGTCCAGTAGTTCTTCATACTTCCCATGAATACGCCGTAGTCCTTGAAAAAGTCTAAATGTGGCCTTTTGCTCCTTTCCCTCAAGTCATGCCGTGCTCTCTCTCTACCCAACTATCAGCAATCCTGTCTCTCAAATACAGATATAGAGAGTCCAAGAATTATATGCTAAAAAGACCATATCAACAGTATGTTGAATAAGACTTAGGGATGCACAATATTATTGAGTAAATATCAGTGTTGGCAGCTATTTGCCTCAGAAAGGGATTATCAGTATTGATAAATATAAAAACTGTGCCTAAATTTACATCACGCAATGTCCACTTTTACAAATTGTTGTATAGAATCAAAGGCTGTTTTTCTCACCTTACATCAGTTTCTTACCAAAATGGCTATAACCATGACAGAAAGAATTTAAATTTTAGTTTAATTTAATGGAGGCTCTTGACAAGAAATATCAGTATGGAAATTGGTAACTGTGATTTAAGTTTGAACATATTGACAGATCTGAAATCAACAAAAATCCAATATTGTTCATTCCATACAAGGAAGGAAGCATTTACCCTATGGGCAGCTCTGGAGCAAACAAAAAATAAATGTTACAAATCTTAACATGGCTCAACACACAAAGAAATATTAAACTAATAGTCCCATACCCAGCCTTGACATATTAAAAAGGATTGTATCATTGTAGGAGGAGGGGTATTACACTTAGAAACAGGCAACAGCATATAAAACGATTAGTTTCTGATCCAATAAGAGATGGTGACTACCAGGGTTCAAAATATCAGGATATCATGATCTAAATTTGGGTCAGACCAAGTTTTGAATAACCTTCATTCCCCTCACATGGATTTGGGATCCCAGAAGGCTGTCCCCTTTATCCCCCCTTATAGGTGGACTGGCAACTGTGATAGGTCAGTCTGAGACTTGTGGTCACTTCTCGCCTTCTGCACACGTAAACTGGGCCTGTAACGTCTGCCATGTTCTCCATTAGTGGAAGCTAACGAGCCCTGATGTTTTTTGACCAGTAAAAATGATTCCTGTTTTAAGGTTTGCAAAATTAATCTGCCTGGTGAAAGACATCTGCATCACCCACATAGAGGAAAATGTCAAGGAAGCTGTCAAATCTTTGAGAATAATGTTTATATAATTGCCCAGACTGAAATGGAGATTAATGTTGAGAGTAATGATTAGATTAGTTTAGACAATAAAGTTGACCTTCATGTTTCAACTTTATTTCAAAGTTTTCTTCACATTATTCAACATTATTTCTGCACAACAGACAAAATAATCTCTTGCTTGACCCTGGTAATGTTCTGTACAACTTCTTCAACACCTGCTCAAGTTTCTTCACAGTCTGTGGCTGTGTTGGTGACATTTTTCCTCTGAAACAGACTTTCCTACCTGCTTAGAAAAAACTGGGACAAAAAAAAAAGATTGAACAAAACTGTCCTTTTCAAGGCTGCAGTATATTGATGTTGGTAGGTATATGATCGTTCATGACGTCGATGGAAAGGCTATGATTACCTCTGCTTTAAATACCCCTTTCATCATTAACAAAGGCATATTCAGCCAACGATCAAAAGTTCAGAAGGTCACTTCACTTTCGAGGTCTCTTTGTGAGCTAGGTGGCCAGTAAACTTTCTCTGTAAGTCCAAGGACAGCAATGAATGTGCATTATTGAGTAAATGTTGTAGGAGGACGCATTAGCACAGGCCCCTCTTAGTTCAAGAATACTATAGTCATTCTTAATAGAAAGAGATGTACAACGTCTCTGAATGGATGAATGCACTGAAGGACTCCCTTTATGACGCACTTTTACCAGCAGAGAAGCACATCCTTTCCCCGTTTGGAAATGTCTTCAGCCTCAGAGCATTTGGCCAACAACATGGACTCTGTTTATTTCTTTACTTTGTCTGGAAATTGCATCTAAATTATATCCCCCACTCTTTCTTATTATTCTAAGTAGTAACTCCTTGGTGGGCTATCATCTTTTGGATCTCTGGCAAAGCCTCTTGATGCTCCTCCTTCAGCCTTTTCCATACTGCCATCATAGCAGCAAATAAAGCAAGATTGTGCTATAAAATACAATATTTCTTTTGTTGATTCAGAGGCTATCTAGTTGTCTTTTTCAGCCATAGATTATGTCTTCTCTTTGTTGGAGTGTGCTTATAAATCACTGGGTGGGAGAAACCACTCATGTAGCTCGTCCACACTTAATGAAAGAGCTATGAAACCCCTCCTTTAACTATTAGACACTTAAAACAATTTTAATTCAAAAAGCAAATACATTACAGTTTCATCACATTGACCAATCAAATCAGAAAATGTATTAGTATATATAGCCAATATTTATATACACACATATTATTTCTACAGCTTAGGCCTTAAAAAGCTTCCCTTTTAAGCAGCAGATACATCTATGACAGGAAGAAAGAGAACTACTCGTGAAGGATAGAGACTCCAGTTTCACATCTGCCATTGGCTCCTAACATCTCATTAAACAGACAAAGCAGTCAAGATCAGACAGGAGGACACGCTGAGTGTCTGCTGGTCCAATAAACCTTAAAGGTGACATATTTTACCATTTTAAAATGGCCTAAAATGTTCCAGATGCTACATGCTTTTTTGTTTCTTAACTAAAAGTTCAAAATTTGGGAGGATTTTTTCATCTCAACACATCTGTTTCATCCCTGCACAGAACAGGCTGTTTTAGTGTCAGTAACCACCAGAAATGTTCAATCTATGGGGCCAATTTTCATTGTGTTTGAAGATGAAGGAATTTTGCTCTAATTTGGCAAGAGTCTGGGGGCAAGGGGCAAATTTTCACTGTTTTAGAAAATAGTCACAGATGTCCCAGATCATACATGTATTTTTGTTTCTTAACTAAAAATTCACAATTTGAGGGAATATTTTCCATGCCTGTAAACATAACTTTCATCCCTGCAGAGGATAGGCTGCTCTTGTATTATTTGTACAGACCAAGGGGGTCCAAACTTCAACCCCAGGGGTGCCAAATTTGGCCCACAGCCTGTCCAAAACTAATAAAGTAATTTGTCTAACTTAACCCCATAACACCAATTGTATCATATTTGATACATACTTTTATAATACCTCTATCTACTCAATATGATCAACAAATTACAAAAAACAGCATTTGAATACAATCAGATAAATGATAAAAATGTCCTCAAATGGATTATCAGTTGCCAAAAACACCTAATGTATCAAATGAGATACGAAAAATCTATATGTTGAATTTTATAGATATTTTGATTTTTGGACAATTTTAGCAGAAAGTGAAATAAAAATGTTATCTCCAAAACTCTCTGGCTATAATCTACGATCTTGGGCCTTACAGGGTTAAGAGCTTGTGCTTGTTGGACAACTAAAGACTTCTCTATCTAAGCCTTAAAAACAACATGGATTCCCCCCATATGCTTTGCAGTCTTCTTGTTGCAAAGTTGAATTTGCAAAAAAAACTGCACTAATCAGCTATGAGCATCAACACATCTACAGAGTTTATCAGTTTTGAGACATTTGCTCAGGTTTTTGTATGTTAAAAGTTTTGCAAATGTCATCCTAACACTCCACCGGGTTGTTGAACCTCAGATGCAAGAGGAGCAATGTGGATTTTGTCCTGGTCGCTGCTTTTGCAGATGATGTGGTTCTGTTGGCTTCATTGGACAGTGACCAACAGCTCACACTGGATCAATTCACAGCAAAGTGTGAAGCAGCCTCATACTAGAGCCGCTGCTCCTACACATTGATAAGGGACTCTCTCAAGGGTCTCGCAGCTGGCTTGAGAATGCCTCTGGATACCCCAGGGGAGTCATTCTAATAGCCTTAAAAATACATTATCATATCAGCAGATATGAAAGACTGGTAATATTCACTTCATTCATTCATACAAATTAGTTGTGTATATCCCATACTTTGGCTGCAAAATCTGCAGAATGTTTTACTTGCTTCATATACTTTTTAGGACAGTTATACTTGTCAGCATGAAATGAGAAGATCTGGGACAGTTTGAGCTCTTGACAAAAATATTAGCATTGGTAGTTACAATAATGAGTTCAGAAATACCAGCATATACGGTTTCGATCAAATATCATGCTTCCCTGTTACTGACTGGTTGATTTCCTTGTGGAGCTTTAAATTTAAATCTATGATTACGTTTTTTTCCAAAGCATTTTTATAATGAAGCATTATCTTAATCTAAATTGGATTACTTTTACTAACTTAAAAACCCTAAATAAAGGAATACCAGTGTGGCCCATTCACCTTTCTTTTTCATGACCGTGGCCCTTGGTGACAAAAAGTTTAGAAAAACCCAGGTATAGACCTTAAAATTAACCTAAAAAGCAAATTAAGGACAGTTTCTGTTGGAATAAGCAGATAAAGAAAAATCCTCTGCTCTCTCTGTGTTCCTCTAGTCAGTCAGTGCAGCCGTCTCTCTGCTCAGCCTGTTATCAAATTAAGTTAGAACGAATTTTATATGAAAATGAGAGGATTCTCAGAAATGTACATTTATGAACAACATGCTGGACAAAGTTTTGCAGATCTTTATCTGTCGTAGCAAAAACTAAAACAGGACAATGTTTTTGCACAGTAGCAAGTTTTACTTGTGCCAGATCAGAAACTGATACGTGACCTACGAGTAAACCCACTGTGAATAAATCTGTTTACATTTTATAGTCCAAATGTTTGAAAGAAACATTTCTTGCATGTACTTTAACCCTTTAACTTTCAGCTCAACTGTTTGGCAGAGGTCAATAAATTCAGAAATATTTAATGTGTAAAAATGTATCACATGATTACAAACTGCAAACAAACCAAAAGAACTGATATTTCCTTTGTGTGGGATTTAAAGGTCTAAAAAGTGACAAGATTTTATAATTATCACCCTCATTATTTTTTTAAATACTCAATTAAAAAACATTTTTTGGTGGGTTTGTCAAACTCAGTATCATCTATTGAAGTTATTTTTTATTGCTGTTTTATTTGCAAACATTTAGGCCTTTTCTGATTGATTTTGTCCCAAATATTTGTGCATTTTTAAGTCATCAAATTATTAACGTTTAACTTCTTAAACCTTTGAATCCTACACCATGAAAATATCCGGTTTTTGGTTTGTTTGTAGTGTTTTCTGTTCCTTAAAATGTAAAGGGAATCAAACAATGATTTGATTTGTTCTGTTTTTATAAAACATTAAATAGCATTAGTTTATTTTTGACCTCTGTCAAACAGTTGAGCTGATGGTTAAACGGTTAAAAATCAAAGAATATGATCAACAGCTTCACATATCAGCGAGTAAAGGACACAGAACAATCCAAAACTGTGTGGTACTCCTGTTATGGCACTTTTTTATTATGCATCTTTATCAGATTAGATTAGATTAGATTTGATTATCTTATATATTTTATATATTATAAAATGGAACTTTACTAATCCCTTTGGGAAACTCCCTCAGAGAAATTAGGAAGATTATATACAGTTTTCAAAACTATTCAATATTTTAACTTACCAGGTGATTCACATGTAAACTTAAAAATCACTGCTTTGTCAGTGTGAGCACATTTTTGGATGCTATTATTCAAAGTTTAAGTACATATGGTATATTTTATTTTGGAAAATCTAAACGTAAAAAGATGCAGAAATCTGTCAAAAATAAATAACGCATTGTTAAACGATGAATAATGGAGATGGAATGTCTTTACTGTCAGCAACATTATCAAGCTTTCAAAGTGAGACTGTCATCAGAAACATATATATATATATATATATATATATATATGTGTATATATATGTGTATATATATGTGTATATATATACATATATATACATATATATATATATATATATATATATATATATATATATATATATATATAGAGAGAGAGAGAGAGAGAGAGAGAGAGAGAGAGAGAGAGAGTTTTGCTCAGTGGAGGAAGCTGTTTTTAAAAAATAGGCTTAATTCATCTGCATACAAGGACAGTTAAAGTTAGAATCCCTTATATCCTGTAATTACCATGCAAAGCACTGCCAAGTCCCCCCCCCCCCCCCAGTGTTAAGATATCTAAAGAAAAGGCTATTTGTCTGCACAAAAGCAGAACAGCAGCTCTTTCCAAATGGAAGTTAAAAAAAATCTTCAAATAGCTCCATTGTGAGGCATTTTCAGCACCAAAATACCACCCTGTACCCTTCAGAGAACATGTCCTACCTTTGAGCATTTATCTTCTAACACAGGCTGAGGTTTTGTTTTTTTTTTCTTTGTCAGACAATTGCATCTTAGTTGTACCTCCCTGCCTTCCTCATTATTCTAAGGAGCAAGTCCTTGGTGGGCCATAGTCTTAGCAACTCAGATGAAGATTTGTCTTCACTCTCCCTCCTTCAGTATGAGTCACTCGGCTCAGTTGCTCTCTCCACAGACCACTCTGATTTGAGATAGCCTACTGAAACCTTCTGCATGAAGATATATATATATATATATATATATATATATATATATATATATATATATATATATATATATATATATATATGTATCTATATATATATGTATATATATATATATATATATATATATATATAGATACATATATATACAGTATACTTTAAAAATCAATCTGTGTAAAAAAATTCTCAAAGAATAATTTAGAGCTGTTAATGTCATTTTTTTTCCTAATCACAAAAATGTACAGAGGTATAGAGCTCATTCATATCAAGACCAACAAGACAATCAGGCACAATTTGCATGCATCCTCATGTAACTTCAGGAAATGTCTCCTCTTACCTTCTCAGATTTTTTCCTCTCCTCTTCTTGTTTTTCTCCCTCTGTCTGTCCACAGATGCTCTTCACTGTGATCCTTCTTCTCCCTTCTCTCCCCGCTTTCTCTCTGCTCCTCGATGGAAACGCCCGAGCAGGAAAAAAGTCTCTCTGTTGCTTCCTGAGTGGAGGAGAAGCTCTTTTTATAGACACGTGAAGCTTGAAGCTGGGAGTTTCAAGGCCTCGGGGTGTGATTGAGGTAAGGGGTCTCTTGCTCTTCTCTGGACGGGGAGGTGCGTGTGCTGTTGTTATATACTTGTTATAAAGACCACCTACACACTTAAATCAGTGGTGCAGAGCTAACGTCACCAGACAACAGGTGAGGCATTAGCTTCCACTGGTCCTTAAATTTTCTGGATGTTACCCCTTTTTGCTTGAAAGTATCCCTGATAAGTGATCCTTCGAGCTCTTAGTGACATCCTGCTAGAAACAAACTCGATCTTGGTCGATCTAAGCTCTTAATCCTTTAAAAGGTCAGTGGAAATTGCTGACATCTTTACACTAACAGATAAATCCTTTCAAAAGTGACCAAAGTGTGCAAATCAATTTGACTGATTGTATTCTTTTTGGAGGTTCTGCTTCACAAAGTGTGCATGTCTACTGGTGTGGAAACTTCATTAGGGAGACCTGAGTCACCGATGAGACGTCATGTGGCGACACCTTGAATGGAGAAGACAAACAATGCTCTACAAAAGGATATAATTAAAGATAATCGCTTCCCTTTCACCTGTTGACAGATTTTGCTCTCTGTTTGCTCTGTAGGGTATAGATTTACTCTAAGAATAAAATACAAGAGGAATTACAAAGAACAGAGAGGAAAACATGATCTAGCTGTAAGCAACACATTCAATGGTTTTCTTTTATAAACTACTCCATTTTATTCATTTTTAGGCTGAAAATAGATCCATGTGCAGTATCCTCATGCTAGTTTCATTCATTCATTCTCTTTTCACTGCATCTGAAAGGACTGAAGAAGTAGGGACAGAATCAAATAAGAAATGGCCTTTGGTAAGGTCAGTGGAGAGTTTTGGCAAAGTAATAGAGCAGCCTCTGTTCATTCTTATCGTACACAAAAGTTGCCATTATTAATCAGTTTTCAAAAACACAAGCTGTGCGTCATGCTGTCTTTATTTGACATGAATGACTCTTCCAGAGGGATGATGGTATTTAAAGTTCACAACACTTATTCACTCAGAGCTGAAGATTTGTCTCCCGATCCAAAAAAGCCATGTTTATGTCACCATACTGGCATAAAGCAGGAGACATTACTCATGCGTTTCTACTTATGAAGTGTGTGATTGTGTCATACTCCTGACTGCATGGGCTTATATAACATCATGAGCTTAAACAATCTAGGGCCAGAAACTGCAAAAGGACCATTCACATTAGAGAACACAATAAGAGAAAAATAAAACATAAACCAAGCACCACTGAAAAAGAATGTCTCGTCATCTTTTGGAGACAAAGTTAGCCATCCTGAAGGTGCTATGAGGAGAATCTATTGCCGAAGACATTAAGACTCTGCTACCCATGAGGACGCGCGGCGACTGTCGTAATGCTGCGTTCCAGTAACCTCGGAACTGGGAGTGACATCATCTCCAACTTATTGGTGTTTCAGTTGAAGTTGGAATAAAAACATGCCGATCTACCAGGCTGTTGTTAGCACGCCCTGCGTTTTTGTTCACAATTATCACATGAAGAATGTGATTATTGCTATGGCAGCATTTTTGTAAATATAAGTCTAACAATACTATGTATACAGCTGATCTAGAGCGACACACCCCAGTCAGAAGTGCAAATAAATTGATTACAGGAGCTAAATAACTGTTCACACTGGGGGCATCCATCTTCGATTGTCAACTCGGGGGTGGCGAGGTTCGACCGAGTTCCCAGTAGGAAATTCCGACTTCAGAGGATGTTCAAGTTGAAGTTTCCGACTTTGAACTCGAAAATTCCTACTTCTGACTACGCACCAAAAGATGTGCCCCAAGCCAAAGCGTGTGTTTGTTGTGATGCTAATAAACACAGCTCGGACCTTCCTCAGAACTCTGCATTGCTTTACAACTTCTTTTTTCAGCAACTTACGGGATGCAAAGCCACGAGGTAATGTATCTCTTTCTAGTTATGCAGCGGTAGTTTTTGATGTGTGACAAACAATTTTTGGAAAACTTAGTATCGTAGTTATGTAGACGGCTGTATATCGCTATTACAGTCCGGTGCTCTAAGACGTTTCCTAATAATAATTTGCTCTAGGTTTAATTGTTTCTGAAGTTGAGTATCCAGACCAGTCCAGCCCTGTCCTGTCCGACCCGACCACGAGGCTAAGGAATAGCATTTATAGATAACCTATTTGGATGCTATAAAACTCATCTTAAAGTGTGTATTTCAATCAGGCATATATCTAAAATTGTTACTTAGAAACTCCTCATAGCATCTTTAAGAAAATCAAACTTAAATAGTCATGTCAGTTTTTGCTGGTCTGGCCACAACAGTATGTAGACCAGCTATTTCATGGAACAATTATTCTCTTAAGTCATCATATTTCTTGAATTCAAATGAAAATATCGGGTTCAAAACTCTTACCTCAATATTTTAAGGATAGCTACTGGTCTTCTTACATATTATTTTTAAAATTGTTATTTTCATAACTATTTGTATGGCACACTTAAAACACAAAGAGAACAGAATACACATACAACAACCAAAGTAAAAAGGAACCAACAACAAACAAAAAAAAGCTTTAAAGAAAGCCCCCTTACATCCCAACAAACCCACGCACAATGAACATCTGAACCAATGTGATGGAAGGACCCAACAACATAAAATGAGTCTACGTGGACAAATTTGACACATACTCAAGGAGGACCCAGATGCGAAGTAGCTTTTGTGGTTCACAATAACCAGACTTTATTTTACAAATACTGAACACAGTTCAGAGCAGGGATCGAACCCGTGAGCCTTGTCTTGCCGGCCTGGTGCTTTAACCACACAGGAGATGATCAGCAGACCGAAACTCAGTCTTTAAAGACGAACAGGAGAGGTGAGAGTGGGGTTCAAACCTGCGAGCCTTTGTACAGGGATCCGATGCAGACACTCAGCCACGCTGAAGACTCACTCTTGTTTGGCCACACAGAGGCTTTCAGGAAGACTTGGACTGAACTCACTCTGTTTCTAGGGTGCAGGAATGAACCGGAAAGCCAGGAACCAGGCTGCAACCACTGGTCAGGATTCACAGACAGATACTCAGCGTCGAGGACAGACAGGAGGGTAGGATACCAGGAAAGCCACCACAGGTCTGGATACACAGAAGAAAATTCAGCGTCGAGGACAGGCAGGAGGGTCGGATACTGAGAAAACCACCACAGGTCAGGATACACAGGCAGATACTCAGCGTTGGAGACAGAAGGCGTAGTCGACAGCCGGGACTCAGGCAGACGGGTAAGTGAAGAACAGAAGCTTGTCGATACCTTGCAGTCAAGCCGGGGGTCAGGCGTAAAGGGCAGAACCAGGAACAAAACTTGTCGGCAACGGGTGATCAATCCGGAAGACAGGTCTGGAGTTCTCAGCATGAAGGCGAAGACAGTCTGACACTGACTGTGTGTGGAGCTGGGGTTTTAGTAGGTGGCTTGATTGCCGCAGAATGAGGTGCAGGTGTGAGCAGGAGCGCAGGTGAGCTGAGTTGAGCTGATTAGGCTGAAGCTGGAATGTGGCAGGCTGAGGCTGAGACTGAGATTGTGATGCAAATGCTAGATAAATAGGGGTATAGGTAGAAAACAAGAGAACAAATAAAGGAACAAATAAGCTATAAAGTGAGGACATTTTTACTCCACTTCTGGGCTGTTGCCCATATGGACTTGTGAGGTATTTTCTGTATAGTGGATCCATCTGGTGTGTCAGGTTGGTAGTTTTGAGGCTCATAAGCTGAGTTTAATGGACGCTCAGCTGGTGTGCGTTGGTACTCTGTAACCTTCTGTGTAAATTTGTTACAATCCATGTGTTATTATCAGAGTAAAAAGGCTAAACCTTTAAAATCCGTAACTGGGTGTCCCATGTTTCACATAAGGCTTTATTGTTTGTTTGTTTTTTAATGTATTTTTTGGGCATTTTGTGCCTTTATTGATAGGAGAGAGACAGTGGATAGGCTTGAGAAAGGGGGTGAGGGAGTAGGGGAGGACACTCTGCAAACTGGTCACAGGCAGGATTCGAACCTGGACCGGCAGAAGCAAGTACATGGGGTGCCTGGTTGCTAACCACTCCACCAAACCAGCACCCCATAGGGCTTTATTGTTATCCTGGAAATGTTTGTGAGACAGTTATTAAGTGAAATACATTTTTTCAAACCTCTTCCCTTGGTATCCTTGAGAAAAGACTGAAAGGCCACTTAACACTTTGCTCATTTTCTTTAAAGAGTGCTTTTTCCTTCTTAAACTTCTGTATTCTCCCTGCCTGAAGACATTTTATCTCTAGACTGTAGATTAAGTGTCCCACTGAGATTACAATGAGAAAGAGCAGTGGTCTGAGGTCAAAAGTTATTTGTTTTGAGCCCAAAAGATGTTTTACCTCATGGCTTCAGTTTTTTAACGTCAGGGGGAAGTGGTTGTCCAGTCCAAACACAGATCTTCTTTGTGTCTGTGCCAGGACATGTTAAGTTGAAAACTTAACATGTCCTGTGCCAGGACATGTTAAGTTGAAAACAGTGAATGTTTGCTGCCTACTATTATAAATGAACACATGCTGAGGACTGAAAAATATTTGGTCCTTGGTCTAGTCCAAGGCATTCCCAGGCCAAAAGAAATATACAATGTAATCTTTCCAGAAATCAAATGTTCCACCTCGGGGTCACCCCCCAGCTGCTCTGGCCTGGAAGACCTTCAAAGGGAGGCAACCAGGAGGCATCCTGATCAGGTGTCCATACAACCTCCTCTCGCTCCTTTCTTTTGTGTAATCAAATTTAAAACTTCCTTAAATTCTTGCCATGTGACTTCCAGAGCAGAGTTCCAGATCAAAACAAACACTTTGGATGCACCATCTCTCAGAGGCCTTCACCCCCTCATCCTCTGCACTTCCCTTGATCCTCCCTTCCTGTTTTCACTTTTTACTTGGCAGTGAATTCTGCACTAATTTTCAAATATACATATATACTAGTGCTGTCAGACGATTAAAAAAATTAATGTAATTAATTACCGGATTTATAATTAATTAATCAAATTAATCGCATTTTAATCTCATATCTGCTTAAAGTACCCAAATAAAGAATTTGAACTCTAGGATATTATAAAATTGTAGTGCAGGACTAATCAAATGAATACACTACGAAGTGAAGATTTGTAAATCCACATTTTATTGGTGACAGAATAAAACCAAAGTCAGGGCAACTTGTTCAGAAAATTCTAAGCTCAATCAGGCAACTCAAATTACACTTCAAGTGTGTTTCATAAATCAAATTCTAAATAAGAAAAAGGTCGAGGACATCCAGCAAACCAATTAGGCCTGATGCATTATTAAAGAATTCAGTAAATAAAGATAAATAAATTCAAAAATAAAATAAGACTAAGCCTTAAATATGCCATTCCTGTTGTCACCTGGGCTTTGTTTGGTTTGACTAGAGACGCATGTGTGAAGTGACGTGCCACTGCCATGTACAGGTCCTCCAGTTGGCCAATATCAAAATATTTGTGTGCTATGATTAATCTTGCGATTAATTTTTATAATGCATTCATTTGCGGTGTAATTAATTAATCTAATTAATGCACTAAAGTGACAGCCCTTATATATACATACCCCTATATATATATATATATATATATATATATATATATATATATATATATATATATATATATATATATACACACACATATATATATATACATACATACATACATATACATACATATATACATGTATATATATATACATATATATATATAAATGACAATAAAAATTATAAGCACTCAGAGGGATCAAGGAAAACCTCTGAAAATTCCATTCACACTTGAAAAAAACAAACAAAAATTATCTGGGCATTGTCTGCTAACAAACTAACTACCTACTTTTTCACCGAGACTTTACCCGGGTAATTTGTTTGCATGGATTTTGATGAAATTTTCAGGGAATGTTTAGCATGGGAAAAAGAAGAACTGATTCAATTTTGGTGTTGATCCGGATCACCGTCTGGATCCACCATGATGAAAAATGCGATTTTCGTGAATAACTATTGAACTAAAATAGATATCATTATGAAACCAATTGCTAATGGTATGTTTTCATGGTCAAGGAATCTAACTATTTACATGAAATAAAGGTAGGACTAATATTTATGGTAAAAATCATAATATGGGAGAGGACTGTGGTGCTGGCGGAGGTCTGCGCTCTCTGAGTGCTTTTCTAGTATTTTATCTGCGTTAAGTCAGAGTTAGGCTCATGTTTGAATGATGACATCAACCCTTTATGAGTATCACTTTTCAATTAAAAAGAGAATTGACGGGATGGATTAAAACAGGCACTGTAGAGGGAGAAGTTTATCTGGTTTTAAGGGGATAACACAAACTAAAATGTGCATCTAGACATCAGAAGTGTTGTTTCCACAGCATGTCATCATAGTTTGTAGAACATCTGCTCCAAAACGATCCCTTGGCATCCGAAGAGCCTTCTTGCCTGGTTTCGATACAGAGCTGAATCACTGCTGCCTTCTTTCTCCAATGTAACTGTCGTGCACATAGTGACCCTGCTTCATATTCACTTCTGTATGATGCAGCACTCCTCTCAACTGTTAAATCAACTGGACTGATACACTTTTTGACATGAATTACTGTGGTTAAGATACACTCTTAGTCAAAACCTTAAGACCAGAATTTGCATTTTGCACTGCTACCTCTTATAGGTAGACTTTCAAAGTGCAAAAAGAACAAATGAGAGTGAAAGACAAAAAAATGGAGCAGGCATTTAATGGAAAACTGCGTTTAAACCCAAATATACTTTTGTCAGCTGATCAAAAGTTTAAGACCACGGCCTTTAAAAGTTAAAATCTGCCCAAAAAATTGGATTAAATTCGATTTTATTTTAATCTGTCAGGTATTCACCCTGTCATGCTTCCTGGTTGCAAAAAAAAACCCAAAATGCATTCTGTCTTTAAACATGGTAGGATTGTTGAGCTGTTCAAGCAAGGCCTCTCACAATGCACTCTCAGTACCAAGATCAGATGCGCTAAGACAGTCATTTTGAATTCCTGAAAAGATCCTGAGGGTTATGGAACAAAAAGGCAAGTGGTAGACCCAAAAAAACTTCATCCATTTGGAGATTTGCATCCTTGATGCTGCAGCTGTGTGGTGCTGTCATGTCAACATGGACCAAAATCTCTGCACAATGCCACAGAGAATGAAGGCAGCTCTGGAGGCAAAATGGGTCCAACTTGGTGTTACCAAGGTTTACCAAATAAAATGGCAGGTTAGTGCATTTGTTAACAGAAGGTTTTTTTCTTGCCGCCATGATGGAGGAATTCATGATTGGCTATATGGATTCATGCTGGGTGTTGGATGTATATGTATGTATATGTGTATTTTTGTTATATGTATATATGTACCTATGCATATATGTGTATCCATAAAATGAAGAACTTTATGCTCTATTGTCAAGTGTCTTGAGATAACACTTGTTATGAATTGGCGCTATACAAATAAAGATTGATTGATTGATTGATTGATTTCATGTCTGATGTTGTCTTTGATAAAAGCCTTGCAGAATATATGAAGGATTATGAAAGGCAGTAAATAAAGAAGCTGGTGCTACAATCCTCCTCCATCCCCTTCAGACTGCAGGAGTTCTTGAATGCCTTTGTTTTACGTGCACGTGGAGGGAGGCCACTAACTTTCACTCCCAGAACAGGGTTGGGCAACTAGCAGCCTAGGGGTTAAATGTGACCAACAAGTCATTTTCAGATATCAATAACTGATCAGAATGATGACAACATGACAAAGTGCCCCGAAATTTGAAGCGATATCAGTTGTAAGCAAAAGCATCTCTGCTTGCAAGGCATTTCTGCCTGGAGATCCCAGAACTTCACCAGGTGGTGGGGCAGTAATAGGGATGTCTCCCTACCGCCCCCTGCAGCTGGGCCTATGATCCTCTTTGCTATCTGGTCTTCTCTTCTTAGCCAGATCTAGAAGCTCCCCTGCTCTGCCTCCCTCTGCCTGCATCCAGTTACTGAGGAAGCACTGCAAGGACTTTCCTGTGCAGCCCACTTTGACTGGATGTGTCTATGCCGTCCATCCAGCCTCTGTGCATGTTGCCTTTGGCTAGCTCACTGTACTTCTGCTTTTTCTCTCATAGGCCTCTTCCATGCCTTCCTCCCATGGCACTGTGAGTCCTGCCATTATCACCGTCCTGGCTGATGCTGACCACAGGACGATGTCCAGTCTGAGGGAAGTTGCAGTGATCTCATGGGGGAGCTGGAACTGGATCCAGGTCAACCCTCAACTTCCACTCGCCCCCAGGTGTCAAAAGGGACCGCCCCCTCTGGTTGGTGTTCTGCACCCCTGCTCCCTGCCTGACAAACAGGATCTGCTGTTGAGAGCTTGAGGGTCTGATCTATTCACCACAAGTCCGCACACTTCCAAGGTCTAAGCCAGCCCCGCAGGCTGGGGGTATCGCAGAGGTGGCAATTTACGTCAGCGCCCTACCACGAATGGAGATTTCTTGGACTTGGGAGAGTGTCCTATGTGGGTTGGATAAGGAAACTCAGCCTTGCCTGAGTATACACAGATGTCTTTGTTCGGATGTTACAGACAGTTACTGTCTCTGTAATATGATTTTGCATTATAAATACATCTGAAAATGTGTGAGTGGAATAAACCAAAAACGACTGTTGTGTTCATTCATTGAAAAAATAGCATTGATTGTTCAGTCTTTAGTGTTTTGCTCTGGATGACTGCTTTGCATTTGTCCTAATCTCAAGTTTAAGGTAATATCAATTGCCCTTTTAACAATGCTGCAATGAAGACAGTGTGTGTCCAAGGCACCAAAGTGACCCATATCTGGAAACTGTCTCCGGAAGACAAGTTTGTGAGTCAAAGTTCAAACTTTCAAAGAAAATTCTCAATGGTAAACTTAACAAAAACAGCAATAACCAGACGTTTTACATCAGGTTTATCAAAACTTTGCTCAGAGTCAGACAGTCAGATTTGTTCCCTTCCCTTTTCAAAACCTAAATAAGAGTAACAGTATACAATACAGCATTTAAATTTATATGTTAAATCTTTAAAGGCTTGTCTGGATGGAGCACCTGGCAATGAAACCATGTCTGGATGCCAGAACTTGTCTAAAGTGATAAATTAAGACAGAGTTATCCACATTCCTTCGGCTATCAGATTTCGTCTGATGGACAGGTCCGGCAGCAGACATAACAAATAGCTTCAGTTATTGGTTTTGGGGAAATACAAAGAAATTTTTGTCTACAACATTCTTTCTGTTACACAACTTATGGAAGAGCTGTATTGTTTTGAGGACATCATGTTGTTTTTGGACACAAGGACTCTGAGTTCTTCTCATCTGTAGAAAAAAGAAAACGTGGAGTGTTCTTAGGGCTCCAGTGCACAAAAATGTGACCCTACAAATCATTCCTACTTAACAAGATGTGCTTTACGAGAACAACCAAGGACTGCCATCTGCTTAACAGGCCTTTGAGTTCAGATTAAAGGAGTGCTGAGTAAATCAAGAGGGTTTTAAGGACCTATTGAAACTGCCAGTTCAATTCTGACAAGACATCTCCCAAAAAAAGCAGCAAAAAAAAAGAACGACAACAGAGGAGCTCCAGGCTTGCAGGGGCGCTCTATGGCAGGATGAGACTGAGGTCAAGCCAGCTGCTACTAAATTTAAAGTGCTTGTGTTTTTGCCTTTGTTTTACCTTGACAGTAAATGCCTCTTGCTGAGTGAGATGGGGATGACAGTCAGGCAGGATTTCTTAAAAAGTACTGAATAAAAGTTCTTCATACTGCTTGCACAGATTGTTCAGGAGGTCCCCATCACAATGATATCAGTTTCACTGGGTTTCAAAGACTCAAAATAAACCATGCATTCATGGACCACTAGAGGAGAAAAAAAGGAACACGATGAAGTCACACAGCCTGCCAATCATCCCCCTCTTGCTTGACATGGATCATTAATACCTGAGAGTTAAATACATGAAGACTTCAAATTCAGGAGCTTTTGGCTTGACCTTAGTCCCCTCTTCCTTCTCTCGTATGCAGTCTCTCTGCCACATAGCCCCTGTGGACCTGAAACACTTCTGTTATTGTACCTGGTTATGCTGCTTTTCTGCTCTTGCAGATGATTTCTGGGTTTGTATTGTTTTCGGCTATTCTTCGTTTGTAACCTGCAGCACGTTTCTGCTCTTGCAGCTGCTTTTCTTTTATTTAACTGCATTGTCATCACAAGGCCATTAGCTGTTGTTGGCCACTGTAAAAATAAGTCAAATAAACTTAAATCACCATCAATAACTGATATTTGCCTGACTGCTACCTTGGACACTTATGTCAAGCATTTTTGTTTTTATCTTAATAGGAATTACTAGGAAAAAAAGATCAAACGAATTACTCACCAAAACTCCATGAATGGCTATTTTAATTTCATTTTATAATTTAATTTAGGCTCCTGGTTGGAAGATTGGATTTTTCTATTTTTGATCAAACCTGGATATTAATTATGTTGACACATTATAGGAAGAATTGATTACCTTTCTAATAGTAACATCAGTACACATTGATGTGGTCCTCTCACTGTAGATAAAGTTGCCCATCCCTGGTCTATATATGGTGGTACAATAATTTTATCATTGGTGCTAACAAATGGTCCATGTTTTAATTTGCCTTGCTTCTTCCTACACCCTTTTCGAACTGAATCTGTTTTATTTTTGTTGCAAAGATTAATGACAGTAGAAAAAAAAAATGCTGTAACAGCAATTTGCATTTGCTTACCATTATATTTCATTTTGTTGGATTTGTATTGATGTAAACATATGTTCATTTTTCCATTTAAGTTCGAAATAAACATTCATTAATTAATTTATATTTTATACAACACCCCAACTACACTGGACTTGGGCACTGAGTTTACATAAATCTGTTCAAATATTATTAAGACATAATTTGTCATGCATCAATCAATTAATCACTTCAAGAATGTAAAGCACAAAATTATTTTTTCTGCCTTCTTTATGTTTGATCTGTGAACTTCCATCGCATCAAAAAGAGAAGTCACCGGGTTAAGCATTGGTTAAAGCAAACCACTGTCTTTAGGAACACATAAGTGGTAAATCCAATATTTTAACAGAAAATGGTCATTGATTCAATTGGGTTTAAATGATACAGAGAGAAACAACACTAAACTTGATGGTGTGTGGTCCAAGGTGGGGTAAATATAGTTTTCTCTTCAGGGAGAGGTGACAAAGTCGGTCCTAACACACTTAACCTCCACATGGCCTCAGGTCTGCAGGAAGTATTTGATCTGTTCTGCTAAAAACAAAAAAAAGGAAATGCTCATCTGACCTCCTCCTCCATGGACTTAAAAAGATTTCAGAGCAAAATAACAAATGGAGATGATACATTTCTGTGACACCTCCAAGAGTCACACTTACCCCTGCTAAAATTGCCTATCTCCAGGACTTGGTTATGATTATGATAATGCATCAGCAGACAAAGCTGCAGGGTGTGAATCACAGATCATAAAGACTGCTATTTTACCAGCTCCCATGTTAACAAGATTAATTATCAGTTAGTAGACGTTTCAAGGGCTATATAGGGACTGCACTGCAAATTTCATACAGGTTGTGAGCTGCTTTGAGAAGCAATTTTAGTGCTGTCACAAGACAAAGAATTAGTTAATGAGATTTTGAAACAAATGATAAATGTAACCAATAAAGAACCTATATGCTACTGAAATCATCCATGATATACTCGATTTTCAGGCTGTGCAGCACGGTCTGTAGCCCCTTTTACACATTCACCACTCTGAAAATTACAAGATAAGATGATTATTTTTTTTATCCAGACAATTTTAAAATGTATTTTATCATCTATACCCACATTAGCTGTTCAAAGGTAATTTTATGACCTTTTACGACATGCAGTTCCATTCAGAAACAACAACCTCTCTTTTATCACCCCTATTCTTTTACTCAGCTTAGAATTATGCAGTGACTTCCATAATTACACAACTAGGCACAAACAAAATATTCAAACAAGCAATAAGACATTGAACATTAATGAAAACAGCTGTTGCCAAGAAACCAGGACATCCTATGGAAGAACAGCAAGTATTGGCTTGGACTGGAGGATCTTCTGGCTCCACGTCATTGACACATTTTCATGCTAAACTCAATGTTACGGAGGAACAAAAGAAATTAAAAGTCTAATTTGTTTGGCAAGCCTGGCCTTATTTCACCATCATTTTGTTCCTTGGTGGAATCAGTTGATGTTTTTAATGCAAAAAGACAAATGAGCCAGAAAACATTGTATAACTTTGTCCTGTTCAGTTGTTAACCAATTTTAGGCTTCTGCTTAGCGATGCCCTCTGTTTGTTTGTCTGTGCAGTTTAGCTAAGTTACGGAGTGTCCAAATGTTTACCACCAACTCTGCAAAGTGGGAGGATATTTCAACTATTATCCATTTAATAGACCAGCCAAGCCTGGGGTAATTAGAATTAACTTACCTGTAACTTTTTACCATCCTGTTATAGATTTTATGTGAATTACTTGCAGCTGTTCTTATTCCCTGAACAATTCAGCACAAGCCTAAGAGACAGATTAGGCAACAACGGAGTAAAATGAGGTCACTTTAAAGAAATAAGGAAGAATGTCCCATTTGGCATTCGTGTTGTGCAAAATCCTCCCACCTGGACTGTGGGAGAAGGAAGTGAATAAAAAAGAAGACTATGTATAAGTTATATTATTTTACAGCATATTATTGATGTAATGTTTGGAAAATTTCATATCACAGTTATCATTATTATTGCAGTACTGTTTCAATGTGCTCAAAATGTTCAAAAAGTACTTATACACAAACTGAAATAATTTATAACAAGTCTTATTGAGCTTAAAGGGACTGTGAGGAGTTTCTAAGTAATTGCAAAAAAGTCTCACTTTTAGATATATGCCTGATCGAAATACACATTTATCAATGAGTTTCATAGCATCAAAATACGTTATCTATAAATGCTATTCCTTACCTTCTCGGTCGGGTCGGACAGGACAGGGCTGGACTGGACTGGACTGGATACTCAACTTTGGGAGCAAGACAATTAAAACTAGAGCAAATTTATATTATTCGAGCACCAGACTGTAAGTAGCGATATATAGCCGGCTACAAAACTACGTTACTCAGTTTTTCAAAACTTGCTTGTCACACATCAAAAACTACTGCTATGTAACTAGAAATAGATACATTACCTCGTGGCTTTGCATCCTGTAAGTTGTTGAAAAAAGAAGTTGTAAATCAGTGCAGAGTTCTGAGGAAGGTCCGGGCTACAACACAACCGGGTTATTATTCTTGAGTGAGCTTGGCAGTGTGGTAGATTTGGGTAGCCGAGCAGGAAAACATGGGGGAAGCACTGGAGGAGAAAAGAGCACAAAAAAGGGTTAATCACTCAAAAAAAATGCATGGCAGAAAATCTCCAAGAGCATACAAGAAACAACGAACAGACGGCCGAGATACCACTGAGCAATTCTCTGGCCCGATCCTCCTAAATACTGTGGTTAATGAGCCTGATTCCTTGCAGGTGTGGCGTGCAGCACAGGTGCGGGAGCAGGTTAATTAGGTCACAGCCCAGACTCAGGAAGGGAGGGGGAGAGGAGCTCAGCTGAGTGGAGGAGGAGGCTCAGCAGAGCAGATCACAACAAAAACAACAATAAAAATGACTTTTCAAAGTCTAATTTTGTCCAGTCAGGATACATAGCATCATTCAGTTTTTAAGCCCCTGCGTTGGTTAAAGCCTTTTGTGAACAAGTTATTGCATATCAACACTTTGAGGGTTTTTTGAGCTATGAGCAATCCACTCTTATTTAAGATTAAACTAATTGGAATTTGAAGGTCCAAATGTGAGGCCAAGGTTAATGAATTATATGACTGTCCCTTCCTTGTGAAAGTAAAATTACAAGAATCTTTGGAGGGGTTTCCTCATTTTTTGCACATGTCCATTCTGACTCTAAAATGTGGATACAAATACATAAATTGAAAAGATAGATAAAATCCAAGCTTACCTGCATAACTGTACATGAGTGTACACACTACAAGAAATTCCTTACATGTAATAATTAGGATGCTTTCTTTTTGTTCCTCTTACACTCAGTATAGGCTATATTTAATTGTAATGTTATTTTATGTTCTTTTTTCTCCTTGATTCTTTTCAAATATTAAGATGTTTGCATTTTCTCTATAAATACACTTTGACTGGTCAATAGATTTATGTTTTAGGCTGCTTACTCATTCAGGTGGTCCACTCTTATCTGCCGCCCTCTTGCTTGCAAATCACACATTTGTTTTGGTCATGAGTTTGCATCAGAAGCTGTTTTTGATTTGGAGCGAAATATATTGCATGTGTCTTCTCTGCTTCAATCAGTACATCTCTGATCTACCTCTTTGTCTTTTGAAGAAACCTGTAAATGCACAATGATCTGAATTAGTTACATCTGGTTTGGCCAAGCTGCCCCTTTTGAGCCTAGAGTGGCCTTTGTGAATCAAATTAGGCCCGCTTGCTCAGGTGTGACTTGGTCAAGTCATGGACCAATATCATGGTGGCCTGAATTCTACTTTGGTGAAATATCAATCTGGATGCTCTTAACCAAAGAAATAACATTGAACAAAGAGAGAACAGACATGCTGTCATGTCCACCCACCTTCACTGCTCTGTTTTTGTATTGAATTGTAGGCCTCCTCAGGGAATTAGCAAAGTGTTCTTACTAAATGGCCAACCAATGTTTCTGTATTGTGGATAATCTATGTAAAGAGAAAGAAAGTTGCTCAATGTGAACCTCCTATTCAACACTGTGAGTGATCTCAGGATGGCAAACACACTTACAGCTGCCAGAGAATAATTGTGATTCATCACACGACAGCAAGCCAACACATGAGCGAGATGCAGAAATAGAAAGGCAGAACTGAATCACAGGTTAGGCATGCAGTCTTAGACTACAAATACAGCAATAAAAATGCTGTACGTCATGGTGGCTTGGTCACTGTGGATGTTATAATGAACACTTCCAGATACAAATGGAAAACTTTAAATTTCTCTTTCAAAATTTCTGGAAATATAAACAGTTCCTTAAGAGCTTTCTTATTATTTTTGCAATTAATCTAGAACATCTTGGTTTGCAATTTTCTGATTATTCTACAGCTTGTTTCTGTTAATGTTTAAATACAATTTATATCAAACAAAGGGGAATCCGACTTTATATCAGTCAGATATTCTGACTTTAATCATCAAACTGATAAATCTAACTGGGTTTCATATCAAACTAAAACACACCATCCAACAGAATATAATGTGTTTCTATAGTTTAGCTGTACAATCTCCCTAAGACTCACACTATGTTAAAACAAGTTATTTCGGGCATTCATACTCACTTATCTGTCAACATATCCAAAAGAAATAAAGGAAATAACCTGTTAGCTATTTAGTGGCCTATTAGCCAACTTAATGTCATAGAGTCTCTCAAAATCCACTGTGAAACTTAACATTGTGACTGTAATCGACTAACCCATTCTGTACACATGATAAAGGGAAGAGTTTGGGCAAAGATAATGCTTTTCCCAAAGATTCTTCAAAAAATAAATGGAGTCCTGGCTTGTCTCCATAACTTCAAGTGGAGATGAGGTATAAATGATCCGTCCATGAAAAAGTTCCAAACAATCAGCCCCCAAATTACAGCACTGAAAAATCTCTGAATATGGCAGACAATCTCTCTTAAACTGTTGAACACTTCGTCATTTAAATTTACAGCCCTCATGAATGTGGTCTCAGTGTATGTCCTGTTGCTTATAAACATATCCTTTAACATAAACAAGGCAACTGTATCACTTGTAGTTTCTTCGTTGAAAACCTTCAAAAGTCAGTTTCTGCAGATGTTGCAGACTTCATCTGACACTGACTCAACATCAGCACTTTCAGGCCTCAAGAGAAACAACTTCTTATTCTTCTGTGTCCTTAGACCTCCAGCTCCGTTGCAGCAAGCCAGTCCAGTGTGTCACTGTCTAGGTCTATCAAGCCACGATCTCCATTTGGTGGCTGGTATATGGGGCAGCTGGTAGTCACGTGCTCCACGGTCTGTGATGTAACCCCGCATTTGCAGTGGGCACTCTCTGTGAGACCCCACTTCTGCATTGCTGCACCAAAGCGTCCCACACCGGTCCTCAAGCAATTGAGGGTTGTCCACTCCTTACGGGGGAGATGCTGGCCAGGAACATCTGTTGGGTCCTCGATGAATAGGTGAGGCCGTGATGGTACTGCTGCCTTCCACTGGTCCCTCCATTTTGCCTTCACCCAGGAAGCCTTGGAGGTGTCTGCTGGTGTTGTTCGGAGCAGTTCCTGGGCGTGTGTGGCAAAGGGGCGTCGGGACTTGAGGCGTGTCCGCTGTGGTGTCTCCGTGGCAACCTTGTGGAGGAGGTGGGATTCACACAGATGCGCCTTCAGAGCGAGGGCAAGTGTGGCTGCTTCTCGTCTGACCTCTGCTGGGGCGATTCCAGCGAGGACAGGCAGTTGGTTGGTTGGAGTGGCTCGTAGGCATTCGGAGACAGTCCGTAGGGCAGTGTTGAGGGCAGCATCCAGCTTCTTAACGTGAGGGCTGTGGCTCCAGGCTGGGGCAAAGTACTCGGCGGAGGGGAACACCAGGGCCTCAGTGGAAATGCGCAGTGTCTTGGTGGTGGCTCCCCACGTGGTACCAGCTAGGCACCGTATCAGAGCGGCACGAGCGGTGGTCTTTCCTTTGACACTGTCCAGATGTTGTTTAAAAGATAGGGTCCGGTCGAGCTTCACTCCAAGGTATGTCGGGGAGGACTGGGGCTGTAGCCGGAAATTGTCAACCATGATGTTGATATTGCGGTTGGCTTCCTTGTTGTACAGATGGAACATTGTTGACACAGTCTTTTCAACACTGAGCTTGAAGCGCCAGTCCTTCAAGTATGAGGACAGGATGTTCATGTCCTCAGAAAGGCCCGCCTCTACTGCTTCCCAAGAGAAACAACTTATAAATAGTCATTCTTATTCTAATGGTTTTCTTCAGTTGCTAACATTGAGTCAGAAATACAAATCACTTTCATTACATAATAATAATTCCTCAAGAGAGCTTTAAATTGCTCTGCTAAAGCATTCCTTCATGTCAAATCTTAATAGGACATAAATCAAAGAAAATGAGGAACTACTCAGCAATGGCTATCAGCAAATAGAAAAACAAAAACCTTTACCACAGTTTTGTCTTTCTAAATCCTGTCTTAAACATGTGGCCCCTAAATCTCCAGAGGTCATTTATTAGATAGCTCAAAATGCTACAAATAAAGTTTAAAAGCTAGATTTTTATAAGGGGATGATATTGACCATAACACTGACAACACAACATTTTTTTGGCACTTTTAAGCTATAGCTCTGTGCTTAGTTTGCTTGAATTTGGTAGCTTTTCTGGCTTCTTGGAGGTCCTCAGCCTGAAACAAAGTTGGCTTTCATAGATACAAAGCTTCCAACTGCTCGACCAGATTTGTCATGAGGAAACAATTTGATCACACAATGTTCCAGTGTCAGACTTACATGAACACAAAACGGAAGGTGAGGGTGTGCTGACCTTTATCTGTTGTGAAATAGGAAATGCTGGGACTGTGTTGCAGTGACTGCTTATCTTTCATCCTTAAATTTAACTGTTTGTGCTCTTTATTTGATAAATTGTGTTTAGCTTGAACTCCTTTGTGTCTCAGTGATGTAAGTGTATAAGGGCTCTAAGGTATGTCCCATTTTAATGCCCAGTTCCAACAAACCTTATGTAACTTGCCTTGGGTGTGAAAAAGATAGATCCAATAGTGCATACAGGAGTAACTATGCTAACAAGAATGACAAAGAGTTGGATGGCCCTGCCTGGTATGCAATGATCAGACAGTTTATAGTTCAGGGGTTGGTCTAGTGTAAGGATGGAGTGGTCTCTATAGTAAATTGAAATTGAAGTGACCTTTAAATCAAATCAATTTACTTTCAAGTCCAAGTATAGATGTGTGTGTATTAAACATAACAAATCTCTCAGAGCATTCTTCAGATATGGCAATCACAGGCAATAGATAGCCATAAGATCCAGTCATCTTGACATATGAACACAAATATTAGTTCATCCCTCAGTCAGGGAGAACATTTCTGAGAATCTTGAAAAAATAATCCCGAAAACATTTTTGAGATATCCTGTTCACAAGTAGTAAATAAACATGGACAGCCACTTTCCAGCCCTAATCAATGAGGCGACAGTGGCTATCGGTGATTTTGCACCAAACCCATTTCATCTGGACCAGACAAACTCTGATTCATTTTTTTGGAAAGTTGGGTTCATTTGTGGTGTTATCAAAACCCAGATGAACGTTTTGGACCAAAGAACCGAACTTTGGTACAACAACATACAAGCATCTCAGTTTGCATTCAGGCAACCAAATGGGTTTGTGGTGAGTGTGCAAGCAATTCAGACCAAAGATGGACCAAACAATGCAGGTAAAACAAAAGGAAGTGGCTTGGATTTCGCTGAATATCACAACAGTAAGCAAGCTAACGTAGTTAGAACTGCCATTATCAATCAGAGTGCAGCTAGCATAGCTCTGTTACAATCGCCAGCCTCCAGTCTTCTTAAAAGGTTGACATTTACAAATCTGCGACATAAATTTTTACCAATCATTCCTGTCAATATGAATGTGCCACCTAATGCAGCCTAAATGCACTTTTAACTTTAATTTATGGCACAGAGTACTTACAAACTGCTTCCAGCTAAACACTTTTGGTACTCAAAGCTGGTTCTGTAACCCTGGATCGTAATGCAACAACAGACTGAATGGCAGGAGCAGAGACCATAACCTCAGCCTCAAATAGTGGCAGGAGGCTAGATTACACAACACTTGACGTCTTTCACACTGCTCTTTCCAAGTGAAAATTAATCAAAATTGAACTTTACACCCCAAACTGGTGTGAGTCTGAACTTCAGGTGTGAAATTGAGTTTGGTCTGGTTGTATATTTTGCCAATAATTAGAAGATTTTGTACGCCCAGCTCTGGCTGTCACGTGTCAATGTGTCCTTGGGCAAGACACTTAACCCTAAGTTTCTCCAACTGACACTTCAGTTGCACATTAATTGGGTTTGAAAGAACATGAATATTTGAGCTAAAACGTATGAATAACTCGCATAAAAATTCTGAATGTGCGAGTGAATGAGTGTGAATGTGTAGAGGTGACCTCCAGTGTGAAGAAGTCAGAAAAATTAGAAACGCATTGTGTGCACTTAAAGCTATGGTCTACGATTTGGAAGCTTGGTACATCTTTATAACACCGTTTATAAGGCCGTTATGGTCCTATGGTCCGATCTACAATATAAAATGAATATAAAAAGCCAAAAGAAAGAAAAAAATCCAGTAAGTATATCCGCTGCAAAGCTGCATAATAGTTGACCAATCCGTACCGTGGGGAATGGCGGTTCGGATTGGTCTGTGAGTCCATCCAATCCCCTGTCTCCCCTGCTCACCGTCCCACCTCCTCCCCACTACCTCCCTCATGTACCGGTGAGCAGCTTGCTGCACAGCTACTGAAGCGTCATGGAACCGGAGAAGACCAGCACCGAAACCGGGAGGCCACTTCTGTTACCCTCCACATCCAAGGGACGGAAATGTAAAAGTTTCGAGGAAAGGCTGAAGTAAGGAAGAAATATATATGTATATATATATATATATATATATATATATATATATAGGAGGCGACACGAGCTGGGGGGCGGGATCTAGGAACACGGAGGGGAGGGGTGAGTGAAGGGGGTGCAGGCTTTGTTTTTCAAATCTGTCTCAACAGCAAAACTGGTTTTCAGATCGTAGACCCTAGCTTTAAGTCCATTCACCATTTACCTTCAAAATCTAATCAGCTCGTCTTGGAACTGGAAAGGGAAAATGTGCTAAGTGGGACAATGATGCCTCATAGTTTTCCTGAGCTGTTTCAAAGACTGTGTGATCTTGATTTTGAACTAAGACCTCAAAAACCATATCTGCTACTCCATGTATTAGTGCATGCATTTCTGCAACGTTAGAAGAAAATCCATCTTGACATTTGTGTAATACAGTATTTACAAAAACATATTCTCAAGCAAAGATTGATAATGAGATGCAAGGACCTGGGCCTTTATGCTATGACTTTGAAAATGTAGTCATATTTTATTATATAATGTTGTGACATTTTCACATTATTTAATAAAAATCTCTTGAATGGTTCATGGAATATAGAATAGGAGTGGTTATGAGACTTTGTGGCCTTTTTCCTGTGACCTATAAAACATTAACACTCCATCTCTGATATTTCAGTGTAGTTTTCTGAAAATGCCTCCAACAGTTCTTGAGATTCTACATTTTAAAGCAACAGATATATGAGACACTTAGACCTTGTACCTTGACCTACATGATCCAATCCATTTTCCTTAAATTCAAAGGGGACACTCTTTTCAAAGTTTGAAGAAAATCATTCAAAGCATTCTTGAGGTATGATGTGCACAGCACATTGGTGAACATGAGATTGAGTCATTGTGACATTTGACTCCTAACATCCAAAATTAAATCAGTTCACATTAGTGGAAAGTTTGAGAGAAATTCTTCAAAGTTTTCTTGAGATATTGTGTTCACAAAAACAACCTGGACAACTGCAAATAAAAAAAAGGTCAAATGAACTATAGTTTGGATAACAGATGCCATACAATGTTCTTCTTGTTCTGTTGTGAAGCAAAAATGTCAGAATAATTTGGCAGTAGAACATAATTTGGCAGAAGGATGGTGTTGGTCTCTTTTATCACATGTCAAAATGAGTTGTTGGTGTTCTTAAAGCTCCTCCTGCAGACCTCATTATCACAGGTGTCCTTGTGTTCTCTTGAAAGTATGAATTCATGGTGGAGCATCTGAATCCACAAGGATACCAATAAAGCGATTGCACCAGAGGCCCTTTGGTTTTAGAACAGCCAGGCCTGTGTTCAGACTTCCACAAGGTCTCCCATGGGATTCCTTAAAAAATGCTTGACGTTCATCTTCTTCCAGAGCCTCTTTAATAGGAAATAAGACACACATTGTTTCACTTGGGTGTTGCTCTTACCCCACAGTAAGAGGAGGTATTTAAACGACATCCTTTCTGCAGAATGATTTTATGTCTACGTGCCGGTAACAGCTGAGGCTTGAGGCATTGAAGGGGAAATCCATGATCTTCTACTTCGTCTTCTTCTTTCTGTAACTGTGCTTATCACCTTCCTCTTTGTTTTCTTTGGTAAACACTACCTCATTTTTAAGTGCTAACCTGAACCTTGTAAGTTAAGTTAAGGAGGTTTCCCAAAGCACCTTCCTGCAGATGATTTACAACAGAAACATTATGAAGAAATGAATGGTGTATGCCCACTGAAACAGTAGGGGGCTCATATTTTTGGGAAGTGTCTCATACAAACTTAAATAAATAAATCACACTTGTCAAACAGATGTAAATGGAGAAAAAAAAGTCTTTTTGCCCTCTGTGGTTTAGGTAGATTAAAGTCTCAGTCACATTTGGGTAAAATAATCCATATATTTTTTTTTTTATAAATGTCATCAAATCTTTGTTTAATATATTTTATTTTATTTTTAATGACCCCTTGCAACTACACCACAGACCACTAGGGGTCCACAGACCCCTGGTCGAGAAAGACTGATCTGAAGACTTTTCATCAAATTTTAATAAAAATCTGCTCACACTCAGAGAAGCATAGAGAGCCCTGGGTCAAAGGTAAGCCTCATGATTATCCTTTGCTTGTAGAATTGATTCAGTAAACATAATGCCAACAGGATTGTTTAAAGGAATAGCTCAGCCTTTCTGAAGTGAGGATGTATCAGGTACTTGACAATAATCAGTAAAGTGGTTTAAGGGCTCCCAGCTGTGCTGTGCCTTTAAAGAGATAGAAACATCCTATTAATTTCCACTGTATGCTTTAAAATTACACACCTCTTTCTCATAGAGATTACTGTGGCAAATATGAGTGCTAGTTTTTTCCAATATTATGTCCCTGCAGGCCTGGAGGCTGCACTTTCAGGACCGCAGTTTCAGGACCGCAGTTCTAGGACCCTTGTGTTTTTGCCACAGCGCCCCCTCCCGTTGGAGGCTGGTTACAGGACCGCAATTTCAGGACCCTGGCTTAAGTAATATTTTGATTCATTATTTATCATTTTAAAGGCTGATACTACCTAAAAGAAAAATCGTTCTTTGTAATTGTTAAGGCTGATTCCAGCCAAGTAATATTTTGATTAATTATTCGCGATTTTAAAGGTTGATTCCACCCAATTAATACTTTCTTCCAAAAACTTAAATACATACTTATCATGTATATTTTTAAAGTTGGATTACACCCAAATACATTGATTCATTATTTATATTTTTAAAGGTTAATTCTACCTAAAAGAAAAATCGTTCTTTATTATTTTTAAGGTTGATTCCAGCCAAGTAATATTTTGATTCATTATTTATATTTTTAAAGGTTGATTCCACCTAAAAGAAAAATCGTTCTTTATTATTTTCAAGGTTGATTCCAGACAAGTAATATTTTGATTAATTATTCGCCATTTTAAAGGTTGATTCCACCCAATTAATACTTTCTTCCAAAGACTTAAATACATACCCCATACAAACACTACTTTGCCATGAAATTGACCTTAGTTGCAAAGACTTGAAAATTGTATTATTAGCAGAATTAGCTAATGATACTCAGGGAAAAAGTGAAAGCACATAAAGACCTCCATGTAAAAACATGACTTAAAAGATACAGACTTCTGTTATGATTTGGTGTGAGATAAACAGAACTGACCTATCTATATTTCAACCAGATATTTTAAAGGTTAGAAAGAGGCAAGAAACAAGAATGACTCTTCATTTTTATTTTATCCACACAATGAACAAATAGAGCTGGAGCTGGGATGGTGGGGGTTACTGTAGCTGAGATGACTGTCGCTGTTGGAGTGGAGTCGGTGGTGGTGGTAGATGGAGCTGGGATGGTTGGGGTTACTGTAGCTGAGATGATTGTCGCTGTTGGAGTGGAGTTGGTGGTAGTGGTAGATGGAGCTGGGATGCTGGTGGCCACTGGAGTGGTAATGGTGGTGATTGCTGGAGCTGGATGGTTGCAGTTATGGCCGAGGTGTTCTTATTGCAAAGAGACAGATGATTAATGAAGTCCTGTTTATGTAAAACTGTTGACTGGCAGTAGATGCAGTGGTAATGCCACTGTGGTCGGCAGTTTAACCCACATCTGTGAACGGTGTACCCTGAAACATAAATTATTATATTAGTATAATATTCAAAAGTGTGTCTCAGACTCATTTTTAATAAAGGTGTATGATAAATATTGATGCTGATAAATATCTACTCAAATTGTTGTTGAACTTAAACATGATGTCAAAGGGCTGAATTACAATTTTGAGGCAACATCTTATAAAAGTTTAGGTATGTTTGTGAAGTTTCTGGATGACCAAATAAATGAGCATTTTAAGAGTCGGAGTTAGTGTTTGTTTTCATTGTAATACTGATGTCAGATTTACTTTCTTCAGAGCTTTGGAAAATTAAGTCATCCATCTTTACTCACTTCATCAGAGCCCTGCCAATCCTTGGATTTGCATGAACTACATGTTATATGAAGTTATTTTTAAAATAAAATATTGTAAAATGATCGGTCCATTTCATGCAGACACTTTGAAACTTAATTTGCATTTCCTGTGACAATGTTCTCAAATGTTACCTTCATGGAGAAGCTCTGTTGAAATGGCTGTCCAAATGAGCTTTCACTTTGCTTAACTTCGTTGGGTGGAACACAGTTGAGCGACAGTATGGGCAGTGAAATTGTCTGCAGCATGTAGTACATCTTAAGATTTCCGGCAATGTTCTGCCTTCCTGGATAGTTCTATGCATCTTTAAAAGAAAGAGATCACTTAATTAGACCAAAAAAAATTCCAATAATTTCATAGAAAATCTAGAAAATCATATTTCCTGTGAAAATACAGTGAGAATGCTGACTGCTGGAATGCACTTAAATACACTGCTGAAATTTTAGAAAAGCTAATGCAAACTACGTAAGATTAAAGTTCATGGCACAAACATTATTGATTAAGAGCCGAAACTTCAAAAAGCTTGTATGTAAATGCTAAATATAGTGTTGTAAAAAGAGGGATATTTGAAAAAATATAAAATGAAGAAAAACGTGCATTACAAGCAGATAAGTTACAATGCAAGTGGATTTTTTTGACATTTGCAAGAAAGAGGAGAGGTTTTTATCATCATTTTAAGCTGACTATAATTAATTATAGAAATATGATTAGTCACAGACAATTAGGGCTTTCCAAATCACACCTTGATTTCACAACACAAATGTTAATATACAGTCAGCATTATACAGGTGAGGTTAATTATAAGTGACCACAGCCAGCTGCACAGTTTTAAGTAATCCTACCTGTTGATTGTGAAATGACAGTTGTCTAAAAGTTAAATAAAATAGTTGTATCAAACAATAGTCTTGGCCGAAAGGACAACATGGCGATATTAAATAGTTTGCGTTAGCTAAATACGTTATATTAAACATGCTAACACAGTTGCAACAACCTCTCATAAACTTATTAATGTTGCACTAAGCTAAACTTGTGCAAAATTATTACATACTTTGTGAAGCCGACGTTTATTTTTCAGTTAAATTCATGCCAAGGACTTAAAACAAATAAAACTTTCTCAGAACTCACTTCTCAGTTTGTTGCTCGTCGTCATACTCCTCGTCGTCTCATTGTACAAGTAATGCAGCCCCCTAAGGTGAGCGGCGCTGTTCAGAGAAACCAGGGGTCCTGAAACTGCGGTCCTGAAACTGCGGTCTCCGAGGCTGCAGCTATACCCTACTCGTTTTTTCAGCACTTTTGGTGCAGCTGTCGGACACCCACCTGCCACAAGAGGCTGCAATTTGGTCAAAAATAAAACAGGCCTTCTTTTCTCTGCTGGGAGTTTGTTTTGCAAACACCCTGTGATTTTGGTGAGGGAAAAAAAAATGCAAGTTAGAGACTATGGGGAATGTTTTCATATTAATAATCCATTAATATTAACAGTAGAACTTGTTTAATCCTTTTTAAGAACACTGAACAAAAGAGGAAAAAATCTAAGCATTATAAAGGGATATTTTGGGTAATTTTTTGAAATGGGATTGTGTGGGGTACATGGCATGAGCCTGAACGTGTGCCCAAGTATCACAGCTAAGTTCTCTCTCCTTCCAGAAAACTCAGGACAGAAAATAATATCACATATTACTGTACATGGTAGCAGATTCTTAGCGTAATTGAAAGAATAGAGGGGGAAAAAAACAAGTCATAAAAACAATGTGGGGTCATTACATGCTTCAGAACAGTTTGTATTTGTAAAAACTTTCCACTACCAAGCTGCTTTGTTTATGCAATTTGAGGCATGGCACAGCCAGTGTGTCCTTCTGCCGGCAGCATAAGGATCAAACTCTGGTCTCACTTTAATTCAGCCACATGCACAATAACACTTCATAAGCACAGTAATTTTGACAAAGGATATTTTCATTGCTCATTTTACCACCACAATGACCGACATACCGTTTAGTATCATAGAGTTCAATTGTTATTGAAACTGTGGCTTCTGTCTTCAAAAACGAAACAATCCTAGTCTACCAAATACTCTAAGGACAAACTTTTTTTGGCTTCTCTGTTTTGTCATTTCTTAATCACACTCTTATTTCATCCAGTTTATCCTCCACTTCCCATTTACAGTGGTCATATTTGCTGCAAAAATCATCAATTTGTCCTGTTTGGTGGCAAATGTTTCCTTTTGTGAAGCTAATTAGTGGGCGCTTCTGGCGAAAAGGACACATAGGCTGTGCTGTGTCTGAAAATAGTGCCTAATCAAAGCAGATGGTGGTGGAAAATTAAGCTGAGCTGTGACCCTATGGCACACGTTCAGGCTCATGTCTTGTACCTCGCAAAACCCTATTTTTTTTTTTAGAAAAGAACCATCCCTTTAAACTCTATGTGATTATTAAAATGTCCCAGTCGTTTTACCCTTCTGTTGTGCCTTTGAATGTTCTGGTGATGCACTTGACATTAATTATGTTTTTATTAAACATCTGAAATCTTGTTTATATGGCAATATCTTAGAGAATTATTATTATACTGGGCCTTAGGACAACCAGTATAATCTGAACACATAGCCACTGAACACACGTCTTTACCCTTTTCTCTTCTTTCTTTTCATGAATTAAAATATGAACAACTTCTTTATTTTAAAAAGCTTCATTTTTGTTCAATCCTTAAAGTCTTTTTTTTCTAGTTTTATTATATTTTATATCTTATTATTTTTTATTTATCTTATTTTTTTTATACCTTATCATCATTATTGTCATCATTGTTGTTGCAGTTGTATTTGTTTTCTATGCGATGCTTTGGCCATAAGGCCCCACATTCATGCCAATATGGGTTTTTGAATTGAAGTTGAATTGACTGACTTAACAACGCATTGCAGCTATAATTTTGCTTTTATGTCAGCTTTTTCAGAATACCCTGATTATTCAGATACATTTTTTTTTCATTTAAATGAATATAATACAGTATTTTTTTTGGAATCACCGAATGTGCTGTTTTCATATCCCTCTGTTGCCCTTTCTTTTCCAATTTGGCCTAATTGATTCATTGTTCTTAACACAACCTTATTTTGGTATTTAGTTGCTGCTTATCCCTTTTGAGGTTGTTAGCTGGAGCCTATTCCAGCTGTCATTAACAAGAGCAGAAAAGGAAATTCACAAGAAAAGGAAATTATATCTAAAGAGAGACGGTGCAAACACCCAGATAATTAAATGAGACTGATTCACAAAAGACTGCACATTAAAAACAGCCTGGTTACTGCTCAATTTTATTTTTTGTTCATCTGTATTCAAGATGATATCAAAAGTTCCCTTGGATAGATTTTCTTTGAATTTTGCACAAATGACAACCAAAGGGGAAATATTCAGAATTTGTAAGTCAATGGTCACAGGTCAAAGTGACTGGGCCTAATATTTGTATATGCTTTTACATGTGATTAATTAAAAAAAAAAAAAAAAACACACACAAAGGAATTTTCTTCAGACTTTGATTTTTTTTTAACAACTGTGCTATTACATAAATAATTAAAGACATGATTTCTACCAATCATGCTACCACAAAACCCCCAAATCTTTTGGGTTTTGTGGTGTTTGCAGAGACTTTTATCCAGCAGTGCTTCTTTTTATAGATTAAAACTAACACAGGTCTAATAGAAATTGCTGGCATGGTCAAAGTTGGAAAAACAGGGCAACATTACACTTGTGAAGTCATCCATCAAAAAAGGAGAAGCAAGAAGACTGTTATATTTATGTTGTGGTGAACAAAGCAACATCAGGAATTAATCAAGCTAATGGTTTCAAATCCTGACACATGTTATTTGCGAGTGCAATATGTGTTGGAGAATAAATTACACAGAAATGCATTTGATTGAGTTTTTTTCTTATTGTTTAATTGTTTTTCCATGTAAAACCTATATTGAATACCCAGATGGCCACTATTTAATCAGCTCATATAACAAAAGAAACGCAATTTACCATCTCCTTTGTCAAATAATGCCTGACTTTACCAACATGCAGCTTAAAGCCCACAAGTTGTAAAGATGTAGGTTATGCAAATAAATTGCCCCACAGAGGCTGTAACTCATCCGGGGGCCAAAAGGCAAAAAGGTGGGGGACATAAATATGTGAGGGGACCTCCTTTGTTCGCCGTTTAGTCACCTCTGTGGCCCCTGGAAAACCATTAAACGAGCAGGACTTCTCCCAGGAGCCCGGAATTCCTCAGATTCCTCCAGTCTGATGTCAGAGCAGAGGGGACGGCATCTGGAGCCGCTGCTGCTTTCACGGACTCCAGTAGGGCTGGGACATCTGAGCTCTGACGTGGTGACGACTTCTTGCACGTCTTAAATTCACGCTGGGAATTTTTTTAAGATGGTTTCTATTACTTCCCAATTTTACTGGTTTTATTTGCCAATTGAAGTAATTTTTAATGCCCGCCCAAAAATAGCCTAGCCTTTGACGTTAGCTTACAGCTCAGAAACATAAGCATGTATCTGGACTAGCATGACACAACTCTTACAACAACCTGCTCAAAACAAAAAGTCACAAAATATCCTTCTCGAAAGCTTATGGAATGACTTATCTTATTATTTATTATTTATTTTTGTTTCAGAGTCTCTGAGCGAAGTCAAGTTAGTAGCTGTTGCTTTGCCTTAAATCAACACTTGACATTGGAGGCTGTTTTTGCAGTTGCATAAATAACATTTCAAGTATATCACCAAAATCTTTTTTTTCAGAAATTCAACATACTTAGTAATGTTTTTATCCAAAAGTAAGAGTGCACTGCATTGCAATAATTTGCTGCATATTTCTCATTGTTTGGTCAAATTGAAAATGGAGAGGGAAGACATTTCTTGTCTAAATAACTTGTGTAATTCAGACAGGTAAATTCTCGACAAACGTGCATTGTGATTTCATACAATCATGTACTATTATTTCAGCATCTTGAACACAAGTTTTGATTTCTTCCATCAATATTTCACTCATTGTCAGCTGGGATAGGCTCCAGTCCTTTATGATAACTGAGTTTAGTATGTTTCAACTTCAGTTAAAACTCAAAAAAGTTAATAACTTTAAAAGTCCTGTAGAACATTGAGGTTTTTACAGTTAACAAAATAAGCAGGTTTAAAAAAAGTGTAAAAACATCTTTTAAAATCAGGCAACAATAGGTCTCATGAGTCTTGTGAAATGGGGTCATTTTGTTGCGTTCAAACTAACTGTGTAAGGAAAATTACAAAAATGTTAATCCCTTTCAGTACCCATTGCTTTTGCTGCTATTAATATGACCATAATCACAGTCTTTTGCTTTGAGAAGTGATTATGATTTTTTAAACTTCCAATTATACAAAGATATCTTGTTTTCCCATTATGAGTATTCTAAACCGAATTTTCATATCCAAAATTGCATTCTTACCACCAGTGTGCATGATGTGACTGTGATATTAACCATAATGATAATCTGTCTCATTATGTGGCCTTGTGATTGGCTGCCAACCAGTTCAATGTGAACCCTGCTCCTCGCCAATTATCAGCCTGGAAAGATGCATGGATTGTTTAGGGTCACACTTTAGGTTGTTTAACCTAAAAAAAAGGTAGAGAACAAAATGTAATGTAAAAAATATATTTTTCATAATGAAAAATATATTTTTACCCACCAAATCACTCCATTTGTACATTTACACAATTTGAGGTCAGATCGTCAGGTCATTTCTATGGAAAACATTTTAGATACTAGAGCAAGCATATCAGTCGTTAATTTGTCTGCTCTCACACAGGTAAGTTCATCTTTTGACCTCTTGGCTGTTCCTCCCGACCCGCGAGTTGCCCCGACCAGGTTTTTACACCAAACCTTCGTGATTCCAATTTTCTCTCGAACCTGTGAACGCACCATCTGCGCCTCTCTCCCTCTGTCCTGACCGCCTCCATTGGACCTGAGGGACCGCTACTATAAACACACAGAGTCCCCCTACGAGACCAGGACCACGTCGTAGTATCCACGGCCAAGTTTGGAGACATTTACGGCTGTTTTTCACGTTTTTTGTGCTGCGTGAAAATTTCCGAAAAGTGACAAAAACTCGACGTTTGAAGCAGTAACGGCTGCGCTCGCGACGTTTTTTTGTTCCTAAAGTTGCTTCGCATGAGTCCCTGTCGAGATTTCTTTTTTCTCAAATGAGGATTTAACCATTTAAAAGAGAGGAAAAACTGAATGAGGATTACACTTTTGCTTTGAGGTTGAACTTCGTCGAGAGCAGAGAAGTTTCTCCAGCGGGGAGCAGAGAGGCATGTAGCAGGACCGACGGTGAGTGGAGTTGCAGAAAGATAAAGGGGAAAATCCAGCACGGGTGGCATTTTGTTGCTCCGTTTTTGTGTCAAACCAACGTTTAAACGAAAGAAATTCACTGTAGTAGTCCCAGCTGCAGTGTTAGTATGCAGGCCAAATGGCTTGGCCACGTAGGTCATGCAGGGGATCCTAAATATTTTGCCCCCCCCTCCCCCCAGATTCATCCATCACATTTACATACATTAAAGAGTCCAAATTTTGCATTATTGACCTGTTTATGCTGTCTGATGCTTTTTCTCCCACACACGACAGAGCACTTCTATGAACAAGACAAAAAGCATCTTGACTTCTTCATCTCAGGCAGCCGCCCAAAACATCTTGTTCCCCTGACCCCTGAACAGACCTACCAGTCTGACGTCCTACCACTGTTTTGACATCAGTTTGAGCCCACTTTCTCATGGTAGTGTGTCCGTCCCATAGTTTGGATCAGATCAGCAGTTTCTACAAAAGTAAAAGTTCATTAGGCACATGAGTACTTCTGTTTCTTTGAATTACACATAGCTTTGTATTTTCTATTCCCAGTCCAGTAATGTAGCTGATATCTGCTTCTGGACATAAGTAGGCTATATGGTTGATTAGCTAATGGCTGGTGCTGCTAAACTAGCATCAGTTAAATGGTTAAAAGAAGTCTCTAAAGTGATTTATTTGGATTTTTATGACACTAAAAAATTAAAAATACACACATAACATTCATGGAAGAACTAACAATAGCACAGTTTGTTTTGCTTAATTGTTCGACAAATGTGAAAGAATTTACTCTAATGCTTGTATTGCTAAAGCTGAATGTCTGTCTTTTTGACCCCTGACTTACTGGCTCCTTGCATTGTGGGTCACAGTATGCGAGGTAGACTGGTCTGATGCATGCTGCTAATTTTTCCTGTACTCTGACATCTAGGTGTTTTTGGCATACTGCATACTACATACCACATTTTGGCAAACTCCGGATGTACTGCTAGTTGTATACTAGTTTGTAAAAAAAAAAAAAAAAAAAAGGGCAGTGAATGCAAAGTTGTTGACAACATGGTGCTGACTTGTAAACCAATAAAAGCAGACTGGATGCAAGTGGGGAAGGCAGCGTTTAAGGAGCAGGAGGTCTGACCAAGCATCTCTGGTGAAGAGCATAAAGACACTCAGTGTGAAAACTGTGATTGTGGACACACTCAGGCAGTCATCAAAATTAATATGTAGACCTGATTTCGGGCAAAACATGGGCTCCTGAAATGCAAGGTATTGCAACTTTATATATAGAGCACTACTCATTATTAAGCACTACAGAGTGATTTTTAGAGTCAGAACAAACATGACATTGAACCAAGTTAGACATTAAAATGTAAAGCCAAAACAAGAAGAACGACTAAAATTAATGTAGAAATGGTGAAAGATCTAACTTTTAGCAATAATGAAACAGTGAAGTAGGAGAACTTGATAAAAATTTAGATAATAGAAAACGTAATTTGAAACATAAAGAATATTCAATTGATACAATGTGAAATCTGAAAAAATTAAAAAGGTAATTGCACCAAGAACTTGTAAAAATGTAAATGTTTGAATGTAGATCAAACCTTTCTGGATAATTTTAAAAAGTTGTTTCCTAATGTGCTGTACAGAACATCAGATGTGCATGACTGAAGGTTGAGATTTTATAGGAGCTTTAAAAGAAGCTGTTTGTCTGGAAAACTTTAGATTAAAGCAGCTCACAACACTAACCAAAGTCCTTGATGTACTAATAAAATTATTGTTTTGAAGTTTTATCACCGTTAACATTTGTACTCATCTTGCATGGGCTCACATGACACCATGAATTCAAGCTGTGAGGGATCAGTGTGCTTAAAGACTGATTTTCATGTAAAAAACACAGCATAGTGACTTTATTTATGTAACACTTATGATACTTACAGAAGTTTAAAGGTCCTTAGGAGTCAAAAATTTACTTCATTGAGCAAAAAGACAGAAAAATAAAAGATACTTTGCCAAAGGATTAAGAGAATGAAGACGTGCAAACACCATTTATTCTAGGGACGTGCCAATAACATGATCAGTTTGCATTCTGGTATATCTCTTTAACAGGAGTATCCATACACGGTATTGGCTTGACTTGTCTTATCTTTACTTGTTTTTAACAATTTTTGGTTTTCCATATTTAAATTCCATTCTGTATCTGATACCAGGTACATTTTTTATTCCCACAAGCAAAGTTCCAACCAAGCTGAACCAATGTTAACCCTGCTCATGTCGAGGAAGTAGTACCAACATGTACTTTAAAGGAAAACAAAGTGAGTAGTACAAGTTGAGCTGATTCCACAAATGAAAAAGCAGCTTAAGTTCTTGTCTTGTGTTTTTTTAACATCAAGATCATTTCACAGTGTGACTGTAATCTCTCATTATTCAAAATATTTGGGTCATGTTTGCCGTTAATTTACATTTTGACATAAAGGATGATCATAAAAACGCCAGATTGAAAAATAGAGATGGGCACCAAAATCTGATACCTGTTACCAATAACAACACATCCAAATGTTGATTTAATAACAACACAGATACGGTTATTCAATTTGGTTCCATTCATTAAGCCCCAGTCACACATTCCCGTTTCTCATGGCGATTGTGCACGATTGTCATAATCCTGATAAAGCGTGCTTTGGTCGTGGTGCATGCGCTACTTGGTCTGGATCACCGTTGTATAGTCGTGGATGAACGGAGGGGAACGTGGAAGCTCCACGACAGTTTTGAACTGTTCAAAACTGTCGTGGAGAATCGGCGCTCTCAGTGGAGCGGGATGGAAGCCTAATGCAGACCTAATGCAAGCGGTATCAGCGGGGCATGTACGGAGCTCAGTCGGGCTGAACGTGGCCCAATCGTGGCTCAATCCTGAAAGCTTTATGAGGACGACTGACAAGGATGTATCCGTATGAGCCCCGACTGTGTCCCGTTCAAGACGGCGCAAGCGGCGGGGCTCAGTCGGGGCTTACGTCACGCGAACTGAGCTCGAGCGGGGCTGACGTCCTGTCAGCGGGATGGAATCCTCCTCATATCGCTGCATTAACCTAACTGGAGCGGGACAAACGCCCCCTGTAGTGCTGAGGCACCGCCACTGACGGTGTATTTACGGGGTGTGTCCAGGGGTGAGACAGTAATTTCATCCCGTATCATAACGATCACACCAGCCTCCTCAATCGTGCACAGTCGCAGTGTGAAACGGGAATGTGTTACTTAGGCATTGGCGATCAGGACCGTAGATGCGACATCCTCACTACCTTTTCTGTTTGTTATTCTGACGAATATTAAGCTCCTGACATACTAGGCAACAGAGGCATTGTCACATGGGCTATGACAAGCAAACAATAATAATGCTCTTTTAGCTGACCACTGGAACAGTTTATTTGTACAAAAGACACAATCAAGCAACCTGCGACCAACACAAACAGTGTGATGAGTTAACTCATCACACTGCTGTAGTGGTATACACATACCCGTTTTCCACCAAGCTGGTTCCAGGGCTGGTTCGGAGCTAGAGCCAGCTTAGCACCAGTTCTTTGGTTTCCCACAGACTAAGCACCGGTTGCTGGCTCTCAAAACCGGTGCTTGGCAAGCACCAACTCTGTGCGGGGCCAGCAGAAAGAACCACTTTTCGTCGGGGGCTACGGCTTACGTCAGGGGGTTGCGGGTGAAAACACGGAAGCACCAAAGCAGAGTAAAAACACGGAAGCATTCTTACCTTCGTCTTCTCAAGCGTGATCGCTGTTCGATGCATAATCGTCGAGTAGCATTAACTTGCTGGATTGCCAACTTTTGCTCTACAAAGGAAGGCTCGAGAAGCCAACAGCAACACTTGAACCGCAACGTAGTCCTCCATCTTTGTAGTGGCAATTGTATTCGGCGCTAGTTGTTATGGGAAACTAGCGTGACGTATACAGACGTATACATTGACGTGATGACATAGCCCTCTGGCCGGCACCCGTTTGTGGAAAAGCAAACTGTTCTTAAGAGGTTCGCAGTTGAACCAACAGCGAACCGGCTCTGGCACCAGCACGAGCACCAGCCCTGGAACCAGCTTGGTGGAAAAGGGGTAACAGTGGTGGTGGTAATAGTGGCATTATGGCTGACAGCAAATACTAGATAGTAACAACTATTTTGGATCCCATAGGGTCAGTTTCTGAACACAGGCACAGCTTACCATGAAATTAGCAACAGGTTAACATTACTTATCGTCAAGAGCAGATCATCACAGGACTTGACAGCATCGATTGATCCGAAAACTTGTGTAGTTCCCAAAGTTTTGTTTCTCGCGTCAAGTGACTATCTGCTTATATACATCAGTGAGTCTCAGTGCGGACACTTCCACAGGCGTAATGGTGTAATAAGTTACCATGGTAATTTGCCTCCTCTCTGGTCCACTGTCGGCACCAGCAAGTGTAAGAAGCCCCTCTTCTTCAATGACTGTGTTTGCTACTTTATATCATAAGGCTTTTCATAATTTGGTATATTCTGTAAATCTATATGTATCTGTTTATCCTCTATTAATGACTTGTTTTGTTGTTAGCTTAGCCTGCTAGCTTTCTTCCTATAATGCAGCGTGCAAATTGTATTCATAGCTTTGCTGGCTGTGACATAATCATGTTAATCATACAAACAAAAAATACCTTAGCTGTAGGCGTGACAAAACACCGAACTACTGCTGAGCCATATGGCCTAAAAATAAAATCCCAGATTTTTTTCCTCAACACTCTATTTTAATCCATTTTTCCCTTTTAAAAAAACTTTCAGGTGACACAAAAATGACATGAATCTAGTTTTGCCTTTTTGTTGTCAATAAATAGCACCAAACCAAACAGAATTCCTTCTTAAAGTTAAAGTGTGTCATGATTGATTATGTAGTTCAAACTTACGCATGGTTGTCTCCATGCTTGTGTGAAACCTGGCAGAGCCTACCATCATTTTCTACATTTTAGAACTTATATTTCGAATAATCCCACAACTTACAACTAGTGGAAATCAAGAAAATAATCAATTTTTTAAAATTATTTTTAATTATTCTGCAGAAAATAATCAGAATTACTCAATTTAATCGATATATTGCCAGCACTACACAGCAGTTAAAGTTACAGCATGGAAAGGATGCACCTCCTCTCAAATGGATGAATATATGTTTTTTTATTTTATTAAAAAAAAATTGAGTCTTAGAGATAGCAAATAATTTGAAAAGCAGGTCCCACACGTTTAGAGCACTAAAAAATGGCCGACCCACACTCAATACCACCTTGATTACAGACTGTGATTTCTGTGCTCATGTATTAAATGATAAAGTGTGTGTTTCTTGGCCCGAGCCATGCTGACACTTTGTTTTCGAGTTGTTTTTCACACACTCTTCCTGCAGCTTCCTTCTCTGTGCATACATGTTTGTGTGAGAGTATGTAAAGATGTGTCTGGACTCGCACCTTGGACTGCGAGCATTACTGTAAAAAAAGGGGAGAGTTCTGTAAAGGCAAATATAGCATAGCTGCAGGAGGCGTAGGCTACACACGCACATACACACACACAAACATCTGGCTGTCTTTATAAGCCAAAGGCATGCTGCGTAAATTATATGGTGCCATAGCAAGTGGCCTGCAAGTACACGGCACTTTTAAAGCACTGGGGAACTATTTGAAGGAGTCATAGAGTTGTGTGTCTCACTTTTCATCCTTCATCACTTCTATAATCAGAAAACTGAAATATCATCATGACAAGTAATGCCATCTTTATGTCACCACAGAATCATTCGGTAACTTTTCAAACCAAGGCATAGTGCTTTGGTGCCCCTGGAAATGTTTCAGACCAAAAGCAGGTTTGATTTCATGTCATCATGGCACAATAACTTTGGCTGATTACTGTATGCGGGCCTACACATAAAAGGTAAAGTGGCTGTTTGTGTTGTCATCTGAGAATAAAGGCTGATTCAAAAGCCACAAGGACAAACTCACCTGTAATTTAGATGAGTGCACACGCTGTGTAATACACAGAGAAAGGAGGGAATAAGGAGTTGTTTTTGTTGTAGCAGTTTGAAAGGAGGTCAAATACATGGTCAGGGTCCAGGATCAAACTCATCCTGAATGCTTGTGCTATTTTGTGGAAATAAAGCAGCATAAAAAGGACAAAATAAAGACTAAGATCTCGCCTCAGTCTCAGCCTTAAAATGAGAAGACACCCCAGATCAATGGAGTTAGTTTATTTGTCCCTGTAAGGAAATTAGGGAGTGGCAGGATTCACACTGATTCAGTGTTGAAAATAGACAAATTAAAGCACACCAGCTTTACGAGGAAACTCAAACAATGCACACACAAAGGGAAGGAAAGCAAAGGAAGCCTACAAGTGATAGACAGGCAGGTGGATATAGACCAACTAGACCTATTTAACATGATGATTCCTCAGTGTCTGTTTAAAAATTTGATCACTTGTTAAACAACAGAAAATTTGGATCAACAAGAAAAGCCAAAATAAGGGATCTACATTGACAATAAAGGTCTATGCCGCCATTAAGTAAGAACTTAATTTTACAGCTCTCTAGTCGAACTGCATACAGAACTGCATTGTTTTTAGCTGTTTTTAGTTGTTGCTAAAGCTAAAGCAATCCGTTTAAGTTTGGCTTGGGACAGTCACAATTACAGGTGTTTCCACTTTGAAATGAAACAGTTTTTATAGTGTTGAAGAAGACACCTCTGAGACACATTCAGTTAAGTTGTGATGGTAAAACACTAGGAGAAATTCAATGACATTTATCCTAGTAATGAAAACATCTATGTCAGTATTGGTAAGGAAGTAACTTGTCATTCACTAAAATATAAAGTCATGCTCTGTGAACTTGTTCCATTTATGGCACATCAGATGGACTGATCAGTGTATTTCACTATCATGGAAAGAGCTCATACAAAGTGTTGCGAAGGGGCTTTTAGAAGCATATTTGGCTGGTGATTGGACTGTCCTTCCATCAATCAACATTTCAGATAATTTAGTAGGCGGGCGCCACTGTGTTACAGAACATGAGACACTTCATTACACAAACTCTCGTGAAAACATTTTGTGAGTGAAGCCAAAATATCCTTATTATAGAGAGGTCTGTAATGTTGGTGTTTGTTTCTCAGTTAATAAAGAAATGCAGTCAGAATCTGATAAACTGCTGCTGAAGCTCTTAGCATTTATTCTAATTCAGCCACTTCATGCTGTTGTCCCATTGCTCTTCTTGCTCTGTTGGACGCTGGTTGAACCTTCCCACATTGGACCACTCCTGATTGTTGTAGACTGGAGCTACAGACACTGAATCAGGGAGATCCAGCTGCTGTGCAAGTTTACATTTGTGTACCTCTGAGTAATAATGCGTGTGTGGGATGTGTGTTTATTCAGAATTGTAGTGGTGCTTTTGTCAGAGGATTGTGAGATGTGTTGTACTCTCTGGCAGCCGTCAAACAACAGAGCGGGAGAGCGTGCTGCTACCTGCCCAACTCTCCCACACTCAACCTGAGGCTCCCTTCCAGGTGTGAAGGGTGAGTTGTCAGTCACTGCATGTCATGCCTCCTCCATTACAGTTCAGAAACTTCAGCCCAAACATTAAGAGAAGTGTGCTGGAATTAGCCAGGGCTGGAGACAAACACCTCAAGAATTCTGTGTTGCACAGATTCCCCTTTCAGACTGGCCAAAAAACCTGTTTAAACCCGGTAACAATCGGCTCCTGTTGGCAGTTTGAAAGGATTCGTAATTCGACCGGGGTTGACTGACCCTGCAAGCGACACAGGTTTTTATCGGCTTGACTCAGATCGGCTTCAGTGGGAACATCACACCCGGGTCCACTAGCTAATTTACGGATGACATCAGCGCAAGTGCTGATGGCATAACATCCCGCCCGTCCCATTCATCTGTAACTTACATGACTCTTAGGGTGTTTTCACACCAACCATATTTAGTGTGCACCAAAGAAGTTTTGGCCCAGGATTTGGTGCATTAGTATCAATGTGAATGCAACCACCGCACTTTGGTGCGCACAAAATCAGCCGGTCCGAGACCTCCATGAAGGGGTGGTCTCGATCTGCTCCATCTCCCTACATTTGATGCGGTTTCACTGGTGTGAAGCAAAGTGGTCCGAACCGATCTACTTTTGCGTCTTTCATGCTCCTTTCCAATGTTTACGTGGTCGTGTTTCTTCGCGCTGATGATCAGCTTGATGCGCCAGAGGAAAAAAAACAGCCACTCAGCTTGTCTGCTGCTGATTAGACCTTGGTCTGCTGGCAGTGGGAAAGGTGTCACTTGGCGATTGTTAGCAGGGTAACCTGCTATGAAAATACCTGCGTTGACCCGCTAATTTTAGTGTGAAGCGGTACATGACTTAGGGATGATGTGACTAGACCTTTGGGGTTAATGGACAATGTCATTGAGCCTGTTTTCTTTTCTTGCTTGTGTAAGTAATAACTCAAGAATATCTCAAAGAATTCTCTTCAAACTTTATACATTCACTCTGGTTTAAAGATATATTGATCAGATTTTGAAGGTCATGTGGTTGACAAATCCTGCTTTTGGTTGTTATATTAGGCGGTTTAAGGGAGAACACTAAAGATTAAAGTTTTTTTAGGTAACCAAGGCTTTAAATGTCAAAACTTTAAATGATATTTTATTACATTTTTATTAGAACTGCTCTATAGAAGTTCTCATTTTGGCAACACTCTTAAAACATCCAATACACTTTTTTCAGATTATTTTCATTACAGCAGCACTCTCTGTCTATCTATCAAAGATATTTTTGGAGCTTTTTGGCCTTCATTGGCCGTGGAGAGACAGTGGACTGACCTTAATGGGATATGTTGTGCAGGGGAAGACACAACAAATTGGCCTCATGTCAGATTTGAACCCACCACACAGGACGAGTGGCCAGTGTACGGTTTCAGCCCACTGTCATACCAGCAACCCAGCAGCCAAGTTTTTTTTTTGCTAATTAAAGAAAAACTGACATTTCTTTAACTACTATCATGGCATTTGGATAGCAAAACTTAAATATCCCTCATAAATTTAGTAACAGATAAAGTGAGTGCTAATAATTTTAACAATTTAGTATTAAGACCCTAAGTATGTGTGATATTCATATGAGTCTGCAGGAATAATAATAATAGACGGGTAATGATAATTATAGTGGTTGAAGTCAACAAATATAATAACTAAAATGTTTTGACTCAGTAATTTAAAAGGAAGGATTGATAAAGACAGTTGAATCACTTTGAGTCAGACTACAGCAACAGGCTAACCATAACAACAAGACTAAAGAAACTTTTGACATAAGAGAGTTCCTCCAGAAACATTTTTGGTAAGATTACAAAAACACACATATTAAAGTCAGTTATATTGTGTTTACATGAAAACCTAAGGAGAGGGCCTTCTACCCAGCAGAGGCTTATTACTGCCAGTGCTTTGTGAGGAAGTTTGTGTCCAAACCAGAGCAATTTTTCCATCTGATGCCACGTTAAGTGTGTTTGAATTTTCCCCTCCTCACACTAATTTCATGTGTTAGGTACAGACGGATGTAAGCAGTTGCAAACTCAAAGTGTCCCTACTTTCACAAGCCCGTAAACTCTATTGAGCTCCTGGAGCCTGAGGGTTCAGCTGTGAGAAAACAGTCAGTGGCTTACTGGTGATCGAGCATGTGTGTCTGTGGAGTTGCATTTGTGTGTATGTGTGATGTGGTTCCCAGGATGGGGAGGAGGGGTGGTCATGGAAAATCTGAACAGCACTGTGGTTTGGCTGGAAAGACGTGACGGTGGCTGCCGACTGATGGTCCCACGTTTATGTTGTTGTGGAGGGAGCCGCTGCTATCAGCCTCACTGTTCTTGTTTACTCACCCCCTCCTCTCTCCCCATCTCTCAGCCTCATCACCCTCCCTCCCTCCTCCCGCTGACCAACTGTACCAACATGATAAGCGCCTGAGAACCAGCAGGGTCACGTCTCTTCTTCCTCACTTATCTTATTTTCTCAGTCAGGTGCTGGGAATCATGGACACACGCTCACTCATGTTCTCTGCTATTCCACTCAGTCATACTCCCTTTAAACTCACGTTGTCAATGCACTTGTTTTCTTGCCTAACATATTTGGTCCAAAACATTTGCTCTTTTGGTAGATTGGTCTGATTTGGGGTGGTGTGAATACCCAAAAGAACTCTGGTGTGAATCAAAAAGCCAAACTTTGGTCTGCCTGAAATCAAAGGGACCTGAATCACTTCTGTGTGAACCAGAGTTTGTCTTATGATGTGTGTGAAGCCACCAGAACCAAACTCAAGCACACCAAAAACCATTGCACTGTGGCTTGAATTTGATCAAATACAACAGCAGTATCCAACAGATGTAGTGTTCTCTAAAATGTGAAGAATCAAGCACTGCTAGCACCACCAGCCTCTGTTTCTTGTAACAGGTTAACGTCTACAGGTCTGTGAGGAATATGGTAACACATTGACCTGGAAATACACAGCCGGCTAGGGATGGGAATTGATAAGATTTTATCAATACCAGTGCTGTTAACGATCCTGCTAATCGATCCAATTCTTTAACGATTCCCTTATCGATTCCAGCAAATTTTGCATGTGGGCAAATGGTCTGATTTTCAGTGTCATCAATGCCAAACATACGTCACAGTATGGATAACTTTTTCTGCAAGTTGCTGGTGTTTCCACTCACTTCAGGTTGTGCAGTAGGTGTAATTAAAATTAATCCACAATTCTGACGCTTCTGAACCCTGTCAATTGAATGGAATTGATAAGGGAATTGATTAGCGAAAAGACTAATGATATCGATTCTTTGATGGAGCTGGTAACGATTCTCAACTGGAATTGGTGTTCGATTTCCATCCCTACAGCCGGCTTAATACAAGTTTGTTCAGCTATGCTCAGGAGCAAAGTGCCACAATCGGCCAAATGGCAGGTACATAGATACCAGCTACAGTCCAGAAGGTTTGGTCCACCTGACAAAAAGCAGCGTGAAAGAAAACCAAACAATGTGAAAACTGCAACAATGTTGGAAATTCCCCAGACTGTACCCAGTCACCTGAGCACTATGTGTAAAAGGAACCTTAATGTTGTTAACCAGTTAACCAGTGTTCATACTGTCACCACTATTTATTGTGTCACAATGTGTAGTTTTGTGGCATTGTTATCAACTGCATTAAAGACAAGTGTAGTTGTGCCCATGGGAGGCCATAGGAGGAGTGCCTATAGGGCCATGTCACTGCCAGCCTTCATGGAAATAAAAGGGTCATATACTGGTTTGTGACACAGAAAACTCAATTCAAGTCTCTTCATCTTGTTCCCCTTGGATACAACCCATTCATAGTTTCAAAAAACCCTGGAATTATCCTAAAAGTACTCTGATGAGCTGCATATGTGAACACAGATAGCCATGCTTTTCACTCTGGAATTACCCTGATAAATATCTGCTGCTCCTCTAAGATTTTTCCCTCTAAAACATCAGGGTTGTGTGTGTAAAAAGGACTTTAAAGAACATTGCAAGACACATGCACATATTGACTAAACAGCACTTTTTCCATCCCACCTGCTGCCTATGTATACAATAAAGGTAAATTACTGCACAGCGGTGAGGTAAATGTTTGCTCTGTCCTCTCCGAAGTTTTGGTTTGCAATAACGACAACATACAGTGAGTATGCTAGCTTTGCAACTAACCTCTCTATGCTCACAAACCATGTGCTGCAAGAAACTGATTTTCATTTAGCATCTCAGCGAGTTTAGTCTCTTTACAGCAGCTGCTCTAGTGTGTTTTTGAAGCAATGATTTTGCTTTTTTAGAATCTGAAACTGTTCAAAGAAACATGCTCAGTCTCGACATTGGCCAAAAAAGTTGTTGAAAACACTGCAGAACTAATCATATGCTTGTAGCTATGGTATCTTTACCTCAGTCCCTGATGAACAACATGCATCTTTAGCTTTTTGCATTAAAATCCTCCTTTTGTTATTATAGGTGCTTTTCCTCTGGGCAACCAGTGCACGGGACTTAATTCATTCAGTGGTAACTTAAAAAGATAGTTGTGTTTTTTTGAAGTGGGGTGGCTCTGATTACATTCAGGATAAATTCAGGAGCAATTCTTCTTCTAAATATTCAGGACAGTTGGATTCATATCAGTAGCTGCGTTTCCATTACCCCTCGAATTGCGCAAAACCTGAATATCGCAACAAAATACTGGTAATGGAAACACCTAAATTTCGAAAAACCCCTCAAATATCGCAAAAAGGTTTTTACGCTCCCAAGAGGAGGTTTTTCAGACGTGTCGACAAAGAGAAATATCGCAAAAGCGCTATGGAAACACTTTTTCCGCAATTATACGGAAAAGGATGTGACGTACCTGGTCACATGATCACTTCTCTCGGAGTAAACATGGCGTGGGAAGTTTGGACAGAGGGGGAGAATGAGGCTTTTCTTGCCATTATTCTCGAGAAAAACACACGTGCCATAATAATCATCAAACAACAGAGGAACACAGAGTGTTTTAAGGAGACAGAAATGGAAATAAAGGAGAAAGGGTTCGTATCCATCTTCCTGCAGTGAAATCTCGTGGGATGATATTTGACGAGAGTTCCGACGCTACTGCCGAGAATAGCCTTCAATGGAAACACGTTCTAAGCGCAAATATACTATGTCGAAATTTTAGGAATATCGCTTTTATTTTGCGAAAAACTGTAATGGAAACGCAGCTAGTGTCTTGTCTAACTGATTCCACTGCAGGACTCTGACCTGGACAACTGATAAGAGGAAAGTAGGGTATTGCTGGGGGGAGAGCCCATATGTAGCATCATAAAAGTTGCAGAGGGGCTTTGTTGAGAAAAAATAAGAAACTGCAAGAGTGAAATATGTTTTTACTGCAAAGAGCAGATGAAACACCTGATATTATACAAGTCATAGGCCCTGGTATGGACTCCATCTTCTATGCACGGTGGGGTAAAATTGAAAGTAGTGTAGCAGTAATTTGTGACAACAGCTTAGATTGAATCTCACAGATTCATACATTGCTTGTAGGTAGTTCTGGTCCTCTGCAAAGACTACATTATCAATGTCTACACGATTTTCATCTGCCCAAACTCCAAACAGTTCTATATTTCTTGTTTAATTGTTTTCTGCACACAAAGAAACAGATTTTATTTCATTCATTAGTTAAGGAAAGCAGTTGAGTATAAAATAAGAAAGCCATAACTTCAATAAAAGGACACAAACTTATTTTTTTTCCAGAAATGTGGGATCAGGGTAGAAGCAGATATAGAAGTTATAACATGGATCCAGCTCAATAACCAGCCACCCCCTAAATTCAGCTTTTAAATAATATTGCAGCAGAGTGTAATGTCAGTTGGTGCTGGCAAAATCCCATCATTTATTGTTTCGTAAGGATAAAGTCTTTGTTGGCATTCCCTCTTGTTCATCTTGTCTCACCCATCTGTCTGCACACATGACCTGGCCCAAACTATGACTACAAAGCAGCAGATGTTGATAAATTAGCTGCTGCTGCAAAATATCTCCACGCACCAAGTAACAGACCTTGAGGGTTATTTGCAGATGTTGACAGATGGCTCTTGTAGCACGGGATGGTACAAGGAATTTCTGGAGCATCTGGGCACGCACAAGGCTTTAAATCAGGATTTCAGACTTCGATTGAACAGGGGCTGATGTTATAGGATATATTCAGCTTTATTACGACTATTACAGAAGAAGTTGTTTGTGTCATCGTGTGAACAAGGACTATTTGAGACCTTCTGGGTGTCACCTCTATGCAGTATGTTTCGTGGTGTAAAGACAGAGCTTACATTTGTGTGTTTACAAAATGTGTGTTTGTGCATCTTTGTCCCCGGAGAGAGGGGTGGAGGATTGGGGAGGGGAGCTGAAAGTCAAGAAGCAGATGCGTTTGTTCGAGGCACACACTGTCTGGCCGCCTGGCTCCACCATCTGTTTGCAGCTGCTTATATTTGTGCGTGTGATGGTCGGTATGGTATGTGAGTGCTTGTGTGTGTGTAAACTTACAGTACAAACACTCTTGCGGAGCCTATTCATTCCTTTAAGGTGAAGAAACACAAAAGTAAAGTCTGCAGTCCTTTTGGTCAGACATTGCCAAAGTGTCAGGATACAAAGAGCCTCATTGTGTGTGTCCTTCTGTTCCTCAGGCACACTGGGGGTAAATTACTATGTAGTAAGCGTGCACATTCCCATCTAAATAGACCCCAGCAGCAGTGGGTTGCTGTAAGAAAACATCCCGATCAATTTCTCTCCAGCAGATTTGATTATTAACCATAGTACCATAACCGTCAAGGGATGGGAATCAAGAATTAAGAACCAAATCAAACTAGTTTAGGCTTTGATATTATTTCCCTCAGTGCTTGATGTCCTTTTTAGTGCTTTCCACTTAGTTCTGCATGCCTTTCAAAACATTCATGTCACGCTGTAGCGAGAGACTGTCAACTCAGAAGGCAACTTCAAGTCAAGAAAGTAACCATGAAACACAGAAGAGGTTTAAAGCAGTGGTTCAGCTGTAGGACCCAGTACTGTCTCCTTACTGAGGTATAATGACCAAAGCTTCCAAAAGAATTCAAGCAGTCAGTCTGATTTTGATAATAAAAATGTTTTGATGTTAGATAGAGCAAACCACATCACTAAGGAGGGGGCTGATATGATTTCTGATACAATGCCATTAAAGGTTCTGCTTATTGATCTGGCTCTTTAAAGATTCATTTAACCCTCCCAGGAGATTTTTCTGTGTGGACAAACAGAGCACGGTGGCACAGCAGGTAGTGTGCGTGCCCCACAGCAGGAAGTTTGCAAGTTTGGTTCCCGGGTTAGTGAGGGCCTTTCTCTGTGGAGTTTGCATGTTCTCCCTGTGCCTGCATGGGTTCTCTCTGGGCACTCCAGCTTCCTCTAACATACAAAAAACATGCTCATTAGGTTGATTGGTGACTCCAAATTGCTCCTAGGTATGACCCTGAATGGCTGCCTGTCTCTCTGTGTGGCCTGGTAATTGGCTGGTGGTGTACCCCACCTCTCACCCAATGTAAGCTTGGATAGGCGCCATTTTGTTGTTTTTTATGTTTAAATGGCATTTAGCCATTTGACACCTTTACTCTTTGTTAGCTGTCACACAGACATCTGAATACATATCACCTGGTTTATAATGTTCTGACGTACTGTAAAGTATGATTTATGGTATTGTATCTCCTGTATTGCAACACATGTTGTTTGTTCAGATTATTTCTCGCTAACTTCACTAATACTGATGCCTAACAGTCAAGAATCACTGGTCTTGACTAAATTTTCATGATATGACTCAAGTGGAACTATGTAAAATTTCTTTGGCTGATTTATTCAAGTAAGGGTAAAACCACTAACATCCCAAAACATGTGTTGACCTTGCATGGCATGAGACATCCTGACATGCCACGTGTCTCACGATGTTGACACAAAAAACCCTGCTTCTTCCACACAGAAAATCCACAAAAATCAATTAAAGATTATGATGGTTTAGGAATCAATTTAATCTTTTGAGGTTTAAAGTCTGAGTGACAATCTTGGCTGTTGGCGTTCACACATAAATGTC